>CM057089.1:24915000-26115000 GCA_029959045.1 Taenioides sp. WSHXM2023
AACCAGGGACAGCCGAGTTTTACTTTGTACAATAGCTCTTTCTTTGCTCAAAAGGAGCTGATACCAGAGGAGGGAGTAGACGAGGAGTGTGTCTTGGTTGTGTAGCGCATAATGTTCGGCAATGTGTTTCTAATAGGCCACAGCACAGTTGGAAGATAGTGGAGATCAAAGGTACAATAAACAGAGTTTGAAAGACAATCAGAGAAAATGTGGTTCTTACCTGGAGTTTGTAGAAAACAGCAGCGTCAGCCCACACATGGAAGAGAGAGAGGGGGAGAGAAGTGGTTAGATGTGATCAGGAAACTATTCAAATACAGAGTTTGCAATGGCGTCAGCTTTGAACATCCATAATAAGCATGTCTTCTATCAAAAGTAATCCTGATCAGCTAGTGTAGAAGATCTAAATATGGGTCCCCTGCTGCTGACAGGTTGCTCCAGTTGGATTGAAGTATGGGTCAAAAGCAGTGGTTACCTTACCTATACAGTACTTGCTCATAGGTCCATGGTTGCTTTTGAATCAACCATACATGTATCACTTATTACAAGCCCACTTTATAATAACTACACTTTAATAAGCCTTAATAAAGCATGAACAAAAACTTAATTTGTTACTATTACTACTACTGCTGCTGCTGCTGCTGCTACTGCTACTGCTACTGCTACTATTACTACTACTACTACTTTATTTGGTTACAATGGCATAGACTACAACCCAATTTGGATCATGTCATGACCGAAAGGGTTTAGGCTTAAGTAAAAAGTACTTATAATGCCTAATCCTGTTAAACAATGGCAGAATTCCTTTGTATTTACAGTTTCACATAGGACTATATATAACAGAAATAAGATTTTAAAAAAACTGAATTAATGAATCATTCCAGAGCTCTATAGCTTTCAAAAAATAATGCTTTTTAAAGGCTTCTACAGTGACTTTTTTAATCTATCATTCAGGCTGTTCCAATTACTAACCCCTCTAATAAAAATACAATAGCTTTTCTCAGTTCTAAATATGCCTCTTCTTCTAAGATGTCTGTGTTTTGGTCCAGTTGACAGAATAAAATTTTTCTTTTGCTCTTTTCTTTCGAGATTATCCTGACTCTCTCTGCTCAAATAACTCACATGGAGGGAGCATATGATTATAGGTCTTGCACACTGCTACAGCTGTACTCAGGTCAAAAAAAACCCAAAAAACATAACAATCTATTTGTCCATTAACAGTTCATAATGAACACATTGTTTATTAAGTATGACGTAGGCTTAGTAATTACTTAACTAAGGGGTAAGGGTTAGTAAATAAGATAAGAAATCATTTATTTGTCCAACAATAGGGAAATTACATTACATTCAAGAACAGTATGGAGAGAAATATGTAAATATCAAAAATAATCAGATCAAGATAAATAACTACAAATATAACTATACCTATACATAAATTTGTAAAAATGACCCCAGTGATTGATTCATACATAAAAGTTTTCCCTGCCACACAAACTGCTCTCAGTGACTAACTTAAACTGCAGAGGCCTCATGCTTTTGTCCCTGCCCTTTTCTATACATATATTTAAATATCTTTACTTCATGTTAACATTATTATCTCCCACATATCAACTCATATTTCAGTGTAAATACATGTAAAGTAATTCCAGCTTATGCAAAGTTGGCCTAAAAACAACTCTCAACTTCTCACGAGCCAAGAATGAGTTTGATGAAGAACAAGGTGTAAGTCAGAGCAATAAACTTGACAGATAGCATTGCCCGGGTCCAATGAGAAACACACACACACACACACGCACACGCACACACACGCACACACACACACGCACACACACACCAGGCTTTCAAAACAACAATATTAATCATCGTTACACACATGTACAGGGAGCTGGGGTGGGTTGGGAAGTGCGCGCCTAAAGTCTAGCGGGACTCGTCAAAGATACCACCGGATACCTTCAGATAGCGCTGTCATGGCAACCAAGGTCAAGTGGTTCAAAACGCTGCATGTCCATGTGTGTCTGCGCGAGGAAAAGCACAGGGGGCGATGGTTAGATGGTCCCGGTAGAACTGAGAGGAAATAATGAGGTGTACTCCTGTCAGGATAGACTTGGGTGATCGCTAAGATGAAGCAGTGAGCTTGGTACTGACAATGCCAATACTTCACCGGGAATACCACAAGGAGCAGGAAGCCACGGGGCATTGTTTGTGGGAGATGTTTATTTATAATGGGGTATAATGGGGTTTGGTTTGCCGCAGGTGGAAAGGAAAGAGTTTTGGCAAAATTCGGACAAGCAACAATATTTGAGAACTCAGGTAGTAGTTCTGAACAAGTTTACTCACAGTGGTACAAGTCCATAGTGAAAACTTGAGGAACTCACGAAGTGAAGTGAAGGCATTTTCAATGTGCTTAAAGGTGCACTATGTAACTTTTTGGTTCAGGATCCGTCCGAATGTTCCACAGTACGACATTAAACAACTCTACTTCACACTTCATAAATCACAGCTGGTTTTATAGCTCAAAAATACCTAGAAAAACAGGCATTGTGACTGTGAGCGGGGCTACCTCTCCACAGATCTGACCTGTAACTTGGTCTGTTTTGGCCTCTGTGAAGATAGAAAGGTTGAATGCCATACTGTGAAACATTACAGACAAAGCAATAGCATCTCCATGGAGAAAAGCATTTGACAGACTCTCCACCAGAAAAGTTACACAATGAACATTTAAATCAATAGAAATATATAAAAATGTTGAATCCTAATAACAGCACACTGATTTGTATGTACTCTATGAAGTGTAGGGCTGTAAGTACCATTATTTCACTAATCAATTAATCTGACAGTTTTCTTTCTTTATTTAATTGATTGATTGTTAGCTCATGAAAAGCGAAATAAGATTTTACCACATTTGACCCAGATGAGGCTAAAGTGATGACGCTCGAGGACATCTTTATAGAGTATACTTAGAATATAGCAGGGTTTTTTTTAATTTTCTGTGTAATTTTGATGTGAGTCATAAAGTCTCCTCTGTCAGCACACAGCATGTTTTAGAATGTGAAGGGCTAATTATTAAATTACAAAAGTAGACCAAGATTTTAATCATTTTCAATCTGACTAATCAATTCACTTGGTTCAGTCTGAATAGAGTGGTTTCTGACAGGTTTTTATACCAGCTTCAGAAATTAACAAGTAAGTCTTCCTGAACATGTGAGACAGGCCTCTACTTTGACAATATTCAAATCCACATTCAAAACTGTTCACTTTAGCTGTGCATATGACCGAGGTTTTTAGTCTGCAATATTCTTCTTAAAGGGCCCATATTACACCGTTTCCTAATCAATGTTACAATGTTGTTTCCTCATCACAAACATATCTGGAGTTGTGTTTGTTTCACACATGTTTAACACACAAACCCTGCGAATTTAGACTGAGTTCTTCTTTCAAACTGAAAACATTCTGCTCCACTTTGTGATGTCATGTGGTAATACATCAGTAAAACAGTTTGAATGATGAACTATGCGAATTGTGCTGTACAAACAAACTTGCTTCACCTTGCCTGCTGCAAGTAAGTGCTGCAGGGAGAGCGCACGAGCACACAAGTTCAAACTGCTAAATAACTTGTGGACAAACAATTAACTCACTGTTCCAAAGTCACCCCGTTCAATTAAAATAGCATTATAGTGTATTATATTAGGTAAAACACTCCATTTAAAGTGCAGGTGAAAGTGTTTCTTTATAGACGGTCCTAAATGATTCCCCTTGTGGAATGGTTTGTGTAACCTTCAGCTAAAGGCTTGTTCGGACACAGGGAGCGGGAATCGGACATTTTTCATGTTCAGACTAAACAGTGTGTCAGTGGTGTCTCTGTGTCAAGGAGCTCCAAGTTTGAGGTTTAGCACTGTGCACGTCTTCTCTCATTTATCCTTGTTCCAGACAGGCCTGTCACAAAGTGTGATATATTGCTACATACAAATATCACGACTGACGATAATATAGGTTAACCTCGCAAGAGCTTTGTGCATTTGTGGACAGGAAGAATGTCTGTGCTTTTCTCTCAACTAAATACAACAAAAGTTAGATTTTTCGGCTTGATGCTGATGCGTTTTCTGATCGCTTTCAGCAAGAGCCACCTCAGACTGATAATGTCTAGAACTAAATTCAGAGTTGTCAACAACAAATAGTGATATGGTTTAAACATTTGTGGATCATAAGTTTGGAAAATTATAAAAAAAAATAAAATAAATAAATAAATCTTCTATAGAGTTATATAGGCCCCTGCCCTCCATCTGAAAGTATGAAAACATAAAATTCTAGGACGTTACTGTAATATATTGAGACTGCTATGAGCCACAGACACTGCACCAAACAGCTATTGTAATAATTTTAATCTAATTTTGAGAATGTTTGTCAAAACATTTGAAGAAAAATGTGCCATGTCTCGTGACTGCTAGCTTAATAGCCTTAGGTAACACACTGAGATCTCAAAAACACAAAATTTCTTATAATATTGTTGAGGAGCCAAAATTTGAAATTCTTCCCAGATCTTGAAGTTTGACGCTTTGGGCCAAATGTTGCAATTTGAAAATTGATCCCAGTTTGTTTACCCAAGCTTATTTTTTTATTTTTACATTTTTGCCAAAAGCTGATTTTATTTCATTTATATTACAAGTTTTCCAAGTTATCTTCATTTAAAACGAGAGATGTAAAATAATAATCATTTTAAAATAAACTACTGTCCATGAACCTTCCTTTCTAAGCCAAGCTAAGGAGCTACATAAGGATCACAGCCTGTTTATATATCGTGGGATCTCTACAACAAACACATGTGGTTGAACTGGAGAAAAAAAAAAAAAAAACTTAACCAACACGATGGAATCACAAACATGCCTTTACCAGACCACATTAAAGTCTATGCAAATATGTCAAAACTGCTGAGGAGCATTCAAAAACACATGGAGCAGATGTCATTTATTTTTGTCGATAAAGATTTTAACACACCCAGACCAGCTGCTTTGATCCGTTTGGCTGCACATATCAACTAAAATGAATTTAAAGATCCTATGTTACACAAAACTGACTCTTGTGAGCTTTAAGTCATGTTAGAACAGCTACATTTTACCTTTTGTTTAATAGAGATCGGCAATTCCAGGGCTGAAATGATCCAAATGCGTCTAGTAAAGGTGTATGGAGTTTAAAAACACAGTGGAGCACTTCCTGTATTACTACATCGCATCACAAGGTGGAACAGTGTTTTCGGTTTGAGAGAAGAACTCAGTCTGTATGAGTTAGTGTGTTTAACATGTGGGAATGAAACAAAACAGAACTCCAGATATGTTTTATGAGGAATCAAGATTACAGCATGAGAACATAGATCAGGAAATAGCGTAATATGAGCCCTTTAAATATCATCATCCTCTTTTATACAGCACAGAAATCCCATGTTCAAGTCCTGACCTAATAAAGTACATGCACAGATCTGACCTTTTGTGATCTAATGTCTTCCTCAGTGCGGGCCATATGCAGAGATGGCATTAACACAAAGTATTAGTGATTTTGCATTGATCACAGGATAGTACTGGTGCCAGGTGAAATCTTATTCAAAACATATTGTGGACACACTGAGATCTGAAGAGCCTTGAATATAGTCTGCTAAACATATGAGAGCGATGTTTGTGGAGTAAACAGTCTCTGGAGTGTATTACCAAAATGGATTAATGTGTTGTCAAAAGGGAAAAAAAATGTTTAAAGAAATCAGAGGATCATAGAGAAAAGATCCCCATGTAAAAGCATGCTGTCATCTCTACAGTGTTTTCAATTACGTTCATTCATGAGGTTAATATTACTTGAAACAATTACTTGAAAACTACAACTGATTTCTGAAGAGGAACAGAGCTACACAAAAATACACAACTAATGCCTACACACAGTAAGAAAGTAAAAAGGATATTACTGACTAAACACATACAACTACTAGAACAATGTTGTCTACTACTGAGACATTTCACATATTCTGGAGATATTCTTGCTTTTCCCTGGAGTGTTCCGCAGTTTGGTATTAAATTTATCTATGCTGCATTTACTCAATTACAGGGGTTTTAATTGCTAAATAAATACATGGCTTTGAACAATCTGCATGAAGTAGAAAAGTTATAGTTCACCATTATTGAGCTTAAAAGCATAACGAAAAAAAAAGAAAAGAAAACAAACTAAAAAAGTTACCACCACTACTGATAACTAGCCAGATATCGGGAAGCTTAAGAGGATATATACACTGTGAATGCACAACAGTGTTAGTAAAGTTATAAACCAGAATTATTTTATCTTACTATTGGCACGCACAAGGCAAGGAACAGGAAGGAAAAATCGATGGAAAGTGAATTAGGTTTGATACACTCCAGTAACACAATGGAAACATAAAACTATTATGTGATTACCATTATTAGACCATCCGTTATTTTTTCTCTTGTCCAACAGCTGAAAATAGTGACGTCTCCATAAATAAAGTTATTTTAGACCAAACCACGGAGCTCTCCTCGTGAAGCCCAGGTGTGAACTGCTGTGCTTGATCGCATGTTAAAATGTATCCGCCAAGTCTGAAAAGTGAACTTTGTCAAAACAGTCGAATCATAGAGTAGCTTTATGAAGTAAAGTGATAATCTCTCCATTTCCTCTGGACCTCTGCTGTCTCCCTTCAGCACTAACATCGAGAACGCATTTTACCACTTCACAGCGATCCCGAGCCAAAAGCGTAAAGCAAATTCAGGGGACAGGGTTTTTAGAGACCGCGGCTGTTTATTTTCAAATGATCAAATCAGTTAGGCTGAATTATATCGGCCCCGTTATTGTGTACATTGGCAGGACGGAGAAGCAGAGGTGGGAAATGGTGATACTGCTACGGCCTCCAACACAAGCAGAAAAAGGCTTCGTCAGTGGAGTCCAAAAGAGAAAATCTGCCACAATGCTTTCTGCCTGTCTGTCAAATTGTGTGTGGAGGACAGTGTGTTTTATGTAGAAACAGGAGGAGAGGAAAACAGGCCAAGGACATGTCGTTTCACAATATGATTCGATTTACTACACAAATATAAACATTTTAATGCTCCTGTCATGCTCAACAACTCAATTACATAAGGTATAGTGTGTATGCAGCAGTGCACTTAAATATGGAGTTTTGTGTAATCTTATACCGTCCCATTTATGTGAGCTTGAGTCTCTATCTCGTTTTTAGTGGGAGGTCAGCCACCTGCTTGTGTCCAGGGAGGAGTGATTGCTTCATCTGTAAAGTTCCACAGTATTGCATTAAAGAACACATATTGTGCTGACGTCGCTGTAAACGCCATCACAACAAAGGGTCGGCAATGATGGATAGCTGCATATCACACTAGTGAGTAGCAGATTTATTTATTTTTTCATTTGTACCAAAATGACTATGCAACGCTGTCGGATCCTATGTGGATCACCCATTAAGACAATAAAATTGGAGAATAAAGACAGTACAGAGCAGTGGGCGTATGCCGGTGGCAGTGAAAACAGGGACTGACAAAATGGCATCTTGAAAATATGTGACTTAAAAATTGCTCAAACGTGCATGAATCACTCCAAATACAACTTCAAGAGAGTAAATGAGAAGTGGAAAGAACTATAACATGGTTAAAAAAAAAATGTCAGTTTTGCACGATAAGTCTGCTTTAAATCTCTTTTGCATGTATATTTACAGGTGTTTTTAATGCTCAAATATATAGTGAAAAACATTTCTGTGAGCAGGGCAGACCTGCTTGTCTCCATGGAGATAGAAGGTTAAGGAACCTTTGAGTTATATAAGAAAGGACAAAACATTTTATAGTACTCCAAACGTTAGTGTGACAGTTACGCCAATGGGCTACTGCATATTTTTTTTTACCAAAATGTAAAACAAGATTGAATAAAATCTATTAAAAGATGGACAAATCCTTTTAAGATGCGTCATTACAAGATTCTGTGTAAAAAGAAGAAAAGAAACCATTTGTAGAGGATCAGGCCACTTTAATAAAATTTCCCCTCATCATTTTCGTACAAATTACTCTTTTTGTCCAAAAATATGAAAACACAAAATGAAAAACATTTACTTTCAATAAAAAGAGAATATCACAAATTACAGCAAAATTGGTTGGAGAATTCCCCCCGAATAAAGTGATTTTTAATTAAGATAAAGAAATAGAAGACATTGAAAACTATACATGTTGTAAAACTGCATATTTATTGCATGTGTTTACATTTTACTGTGTCCAAGATTACATGAACATACTATTAGTCACATTGCTATATTAGAATAAATGAGTTTTTCTGATTTATCATGACTTTGTCCACTCAGTATCTGCAATAAATAATGCAATATCTATATTCATATGTTCACTGTGTTTACATTTTAAGGATGAAGAGCACAAGGCCAAGGACATGTCAGTGTGAGACATATGAGAAGAAAACTGGGCTTTGTAAGGCTTACCTCATTCTGATTAGATTTACTGCTAGAACATGCACAATCTGAAAACATTAACAGTCACTCGGAGATAAGACCAAAATCCTATAACTCGGACAGGGCCATCTTGCCAAAACAAACCACAAAAAGAAGACTAACAGATTGTATCTATAACCACTATCTGAGCCAATACTAATTTTCGATATTTGGCTTACCGATATTCAACAATATTGACAGATACCGATATTTAGCATTTAAAGGTGCTGTAATGTGCAAAATTGACTCTTGTGAGCTTTAAGCCATGTTATAATGTTGTTTCCTTATCAAAAACAGACCTGGAGTTATGTTTTGTTTCATTCACACATGTTTGAGTAACCCTTTATTATTAGTCTGTCTCCAACTCCAAAGCTCAAAATGCTCTGTTCCACCTTGTGATGTCATGTAGTGGTAGTTTTCAAGTTAACAGCTCCTTTTACCTTTTGTTGGCCTGAAAGTATCCAAATGATTCTAGAGAAGGTGTATGGAGTTTAAAAATACATTGGATCACTTTCTGTTTTCCGTTTGAGAGAAGAACTCAGCCTAAATCTGCAGGATTTGTGTTAAACATGTGTGAATGAAACAAAACACAACTCCAGGTCTGTTTGTGATGAGGAAACAACATTATAACACAGATCAGAAAATAACGTAACATGGCCCTTTTAAATCCATAAGGCTTACAGCTTTATCTTAAGTTGAAGTAAAGATCACAAATTAACGTTTAACTTTTGTAATAATAATAAGAAAATGCATTTTTCTGGATCATTCTGGGACATAACACAATTTGTTACACACTTGTTTAAATATATAGACATATTTTTAGCCTAATTGTCCTTTTATTTCCATTTTTAGTCTGAAAACAAATCTAATGCATTGAGGAAAACTGGCACATGGACTCAAACTGGAGCAGTGCCTGAAAAATACTGGTGCCAAATATCTACTGATTCTTTTTATATTGGCCAATACTGTTAACTGCAAAAAGCCAAATACTTAAGTCTTTAACAGACCATATACCATGGTCAGTGAGAATTCTAATGCAAACTGCCGTGCATTGTTTTTTAATGACCGCACGGGTAGTTCTGGCAAAAGTTAATCTCTATTCTGTTGGTGGTTTTCAGATTCGAGAATGTGATGAAGTCTTACTCTCAGATGTGGGGCAAGAGACAGTTTTTCCTATTTATTACTTTGTACTTTGCCATAAAATATCGGAAAGATAAATTCCCAAATATGGAACCTGATCATTTCTATTACTGACTAGACCCAAGACCATGCCATATTACAATAAAAATCTGCAGTTGAACAATATAAATTTTACCTGCCCCCATCTGTATTATATAATCTTTGTAGTGACGTAATCTGAAACCCTCTTATATCACTACACTGTGAGCATCAAAACAAATTAAACAAATTAACTACTGTTAGGAGGGACTAGCTATACTAAAATAGAAATGACTAATGCTTTGAACATACATGAACGTGAATAGATTTAAAAGTGAAACATTTTCAGTTGGTGGGACTATGTTATAACTTAAACTTTACTTACATATGTCACTCATCTCTACCATAGCCCATCCTAAACTAAAATGTTTTACTTTTGTTAAAAAAAAAACAAAAAACAAAAAAAAAAAAGTATAAAAATGTATCGACCTGGGATATAAAAAAAATAATAAAATAAAAAAAAGTTACAGCCATATTTTGGACTGATTGCTCTTTTCATTTCCCATTGTTTTCCTTATTGAACTCACACAGACTGGAGCAGTGCCAGAAAAATATTGGTGTCAAATATCCACCTTTTTTTCTATCAGCTGATACCGATATCAGCAAGCAGCCCAAAATTTAGGTCTATGTATAAGGTCTATTATAGCACATACAGCCAAAACATTGTCAGATTTAAAAGTGAACAAGCTTTTTTTCTTTTTCTTTTTACACGAGAGGCGGGGCAAATATTTAATAATTGGTCTGCGTCCAATAAACCCATTAGCAGGCGTTGCATTTGTCAATTCTCTCACTTATGCCCATGTTCCTTGTTGAGCTCTTCTTTGGCTCTTCGTGATAGATGAACATGGGGAGAGTGGCCGTAATTCAAGGCTGGCTTTTAGGTCCAAACGGTACAGCAGAGTACACTCCAAATGGAAAATAAAAACAGGCTGCCACAACAAAACAGAATGGATTGAGTAGAATGTGTATGCTGGTAAACCATAATGAACTGTCTGGACCATATCTCCCCTTTTACAGAAAACATAAAGTGAGGTAAAATGGGTAAATTAATGAATAGACATTTGAAATTACAGTGGAAAGACTTAACTAAAGAACTCAAGATCTGTGTTTGTTAGCTACTGTTTGTTTAAAGGACACATATTAAGCCATTTTCTGATCTATGTTATAATGTTGTTGTTAAAACATACCCGGTGTTGTGTTTTGTTTCATTCACACATGTTTAACGCACAAATCTTGAATATTTAGGCTGAGTTCTTCTCTTAAACAGAAAAGACTCTGTTCCACCTTGTGATGTCATGTGGTAAAACAGGATGCGCTCGACTGTGTTTTTAAACCCCATAAACTAGAATCATTTGAATAATTTCAGCACTGGAATTTCCAATCTCTACTAAACACAAGGTAAAAGGTGGCTATTAACTTGACAACTACTGCTTCATGACATCACAAGGTGGAACAGAGCATTTTGAGCTTTGGAGATGTAGACAGACTAATAATAAATAAAATAATACATTACTCAAACATGTGTGAATGAAACAAAACAACACTCCAGGTATGTTTTTGAGGAGGTAACAACATTCCGGCTTAAAGTTCACAATAGTCAGTTTTACATAATATATTTAATTTTTTTCCCTAGGACACTTTAAAATGAACTAGTTCTGTTTTTCTTGTTTTTAAAACAATAAAAATCAGGTAGAACCTTTAAAAAATACCAGTTGAAATGTACAATAAAGCCTAATCCTTCATCTTGGTACTATTGATCAAAACATTGGATCACCATCTGGAGGAGGCCATTGCAATGTAGCATTCACTCTTCCTGACAGGTTAATAACACTATAATATCCCACCTTAACCTTTTGAAACACTAAAATATGGTCCACTTTAGCTCTACATAAGTGTACAATGTTGGGAACAAGGATTGGATGTACAGAAATTCTGAATTAGCTCTGGCAATGTACAAAATAACTAAAAGGACAAGATGAAAGCATGTCAATGGACAATTTCAGCCTAATGTAATGCAGGATTACGTTAACTTGTAATGTCATCAATAAAGAAATTCCCAAGAATCAAATATGACAGTTGGGTGGGGCAGGCTGTTTTGCATTAAAGTAAATACATGCTACAAAACTGCCTTGCAATCATTCCAGCCTGTTCCATGAGAGAGCTTACAGACTGATGAAACATGTCCCACCTGTGAGAGGACAGGAGATGAGCTCGTCATATTTCATTCCAAAAGATGAGCTTGTTAGAACAGGAACATTTGGGATGAAATATTAACTTAGTGACCTATTAACTTTACAAAGTTTTAATCAGTGTACACCACCAGTCAAAAGTTTGGACACACTCAATACATCAAAAAAAAGTTAAATAATTTGAATATGTTTTGTATTTTAGATTCAGATTCCTCATTGTAGCCACCCTTAGATTTGTTGACTGCATTGCAAACTCTTGACCTTCTCTCAATGAGCTTCATGATTTAGTGTCCTGAAATAGTTTTCATGTCACAGCTGTGCTTTGTCAAGGTTTATTAGTGGAGTGTGCGAAGCAGTTTTTAGTTAGTTTATTTCTTCAGTTATCGGGCAAAGTCAAGTCAAGACAAGGAGGACAAAAATACTAGATCTACATGCAGTATCAGTACAGTTTTCTACAGACCAAAAGGTTTTAGGTTGATGTTTAACATTTAAGTTGCCTAACGCTATGCAGTGGTCAAAGCAAAGAGCGGCTATTTTGAACAATCTAAAACATAAAACATTGAGTGATCACACGTTTTGTTAACTACGTTCCTTATGTCTCCGTTCATTAAAGGTTCGCTGTGTAACATTTCTATTTCGCCTGCTTGTTTCCATGGTATAGAACACGGTATATAAACCTACCTCTCATGAGGGAGACAAGCAGGTTACAGCACTACGCTACATTACAATTCAGATCTGTGGAGAGGCGCCCCTATTCACAGAAGGAATTATTGTATTTTTGAGCAACAAAAACACCCATAATGAATAAATGCAAGATGGATATGTTTAATGTCACACCATGAAACATTCCAGGCAAAGCAATGACATCTCCATGGAGACAAGCAAGCAGCGGACCTCCCATCAGAAAAGTTGCACAGTGCACCTTTAAAAAAAAAAAAATACCATTAAATGAAAACATGTGTTCAAACATCTGAGTGGTAGTGTATACTGTGTTAGTTTTTCCATGGACCTGTGTTGTAAAATGTGTACCCGATGCAATAATTATATTGGTGGTTGCTCGTCGAAGCATAAACCATTATTCCACATATATTATACAACGCAAGGAGACGCTGCGCTCTAAAGTTCAGCCATAAAAGTAAATGTAAATAAAGCTATTGCACTGATTTCCCTATAGATAAATGTATTGATTGTGTTGACTCGGAGTATTAATATCAAGGGCACAGCTATACAATCCGGAGGGCAGGGGCCTAATCAATTAAGGCCTCATTTATTATTCATATCCTCTTAATTTCCCCAGCTATACAGTCTGCCCATGAAGTTACGCTATGAAACAAGGCCAGGAAAGGCCAGGAAAATGGACAAAATATGCCTCTGTACAGTTAAAGCTGCATTGTGTAACTTTTCTGGTAGAGGGCCTGTCAAATGATTTTTCTAGGTGGAAATGTTATCGCTTTGTCTGGAATGTTTCACAGTATCGTATTAATACTTTCTGTCTTCATGGAGACCAAAGCAGACCGAGTTACAGGTCAGATCTGTAGAGAGGCAACAAATAAATATTGTGGAACATTTTACGCAGAGCAATGACATCCGTAGAAACAAGGAGGTGATATATCCTCAACCGAAAAGTTACACAGTGTGCCTTTAAGAGTCCATTGGCACATATCTGCAGCCATGTTGTTATTATGCAGGCGATACTGCTCTTGCTGCTAGCGTTTGGGTTGTAATGCTAGCTGTTAATGATAAAAGCCCCACACCTGCTCTGTAAAAACGCTCAATGAAACAATGCTATATATATGTGCTGACTCCACACTTTGCTGTGTCGCAGTTCCCTGAGGACTCTTGTGTGAATGTGCAGTAATGATCTGGTATGCTTGAGCTTTTAGTGCTAAATTGATGCTACTGACTTGTTGTAAGTTTGCATAAATTTTTAAGTAGAGTTGCAGGGAAGTTTTGCAGTTGCGATGAGGAGTAAAATGAAAAACGCTTGCTCAGTCTTCACATTTTAAAACAACTATTATACGCTAACATTTTTGGCTTCTTATCCTAGTGTAAACGTTGATGCAGAAGGTTGAAAGACTGTCACTAACTGGCCCTAGGTTCGGACAAAAGGGAGTGCACTTATGTTGGGGGTCCATCACCTGCATGTTTCTATGGATATGTCATTGCTCTGCCTGGAATGTTCCACAGTATTACTTAACATTAACATTAAACAACTCTACCTTACTTTTATTCAGTTACAGGTGTGTTTATAGCTCAAAAACACCTAGAAAAACAGGCATTCTGACTGTAACTCTCCACAGATCTGACCTGTAACTTGGTCGGGTTTGGACTCCATGAAAAAAGAAAGGTTTAATACCATAGTGTGAAAAATTCCAGACAAAGCAATAACATCTCCATGGAGAAAAGTTTTGACGGTCACAAAGTCATCAACACTACTGGCCACAGACTGAATTCAGCTTGTGGAGTAAATAACCACTTTCAGTCATTTATAATAAGTAACCTGTTTTGACAAAAGGGCAGATTTTTACTTATGCCAAGACATACAATTTGAGTGTCAAACTTTGAACATTCAGAACTAAAGTAAGCCTGCATTTTAAAAAGTTGAATGTAAAAGACATCATATCATATTTGTCTGTACACAGTCACCTTTAGTTTAGTAGAGATTGGCCATTCCCTGAAATTATCCAAACGATTCTAGTGAAGGTGTATGGAGTTTAAAAATACAGAGGAGCATCCGGTATTACCACATGACATCACAATGTGGAACAGAGTGTTTTCTGTTTGGAAGCAGGATTTGTGTGTTAAACAAATGAAACAAAACACAAATACAGGGATGTTTTTGATGAGGGCACAATATTATAACAAAGATCATAAAATACCAGGGCCCTTTAAGGTAATTTTTTTTTTTTTCTGCTCACCCAGACTTTGCCCGTGAAATAGTTTTAAGATAACCTCCTAATTTTGAATCTAAACGGATTTGATTCTGAGGAGCAGGTAACAGCTTGTGCATCTCAGCTCTGGTCCAACAGTTGGAACTGGGAGACCACTCTGCACTTTTACTGAAGCGGACACATTTGTCAAAGTTTGGACACAGGGTGATCTTTTCATTAAGAGAAGATCTGTGCTCTGACATTTACAACACCCATTAAAATGAAGATATATTACAGATTTCACAAGGTGGCAAAAAAGGCATCCATCTCTGCAGCTCACAGTCTCACCCTCTCGTGAAAAGCTGTGGATGTAGTAGTGTATTAATTTAAATGATACCGCTCGGGCCAATCCTTGGTGAATATGCTAATCAACCATTTTGAGTCCTGATGAAGTATTTTATTACCAGCTGTAAAAAGTATTTTGGGGAAATATAATGTCAGGTTCAATCGCTCAGAGTGACTATACAAGGGGAGGTATGTCTCTCCTGTATATTAAAGAGGGAGTGGACCATTGCAACTCACTACGACTGCACTGGCAACAAGAGCTGTAATAGAGAATAAATCAAGTTTATCAATGGGACCAAATCCAATGAGAAGTAACATTTGTTCAGCACAGAGACAACATGGTGGGCCCTTAGGATTAAGTGTTCTGTAACTGATCAAATTTTATAATAAGTCGCACTTTTTTTCATGGTTTGCGTGGTCCTGTGACTTATATTGAGGTGTGACTTGTATATTAAAATATATAATTTCACATGTTCGCTATTTTCACACTGACAGCCACGAGAGGGCGCGCTAGTCTTGTGTGCTCTTATCAGTACTCCTATTACTCCTGTACTACTGCCACTTGGCGCTCTACTGCACATGTCGGCTGCAGAAAGAGCCACTGTCCTGTCTGGTATCATGTCAGTGTCTTGTAGGATTTCAGCAGATTTCAGACTCTCCCGGGGACCGGGCTAGGTGTATCGATCAGGTATGAGTGGATGTCCGGCTACTGAAGTTTGAAACGTCGTCATTTACGCACCCACCTACATTTAACGCATACAGGTCAATAAGACATATCAAACTCACTAATGTTCATTTAGCATCATAACTTATTTATCACACGGCGATAAACTGTTAATCATATTCTGCAGATTACAAGATGCAAGTAGTGAAATATGCAGCCGAAAACAGTAATCGAGCAGCAGAAAGAAAGTTTGGAGTGAGCGAGACACTTTGAGGGACTGGTGAAAACATTGGTAAAGAAAACACTGGTAAAACATTGGTCAAGAGTCATACAGTCATCTGGAATTTGTCTTATTCTGTATCCCTAACCACCATGCATGCCCTTCAATGAATCCCACTTTCAAGCACAAAATCAAACCAATCAGTGAAGCGTCTTGTCCAAGGGTACAACAGCAGTTTGCAATTTCAGGAGATATTGAAAAAAGCAAAAGTGGAAAATGGGTAAACAGCTTTATCTACCAAACGACTGTTGTTTTCTTATATTTTAAGATGAAAAGAAAGTGAGGTGAGGTTGCGTTGCACACCATGATGCAGTGATATAGCCTAGCGTTTATCTTATTCTAATTAAATCAATGAACTTTAGGGCTCTTAAAACGAATGCTAATGTTTGTATTTGACAAGACAGAGCAGGCTAAGCTACAATAACAAGAGAAGCCACTTTATCTGCATACATCGTCTAATATCCAAGCTGCAGTCTTCACTCTGTTGTCATTTCAAGGTCATTAAATGCCACTCTAATTTTTTTCTCGCACAGCTCATTTGCTATGCTTAAAACCAAAACTAATTTATGTTAATACAGTCCCTGACAAAAGTCTTGTCGCTTATCCATTTTGTAGAAACAAAAGCTTATAACCTGACTTTAAATTAATCGATTGGTTTTAGAAATGTCTCATATGAAAGCTAAAACCCTCTCAAATTATGCTCAATATACTAAAATAAATTTGCTTCACTGAAGAAAGATTGATCATTTAATGAACACAGAAAGGTCAGATTTTGGCAAGACAAAAGTGTTGTCGCCTACAGAAAATTGAACAAATAATTTACTTCAAATACAAAAATATGTTGCATAACGTCAGTGAATTAAGTAGTGGTGCTGTGAGATCCATATTTAATATCTTGTATGACTTCCATGAGCTTGAAGGACTGCATCCATGCGGTTCGACAATGATTCATACAATTTGTTGATGAAGTCATCAGGAATAGCAAAGAAAGCAGTCTTACATGCCTCCCAGAGTTCATCAAGATTCTTTGGTTTTGCCTTCCATGCTTCCTCTTTCATTCTACCCCAGACATGCTCAATGATGTTCATGTCTGGTGACTGGGCTGGCCAGTCCTGGAGCACCTTGATCTTCTTCGCCTTGAGGAACTTTGATGTAGAGATAGAAGTATGCAATGGAGCACCATCCTGCTGCAAAATTTGACCCCTTTTATGGTTGGGAATGTAAGAGGTAGCTAATACTTCTTGATATTTTAGGCTATTGATATTGCCTTCCACCCTGCAAATGTCTCGCACACCCCCATACTGGATGTAACCCCAGACCATGATTTTTCCGCCACCAAACTTAACTGTTTTCTGGGTGAATCTTGGATCCATGCGGGCTCCAGTAGGTCTCCTGCAATATTTGCTGCGGCTGTGATGTAATTCAACTGAGGATTCATCTGAGAAATCCACCTTCTGCCACTTTTCCAGTGTCCATCCTTTTAGCAGGCTGTGGGCCTTGGCAAATGCCACATGGTTTTTTAATTGCCTTTTGTTTAGTGCTGGTTTCTGTGCACTGATTCGACCATGGAGGCCATTTCGAGACAGAATTCTACAAACTGTTCTGGTTGACACAGGGACTTGAGGTGACCAGGCCTGGTGGAGCTCTGCTGCAGTGGAAAAGGGGCTGGCCTTGGATTTTCGAATCAACAGACGGTCCTCCCGAGCAGTTGTCTTGCGGGGTCTGCCGGACCTGGGCTTGTCAAAAACATCTCCAGTCTTTTCAGATCTTTTTCTTATTCTTTGTACTTGACACTGAGACACATTGAAGGTGTCAGCCACCTCAGCAGTGGATCTGGTCTTCAGCCTCTTGATAATTAACGCTTTGGTCTCAGGGTGGATCTTAGGCATGTTGTCAGAGGTCAAGTTGCAGTTGATGTGAAGGTCTGGTGTGCTGGGGTTCTTTTTATACACACCCACTAATTGATTGATCAGTAACTGATCACAGGTGAGGCTGTAATCTAGGATTGGGTGCATCATATGACAAGGCGACAAGACTTTTGTCTTGCCAAAATCTGACCTTTCTGTGTTCATTAAATGATCAATCTTTCTTCAGTGAAGCAAATTTATTTTAGTATATTGAGCATAATTTGGGAGGGTTTTAGCTTTCATATGAGACATTTCTAAAACCAATCGATTAATTTAAAGTCAGGTTATAAGCTTTTGTTTCTACAAAATGGATAAGCGACAAGACTTTTGTCAGGGACTGTATATTGAACAGCTTCAGATGACAAGTGATCAAAATTTAAGTGTCATGTATGTGAAAAACTCATTAAATCAAGTTCAAGTTCACTCGTTGGTCACTTAAGAAAGATAATGACAGAATGTATTAACATTTTGAGAGTATATTTTAGTACATTTTAGGGTTAAAGTAAAGGTAGCCAGATCAAGATCATTGAAAGGAGTAGCTGAAGGTTCAATTTAAAGGTATAACATGTAACTTTTCTGGTAGGGCATCACCTCTTGCCTCTATGGTGATGTTATTGTTGATATTAAGCATATCTTATTCAATAATTACTCAATTACGTGTGTTATATTGCTAAAAAAAAATACCTTGTTACCTCTCCATGGACTAGACCTGTAACTTGTCTTGGTAATCGTCTTGTTTCCATGGGGACAGATTATTCATTCATTCATTCATTATTAACATAAGTTGTAATTAAATTATGTTTAATGTTATAATGAGGCTGTGTAATCCTTCATACGTCCAGGAGAGATTCAAGATTTCAAGCAGATGGCAGATCCTCCACCAGCAAAGTTACACAGTGCACCTTTAATGGCATTGATGGGGAAAAAAAAGAAAACAAAGTCAAACACGGGGAAAGAACTGACCCGCATAGTCAAGGAATCGAACCTCAAACCCTCTCTTATTAAAATGAGAGAACCGTGTCCTTTGAATATTAGTTTAAAAGGTACAGACAGACAGTTACAAAAGAGTTGAGGATTTTTAGAAGACATTTAAGGTGCTCGCCCATCTGATTCCCTCCATAGATTTCCTCTGCTCATTTTTGAACCCATCTCGTCTCCACGGCGTCAGCATTTATTCATCTATGAGGGACTCTGATCGAAGGCTGATTTGCATGATTGCATTTTCCATACCTTGCATTAATATAGTGCAGAGGAGCTGAAATTCTAATAGCCTATCACATTTAAGTAGCCATCATATTACTGCAGCTCCTCCGTGTGTTAATGAATCAAGCCTCACTCAGTCCCTCTCTTCACCTGGCCCCAGACACTTGAAAAATAGAAAACCTTCAGCTAAAATATAAGAGACAGTTAGAGGATAAAATGACAATAAAAAGTCTAAGATGGATCATATCGTAAAGCACATCAGATGTCGAATGAAAAAGTATTATTAAATTACTTTTAGAGGTGACAGTTGAAGGAAGCCTGAAAAACCAATTAACTTAGTAGTGTATTAAAATTTGTCAGAACTGAGTAATGGTGATGGGAGCTTCATCATACTTTAATGTCTCTATTAAAGCCATTTTAAAGGAACTGTATGAGAGATTTTGATTTTAAATTCCATGACCTGCTTGAACTGTGTCCCCAAATATAAGGTTAGCATTTTCAAATCAAATATATTTCTTACCGATAACAATGATCGGGCTGGGACAAAATCTCCTGACATAAGATCTTGGGAGATTAAATTACCACATGAGAAAAATGATCTTGTGAGATTTTTCTTCTGTGTTTACTTATGGAATGGACAAAAATTCAATTTAAACTTTGCTGAGTTATACAGTACCTCTTAAGAAGCTGTAATTCCAAATGGCACGGTTACAATTACAGCAAAAATAATTAATAAAATAAATAAAGAAATTCTTGGGCCAAAATTGTAAACCGAATCGCACAATTTATTTATTATGTCAAAATCTCATCTTCTCGTGCAGACAATTGTGCCTTGTCCCACCACTGACTGTAATGCTGATCTATTCATAATCACAAAACGCTGGACATTGTTTATGTTGTAGAATGAGCCTCACATGAGTTTCATTGCTGAAATCCAGTCAGTTTAAACCTAAAAGGACTCTCTCTGATCTGAATGGTCACTACCTAAACCCCAGAACTTGCAACCAATCACGAATCAGTGCTGGTGCAGCTTCTGCGGCTCAGTGAGGGAATTCTGGAGGTTCTGAACTTGACACATGAGCCATGGTCTGTCCATATATTAAGACACTGGCAAACCACTGATTGTAATACTTTCTTTCTTTTTTTTTTTTTTTTTTTTTACTAAGAGTGCAGGCTACATACATAACATTTTTATTCATATTATTTTCCTTTTATATTTATTATTTATTGTATTTTTTGCAAAGCCAGGGAGTTCATGGAGACCAGTATTTTTTAAATTATATTCTGCTAAAATGTAGTATATGAATACTGAAAAATGAACTAATACCACTTTATAAAATCCTACTAGTTTATTATTACTGTGGTATTCAGTAAAATAAAAACAAAAAAAATGTGACTCGTGCAATAATGTTTTATCTGGCACAGTTGTAGTCTGAAACAATAAAAGCAGAATTGTCACTGTTATTACGATATTAAGAGAAATGGGAGGTGGTTTGTGAGGCGCCAGGAGAAATATTTCTGGTAAGTCACCTTTAACCAACAATAAATTAAAGAGAGTATAAAAGTGTACAATAAAATCCAATAAAACGGAAACTTAGAACTTGGCTTAAAAACAACTTCGGAAAAACAAACAAATCTGTAATTAGAGTCAAAGTTCGTTCAAATGATATACTTTATATTATGTATTTCTTCTATGCCCTCTTTTATAAGCTCACTATATATTACTATGTATAAATGCTAAATGATTTCCCCATATGTCTTTAAACTGCGCCAAGAAGGGATGAAAAAGCTCTTTACCACAAGGTCACCGACACCGCACTTCATATTTTCACTCTTGTGGGCTTATGACCCCTCTCTCCTCACCACGGCAACCACCTCTGCGCCGAATTTCCGTAATCTTTTGAATCTGCAGCCGATAGATTTCCCAGCAGAGTTCACACGCTTATTGAAGATTCCAAGGATCAAATAGTGAGATAGCATCGACACGACTGTAGATATGTGCACTCATAACCAGCAAAACTCACACTGTCCAGAGAAAATAAGAAGTCAACACAGGTAAGCCCGAGGGAGCAGATTTTAATAGTGTTTGGCTTTAGGACCAGAACAAATGCTTGGACAAAAGGAGAGGTTAATTAGAAAGAAGAAGGCATAGCTGAAATGTACTAGCAAAGGTGTATTGCTCAAAAACCATAGACTGTATAAATATTTGAACTAAGGCAGTGTAACGTCACCCGTAGAGTTCGGTTCCAGCTAAATGAAGCTCACAGAAGCTAGGGGTTATGGGTGAATTTGGAGCCAAGTTCCATATTAGGAATAGGAATTTATTTATGGACAAAAAATATTAAAATAAAAACACCAGGATCATGTAGACAGGATTAATACGAACATTTTATGACCAAAATGACTGTTCACTGCAGCAGTTAGGGGTGACGATTTTTCAATGTAAAGTCAATTGGAGTCAGAGTCGATGGAGCCAGAAGCTATGTCCATTTAAATATTAAATAACCTAAACCTAAAAAAATCACATTTCCAATAACTGCTACGCAAAAATATTTTTATTTATCCACAACCTGTTATAAGCTTGAACAATGTACTTTGAACTTTAATATTTTTGTTACTTAATCTCTGTAGCTTGTTTATTTCACAGATTTTTTTAAATAGCTGAACATGCCAGCTGCAGTCCTCGAATAAAAATGCAGAATTGAGGATCTCCTTACACATAGGCACACCCTACAATAATTTATATGTATCTTGTTGCCTTTCAAATCAAATAGGCTCAAAATACAAGACACAGAAACCTTTCTCATCTCCATTACCGATTCTGCTGCATATATAACATAACACAGACTTAATAAAACAGAGTAGAAGAACATGGTCTCTCAAGGATGGAAGCTGAATTGACCTGGACTGTTATCGATTGCAATAGAGGACCAGCCCATATGCAGGCTTAAGGAGCAGAGGAGAAAGACGTCTGGCTTTCGTCTAATTCAGTCTTAGTATTTGGTTAACTATAACTATTCTAGAGTGATTTTGATATGGATTATTTGGGAAGCTCTCAATCACATGACAAGTGCAATCTGAATTGAATATATTTTCAAAACTGGCACTGGCAAGATGCTAAATCGTGTTAAATACATTGTTATTCCTAAAAATCTACATTTAATAAACTTAAAGGTCCTATATTATGCACAACTGACTCCTGTGAGTTTTCAGCCACATTATAATGTTATCTCGTCAAAACATACCTGGAGTTGTGTTTAAATAATCCTGGTTTATTACTCTCTTTATTACTTTGTCTACATCTCCAAACCTCAATTCCCGCTGAAATCGTCTAAATGTTTCTAGTGAAGGTGTGTGGAGTTTAAAAACACAGTGGAGCACTTCTTGTATTACCACATCACAAAGTGGAACAGAGTGTGTTCTGTTTGAGAGAACACACTTTGAGTTTGTGTGTTGAATGAAACAAAACACAACTCCAGGTATGTTTCCAGTTATGTTTTCCAGGTAACTTTCTAATCTGGCCTAATCAGTGCTTAATTTTAAGAATAAAAATATATTTAATCAGATGTAGAATATTTTAACAAAATAAAGAGCATGTGAAAACTTAGTGAGAAGAGATGTTATATGGATCAGCTTCAGTAATATGGCCTTTTTCACAGAAGTATCCATAACCTCCCCTACGAGAAGAGCAGCGCAGACATCCACGTGTTCCCATGGCGTGTGTGCGCATCTCTCATCTCATCCACATGAACATTAGATCAGATATTACCCAGAATACACCTGATCAGAGCAGACAGGCCATATGTCAGGGGCCGGCCGATCGGCACAGGAGAAGATGAGTCAGAGGAAAGTGAGGTTTGTATACATATGCATGCACACGGCAACACTATGATTTATTTATCAGGTTACATTATATAAAGCAGGTACGTGTTCAGTGTGTTTATGCTAAAGCCATTAGGGAACAGTGGAGGACAGGCATGAACCTTTTAGAGCTGCATTCTAATACAAACTGATGACATTATTATCAATACATTATCAATAGATCCTTTACAGCTGATGTCATCAATTTTCTCTGGGGGTGTGATGCTAACTGTAGGCACTGCTCTGACTGAGGCTTGCTAGACTTTAATCTGAGCTTTATTTGAACATAAATTGACCAGAAAGAGGTGGTTTAGTTGGAACTACAATGAGATGATCTCACGTATTTGCTTACTCAGATACTCGCTTTTACTTGTGAATAATTCTTAAGTAAAACCAAATGTCATATCTGCGGCACACTATGTCACTTTTCACCACTTTCTGCCATTTCTCTCCATGGAGATATTATTGCTTTGCCTGGATTGTTGCACATTATATCTTGCATGTATTCAGTAACAGGTGTTTTGTAGCTAAAACAATACTTGCATTCTTGGGTGTGTGGGCCACCTTTCCACAGATCTGACCAATGGTAGTTAAGTAGATAAATTTAATGCCAAACTGTGAATCATTCTACCTAAAAGCAGTGACATCTCCATGGAGACAAGTAGGAAACAGACCCTACACCAGAAAAGTTACATAAAAATATTAAAAATAGTGTTGTACTTTTAATAGAAGTGAGGAGAAAATACCAAAATTTTTATTAAAAACTGCGATCAATCTCCCACAGTTTTTGCCAATATCTAGTGACACTAATTCTCAACTTCAACTTAGTCAAAGTTACCAAGCCATTATTTTAGGAATCCAAACTTTGGACTTACCAACTTACCACCGCAGAGAAAAGTTGCCATTCCTGTAACTTCTAGAATATTTTGACTTGACTAAAACTTTTTTTTAACCCACCACCACCACCACAGCAGAAAGTGGCTTCCTCATGGCAACGCACAGCAAAACAAAGACGCCGAATCGTAATGAGACCCGGAGTTGTCCCTTGGAGCTTCTAATATAAACCAGGTGAACAATAATAGCAGTTAATAAGTCCAATTTACTTTGTTATTTAGGTGCCCACACACGCTGCTGCTTAAAATACCAATCTGAAACCATGAATCAACCGCGCCGTGGAAGCATTCACTGTGACTGTCCCCAGAGACTAATGCTGCGCTATACACACTAGTCCCATTTGCAATTACTATACAGCAATACAGTCTTTCCTTTCTTCCTATTGGGATGGGAAGAAAAATTGGCTTCCTCTATTTTGCTCAAAACCCTGGGTAATTTTCTTAATCCGTTCCCAGATTTGCATAAAAATGTGCACATAGTTCTAATACACAATTACTCTCTTCAATAGCACGGGCTAATTACGGCGGTGTCAGGCAAACAGGTAGCCGGGTACAATGGCGGCCGCCTGGGACATGGTAGACTCATTGGAAAGCAGTAAATTCATTTAGGTTGGCTCCATCAACGCAACGCCACCCACGGCCCTTTCCCCTTCTCCCCGTCGCCAGTGAACGTTTATAGGGCAGACGGAGGCGCTGGGGGGGGGAGAGCATACAAACAGAGCTGAGGGAGGAGAGGAAATAGGGAGCGAGGAAGAAAGGAAGAGGAAGGAAAGAAGAGATAATGAGGAATGGTAATAATAATAATGAAGGAGTAAAAATGATTCAACTTAAGTTCTAAGAGAGTAACAGGGCAAAGTATACGATAATGGCAAGGCTTTTCGGATTCTAATGATGTTATACTGACGCCAACTGTAAGCACTGGTCTATCTATGCCTCTTTACTTTAATTTGAGCTTTATTTTAACACAATCTGACCATGAAGAACTGATTTAGCTGGAACTACAACAGGTAATCTGATTTGAGCTGTTAAACAAGTCTCTCTCAAATAATATTGCAGTCACAAGCGAGCTAGAATTTCACTTTCAGTTTGATTGAGAGTGACAAACACCTAAACCATGGACGTTCATTTTGATCACAAGTTCCTGAAAATGGTTTAAATCCATTTCGTCTTTTTTCGCAGTATTTATGTGCATATAATGTGTGCACTGTGTCACCAAGGAACATTCCCTCATAGAGATACATGTAAAACACTCCCAGCATGATGTCACTGCAAAATATGAACAGATTACATTGTACTTTGCCAGGAAATATTATAATTTATTACAACAACAGTCTAAATTTTAACAATTTAAGTTTTAGCTGCCCGCCATCTGTAATCAATATTATTGCTCTGTAGAATGTAGTGATGTCATCTGAAACCCAGCAATATAAAGTGACAAGGATAAGTGAGCTATGAAAAACATGCTCTTTCAACACTATATTATATTTATTGCATGTGACTGATCCTTCTTTAACCAGTGTCTTTGGGAGCCAGGCATACCAATGGAGAATTAGTCCACAGTGGGAGATTTGGGCCAAGAACAGCAAACAAAGAATTAAAACTAACAGAAATTAAAAGTCCCATTTAAGCAGATCCAAGTTTAAACCGTTTCATAGTCTGACGATAGTGCCCAGTTCTGGTGGGAATAAAATGTGATCTGCAACCCCTTTAAAGCTGTATTATGTAACTTTTCTGCCTGATTGTCTCCATGGCGTTTTTGTTTAGCATGGAGTCCACAGAATTGTTACCATAAAAAAACTACTCTTTCTATCTGACTTGTAAGCTGGCCTGGCGGTATCACGTGCTTATCTTGAGGTAGATCAATAAATGCAATGCTATACTTTGGAACATTCTGGTCAATGAAATCTCCACGGAGACATGCTTGTGGCAGACCTTCCGCCAGAAAAGTTGTGTAATACACTATCAACATTCAGTCAGTAACATTTCCAAAACCAAGCATACCTCCTGTGTAAAGTCTTCAATAACAAATACCAGTTTTATACACTCAAAACTCATTAAACTATTCCAAAAATATAAAGCCAACTTAATATTATGACATTTAAAACATGATCCAATATTCAAAAGGTGCCCCGTGCATAGACAGTTGAAACAATACTGACAGAAAAAGAACTCATCACAGCCACACACAATACAGCTCTAAACTCAAAAGAGCAAAGTACAAAGCTCCAAATGCAGTATTACAAAAAGTACTGTTAGTTAGAAATGAGGGCGCCTGGACATGTGCTCCGTTGATGATAAAGACACAGAGTTTAAAAGGACAGACATATGAAAGACTGTGTTTGAACATTTCTTTTGTTTTATTTATCTGACCCCTCATAGCAAAGCGGAGCGCAGAAGAGGACAAAGAGGGCGAATTGACTGCTTTAGTCTTCAAACGGGGCCAAATGCCAGAACTCCTGCGTGGAAAAACAAGGGCATGTCGGCGTGGTGGTCTCTTTACCATTTAGATTATACCGGCAGCTCAATGACCCCACAGTATGGATGACTATAATAGAGGCGCCCCCTACTGTGCAGCACCTGTAAGATAAACACAAACATCATGGAGGGCCAATCTAACTCCAGCAGGCTGCAGAGCTGGAGTTACACCAGTGCACATTTTGATTTTGTATTGTTTTACATCAGGTTTTACTGGGATCACTTCAGAGATGGGAGAGGGGGAACTGTGTAGTTTTTCTGCTCTTAAACATGACTTTTTGCTGTGAATAGGTACAGAAGTTTATATTAAACTGACAAACTAAAACTGCTGCAGTATAGACTAACGTTACGATTATCCACGGTTGATGTTTATGGAGAAAATTTACAGAATCAGACCTTTTAAAGCTACAGTATGTCACTTTTTAGCCAAATAAATATACTAACTTAAAACATACATTTTGGTTCTCTTATTGGACTGAAAAAAAAAAAAATCCTTTCTTTGAGCAGGCTTTCATCTCCAATGACAATAAAAACAAGCAGGTGACGGACCCCCAACCGAAAAGTTACACAGTGCACATCATCTAAGGTGATGACATCCAAAAGAGGCGATTTAACCAAGATCACAGGGAATTCCTTATTATACCGTAACCGTCAGAGCACCACACACTTTCCCCTCACTCTGCCCCCACTGGAAAAGCTGTGGTTTGGAATAATCTTTGGAATTGGTTTCTCCGTCCGCTCATTACAAGATAAAACCATGACTTGGGAGCTATATGGGGCTTCTAACTCAATTACAGAGAAATCTATTTGGACACAATGGCACCAATAACCCAGTGGCTTGCGTCAACAATTTGGTTAACATGGATTTGAGTAGCATTTCAGTGTCAGGGTCATGAGTCATTTAGCAGGATAATAGCGCTTCAGATCGGGCGCCTAATGCAGTTCCATGGCCGTTTCTCATATAATGATTACATTCAGAGCCCACAAGGTTATTTAAAGCTTATTCCAGCGCTTTGTTTAGGTTTCATAGATTCTTCGCTGAAGGTATTCAAACAAGGCTAATGTACTAAGGTTATTAGACATACAAAGTTATTGCTGTCATCCTTTTATTTACGTGTGTATGTATATATGTATGTATGTATATATATATGTATGGATTTATGTGTGTGTGTGTGTGTGTGTGTGTATGTGCATGTATATATTTATTTATGTACATCCTTTTTTAACTTCTTAAAAGTCTTCTTCTTCTTCTTCTTCTTCTTCTTCTTCTTATTATTATTATTATTGACTTTTTTTTGTGTCTTTTTTGTTTTAACCTCTCTCCTCGAGTATGTCTGGGTTGATGAAAATTGATGAAAAAAATAAAAAATAAAAAATAGGCATACAAAGGTATAACAATGGCATATCAGAATACTGGTTGAATGTGCCTCTGTAGAAGATGTAAATCTGTAATATTGGGTTATATTGACAAAAATAGAGATCTCATTTTTATTTATCCAGTGTAATGTCCAGTTGATATTATAGCAATCCATCACAAATGATCGAAAATGTGCCTCAAAATCTGGTAGTTGCAATTCAATTATCCCATCATAAGTGAACGGATTGTAAAATTAACTCCAAAAGTGCAGAAAATGTGAAAATTTGCAAATCATCAAATAAAAACTTAACACAGTTTCAGTGTAATATGCTCTCTTTTGTATAGTTTTTTTTTTTATTATTATGGACTATTATTATGTATTTGCCTACACAATACTGTGATATTATCAGTGTTTTGAAATACTGTATCTATAGTTGTTTACTTGAAATAATCATGTTAAACTAATAAACTAAAACTGCATCAGACCTTTTTAAGCCACAGTTTGTTACTTGTAACTTTTTAGCCAAACAAATATACTAACTTTACATTTCGGTTGTGTTTATTATACTGAGAAAACAAAAGAAAACAAAAAAAAGCTGAGAATGTGAATGAGTCCAGAGAAACAAAACACTTTCTGAATTACCTCCTAATAACATCACAGGGTGGAACAGAGCCTTTTTAGTTCTGTAGCAGAAGCTGACAGCCTAAATATGCTGTATTATGCAAACATCCTTGAACAAAACAAAACTCAATTCCAGGTATGTTTTTGCAAGGTTTAAAGCTCAATAAACACACTTTTTTTTTTTTTTACTTCAAATTGGACAAATCAACCATCAGTCAGATTACTAGTATTAGAATTTTAGACTTTAAGAACTTGTCCAAACTTGTCTCCTCACCCTTATGTAGACAACCTTATGTCATGACATCTTTGCACTGTATTTCTTCATCTCATCATTTATATAAAGCTGATACCCATGGGTTTCAGAATGATGTAAAATTAGGACTGTTGCCATAGCAATTGACACTTTGAACGGGCAAAAGTCCAAAACTTTGTCAAAAACATGCATATGGACTTTTTACAAATGTATTAAATCTGCTGATGCTTATTTCACACTTTCCTGTAACATTTTGTATTTAAAAGTTCTATGTAATATATTTGCTCTTTGTTATTAAAAAGCATTCATATGGTAGGCTAATTTGAAAGCTGATTCGAGAAATTCTCTTGATTATCAATAAAGTCTGTCTTAAAAAAAATAATAAAAAAGTCTTGCCGCTATCAACAGGTGCCATGACAACGGAACATTGTAAGCAAACGCAGTATTCGCCCTTGACTTTATCCATGAACACAAAAGCACTTGTCACCCTCCTAATCTCCAGCTGCTTGCCTTCATTGTGTCTGCTGCGCTCCTCTCCGCCTCAGATACTTATCAGGGCGCTGGGCTCTGGCACCATTACTCAAAATGAATAACCCACCAGCGTGTTTATCATAGGGCACTTGTGCACGCGTTCTGCCAGCCTTAATCACCTCCTCTGCCTCCGAGCGTGACAGAGGAGGCGATATAGGACGACAACTGGAACAAGAAGTGTGGGAAATATGTTGATCTGAAAATAAAATGGGGAAATGAATTTGCAATGTGAAAACAGGGATTTCCGCTAATATAAGTATCTCTGATGAAATGTATAGTATGCAGTTCAAGTCTTTAAAAGTGGATTGTGTAACTTTTCTGGTGGAGGGTCCGTCAAATGCTTTTCTCCGTGGAGATGTTATTTTTGTCTGGAATGTTTCTCCGTATAGTATTAAACATGTTCTGTATTCATGGAGACCAAACTAGACCAAGTTACAGATCAGATGCCGCTCACAGTCAGAATGCCTGTTTTTTTGGGGTTTTTTTTTTAGGTATTTTGAGCTATAAAACCACCTGTAATTTAATAAATGTAAGGCAGAATTGTTTAATGTCATACTGTGGAACATTTTAGGCAGAGCAATGGCATCTCCATGGAGTGACATTGTGCACCTTTAAGGCCCAAACACCCGACTACCTTCAGTCTTCTACCATGGCTCTAATGCCAACTGCTGTGCATTATTTTTGTATACCTGCACAGTTTACAGCCGCATTACCGTTCGATATCACTACTCTGCAAGCATCACCATAGCAACAAGTAAACAAATGAATTACTGTTAAGAGGGACTAGCTTCAACTAAAACAGAAATAACTAAGGCATTGAACATCTACAGACAACTAAAAGGATTTAAACGTGAACTATGTTTATTTGACGTATAAACGGATTAAACAATTCTAAATTTATTTAATCCTTACTAATCTTATCTTAATCTTATGTATGTTTTTTAGACCAGTGGAACTATGAAAAATATGTCAGAACATTCAATACTGGGATTAGAATGTACTCCTTTATACTTTTATATCAGTTTTTAAAAAAGACAGAATTTCCTTCATTTGTTTGATTGCACAAATGTCACCAAATTCCTCCACCTTCTCTTCTGGGAACATTAGAGAAAGGTGCAGCTCTGGCTCTCCTCACGTCTCCATTCCTCTAAGCACGACTATAATGCGCGCTGACAACCAATCTGCTCCAACACGCCAGTCCTGAGTAAATAAAGACGAACCTGGCTTTTACATTGAAACATCGCTACAGTACGAAGCAAAGGCAACGCAGGCGTGTCCCCATGGACCAGGGGAGGAAGTCAAGGTATAGTTCTTAAGGGTATAGTTTGGAAAAAGTTATATCCGTGTGGTGAATGTGTTAAAAGGAGCAGAAAAATGAACTGTGAGGAATAGAGGAAGGGACCCTCAGCACCTTCAAAATGGAGAGACAGGCGGTAGAGGAATAAAGGAAAAAACGACTGACAGTACTATTTACAGGATGGCTGTGGTTACTTGCACACAAAAACTGTATTATAATCTGATTTATGGAGTTTTCTGGATTATTAAATTACATGTAAAACGATAAATACGTCCCTATGGTCCCTCAGCGTACTCAGTTGATTTTCTTGTCTGCATGTTATATCATTAATCTGAAAAAATCACAAAGGAAAGGAGTAACCATAGTAGCAGACACTACCTTAAATATTAATATGATTTTTTTTCTCTGATCTGTTATAATGTTGTTTTCCCTTAAAAAAACATATCTTGAAATTGACTGTTTTATGAGATCACAAGATGGAACAGCATTTTGTGCTTTGTAGACAAAATAATAATAAAGGATTGCTCAAACATGTGTGAATGAAACAAAACACTAATCCCAGTATGTTTTTGATGAGGTAACAACATTTGAACATGTCTTAAAACTCACAAGATTAAATTTTGCTTAATATAGGACATTGTAAATGTTGTTGAACTGTATGCAAAATTTGAAGAGTGGCTGTGTATAGTAAAGTCGTGCAGTGGAACATTCTTGGCGATGTAATGACATCTCCATGGAGACTAGCAGGTCTCCACCTTTAAAGATGTTTTGGTCTCTTTCTGTTGGATTGCGAGGATTGTGATATTCCTAGATAAATTCAATATATGAACTTTTGTCACATTTGCTTAGTTAGTTTAATAGTACAGCAGAAACAGACTGAGAAGTTGGACTCTACTTTTGCCATTGTGTCCATAGGCACGACACCATCTTTACTTGAATTATCGTGGCAAAGGTGTATGAATGCATTCGTATAGTCATGCATTTTACATAACTCGTGTATATTAATGTGTCCTTTGATGAGACAAAAAAGTTAGTTTGAATCAGGGCTTGCTATACATACAATGCACTATTAAGTAAGACACCATTAGCCTTGCACTTTCCTTTTATATGCGTTTTGTGCTTTTCTGCAGGAGATAATAAAAGATGATGATTAAAATTTCAATAGCTTGCCATTTCTTTAAAACTCTACTGGGTCCTTTCATTTAGGAAAAGTTTAAAATATTCATTAGTTTAAAACACTGGGGGTCAACGAGCTAAGACGTTTCTATTTAGTACATCATTTACAAGATATCTTCATCAACCTCATGTCCTGTAAAGTTTTTAAAGCACTGATAGGGCTGATCTTGGGTGGGTGCCTCTGTCAGCTATTTTAGACTGAAAAAGCAAGTGGCACAGCGGTTAAAGGGCCCATACCACACCATTTTCTGATCTATGTTGTTTCTCCATCACAAACTTGAGTTGTGTTTTGGCTCGTTCATACATGTTTAACACACAAATCCTGCAAATTTAGGCTGAGTTCTTCTCTCAAACAAAATACAGGAAGCTCCCCACTGTGTTTTCAAACTCCATACACCTTCACTAGAATCATTTGGATGATTTCAGACCTAGAATTTGAAATCTCTTCTGAACCAAAAGATAAAAGGTAACCTGAAAACCACCGCTTCATGACATCACAAGGTGGAACGCAGCTTTGTGAGGTTTGGAGATGTAGATAGACTAAGAATAAAAGATTACTCAAACACGTGAATGAAACAAAGCACAACTCAGGGATGTTTTTATGAGGTATTAACATTCTCACATGGCAAAAAACTCACAGTAGTTAACTCAGAATTTTCAGGCCAAAACGCATAGCACTCTACATTTGATTTACTACAGTGCAAAAAGTCATAATATGCTTTTATAATTTATGAAACACATTGATGATTGTTTTATATTTTGGACACTCTAAATTGCAATATTGATCTAAAACAGCTTAATGGAATAAAGCGGTCCACTGCTGTGCTGATTTCTGTGTGCCCGTGGGGTTATTAAAAGTATTGAAAATCAGATACAAATCAATACAGAAACTAGTAACGAAACTAGATACTCATTTGTAGGTATCGATACTAAAAAAAAAGTCACATTCACAGGACAGAAATGAGCCTTTCCTGAATATCTTGAGCTGTATTAGAACAAGTATAAGACGAGTATACGCCCATGGACCACTATGGAACCTACCTGGACGAGGGATTACACAGATATAGGACTGCAGGGTGATATAAAATAAAGTATTCCAATTTAATGTTGAAATCACATTCTATTGTCTAAATAAAGAGTGTTTTTATTATCATTGTGGTATTGGAATTGGTATCAGTAATGAGTCTTTGCTTTAGTATCGAAATCGTGTTTGAAATTTTAGTGATGTGACAGGTTTGCAGTAGTAGTAGTAGTAATAAGAATAAGAATAATAAGTATATTTTCTGGTGTTTGGTCTCTACATGTCCCCAGGTGACGGACCCCAAATAAAAAGTTACATAGTGCACCTTTAATCCTCTTTTGTGGTTAGCGGATACCGTTTTTGCCTAATTTACACAGAATCAGACTTTATGCACTATAATCACGGCTGAAATATTTCTAAAGCGTTGGATGGATACAGTTCTATAATTGTCAGCAACCCTAAGTATTACAGGAAGTCTTGCATTCCTTCAGTCCCTTTTCACACCTTTCCCTTCTCAGTCGAGGGGTTTGTACCTCAGAAAATGTCCCTCCAATTATTTCTTACTCCATGAGCTCCTCAAAGTCACAAAGCCCTCCTAGTCACCCCTCATCTAGCCCCATTTTGATGAGAGGAGCCCAAAATGCAGAGCACGCAATTTGCACTGTGATTTGTGATGCTCAGAAGTGAAAGAGGTGTGCGTGAAACTTCAACCTGGGACAAAAAAGAGGGACAAAGCCAGTGAATATATTAACACACTGGGTTCTTCTCTCAAACAGAAAACACACTGATTTTGAGCTTTGGAGATGTAGCCAGCCTAATAATAAAGGATTATTTAAACATGTGTGAATGAAACAAAACACAACTCCAAGTATGTTTTTGATGGGGTAACATCATTCTAACGTGGCATGAAGCTCACAAGAGTCAATTTTGTGTAATATTGGACCTATAAATAAAGTCAGGGCAGACAGGGAGGAAAAACACACTCAAATGTCTGTGTTTCAACTCTACCGAACTCATAAAAGAAATGACAGCTTTGTTCCATCATTTCAGCAAAAAAAAAAGTGGATTCCAAGGTCTCTCAAATGCCCAAACATATAAATCTGCTTGTCAACACAGCCCAATGTCCGGCTGTAAGGTTAATGTTAACACAGTATTGCTGACTGCACTCTGACCAAAACCACTGCGGAGTATTCGGTCACAATTCACAATTTTTTCGTATATTTTTTTCCGAAGCACATACGCATTTGTCCTGAAAGCCTCCGAGAAGTTCCCATAAAATCTGCATAGGATCCAGGTTGACCAGAAGCAGGCGCTCTTGCCAGTAAAAGGGTAATTTGTTAAAAGCTAATATACAAATGAGAAATGATACCTGCACAGCATTACTGCAGTAGTCCTAAATATGGAGATGCAATCTGTGTAAAAGAAAGGACTCTACAGTGATTCAAAGTTTAGTCATCTTGTATTTTTCACCAGACCAGTCACGATTTTGAAGTGTGACATATTGACAATACATAATAATACTGAAACCAAACTATAAATCAGTAATAAATTCACAAAAGAGTATTCCAACTATAAGATATGGTTAAATATTGTTGTGTTGCATAAATAAACAGCAAAATTCAACACTAAAGTAGTTAGTTTGTGTGATTTTAGTTCATAATTTAACCTTCTTCAACTCAAATCTTATCATATTGCAAAAAAATAACCAAAAATTTCCCACTACTACAAAGAAAAAGTACACACGATGAATATTGACCCCCAAAAATTATTGTTTCATTTATAATATATTGAGTCGATATAGTAATTATCGTGACAGGCCTATTTCTCATAATGGTATAGTTATTTAAAGGTGATGTTTCTGATTTTTACTTTTATAAAAACGTGAAAAACAGACTCTATTTTCAACAGTTTGCAGTGGTCCAAAGTTATTCCTCACTTACCTTATGCATTCTGGGCATTCTAATGATTCACTGCAATGAGTTTATGAGCACTTTTCCCAACTCTCTGACACAAGTGCGGAGTTTTGCCGTGATGGTAATTCTAACAAAAAGCACAAACAGATTTATTTTAACCATCAAAAGCTTTTTATACTATATATATGTAATGGGGCAAGACAAATGTTGCTCAAATACATGATAAAAACTGTGAACTGGGCGTTTAAACATTCACATATTCTCAGTTCAGTGTTGGATAATGTGTTCCAAAATATGACTTTAATTCAAACACTGTTGTCTTCTTAGAATAAACCAAACCTATTCAGCATAATGCATTTTTATGAGCGCTTAATAAAGTCCTTTTGTAACAGGGTTTATGAGATTTTACAGGAAATGGGCTCAAGACATCCAGAACACTCAAACCACTCCACCACAGCATTGCGGTCAGTGTCTAAAATTTTGAATGTATTATAAGACTTCAGCTTTTTTCAATTTTCTTTATTGCCACTGATGTAAAATGCATTAAATGGGAGCTAAAATAACAACAAAGCATAATTATAATTTACATCCAGATTGAACCGCAAATGTATTTTTAGTAAAAGTCTGATTTATGCATAAGTTTAATTTTAAAGAGTTTAACGGCAAAATAAATCTACAGTTAATATTTAAGATGCCCTGCGTTGAACTTAGAACTTTGCTTGTAATGCTCTATTTAACTTTTATTTTATTTTTCTACTTTACTATTACTTTATATATTAACTATTGCATTTATTCAATTACACATTTTTATACACCCAAATTACCTTGAAACTAGGGCTGGGCGATATGGCCAAAATGTAAAATCGATTTATCTAATTGTAATTGCTGTGCTTTGCCAGTAAGAAAGTCCGAAAATTAAATTAATGAAATGAATTTGATTAATTGCCCAGCCTTACTTGTACACATGCATTCTTACTGTGAGCAGATTCACCTCTCCGCAGATCTGACCTCTAACTTAACCTGTGCCGCCAACTGCTTGTCTACATGGAGATAGATACGTTTAATGCCATACTACGGAAAATTTTAGGTAAACCAGTGAAGACAGTAAGTTAGCAGACAACCAGAAAAGTTACATAGTGAACCTTTAAAAAACTAACACAGACCACAACGATGAACTTTTGTCATTTTTTGTCAGAATTTGTATCGCACTTAACACTCTCTTCCATCAACTTACCCCAGCTTTCCAAGCAATAAAACCTTGACCTCCAAGCGTAATAAAATCATTTAACTTTGACACCGCTTTCTCGACTTGAAAAATGAGCGTTGCCATTAACTCTGCCAGTCCACTTTGCTCATGCCTCTCTTTGCCATTTCCTCCCAAACTGCTGTGACATTTGAACACAAAACCATCGCGCTTCGTGGAGCCATCATCGCCATGGACAAAATCACATACCCAGGACCGCCCACCCACCGGCAGTCACATATTAGCGCAGCGAGAAGTAACGGTGACCAAAAATTAGACGCCCAACCGACGCAATCTGTCTCGCCGGGAAGTCCACATTTCGGTCGCCATGTTTTTTGGTTTCACCCCCGTGCGCCGCGATGTCATTACAAGCCATTACAAATGAAGGAGTGTTGTATTTGTCTGAAGAAGATGAGGAAGAGGAGAGGAAAAAATGACCAAGGAAATTTACCACCCATGGAGTTCTATCTCTCCGCCGGGCCCCATGTTGCGGGGCAAATAGGCTCTGTGCACAGCTAGCTAGCTCACTGTGTCTCAAAGCTAACAGTCACTTTTATTTGTGTAGTTTTTAAAGGTTCTATATTACGCAGAATTTACTTTAAGTCATGTTATAATGGTGTTACCTCCTCAAAAACATACCTAGAGTTGTGTTTTATTTCATTCACACATGTTTGAGTAACCCTTTATTATTAGTCTGTCTATATCTCCGAAGCTCTAAATGCTCTGTTCCACCTTGTGATGTCATGTAGTGCTAGTTTCCAAGTTAACAGCCTCATTTTCCCTTAAGTTTAGTGGGAAAATTCCAGCGTGAAATTATCCAAATGATTCTAGTGAAGGTGTGTTCAAAAACCAAAGTGGTAGAACAGAGAGTTTTTAGTTTGAGAGAAGAGCTCAGCTTAAATTTTGCAGCATTTGTGTGTAAAACATGTGTGAATGAAACAAAACACAACTCCAGGTATGTTTTTGATGAGGAAACAACATTATAACATAGATCAGAAATGGCGTAATATGGCCCATTTTATGTTGTCAGTTCCCTGTTCACTGTCTTATCTTTAAATATTTATTCATTTTAGTATAACTCAGCAAAAACTTCATAGATACAACTGGACAGGAGGTAGTGAGGTTGCCAGGCACTATTGATCGATGGGTATAAAGGGTCATTGCGTGTGCCTGTTTACCTGTCTGGGACCACACTGTAATCAGTCTCACACACACACACACACACACACACACAAACCCGAGCGGGCTGTTGCTGTTACTGAGGCGAGCTAAGCGAGGGAGACTTGAGTTATGGTGCGCTGTCTCTGTGTCTCTGTGCCAATATGGTGGTCCTTAGAGACTTGACCCCTACGACCTTTGACACTTTGAACCTTGAGGTAAATAAACAGTTTTGTCGCTCGGCTCTCTGGGAAAAAGACCTGACTCTATCAATGTAGCAGAAGGTCAAAGCTGATACGATCTTCCTCACGAACTGCTTTTTACTGCAACTGAGCTGGTGAACAGTCCTATTTTACACAAAATGGATTCTTGTGAGCTTTAAGTCATGTTATAATATTATTACGTCATCAAAATCATACGCGCAGTCCTGTTTTGTTTCATTCACACCTGTTTGAGTAACACTGCATTATTAGTCTGTCAACATCCACCGCTCAAAATGCTCTGTTCCACCTTGTGATGTCATGCAATGGTTTTCAAGTTAACACCTTTTACCTTTAGTTCAATAGTGACTGGCAATTCCAGGGTTGAAATGATCCAGATGATTCTAGTGAAGGTATACGGAGTTTAAAAACACAGTGGAACATTTCCTGTAATACCACTTGACAAGTATTTTCTGTTTGAGAGAAGAACTCAGCCTAAATGTGCAGGGTTTGTGTGTGACACGTGTGAATGAAACACAACACTCCAGGTATGGTTTTGAGGAGGATGATTTCAGCCTTGGAATTGCCCATCTTTAATGAACTAAACATAAAAGGTAGATGTTAAATTGAAAACTACCACTTCACGACATCACAAGGTCGAACAGAGCATTTTGAGCTTTGGAGATGCAGCCCAATAATGCAGGATTACTCAAACATGTGTGTGAATGAAACAAAACACAACTCCACGCATGTTTTTGAGGAGGCAACATTCTAACATGGCTAAAAGCTTATAGCAGTCAATTTTGTATACTATAGAACCTTTAACCATTCACTTCTTCTTCATCACCTCGTTCTCTCTCCCTCTCTCCCTGTTCTGTACAGTATCCCTTTGACATCCAACAGACCACCCATCCACCTCTGCAGCCCTCTCTCCCGCTGCAAGACTCTGTAAAAGTGAACAATAAAGCTTCATACAAAACCTTTTTCCGTGCCCATTCGCCTGTAGTCAGCAGCATGTCCTATATACAACCCCACAGCACAGGTGTGTGGAGCAGGCCTGGCCTCTTCCACTACATGTCCACAGCTCACATAATGAAAGTCTACTCTGACCTTTTGGCCATTGGCGTGTGTTGTTACAATATGGACCTGGTTGTATTGAAGTATAGGCAACCCGTGTGCTGACATATTTAAGTGGGGCCGGTTGCGTCAGGTTCCCGGGGAATTGGGAACACCTGGGATAGAATGATAGAGAGCAGTGGCAGGACGAGAAGTAGAGATGGGAATAAATGGGACTGCAAAGAGTGCATCTGAAAATTATAAAAGATACAAAGGGTGAGAATTCAAAGAGTAAAGTTCCAAGCGGAAAAAAGCAAGAATCATTTATGTCTGTAGTAGCAGTAAAAATAATATAAAAGGTGTGTAACTTTTCTTGTGGAGGGTTCGTCACTTGATTGTTTCTTTGGATATGTTAATGCTCTGCCTGTAATGTTCCACAGTATGACATTAAACAGCTCTACCTTAGTATGTATTCAATTATAGTGGTTTCACAGCTCAGCAATACCTAGAAAAACAGGCACACAGATCTGATCTGTAATCTGGTGGTTTGGTCTCCATGAAGATAAAAAGGTTTAATGCCATACTGTGAAAAATTCCAGACAAAGCAATAACATTTCCATTGAGAAAAGCAGGTGGTGAGCCGTCTACCAGAAAAGTTAAAGTATAATTTCATATTTTGTATTGAAATAACATAAATCACAACTACGTGAATAATTATTATATTCTTTATTCATCATGCATGACAAGAGAAATATATTTTATCATTGGATTTATACATAAAGTCACAAAAAGGTTAAGTTATAAATAAGCTGTTTTCATGTAATGTTGTCCCCTCATGTGTCTCCAGTCTCTCTGGCGGTGAGTTCAAGAAGCCTTGAGGAGTCTGCTCAGTCTTCCAAGTTCACTTTTTCCATTCATTCCTCACTGTTTTTTGTACTAAATAGACGTAATTTAATTCAGTGACAAATAAGCTACTACTTTGACTATTTCGAATCAACTGAGCACACCAAAACTGGAAACTACTGCCCTCTATTGGCCAGCTCACCTACTACTATTGAAGTATTACACTTTCTGGTTGTAAAACACGGCATGCTAGAAGTGATTCAGATAAGTGCATAGCAACCAGCAACTAAGCAGCTACCTCCAATCACATTTGACCCAAACGTTAAGGGTCAGTTGGTTGTGAGAACAACCAGAGCTGCCCTTGCTTTATATCCAATCTCAACAAATGAAAAAAATAAAATGAATTAAACGTCAAATAAGACTTTTTGGTGGTAAAACGTGTCTTCTAGAAGTGACTAAGGTAAGTGCATAACAACCAACCACTTCGAATCACATTTGACCTAAGCTTTAAAGGTCCTATAATACACAATATTGACTCTTTAAGCTTTAAGCCACGTTATAATCCTCAAAAACACCTGGAGTTGTGTTTTGTTTCATTCACACATGTTTGCGTAATCCTTTATTATTAGCCTGTCTAAATCTCCAGAATGCAAAATGCTCTGTTCCACCTTGTGATGTCATGTAGTGATAGTTTTCAAGTTAATACCTTTTGTTCAGTAGAGATGAGCAATTTTAAGGCTGAAATTACCCAAATTATTCTAGTGAAGGTGTGTGGAGTTTAAAAACACATGTATTATCACATGAAATCACAAGTACTCAGCCTAAATATACAGGGTTTGTGTGTTAAACATGTGAATGAAACAAAACACAACTCCAGGTATGTTTGTGATGAGGAAACATTATAACATAGATCAGAAAATAGTGTAATATGGGTCAGTTACAACTAGAGCTGCCCTCGCTTCACAGCTCATCTCAACAAATGAAAAAAAATAATAATTTGAGGTTGTAAAACATGCGATGCTGTAGCAGAAGTGACTAAGCGCATAGCAACCAACACCCAACCAACCACCTCCAACCACATTTGACCCAGGCTTTACGGGTCATCTGCTTGTGAGTACAACCAGAGCTGCCCTTTCTCCACACCCCATCTCTAGCAGGGCACATTTTTCTGTCTGCTCCGGCTCCTTTCCACACAAACATATAATTCACTACATACCAGGGACTGTACAGCACGACCTCATATCTCTCTTGTCATATGCAGCATGATAGCCATATGCTCAGAGACACATTCTTTATCGACAACCCAAACGCGCACACACACACACACAAACACACAATCCTCCTATTCCCCCAGGTGAAGCCGACGTGCCCCACTGCAGTAAATATCATTTTGAAATCAATGCGTCCTTGAATCAATCCAGACTGTGCTGCTCTGGTGAGTTGTGAAAATGGGAAAGAAGTTGATAACGCAACTGGCTCCTCTGAGGATTCCACCAAATTCCTGTGTTTTTTTGTTCTTTTTTTATAATATATTGGAGATAGTATGAGCGTAGGGCATTTCCATAACCTTCCCACCATAGCTGTAAACCGAATAAGGCCAGAATAATTCATTACGCACACTCCCACCCCGCATCCATTGTAGATAAATTCAATATTGTGTTCACGCGAGTGGGAGTGCGTTTGGCAGAGGAACCACCGGTGCCTGTAAATCAATACATTAAATAGAAACATATGAATAAAACAGAAGATAATAAATAAAAGAGAGAGCAGTTGGTCCAAAAGATGTCATAGGCAGGTCTTGTAGCGTTTAGGAGTGCCAGAGGAGAGAGGCGTGACGGAATGCAAAACAGAAATTAGTCTTTTAAATTGCGGCTGCTTTGTTAGCCATACCTCACAACATGTGCGTTCAACAAGGGGTTTACAATGTGCTAATGAGTGTCTTGGTTTCATGTAGTTTAAATGGCCTGTATCTCTTATTTATGGCATCTTTTTCTTTTTTCTTTTTTTTAACAATATAACAACATACATTTAGAATCGTTTTTGGGGGTAATTCAGCTTTATGGTTTTGTTTCAGTGTTTACTTTAGCAATATATCGTACTTAAAAATTTGTTATCATGACAGGCCTACCTTTATCTGAATCTTTTCACATTTATCTGAGCAAAATTTGCCTTGCTTCATTAGAGATATATGGTATAAGCAGCTCATGAGGTCAAAATAATAAAATATTAGCATTTGATTGTGCATTATTATTGTGCGGTGAATAACTGAGATGCTCTGACTCCATTAGGTAATTGAGAATTAACTTTGGACCACTGTTTAAAATGAACCAGTTGTGTTTTTCACGTTTTTAAGACAGTAACAATACACCTTTACTAATGTGAAAAAAAGGAACTGTCAACGCACAGACTCCTTGCAAAAATACAAATGAACAAATAAAGGAACAGATAACATTTACTGACAAATGCCTTGGTGATCAAAAGTTTATGATGTAATGAAGAAAAAGTCAGCCAAGGCAATCATTGCATCATTTGTAATAAAATGACAATTATAAACATATAAAAAGTTATTTGTACTGAAAGCAAATAATCAGCAACTTAATCAAAGAGCAAGCAAGGACAAAGCAAGCCTTTTTTATCAGACTTTAAAGAGAAAATGAACCTACCCGCACACATTATATAAATGAAAATTGGAAAAGTTACTCTATCTGATTATTCTAAGTAGGCCTACAGCATAAAATAGTATATAATCTACCATTTAATTTGTGTAGTGAGATTGCCGTCAGTTTTTAGGAGGTCCATTAAAGGGCCTAAATTACGCTAATTTTTGTTCCATGTTATAATGTTGTTTTCTCATCAAAACCTTACCTGGAGTTGTGTTTTCTTTCATGTTTAAAACCCAAAACCTGCATATTTAGTCCAAGTTCTTCTCTCAAAATGGAAACACTTGTTCCCGTTTTGTTGTTTAAAACTATAAAACTATCTCTTGGTGACATCACAAGGTGGAACGGAGCATTTTGAGCATTGCAGAGACAGCCTAATAATAAAGCAGGATTACTCAAACATGTGTGAATGAAACAAAACACAACTCCATGTTTGTTTTTGAGGAGGCAACATTTTAACAGGGCTAAAATCCCACAGGAGTCAACATTATGCAATATAGGACCTATCATCAACTTACCATTGAATCTGCAAGTGCACCAAACCAAATATCTACCTCATAATGTTATCTAAAAACGCAATAACGCATAAACTTAAAAAAAAAAACCAAATAAACGCATATACATCTAACCACTGCAAACCACCCAGACGAGATTATCACCTTTAATTAACGTCTGATACGTAACAGCTCATTCCCCATAACAAGATCATAAAAATAACTAATTAATAAATGATTTTGTCACAAAGCAGATAATGCGCTGAGGCCGACAGTCTGAGAAGCAGGGCCCACTGGACTTTATGCGATTTATTATACGAGTATTGGCGCACGCATTAGTTTTGAATCATTAACCACTTAGTTTATAACGGCTACTGTACTGTATGTCATTCTGCGTACAAGTATTCATTATCTCAACATTTGGGTCGTTTTCTAGGAATTACAGGGAGCAGAGCTGTGATGAGCTTGGTGGGCTCGTATGCGCTAATTGGGCTATTTAATCTGTGACATAGTTTTATAGTTTAAATATCTATATAGGTAAGGAAACAACATAAATTGCATTTTTGTGTGAGTAAAGCAGTAGTTAAAGGTGCACTGTGTAACTTTTAAGGGATGGTCCGCAGCCTGTTTAGTAGTAGTAGTAGTAGTAGTAGTAGTAGTAGTAGTAGTAGTAGTCAGAGTCAGTATCAGAAAATGCAATTAATGAGGCTTTACCCAATTTGTCCATGTAGTTGCTGGATCATCTCTCTGGTCTCTGAAGTTGTGAAAAGTACTTATTGATACTTTGTAGTAACATACTTGGGGTGTTCTATGTGAATCTCTATGGTGGAATGTTCAGCAGTTACCATGGTGACATTACGCACACATTACTAAACACTGTCAATAAAGTTTTAAGATAGTCTGAAAACTCAAGAAAAAATACAAAATGGATTTCAACAGCACATTTTCAGGAGCCTGTGATCAATATGAGAATCCGTGGTCCTGTTCGATTTTCAACAAAAAGGTGAGAGCGACTAACTGAAAAACTGTTAGCTAATGATAACTTAGATAACTTATGACTGTAATTTTAAGCGTGAGAGACTTGTTTAACAGCACACACATCATCTCACCTCTTTGTGGGCAGATCGTGTTAAAATAAAGCTCAGATTAAAGTCTAATAAGTAATAGTGAATAATTAGGGTTCTACCAAGGTGTTAGAAAAGTGAGGAATAACTTTGGATCACAGCAACTGTTTAAAATGAACCACCTGTCTTTTTTTACATTTTTAAGATGATAAAAATCAGCTACAACGCCTTTACAACAACAACGCAACCAGCACTTATTTAAGCCATCAAAGAAACATGAATAATGGCATGAAGAGTCGTGCAGTGTAGATGAAAGCTTGTATGTTGTACTCACTTGTCATTGATGCTCCAGTTGAGGCAGAGGTTCAGTGAGCTGAGGTTTCTGCACTTCCTCACCACCTCCATCACCGTCTCATTGTTCAGCTCCGAGATGTGCCGCAGGTCCAACACCGTCAAGTTACTCAGCTGAAAAAAAAACACACACAAACACCACTTCAGACAGAATATAAAGGGAGTTAGAAAAGTTGTATCTGCGTGTAGGAATGCCAAACCTATGATCCACAATATTCAGTTTTCAGTGTCAGTTCAGTTCAGCTTGGAAGAGTTTCTACTTCAATTAAGATGACAGTTTGCCAGGAATCCAGAATACACACTATTCCAACTATTCAGGCTAATATTTATTTCTGTTTCAAATGGAAACAACACAGCAGTGAAACTAAAGAAGTGGCTGTATGTTTACACAATCATCAAAAGGACAGCAATTTATGGTCACGGTCATGTTTTTTTATATAATGCTTTTCCACCTTCAAGGCACTCAAAGTGCTTTAAAGCACAGAACCACTCAAAAATTCAGAAAACAGTGTACTGAAATCACACTGCCAACCTGTGGGTCAGTGGATCTGAAACACTCTACCAACTGAGCTTCTGTCGCCCTTATAATGTCACTTTTATAAAACACGAACGAACATCTTCTTTGTTATAATCTGCACAAAAAGTTGTAAAAAAAAAGTTGTAAATCATTGCCACGGATTAAAGATGATAGAAATTGACAAATATCAGTTATTGGCCGCAACAATTAGACCAATATCTGTTAATCTTAGTGTTTTTGGTTAGATAAAGATTCATTTTATTATTGTATTTATTTTTAAATTACACTTCCTACATCTGCATAAACAACAAACAACATGATGAAAAGCACTGTTCAGATGAACCCTGCTGAAACCTTCTCTACTGAACCACTCCTAGATGAAAGAGGGATTACAACATCTCATGAGAAAAATAACATCACATTAACTAACATGTTTTCTTATTAAAAACAAATAAACAAGACTTGAAGCCTGATTTCAAGACAGACTTTAATCAGTGTCACACAGATTGTAAAATGAATTCATCCAAAGTTCAAACTCTGCTCCAACCCACATGTTCTACTTCCACAGAATTGGCCGTAGACCTGTCGATTACAAACCCCCAAGATGATCCCTGATAATTGGAACCCAATGGATCTTGATTCGGTTAAAATTCCAATAATTACTCAGCCCTAGCCTAGCTTCACATTGCGCAAAGCTATGTTGCTAATTGAATTTTCTTATACATTCACATCAGTCCAAGCATTTTCTACAACATAACTGTAACGCAAAAAAACAACAACAAATAAATAAATAAAAATAGATAAATACAAGCAACACATTTACTCAAGCTTTCATGTGTCGTCTATATAAAAAGCCAAGGGACTATCTTGTACAGGCATTCCACTTCCTCTCTTCCAAAAAAAACATGGATTTTCTTGTGAATCTGATGAAGTGATAGCTAGTGAATGCTAGATAAAAGCTAACAACTCGATAAATGACTGAAAATTGCTCCCTGCTACTGCGTGATTCTCTGCTTTGGTGTTACTGAGTGGAACTAGGCGCAGATACCCAAATCCCCCCTTTTCTTTCTATTCATTTCAATATCCCTACTTTATTATCTGAACACTTTACAAGAGCAGGCTTGGATTAATCTTGAAAAAAAACGCAACTTCCTGAGACGCTTATGAGAAAATCTTGTCTCTATTCACCGCAAATGATAGACACGCTAAGGCTTTTTATGTAGAAACTGAAGGACTATTTTATTTAAAGAGAGCAGGTGTATGCCGATGCCTGATGCTGGGTGTTAAACGTCAGGTTAAAGATGCACAGAAAACAAGTTTGAGTGCTGTTAAGATCTTAGCGTGGCATTGTCGGCTGCGCCATAGGATTGACATATAAGGAGCAGCGGGGATACACAAGGAGAAATGGATAAGGTACTGAGCCAGCTGTGAGGTAAGGATCATATAAACACTTCACATGCTGAGAAAGGCAAAGAAACACAGCCACACACAAAAAAGAATCTAAAGCTCAAATGGATCTGTAAAGTGCTGGACCAATAGCACATTTTGAGAGAGGTTTGAAATAAAAGAGTGTAAAATAATAAAATATAGCATGTGGTATTTGATGGTCCTAAATTGCTTTCTTTGCTCCTTCTTTGTGTTTTATAAAGCTGGTCATATACTATACAGCAAAAGTGACTCTTTAAGCCATGTTATATTGTTACCTCCTCAAAAACATACCCAGAGTTGTGTTTTGTTTCATTCACACATGTTTGAGAATTCCTTTATTATTAGTTTGTCTTGTCTTAGTTTGTCAAATAATTCTAGTGAAGGCATATGTAGTTTAAAAACACAGTGGAGCACTTCCTGTATTACCACATAACAACACAAGTGTTTTCTGTTTGAGAGAAGAACCTAAATACGCAGGGTTTGTGTGTTAAACGTGTGTGAATGAAACGAAACTGTTGTGTTTTTGATGAGGAAATAACATTATAACAGATCAGAAAATAGTGTAATACGGGCCCTTTAATCATAAAATGTTGAAAAAGAATGTTTAATTTTGTCAACTGGACAGAAGTTTTTAAGAGTAAATACATTTTGCCACTTCTTCAGTTGTGACGCAGCTCTGGTAAGGGACTGTCTTTAATATCTATCCAAAGGGAATCTAACACACTCTAGTTCTTAAGAGTAAAGAATTACGGTTATTAGTTAAGTTCATTGAACTAACCTAAGCTGTGAACTGCCACCTGAGTCTTGACCCTAATGTGTCATCTATAAATTCATGATGTTTCATAAAACTGAAATAAGATCTTACACAAGGTCAGGTTTCCTTTGCAGCACTGACAATTAAATCAGATTTAATGAGCCAGGGAAAAAAATGTTTGGCTGTGAAGTGGTGGTAATTTGGTCTGTGGACATTGAGTAACTCTGGATTATCACAATTAGAGGCAGGAGAGTGAAAGTTGGACTAGTCAAATGTGAAATTAAACAAAACACACATCAAAGTATGTTCTTGATGAGGAAACACTGTGCAACATTGTTAGAAGCCACCCAAAAACTGGTTTGCCAAAAGTTAAGACTGTTACAAATGGTACTGAATTATTTTTGGCTCTGTTCTGCACAGTGGTAGTAGTAGTCATAATCGTAGTAGTAGTTGTAGTAGTAAACATAGTGGTAGTAGTAGCCGTCGTAGTAATAGTCGTTGTCGTAGCAGTCATAGTGGTAGTAGCAGAGTTAATAGCAGTATTAGCAGTAGTAAAAGCAGCAGTAAGAGCAGTCGGAGTAGCCGTTGTAATTGTAGCTGCAGCAGTAGTAGTAGTAGCAGTAGTAGTAGTAGTCGTAGTAGTAGTTGTAGTAGCAGTAGTCGTAATAGTCGTAGTAGTAGTTGTAGTAGTAGTAGGAGTAGCTGTTGTAATTGTAGCTGCAGCAGTAGGAGTAGTAGTAGTTGTTGTTGTAGAAGTAGTAGTAGACAAAGACAAAATAAAATTGAATCAAAATTGTGATAGATATGACAATTTTATTTATTTTATTTTATTTTTCACTTGTGACAATAGCCAGCTCAACACTTTACCCAAGAGATGTAGTAAAAACATCTTGAATTTAAATTTATGGTGGTATTATTTATTTTCAGTGTGTATATTTCCTTTAGGATTGCCTGGTTTGACCTGATTTTTGGTAAACAATCATATCACCATAGCAACACAAATCCTGGCACATTTATTCATTTTTCTGTACAGCTCTTCCATTGGACAGGTCGGCGACCAGTCTTTCTCTCTCCTCATGTTTTCTCTCCATGTAAAAGCAGCTTAACTTTTTCCCCCATGCTCAAACAACAACTTTCTATTGGTGTAAGTGAAATGACAGGTCTGTTTTCATTGGCTGGTCCCTGCTCCTGTTCAGCCAATCAGAGCACAGCAGAGGGAGTGAGGGGCTCGCTCCACTCAGCTCTGCCGTCTCCTCTTGCTTAGATGTGCAAAAGCTCTGGTGGTTACAGATCTAGAGGAAAAATATATATATAATTCAAATGTTTTATTTTGTATTTACATCAGCTTTTTTATTTTATTTATTTAAAAACAAAAGTTATGAGTAAAAGTTGTGAAGAAGTGGATAGCATGTTTACATCAGCACAATAACATCACCTTCGGGTCGGACCAGGTTTGGAGAGTACAGTAAAAGTACTAGTTTGTACTATGAGTAGCAGTAGAAATATTTAAAAATCTCTATATATTATGTATGTAACTTTTACAAGAAAAATATTATTAATGATTAAATAAGTTTTGTTTTTTTTAAATAACATAAGTATATAAAATTGGAATTCGCCAAACATTTTTTGATAGCACAAATATTTTATATTTTATTTATTTATTGTTTTTTTTGTTTGTTTTGGGTTTTTTTTCCTTTTGGGATGTGAAATAATGCATTTTTCAAACACTACTATGGCCTTACAAGTCCTGATGGAGGATATTACGCAGATTTTATTAAACATGTTCACACTTGAAAATGCATCATTCATTCTATTTGGGCCCATTCGGATGTGTCTGTGTGCTCTTGTATATCTGCATGTAAAAGCTATTTAAAATGCTAAAAGACATGAGATGAATATATTCCTATGCTACTATCGCACCAGTACACTGAATGAATGACCACCTCTCTCCTCTCTTTCTCCTCTCTCCTTCTCTCTTGTTGTGCTTTCCGTATTTATACTTATTAAGCCCAAGAGTCATATTTAAAAGCCTCTACATCAAAAATAGCATTTGTTAACCAAAAATCTTCAAACCGCTTTTGCCTGCTAAATAGAAATCCTAGTACAACCAATGGAGAGCACTTCATTGATGTCAAGAGCCAATGGGAAATCAGGCCATACAGTTGTAGCTTCTGATTGGCCGGCAGTGTAGCTAGGTTAGACAAAAAAAAAACGCTTTGCAGATGTCGGCATGAAAGCAAGACTCATTGTCACGTTCTGGGAAAAAAAAAACAAAAAAACTTCACGAATCCCTAAAGGCAGTGCAGACTTTGAAATAATTAGTCACGCAGTTGAATTTGACAATGTTTGTTTTTCCTCAGTTTAAATTACCCAAATTTGGCTCGGAGGTGAAAGGTTGTCATGTTCTTTAATCATAAAACGGAATTCTCTGGGTATATTTTGATCCGCGGAAAGACAGGCAGGATAAATAAATCGCAAGGAATAAGAAAAATAACCCAGTCGCCATGAAAGTTTTACGAAATTTTGTGAATCTTGGGGAGAGAGAGGAGACAGATTGGGGGGAAAAAGTGAAAGAGAGAGACAGGATTTTGGTGAGCTGTTTGGCAGAGTTTTCCTCCTGTTGGCTGAGGGCTGTAACCGGGCAGAGTTGTCTTGTCTCCTCGGATTTGGCGGCTACACCTGGATAATTATTCATTCATGCCGATACTAAAAAACACGGGGAAACCTGAAAACCCCAGCTGCTCCCAGGGCCCAGGATCTCCACCCTGCAAGCACACGCAGCTCGGATCAACATGATGGAAACTAATGCCAGAGATATGAATATTCCAAAGACTACATGTGTTCAGTGGAATATGAAAGACATTGAAAAATATTGTTCTGACATGGGGTTGGGATATGAAATACAGTGTTTTCATTTTTATTTTAGAGCAAGATTAAGGTGAAAGGTATCAAGATAGAGTATGTTTTATCAGGAATTGTAAGTTAACCCAAAAACTATTCGTTATTTACACATTAACATCACACGCTAGGAAAATATGTTTAAACCCATGTCAGGGAAACAAACTCCTCTATTTTAACTGTGTTTTTTAAAATAAATATAATACATTTTTTGATAAAAGTGTGGTGAATGAAATGCGTATCTTTTTTCCTTACAGATACAAATGTTTTTATAATGTAATATGATGTGATTTTACTGTACTGAATTGACTATGTTGGATGCCACTTTGACCAGGTTTCTCTTGTGAAAAATATTCTGAATCTCAGTGGGACTTCCTGTTTAAATAAAGGTAAAATAAAAAATCTGCTTAAAAGACACATCTGATGAGGACAAAAATATACTATAATGGTTCTGATCGCAATATACTCTACAATGAATGTGATAAAATGTTATAATATACAGTAATATGTTATAATATGTATGTGGCGATTGAAAATATGTTTTAAGTATACCCTGTTCTCATGCTCTTTATTGTAATCTTCTTATTTTATATTGTATATGGGTCTGGTGAGGGATGTCAGCTTGTTAATAGTAGCACCTGGAGTTCATTCACAAAAAAACAGCACCCTGAATGCTTTTTTGACTAAGCCATTCAGGTACTTCGTCTCATTCCCGATTTGATTTTGCAAGGCCGTTTATCCCTTGAGAGCACCTGCTTGTTATTTTCTTCCATTCCCACTCCTTGATATGAAAAAGAGGATGTCATTGTCAACTATTCTAATCTGTTAAATAGAAGCATGTAGCAGATTAGAATTTATTTTAAAGGCTCCATATTACTATTTTCTGATCTGTTATAATGGTGTTTCCTCATCACAAACACACCTAGAGTTTTGTTTTGTTTGATTCACATATGTTTAACACACAAACCCTGCATGTTTAGGCTGAATTCTTCTCTCAACACTTGAACTCTAACTTGAAGACTACTGCTTCTTGACGTCACAAGGTGGAACAGAGCATTTTGAGCTTTGGAGATGTAGAAACACTAATAAACCAAGATTACTCAAATGAAACAAAACACAACTCCAGGTATGTTTTTGAGGAGGTAACCGAATTCTAACATGGCTTAAAGTTCACAAGAGTCAATTTTGCATAATATAGGACCTTTAATCTGTATTGCACACTGTAGCATTTGCTATAAGAACCGTGTAACATTAAAACCTTGACGGTTGTAAATCCAATATATTAAAACTGACTGAGAGTACGGCTGAGTAAGGTTGGCAGTTCCAGTGTTATTCCAATGCTATTCCGGGCTACAGTTAAATAAATGAAGGGATGTTTTGTTACTTTAGTGGTACCTGAATTGGACTACCTGCCATTACCACATTTATTTAGACAAGAATTATGAGAAGGAAGTAGCTGGACCCTATGCAGAGGATATGAGGTCACAAATAAAAAAACTGGAGTTCGTAGTTGTTGCTGTCCATCAAACTCAGAGAACAAGCAGTTTCGAAACCGCAAACAGGGCTGGCATTGTTTAGAGCCTGAAGAGGTTCCATGTAGGATTTGGAAAATATGAGACATTTCTTCATAGCTGTAGCTGCAATTTATAAGAGCCCCAGGATTTACAATGTGAATGTATGTCAAAGAAAATATGTTGAGAAGTGCTGAAATGCATTTTGGGAGAGAGGAATGCAGGCAAAAGAACATATGAATTGGATTGTAATAATACTGAGGCAATGGAGTAGTTAACAAATGTTCAATGTCTGGCTCCAGGGCAGGAGGTCAGATTTTTTATGGGTTGATTTGGGCTGAAAATGTATCATACTATGCTAAAAGACTAAATGAATTGATCTAAATGACTTGATAAAAATATGAGCCATGTTTTAAAAGAATATTCAAAGGTGCACTATGTAAGCTTTTCTTTATAATTTAGCGGTTATTGCTTTGCCTAGATGTTCGATAATATAAAATTGTATTCATTAATCTTGCAAGTTAAATTTGTAGGTTCTAAAAATACCTTTGATGAACGTTCTTATTGTGATGTGTTTCGCTCTCCATAGATCTGACCTGTGACTTGGCCTGGTAAAGCCACCTGCTTGTCTCCATGGAGATATACATCCAATGTTATAGAGAAGAAATAAAATGTCCACAGAGACTAGTGTCAGAAAAGTTACAAAGTGCACCTTTAAATGTAATGAAATAAACAAAGAACACAATAATGAACACTCAAAACTTCTTCTGGTTTGTACAAAATCTAAGGGAAGTCCTACTTATGTAGTTTTGGTTAAACTTGTTTTGCATTTCTTTCATTTTTTGTCTTTCCTAAATCCCACTTCAAAGAAACCCGCCACTGTGACCAGATAGTGTGTGTGATAACAGGATTACCTTTGCAATTACAGAGTGTTGTCTGTGCATCACTTGATAAGATTCAACATATTTCACCAGATTACCATCCATAAAGATAGATACGATTTATGCCATACTTTGGAAGATTATTATGGAATAGTCAAATTTGTGGAGATTCTAGCCCGCTTAGAGTAACAACACTTTTATTTGAGTCTATTTTGTGGCTAAAAAGTACCCCTGATTATACAAAGTTGTAGCTGCTTAAATTAACTTCTTGAATCGTTAAAGGGCTCATATTATTCTATATTATAACATACCTGGAGTTGATTTTTTGTTATTCATACATGTTTGACATACAAACCCTGCTTATTTTAGGCTGCGTTCTTCTCTGAAACTGAAAACATTTCCACCTTTTAGCCCGTGTATTTACGATCTCTACTAAACAAAAGGTAGCTGTTAACTTGAAATCTACCGCTTCATGACATCACAAGGTGGAACAGAGCATTTTGAGCTATAGAGATGTAGACAGACTAATAATAAACTCAAACATGTGTGAATGAAACAAAACACAACTCCAGGTATGTTTTTGATAAGGAAACAGCATTATAACACGCCTTAAATAGTTAATTTTGTGTAATATAGGACTTTTAATATGGAAGAAAAGGCCGCCGCACGTCTCTAACATGGCGTATTGTCCCTACCACTGCGTGCATATGTTAGAAATAGTGTCGAACAAGATGAGACGAGGGGATAAAAAGGCAGGACCCGAGCAGCAGTGTGACTAGGTGAATACAACAGCGCACTCATGCATACACTCTTCTCTATTGACCCTTATCAAGAGCATCTGAGACAGGGGCAGGCTTCATGGTGACAATCCCACTGTGAACTACCCCCTTCTCTGCTGACAACATCCACGCATACAAGACACCAGACGGATATGAATATTTGAATAGGGGAATCCGCCCATTGGTGCAGAATACTGTGTCAGTATCAGTCACGGACCAATGAGCGCCGCTTTTAGTTAACTGCAGTCCTTATCTGTCTCCGCCCATCTCCTGTCTATCACTTATTTTCAGTCTCATGCACTAATCCGGCGTGCGCTGGTGTTGATAACGAGCGTGCTGGTGAGGAATGGGGCTGACAGATACAGAGTGCTGGTTTCTCATGAGCGCGCTAAGCCAAATGACCGCATAGGCGCGTGATGAACTTTGCTGGGGAAATAATGTCCCATAGATTTTACAATAAGGAGGGAGCCAGAAGGACAATTTTAATTTATCAGTAAATTATGTGAACAATATGCAATTTATATGTAAAAACTGCTTGGTTAGATCCTGTAGCTTTTCAAGTTGTTTCATGTTTTGTTGAATGGCACCAGGTGGCAAATAAACTAACCTAACTTAACCTTAATTTTTAAAAAAAAGAACCTAAACTGATTTTATTCATTCAATTCAATTATTTTTTAAAACAAGAGTTATTTTTACAGGTGTAACATTGGGTGCTTGCCTGTATTGCCTATATAGAGACGTTACCGTATTTTAGCGCAATATAAACAGCTGAAACTAAATAAACGCAAGATCCACATCAGGCAAAGCTCCGTGGAGGTGAGCAGGTGGTGTAAATAAATATAAATAAAATGGTAAATTGTAAAATTTTACAAATAATATTCTACTGGCTTTCGAAAATCTGTAAAGTAAAACATACAACCCTATAGTAACGTAACAAACACAATGTCCTTGCATATACAATTTCCAATAATAACATGGGCCTAGATGAAAAGCCCATTCTCCTGATGTAAAAAGCCTGGGTTCAACTATTACAGCACTAAATGAATATTCCTCATTCACTCCTGCACAAATCATTCGTGGGCGCCTCTCCGTTCATTATAATCATAAATCCCCCAATCTCCTCTATACAGCGCTAAAGAAAATTATTACCATTGCAACGATTCGTCCCCAACCCCATTACCTTTCTCTCTCCAAATCCTGTCTCCTCCTCATTTGGCCTTTATCCCCTGGCCGTTCAGACACTGCAGTGAGGTGTGCACAGACACGGAGGGCTGGGGTTATCGTGCTCACACAGGGCACTCTGATTATGTATTTGTGAGCCCCGGTCACAACCAGGAGATAAGGAGGACGACTACAGGGAGACCATCACCTGCAAATGTAGTGGAGACCGAGGTGGTATAAGGGTGAGACCTGTGCTTGACCTGAAGTGGGATCAAATCAATAAGTAACGTGACTTTATTGCCCCTGTGTTTGGGCTCTAATTTTGACCGATCTCTCTCTGTTAAGGGGCAGGGGGCAGTTCAGGGCCGTTAGGGACACCAGGTTCAGGAAACATTACAGGATCATTGGCCTAATGTGCATTTAAGTGTAATAGAGGAGACCCTAGGCACCCAACATGAGATGTGTAATGAAGAACACAAAGTACATACTTATGAAGTATAAATATATATATGCAGCAACTACTTAAAAAATACACAAGCAGAAAAATCACATTTTTGTTACATCCAGTGGAGAGAAAAGCATCTTTCTGCACATTTTTTTTTTGTTTATAGATGCTAAAATAGCATTGCCATGTTTGTTTTGGTTCATTTGGGCACTTCGCCTTTGGCTTCCGCACAAGCCTCAGTGCTGCTCTGTGATTAAATGACACAAGTTTTATTGCTAAAACAAAATACCTTAAAAATGTGGATTATACTCTGGGTTTGCCTCTCCCCAGACCTGACCTGTAACTTGGCGTAGTGACATTGCCAGCTTGTGTCCATGGGAATATAAGTTTAATGCCAGTATACTGTGTTGCACAGTGCACCTACATTATGATTGATTTGATAGTTTGACAATCACACCCGAAATGGTGTTCACCACTCTGCCAGCATGCCCTCACTGGTTACAATAGCAGCCACTTTAGAGTTAGGGTCTACAAAGCAGGCTAGTTTATGAAAAAAAAAAAATCAAAATATAAGAAAAAACTAATATTGTGGTAAAGTCATGCTGTTTTTCATAATTTCAAGGGCTCTCGTCTTAAAAGTTGCAAGTTGCATTCACACAGGACCTTTTAAAAATATGATTGATGATTCTTTAACTTTATTTGGCCTTGTTTATTTGGCCTCTTCTCTGACAAACAGTATAGATGCAGATTTATTTTACTATGTCTGCACAAAAAATTGCAGTGCTTGTTACACCCTGATATACAACTTATAACTGTAACCACTGTAAAAAGCATGAACCAAAACATATGTTGTACACTTTACAGCCATTACTGTCAACATTAACAAGGCTGGCCCATATGCTCCACTCTGCCTCTCACTGGAATACATGCCATTTTGGAACATCACTGAAAGAATACAAGTTTAAACTCCTCTTTTTGCACAGTTCACAGTCGTATTTATAGTAAAGCTGCTGAAAGTCCTATGCATACTGCCCTAAAGCCCCCAAAGCCAGTATGATGGTAGAACATATGATTCTGTTTATGAAATTAAAAAGGATGCACGACATAGAGCGCTGGCTTTTATTTGCTCACACACACAGACTGAGCTACAGCACTGATCCAGTTGTGTCAAATTTAGTGAGTATTATCAAAACATTCTGTGCATAGAATTTTCTTTTTGTTTTCTACCATGTTTCCATGTTACCATAACGTTGTTTCCTCATCAGAAACATGCCTGAAGAGGTCATTACGTCATCCACGCATGTTTGAGTAACCGAACAATCTCTCTTTTTTATTCAAGCCAAGTTGGAGTAGCAGATGTAGTAGGTATAGTAGAAGTACCATACTCTAAAGTACACGTGGTTGTAGTATAGGAGAGGTAGTATCATCAGCATCAGGTGTGACAGTGGCAAAACGTTGTTGTGTCCTTAGGCAAGACACATGACCCATATTGTTTCGTATGAAAGTGGTATGTGTGTGAGTGTTTATGTTCGGAAGGGCTCATGGCACACTTGAGGTGCCTTACTTGCATCAGTCTGTCCCAGGGCAGCTGTGGCTTCAATAGAGTCATGGAGTGAAAGAATAATGCACTGTAATGCATCTGTGTCCAAAAAAGCACTCTATAAATCTGATCCATTAGTTAACATACCCAAAAAGTATTGTTAATTCACAAAATATTTTCGAATTTGCAGTTTTCATTCACTGTTTTGGTTTCCTTGATAGCAAGAATTCATTGAACAACCACATAATTCCTTTTCTTTCATTTCCTCCATCACCATCTTTCACTAGAATAAAATTACTAGAAAGTGTATAACTGTAGAGGGCCAGTGTCTTAGTGGGAGGCCGTGGTTGGCTGATGGGTGAGACGGGGGGTAGGAGGTTTGGAGCGGGCACATCTGAGGCTGGGGGAGTGAAGGCTGCTCTGGCTCTCTCCTGCTCTGGTGCTGTGATGGAGCCGACCTTGGACTTAATGACTACCAGAAGAGACAGAGCACCACTTGACAGCAAGATGGAGGGACAGGGCGGAGGGCTGAGGAAGAAAGAAAATACACTCCAAAAAAGAAAGACTAGAGATGGTTGTAATTATTAGCACCAGATGGCAGTATGCTGAGAGAATGGAATTATGAATTAAAAGCATCAGTTTGGTTGTCCAGTTCATGGGTAAATTCACTAATAAATTCTTAAAAATGTAATTGCTTTTTTCTTATTATATATTACATGTGCTTTTATTGCAAGAGAAAAACCTTAAAACATGCATTCTTTTGAGCGGGCTTGCCTCTCCACAGATTTAACCTCTAACTTGGCCTGGTGGCGTCACCTGCTTGTCTCCATGGAGATAGATAAATTTAATGTCATACTGTGGAAGATTCCAGGTAATAACATCTCCATGGATACCAGCAAATGATGTACCTCCCACTAGAAAAAGTTCCCTTAATCCCTCCTCAATTTTTTCAAACAGGCCAATAGCACCGATATTTGGTCTTTTTAACGTATCGCTATCGGCCTTAAATCTCCACTATAGGCCGATATTTTGTTTTGGTTGATCTACTGCCTAAAAATGCACACAAAGCTTTACACGAAGAAATAACTATACAAAACATGACTACACTGGGCTCATAAATGTTTGTGGTAAAAAATAAGAGTTGTGGGTGAGTTTCTAGTAAGTTTAAATGACAGAATTTGGGGAAAATTCGGTCCCACGTATTAGCCTAAAAATATCGTCAGAGTTTGTCATCGGTAGCTCTATATTCTAAACAATCTTATCAGTTCATGAAAAACCCATATTGGTCAATCTCAAACTTTATTATTTGTAAGTTTCATCTTCCTTGCCTCTCTTGTTAATTTCAACGCACCCCGAGTAATTTCAATGACCAAAGCGTTTGTAATTTCCATATTTTCCAGTTCCTCTGAGCTGTGTCCGGCTCTGCTCTGTTTAGCACTGGCCCTGCAGACTGTGAGTGGCAGCTGTCTGTGGAGCTTCACTGAGCGCTCTCATTAGCCCTGTCAGTCACGCTGCTCCTGACATCCTCTCACATCCTCTCATTTAGGTCCAGAGATGATGATGATGATGATGATGACGAACTTCAGAACTCAAAATGGAAAAAAAAAAAGTCTTTAAAAACTTCTGTCTGTATATATTAATGAGTTTCAGCTTTCCGTTTATGGGAGACATTTTGAGGACTTTTCACCGTGCGAGATGTGCAGAATTTAGTTTTGAAAGACATCCTCTGATTTAGGTGCAAAGATGAACCAAGATGATGATGAACTTCAGAACTTAAAATGAAAAAGTCTTAGATGGATTTAAGCTTCCTGTTTCTTGGCGACATTTTGAGGACTTTTCACCACTGGCATTCTCCTATTTAGGGGCAGAAATGAACAACATGCTGATGACCAACTTCAGAACTCAAAATGTTATTAAAAAAAAAAAAAAAGTCTTTAAAAATTTCTGTGTATTTGTTTCATTTTTTTTTTTTTTTTTAGTTTCAACTTTATGTTTATGGAAGACATTTTGAGGACTTTTCACCATTCAAGAGATATACAGAATTTGGTTTTCAATGACATTCTCTCATTTAGGTGTGGAGATGATGATGGCAAACTTCAGAATGCTTCAAGTCTTCAAAAACGTCTGTATTCGTTTCATTTATTCATAAATTTACTTCTTTTCTATCTTCGCTGAGACAAGCAGGTAGGCTACCAGGCCAAGTTACAGGTCAGATCTGTGGTGCTGCTAGCCCGCTCACAGTAATAATAATTGTTTTTCGGTGTATTTTTAGCAATGAAAACATAAATGAGAGCATGTAAGATAAGTGTAATGCTATACTGTGGAACATTTCAGGCCAAGCAATGACGTCTCGATGGAGAAAAGCAGGTGAAAAGTTGCGCAGAGCACCTTCACTTGCATCTTCTAGCATTAAAAGCAGTGAGCACATAACATACTACACAAAACAACAGAATCTCCTACATCTCCTCCCTCCCCAAGTAAACATGTGTATATCCATATAATGATAATAATAACAACTAGTCGCTTATAGCCTAACAAAACTGTCCATATAATAAATGCGTACACTCCTGAGACCTGTCAAAACGGCTTCTGCTTTTGACTTCAATTTAAGAGGACGATTAATCTTACTCAGGTTTATTGGACACTCACTCACTCGGTTCATATCAGATTCTCAAATTAGCTTGAGAAAGTCTAGGCCGCACACAGAACCCCCTTCCCCAGAGACGCTGCTGCTCCATAGTCTGCACTGGGAGGCGAGAATAGTATTAATTCCATTATTAATGTTGAGAGCTTTGAGGGCGGTTCAACACCAGGGCCCAGAATAAATACAAATTTCTTTTTTATCCCACAGCGCTACATGGGTCGGGAGGTGCTCTTTTTATTGTCAGTTTTATTACCTTTTAAAATCCTCCTGCAGTCAGAATAGAACAGTGTAGCGGAGAGGCTGGGGACGCGTTTGTTAGGGGGTAAAAATGTGTGTGGTAAAGTTGTACAGTTGTGGTTAGCATTTTGGTAGCGTAGGACGAAAATAACTTTTCTATTGCAATGTTGAGATGAGTAAGTAGGCAGAAGTAAGTAAAATGGGGTAAATCCTTCAGCTACGGTACAGTCCTGACCAAGCTTAGCTCAAAATTTGGAGGTGGCTCCCCAGGCGTTACGCTGCGGTCACACACTGCTTCAGACAGATTCAATTCATTTCAATTAATTTTGTTTAGGTCAAAATCACAATAGCAGTCACCTCATGGGGCTTAAAGAAACTGTGGATTCAACCAACAGAAAGTTAGTAAATGTAGTATACATGATTAAAGGTCCTATGTTATGCAAAATTGACTTTTATTAGCTTTTAGCCATGTTATAATGTTTGTTTAAAAGAAGAACTCAGCCTTAATATGCAGGATTTGTGAATTAAACATGCGTGAATGAAACAAAACACAACTCCAGGTCTGTTTTTAATGAGGAAACAACATTATAACATACTGTAGATGAGAAAATAGTGTGAGAAAATATGGCCCCTTTAACCAGTCACAGGAAACAAGCAAAAGTGGCACGGAGGAATGGGTCAAATACAGAAGTTGGATTTCTCCAAAGGGATAATAAGATATACAATAGATTTTACATATGTACAAGTTTCCTGCACTGAAATGGAATGCTAATATAAAAAGGTTTGCTCAAAAATTGCCTTAGTTCAACTTAAGTAGCTGTATCTCAATAATCACAGGAGGGAATTGTTCTGGCTAAGCAATCATTGAACTGGCAGCAACAATCTTTACTTAACAAAACCCTGTCCAAATAAAAGTGTGAGTTGGACAAAGGACCAATTTGACGGCAGTTAACATTTAACCAAGAAGCAAAAACATTCAGAAATAAAAATAAAACAAATAATCAATCTAATGTCTTGATATTATGAAAATATTACTAAATATTATTAAAAGGGGTTTATGGCAATGGTTAAAGCTCTCAAAGCTAATCTGTATCTTTATGGTGTGAATATGCATCTAATTAACATCCATAAGAGCTACTTAAAAATCCTCAGGTAACTCAGACTTTCCCAATACAATACATTATGTAATTATATATAAAATGTTATTATTATGTTGCCTTGTTTACGTATTTGTGCATGTTCCTAGTTAAAGGGCCCATATTACACTATTTTCTGATTTATGTTATCTAGAGTTGTGTTCTGTCTCATTCACACATGTTTAACACACAGCACGTGCTCCACTGTGTTTTTAAAAATCATACACCTTCACTAGAATCATTTAGATGATTTCAGCCCTGGAATTGACAATCTCTGCTGAACAAAAGGTTGATGTTACCTTGAAAACTACCTTTTTATGACATCACAAGGTGGAACAGAGCATTTTGAGCTTTGGAGATGTAGACAGACTAATAAAAAAGGATTACTCACACATGTATGAAAAAAACAAAACACAACTCCAGGTATGTTTTTGAGGAGGTTAAAATGTTGGCTAAAAGCTCACAAGAATCCATTTTGTGTAATACAAGACCTTTAAGTGTCAATCTGAGTATCGATTTTTGACAACCCAAGTCGACTTACGCAAACTTTGTTCGACTTAAGCACAACTGACTGATTAATCGACTAAACAGCTAAAGGCCAATGTGTTGCCATTACGACCAATAATGACACAATTAGTCCAATGCATTTTCAACACAAAACTATTGGATCAAATGACTATTACTAGTGCTTTTCCTGAATTCAACTCATTAGTTCTCATTAGTTCTCCTTGTTCAAACCAGAGACTTATTGGCCTTCATGTTAAACCTTCCACGTGATTCCAGTAAGGGAACAGCTCCATATAACATAATGATGAATGAATCAAATCTGGTGTTTGCTCCTAAAATCCCACCAGTTCTGTCCCAATCTCCATTCATTATCCTCCCCTCTTAGCCTTTGGAAAAACGTTAGCATATTTTCAATTAGCAGGTTGTGCTCTGTGTGCCGGCAGACATTTTGACATGGCCCGTTGGTGGTAGATCATTTAACGGGATGATGGGTTCTCCAACTGTGCTGCGTTACAAATATTGAGTTATGTAGCACATCGCAGAGAGAAAGCACAGAAAAACATTGAAAAGCCATTAGCACCAAGTAAATCCAAGCATTTTACAGTCAATCTACATTTCACATCTGCATTGAGCTTCTGCTGTGTGGGTGGCCCCTCTCAAGCCATCAGCCCACTTGATTAACAAAATACAATTTGAATTGATTTCCACATGTACTAATTTGCGAAAAGTCAGAATACAAAAAATACACCATCAATCTGAAATGAGTGTGTCCGTATGAGTTAATAAAAGTAATAGATTTTTGTAGCATGGAGAAGAGATGAGAGATAGAGGAGTGATAATCGAACACAAGGAAAAGGCGAAGGACGATGGCGAAAGAAGGGTCCATGGAGTCATCAGAAATGCAACGATTCCAAAAGGAGAGATGGATATGATTTTCGGTCAGAGCCGCATGAAGCCGCCTGGGACAGACACAGAAGAGGAATCAACTGCTAAAGGAGATAATGAAAAGAGATTATGGAAAGAGAGGAGGAGAAGAAGAAGAAGAAGAAGAAGAAGGGGGGGTTGGGTACTAATAACAGGAATAAAGGAAGACAGAGAGTTGATTGTGTTGTAACTTAGAACAGTGAAAAAATGAATGTCAACATTTTAGCAAGCCAATTGTCTGTTTCACTGAGCAAAGCAAAAACAATAAATAGTACTTTTCTGCATTTAGAAAGCATATTTTTTCTCTAAAACATATTGTATTGTAATATAATACACTATGTAGTTATAAATAATACAGGGTGTAATTTAAACAACAAAACTTTCACAATACAATGGTCTAATGTGAATAATTCGTCCCTTATAAGCTCCCTATGTATTTTTGATTCTCTGATTTTCACTCATTAACAGGTGTAATCTTCCGCCACTTGCTTGTCTCCATGGAGATCTTACATCTTTTCCTGTAAAGTTCCTCAGTGTGCCATTAAACTGACCTATTTTGCATTTAGTCATTTAGTCATTGGCCTTTATGTTAAACCTTCCACATGAGCTCCATATAACATAAAGATGAATGAAGCAAATCCGGTGTTTGTTCCTAAAATCCCACCAGTTCTGTTCCAATATCCATTCATTATCCTCCCTCTTAGTCTATGGAAAAATGTTAGCATATTTTCAATTAGCAGGTTGTTAACTTGTTCACAGCCTGTGCAAATTAAAAAAAAGGTAATTAAAAACATGATCATGGTCGCCTCTCCATCCATCTTACTGATAACCTGACCTGGTGGCATCTTCAGAGACAGACAAGTGTAAGGAAAAGCAGGAATTAATAAATCTCTATGGAGGTAAGCAGGTGTGCGGCAGTCATCCCACTAGAAAATCTACATTGACAATTGACAAACAATGTTGGAATATAAACCTGGGAAAGTACATTCTGATTTAATTTGTTGACTTGTGCTAGATGAAAATGGGGGATTTATATTATTTTGGTCTTAGTTGCCTTAGTTTTTGGGATAAAAAGCATAATAAATTATAAATCTCTTTGGAAAAACCTTCAAAATATTGTTGGGCAATAAGAGAATTGGCAAAGCTGGTGTTTGTGGGTGCAAGTTTAAGTAGAAAAACTCATTTACAAAAACCGGCCTTTTAAGTTAAAATCCTTGGTGGAAAAATGGGCTTGGCTGTAATGAAATAAACACTTTAATATGCAGGAAAATGTCTTTAGGATCCTGTGAAAGGTTACATTTTTAGGCAACAAAATCTCTCAGAAAATTGACCAAAATGTTATTATATGAATAGTGTTTACCAGAGCGTTGAACTTGCTCATGTGAACCCTAAAAGCTTACCTGTTTAATACTGTAATAAATAATAATGAGCAGTAGTTTGGTGTGTGTGTGTCTGTGTGTGCTAGCTGCTATGCTAATGCTGTTATGACTGGCTGGCTTCATTACAGTCTGTCTACGCTCGGGCCAAGGTCAGAGGAGGCTGCAGCCATGGAGGGGGGCCCCAACCATGAGCACAAATTAATCTGCTGTTTAATCTAATAATGCGGCGTGGCACGGCTGTCTCAGTCCTATTAACACAACTGTAATTGCATTTGGGGAAGAAGGGACGCACCAAAGCCCACAAGGGTTTGTTAACACTCGCCAGGACACTCCAGTCTATCCAGTATAATTATATTACATTGGTCCAAAAGGCTCAGGGCGCAGGGGTGCAAGGTGCACTTTTGGAAAACATGTGCAAGTATTTTTTAGGTTTCCAATTTAACTCATCATGCAAAATTGTGCACAGTTCCGTATAGATACATTTTGCAGGATAAGCTAAGATGAATTTTACTGGCCCCATGGGGAAATTTGTTATGAGTTACAGTGTCGCACATAACTGCACATAAAATGCATTAGATTTAGTCATCACAAAACTAAGTGAAATAGAGAAAAGTGCCATAGCTCTATCTCTATGCATCTGCCAGGAATTGAACTGCTTAAAGCCTGTGGTGTTATTCCTGTGTATAATATTGCTTTATCAGAGCAAGGTTCTTGTTTAAGCACACAATGGACTTGATGTATAATGAATGAACTATTATAGCCACAGCTGCCCTAGGACAGACTTAAGGAAGCGACGAGGCTGCCAGTCTACGTCATCAGCCCCTCCTACCACCATCAACACCAACTCGATCCTAAACAAACAACCTTTTGGTAAGTGGGCAAATGTCTATACTGTATGAGCTACTGTTACCTCAAACCAAGTAAGGCACCAAAGTACAGACTTATTTGCATTTGTGTTGGAAAGATGAAAAATGTTACATCCAAATAGAACAAAATCATGTAAACTGGACGCATTGAACGCCATATTGAGTATTATTCAAAGAAATGAAGGTATATTTTCCATCCGGCCCACAGTTTTCCAATTCTCCACAACTTCACACTTAAAGTCGAGGGCAACACTGGGTACATAGAGAATCAGGCGCTTCCTGTTTAATTCAGCCCATCAGTGTGTGTCCATGTTTGCATGGCATAGAGCGTCTTTAACCATGAAGCCCTCCTCATTTACATGCTAATATCCAGAACAGCAGGGTGTAGTCCAACAGAGGCAAATTAATAGCATTCATCTCATTAGGCTTTCATGAGATTTAAAGTTAACACCAAACTAAGTACGAGGGAAGAAAAATGCACAAAGCCTTTAGTTTGCAAAAGTTAGATTTTACACCTAGGGACCACACAACAGGATTACACCGGGAGACTTTGTAACGCTTTATAATAACTGCATCTTAAAGCTACCATCTGTAATTAGATTTGCTGACCCACCCCTGTTGTATTTTCACACTTCACTACAAGATGCTACATCTAATGGTGCATTAGTGCTGTTTGACAGGGTACCAGCTTTGGCCTGACAGAAAAAGGCCGTGGAGATGTTATTGTTATTGTTTTCCTTGGAATGTTCCACTACGTTAAACTTATCTATACATAGAGACAAGCAGAGAACACCGCAGAGGACGTCAGCAAGACGTCTGGAGAGGCAGGTGGAGAGGTGTGACAGTCACAGTAAGAACATCACACCCAGTTTGTCAAGATATATTTTTTTGTAATAAACACCTATAACTGAATAAATGCAAGACACAGTTTAATGCAATAGTGTGGAACATGACAAAGCAATAACATCTCCACTGAGGAATGTAGATGGCATAGTCTCATCCAGAAAAGTTACATAGTGCACCTTTAAATAGTGTCATTATTATAAGTGTTACAGACTTGAAGATAGAAAGGTTTAATACCATACTGTGAAACACTCCAGACAAAGCGATAACATCTGCATAGTGAAAAGCATTTGATGGCAGGGCTGGAAGTAATTTTTTACAGAGGGTGCTGTGAAAAAGTTTTTTTTAAACCCTTAGCCTAAAAGCCAATTTAAAATACATTTAAATATAAATAAATAGATTGAAATTCAACATCTTATTGAAATTTAATATAGTCTCTGACAATTCAAGAACAATGTAAGAACAATTTAAGAACAAAAAAAGAAATCTCCCTCTCGCCACTAGGGGGGCCCCAGCACCCCCACTTCCCGCGGCCATGTTTGATGGGCCCCCCACCCGAAAAGTTATACAACGCACCTTTAAATTTAAAAAGCAAAAATGAAGCCGCTAACCTTGCAGCGAGTGTAGAGTGCAGTACAGAATAGTAATGTGATACTTACAGCGGTGAGATGGATGACCCCCTGGGAGGTGACCGGACACCCCATGAAGCCCACGAACTGCAGCTCAGGACAATGCTCGGCCACGGCACGCACGGATCTGTCTGTGACCTGCACAAAAGCAACGAGGATCAATTTTAAATCCCACATCAAGAGACCTCAGTGCTCACTGCCTATTAGGAACAGTTTGGTTAAAGCAGAAAACATCAACAACGGTAATTTTAGTACAAAAAGCTTACAAATGATGAAATGAAATTAAAGAATTTATAGTGACAAAAGTACATGGTATAAATGAAATAAACAGACTGCACTTGCACACGACTTCTGCATACACATGTGAGAAATACTAGCAAATACTTTCATTAGATTGTATTTCTTAAATTGTTTGTATTTTTTAAATTGTAATATTTTTATTGTACACTGCCACAAACCAAAACAATACATATAATACTATAATTAAAACTTTAGACTTATTGTATACATAAAAATATGGTTCCCCCTGTATGAAAATATGTAAATGTCAAATTTTCAAACATTTTTTATTTTTTTTTTAATGACTGATTAATGTGGGTGTTGATTCATCCTGTAATGGAACATGTAATGAACAAAATTTATAATTTAAACAGAGAAATCTATGTCAAGTAACTTTATATTATACACATTATTATTCCCTGTAGGAAAATGTGTCTGTCTATTCTGATCAAATCTTATGTATTAAGCACAAGATCTCTCATCAAAACAGAAAAAAACAAGATCTTGTCCCATCAAGGTAGAGAAACCAACTTCAATACCTACAGCGCCAACAGTCCATGATGTTATGTGTAAGTTGTAGTGTAGTACAACGCATCTTTGAAATATAGGGTCATGGGTTCAAGACTATTATGTCACTCCCATTAAGTGTAACTAGCAATTACCCACTCTCTTTTACATACTTTGATTATGCAACAAGACAATGGAAAGAAAGAGTGCACAAACCAGAAGATTTCCACAAAAAACGTTTAAACGAGCGGGTGTGTTTCAAGTAATGATGGATGGGAGGCTCCTATCATTGTAACACTCATAATGGACCAGAGATCAATACGGAAGCAGAACATTTCCACGGTTTCCACTGTAGTCATCGATACGGTTATTGATATACTCCACCCCTCCCCTCTGTGCTCTCCCCTCCGATTGTTCCTCTCTCTGTAGACTCCTCTGTAGCTCCTCCATCAAACACTAGCATACACGGGAGAGGCAGAGAATAGAGAATCGACTGTACTTCATGATTAACCACCAAAACAAGCCTGCATCCTGTGAGCAGATCTGAAAGTTGGAGTTTGTGCCGTCTGTTCAACTTCAGCACAAAAGGAATTCAAAGGAGAAAGTGAGACTATGAGAGGAAATCAGAGGCCATTCACGCAATCAATCATTCTAAAAAGTACAATACAAAAATCTGGTTCTCATTACCACTAGTTTTGGAAAATAGTTTCTGGTGGCAACAGAAGTTCTAGATCATGTGGTTTTAGAGATGATTTCAAGTTTAAATGTATTAGAGTGTCTTTAATCTATTTTTTAATGACTGAAATGACTGGAGATATTACAATTACATTATGACAGATGTCAGTTTTATTTTATAGTGAGGGTCCTGCAAATAATGCAATAACAATCACATTCATTATCAATTTGACATATTGCAATAATGAAGCAAAGGATTGTGGGAAGACCTCTTATACCAAAGTGTAATAGAGTAATGTATATGGACTTTTTCTTTTATGGGTTTGTAAAATATAGAAATTATTTACAATTACAAGCAGTGATCCTACAAGTAAAAAGTTAATTACTCCAGATTTAAAGGTGCTCTATTACAATTCAGATCTGTGGAGAGTCGCCCCTATTCACAGAAATAATAATTGTATTTTTGAGCAAGAGAAACACTCATAATGAATAAATGCTACGTGGATATGTTTAATGTCATACCATGGAACATTCCAGGCAAAGCAATAACATCTCCATGGAGACAAGGAGGTAACAGACCCTCCGCCACAAAAGTTACGGAATGCACCTTTAAGTATAGCATTATATTTATTCTTTTGGTTTGTGGCAGTACAATTTAAAACGTTCAGTGAAAGCCAACGAGAGAAAAAATACAAATTAATGAAATTACCGTTTGCACGTCAACATTCAGCAGTAGTCTCCTATAAGTCTGGTTCATTTTTTTTTTTTTTCTGGATAACGATTTAAGATAAGATCAGACCCACTCAATTCTGTTTGTTTACATCTTAAGACCACTTCCACATCCTGCCCACTGCTATTCGTTCCATTTTGGCTTGCAGCATAAAGCCTTCCCTCTGAGTGGATACAGTAGCTGCACCTGGGGCATTGTCTTCGGAGCCTGATTGACAATATAATTTATTACCCATTAAGAGTGGGAGCGGTGATGGTCGGCTGATTGAGATCTTGGCCCACAAAACCACAACAGTACAGTTCACTCTAATCACAAAGCACACAGCAAGAAACAATACAACCCTGTACACTCCTTAAGGGCCCAGTCAAATCCTAATCAACTGTACACAAGATTTTCCATTTCTTTCCACTCGTTTCAGAGGATGGGAGTATTGCTAAAACAATTTACAATTCAAAATGTAATTTTCAGTGCTGTCAAGAGCTCAGGGATCGAATATAATATAATTTCACTAGTTATTTTATACTGACAGAGACTCTGACATTTGTGCCAGTTTTTATATTATGTGGATATAACCTGGCCATCCAGAACCACACGCTTTGACCAAAGACGAGTAGATCTGGGGCGGTTTCCTATCTCCCTGATTAAGAGGGCGTGATTGACAAGAGGATTAACAGACATGGCTGCTTACACATAATAAAGGAGAAAAATCTACATAAAGAACTGAGAAACAGAGTGGATTTTTACAGAATCAACAATCGAAACGCCAAACTACTTATTTCAGGTAGATTTTGTTCTGAATGTTATGAGAATTTTCGAGAGGAGATGTCACGTGCAACAAATTAGCAGCTGCGGTTGGATCATCTCAAATTTGGACGGAGGTTTTACTCTATAGTCCGATTCCAGACCCTTCTGGAATCAAACAGAATGTAGAAGGGACTGGCTGGTCCGGCAAATGAGGATAGGTCCAGTACTTCAGTAATTCTAACATGCCCCACACCTCAGTTTTATTAACTGTACGGTATTTTGTCATCTCACATCATAGATTTTTCAGTCAGTAAATGGTCACTTATACAGCGTTTTTCTTTTTTTTCTTTCTTTCTTTTTTACGTTCATGAAAGTGCTTTAATCAAGGAACAACTCACCCATTCACACAGGCATTCATACACCAGTGTATACAGACACTGAGGGCGAGGTCCGAGGGCAAACTGAGCTGCTGTCGCCCCTAATGTTTAACCAGTGGAGATCCTGAAAATTTTAAGACACTAAACGTTAAAACTGGTATTGATTCAGGTTGTTCCATTGATCTTTTTTAATATTTTTTTTGGTAATGGCTAATGAAACTCTATGAACATTTAACCCCAACTTTATAGTCTATTTAGAATGTGAGGTCAGCTGAACCTAACCTTTTCCTCCTCTTTCCAGTGCCATTTCAGCTAAAAGCTTCATTACAAACATTTACTCTAGTCTGATCGGACACTTGACACTTAATCTTGCTCCTTGTAATCACTCGTCCTTCTCTGAGCTGTCCAACTTAGACCTAATCACACCTGATCCTAAAGGTTACTGAGTCAAAGCAACGGAAGATGGAAAATCCTCAAAGACAACAGTGAAGACAAAACTTAAGGAGGAAAAAAAAGGAACCATTTATCTAGACATATGTACAGTAAAGCTGGATAAACTCTCTATAACTCAAGCTGGGTTCAAAAGAGCATGTTATCAGTTTGAGAAAAGGTGCATGTAAAATGAAATAGGGTAAGATTATGACTCTTGTGAGCTTTAAGCCATGTTATAATGTTATCTCATCAAAAACATACCTGGAGTTGTGTTTTGTGATGTCATGAAGTGAGATTGGAAATTCCTGGGCTGAAATTATCCATATTCTGTGTGGTGGTATACTTAATAAGCAGTGAGATAAGAAGAATGTTTATTGGTGGGTAAATTAGAATGACTAAAAATATATATATAAATTAGGACTTGGTTAATGTTTATTTATCTGTATCATTTTTATTGTAACATGGACTTAAATGCATTTTTAAATAAAAAATGTATAATTTAATATCACCATTATTTAGCGTTTGGGACTTGGGGATATATTTTTCAAACAGACACATATTTCTTGTTTGTTTCACTGCAGCCAAGTCCTAGAGCATATTTTACAGCAATTTAAATGGGCACTATGTCTCCGCTGAGATTGCTTTGTCTGGAGTGTTTTACAGTATGCCATAAAATGTATCTATCTCCATGGAGACAAGCAGATGACACCACCAGGCCAAGTTACAGGTCACATCTGTGGAGAAGCGACTCTGCTCATAGTAAGAATGCATGCATCCAAGGTACTTTTGCTCGTTAAAAACATGCAATCCAAGACACAGTTTGATTTAATGGCATACAGTGAACATTCCATGGAGACCAGCAGGTGGCGCACCCTCTAACAGAAAAGTTACAAGGGCATAGTTAAAGGTGCACTGTGACACTTTTCTAGTGGGGGGTCCGCCAGCTACTTGTCTCCATGGAGATGTTATTGCATTGCCTGAAATGTTCCATGGTATGACTTTAAACATAATAGTATACATCTAACATTTATTCATTATGGGTTTCTGTTGCTCAAAAATACATTAATTCCTTCTATGAATAGGGGTGACTCTCCACAGATCTGAACTGTAATGTAGCGTAGTGTCGTAACCTGCTTGTCTGCCTCGTGATTAATCTATACCGTGGAACATTGTAGACAAAGCAATAACATTTTCATGAAGACAAGCAGGCGGCACAGCCTCTAACAGAAACGTTACACAATGCACCTTTAAGTCAAGCAGGCTTTATAGTACATGGAGCGACATTTTGTCAATAGATGTGAATATTCCAAACATAAGAACAGAACACCAAGACAGCGTAAGGGTTGTACTCCTTGACAATCGTTTTAAAAGATGAAAAGTAACGCGGCAGGGCTGAGTGTGAGAAGTGGCATTCCAGGAAAGCTCTTCGGAGGGTCTCTGGCTAATGGTCTCTGAGTGAAGGAATGGAAGAATGGAGGAAATGGCCCCATCCTGAAGATTGTCTCTAAGAGTTGGGGGAGGCAAAACAGCGGACTGAGAGGCAGGGCTTTGTGGAGCTTTTGAGTCTGGTTTGTTGAAAAAGCTTTAGTGGCACTCAAGAGAAACTTTTACCAATACGAGACTCCAAACTGCCAAAATCATTAATATATATTTTGATTTTGTATATCTGTTAAATTATACAGAAGAGAATTTGGAATATTCAGGAATAATAATGGACATCTGGTGCTGTAAAAATAAGTTGAAACGAAGTTGAATTCAATTTATTTTTGCATTACGAGACTATTAATGTTCATGTTATGTAGGTAACTGACAGCACTGAGATGTGAGTGGATAATGTAGTTTCATGAATGTTTAGTTGTACTGAGAAAAAAACAATATTAGACAACTAGAAGCAAGGACATCAATGGTAAAGATATTTTAACAATGAGTATTGCTAGTAATTCTGTTAAGTACTTACTAAAAATATAGAAAAAATAGAAGGCAATTATTACAGCAATGAATGGAGAGGTTTACAGTACAGCACTTTTCTGGTGGACGGTCCATCACCTACATTAAACATAAACATCTAGCATTTATTAATTATGTTTCTATCACTCAAAAATACAAAAAACAAAAAAACTGAATAGGTAACATCATATTTTCATGTCATATTTGCCATTGTAAGTGATGTGCATATGAGGTACAATTACAATTACAGTCTCTCAACGTTCTTCTGTGTTCCTCACAAATATTTTCTTGGCATTTTATTTTCTCAGAAACTGGAAATGTCTAATAACCATTCTGTATTTGTTGACTATATTCCATTTTATGCCAGTTCTTTTGATTGCTTTCAAACAAACATACAACAGGAAACAATGACAAAGTTGACAATATCATTTTTTTCTTACGTATGCACATATTTTGCCAATTCATGTTGTTTTATTAATTAGCAGGGACTGGGGTAAAGGTAGTAGGGCTGTCAAAAGTATAAAAAATAAGATAATCGATACAAAAACTAGGCTAACACTGATGGTAATATAAAAATGTACTATGATTTAATGTTGAAAATCACATTCAGTTGTATAAATAAAGAGTGTTTTTTATTCTCATTGTGGTATGAGAATCAAATATCAAGTCTATTCCTTAGTACTGAAATCTAGTTTGAAATTTTAGTATTGTGACAGCACTGATATAGGTATGTTTGAGATCTTGCATTTTCTGTTTATGAAATACATGCGCTGTTAGATGTTCCAATCACATCTAAACATACTGGGGGTTTGGTCAATCAATACTATGGGTGTGGCAAAGAGAGGAATCAGATGATGCAATGAATTTTGTGGATTTAAAAATGCCTGTTATATCCCCCCTCTCTGCCTTTTATCACTTTGGTGTTTACGTTTTGCACAGAAATACACACAGGTGAATGAAGGTTAATGGTGGTGCTGTGTGGAGGGCAATCCCTAAGTCATTTGTCTATGTTCCACCTCCACAATCAAAACACACCCAGCCCATTTATCAAACACCCTGCTAGACAAATATACATTCTTTGTTGTCTGGAAAAGGAAAACGATTCAACTTTTCTTTTGCCAAAACTGGAGCCAGTCAAAGTCAGAGCTCCCCTTCAGCTGAGCCAGGAGGGTGTTGAACCAGAAACCTGAGAGAGAGCCCTGAGGTGCAGCCCATTCAGAAAGCACCGAGGCATTCAGTGGGCACTTTAACTGGTTTCCACACACTGTCACTCAAAGGAGAATATGCAAGGATTTTACCTATAAAGTTTAACAAAGCTTTCACACAATCTTTGGGAATTGATTTTACTCTACTAAACCCATCAAACCACTATATAACGGTGAGAATAGATCAAATCGACTTGAAAAAAGACAAGTGTACAGCAGTTATTTGCTTGGTGTGTTCCACAGTATGGCATTACATGTATTTATTTCAACTAAGCGCAAGCAAGTGACACCACAAGGCCAAGTTACAGGTCAGATCTGTAGAGAGGCAAGTCCGCTCACAGTAAGAATGCAGGTCAATAAAACACATGTCATTGAGTAAATTAATGATGGATAGTTTAACGCCGTACTGTGGAACATTCAAGACAAAGCAATAATATCTCTGTGGAGACAAGCAGGTAACAGACCCTCCACCAGAAAAGTTACACAGTGCACCTTTAAGTTTCAAGGTTAGGTTACTTTATAGGTATATTCGTTTTGCAATGAGATCAACTAAGATATGGCATTACATACAGATATAAAACACAGACAAATTATTCATTATTTCTATGACCTGACTATGTAACTGCACTCAGGATACTACAACTACATGTGAGTTCATGCAAAGCAACTATTTATACAGAAAAGGGCTAAGTAAAGGTGTATTTTTTTATGGAAAAAAGGCAGATTAAACAAAGGATTCACAAATCTTCATCTTCATCTTAATCCTCTCCCTACCTTCTCCTTTTTCTGTGGTTTTGTGGATATTCTGTGGATATTTCCTTATAATCTAAATAAAACTGTCGCATTTTGGTCGACTAAGGCACCATTGAAGAATTAATCGACTAAATGATTAAATATGATCATCAAAACATAAAGCTCCATCAGTCAGGGAAAGGGAAATGGTCACAGATTTAACAACAAAAGAAAGCTTAAATTCAGTACGTGGTAAATGATTATGTCCAGTAAAAACAAATAAATATTGGATTACTTTAGCCATTTTTACTTGACAAGCTGAATGCTTTTTAGTAGCCGATATTAGAGACAATGGGCAGTGTCATTGACCAGAATAGGTTGATTACAGATTATGAAAGTCAGAAATGGCTCATGTAATAGATAAAATAAGACTGAAACGATTATGTGTTGTCATGGCGCTGAGGGCTACGGATGGAGTATTGGATTGTTAACAGGAATAGAAATACTTCAAACTTCAAAACTTCAAACTTCAAAGATGATAAAAACAAGAATTCATTTGCTATAACATCTAATCTGAACTCAAAACCTGCACCACTATCTGATTTGATTTTGAATGTAAAAAGGCTTTATAAAAATGAAAACGATCATCGCAGCGATTTTCCTAATCAATACAAACCTCCAAGCAACGCCTGCAGCGCACTTAGCACAAAGCGTATGAGCATCCCGTCGTAAAGAGACCCTCCTTTTGTAGTAAAACTTTACGACTACGCATGCTGTTGCTTTTGTTTCCGGGCTTCCAGATATTACAATGAAAGAGAGGTAGTCATTTAGGTTTTCTGCTGGATCGCCAGTCTCTTGTGTCGATATAGACGCAGACAAAGTTGTGAGTGATGAGAAAACCGCTGTAGCTGTCCTCAGAGAGTATTTATGGAGAGAATCATTACCTTGGAAAGAACAGAACGAAACAGAATGAAAATCGGCCCACTTCAATTTGCGACGCTCGGGTTTGCAGTTGGCGTCCTTGTTTATGGGTAATATTGGAAATCAGTAGCACAGCCCCGAATACTGGAGGAAACCAAAGGATCTCATAAAGACATCATGATATTCAGTGGTTTTTGTGCTGAGCTGGAAAAGCTCTCGTCAATACACAATAGAAGGATGGTAATAAAGGGACTGTTTTTGGAGCTGGAGTATTTTCACTAAAGTCAGTCTTTTCACTTTTTAATATGTGCTTATTGGTTTGAAAGTTACACATGCTTCTATTACGCACCTTTTGTGAGATGAGGTACAGTTATCACAATAACAATATTGCATCAGAATGACTTTTTGAATTATAAATACATATTGCAGTCAGTGGAGTTTTAAAAATTTCACTAACCTATTTTAGTACTTCAGATTTTATGAAACAATGTCGTCAGACCAGTGAATTTGGTTAGGGTATGAATGATAGTGTGTGATAGAGCTTTAACTGTATACTCCAGAGAATTATTATGGAGAATTTGGATTATGCAACTAAACTTAAAAATCTACCAAGTTTTCAAATCAGCCCATGAAAATATGGCAAAAAGTATGCCAGTACATTTCGATTTATTACACAGTACGTTTAAAAAATTTACCTTGCATGCTGATATCGACTAAGGCCCATATTTTTGATCTATATTATAATATTTCCTCACCAAAAACATACCTGGAACAAACCTTTAACACACGTCCTGCATATTTAGGCAGAGTTCTTCCCTGTTCCACCTCGTGATGTCACGTGGTAATACAGGAAGTGCTCCATTGTGGTTTTAAACTCCATAAACCTTCACTAGAATCACTTGGATCATTTCAGCCCTGGAACTCACAATGTCTACAGATCAAAAGGTAAAAGGAGCTGTTAACTTGAACACTAGCACTTCATGGCATCGCAAGGTGGAACAGAGCATTTTGGAGATGTAGACAGATTAGTAATAAAAGGTTACTCAAACATGTTGTGAACTCCAGTTATGCCAGTGTCTACTGTATGTCAGGGGTGATTTGCTTGGAGATGTTAATGCTTTGCCTGGAATAGTCCATGGTATGACATTAAACATATCCATTTAGCATTTATTCATTACGTGTGTTTCTATTGCTCAAAAATACAATAATTCTCTCCACTGATCTGAATTGTAATGTAGTATAGTGCTGTAACCTGCTTGTCTCCCTCATGATTTTTTTTTTTCTAGATAATTACTAATAACTGTCCAACTTGAAGCAGCATTTGTAGCAGTGTTTAATAAAAATCAGTTCTTTGGCAGGTGAAGAAAAACCCAGAGTAACATATTAGAGGCAAGTCTTTAAAGTCAATGAAATGATCCTCATCTGAATTCATTTGAGCTCAGTGAAGCGAAGACTTCTCATAGCGACTCACTGCTGGTATTGTAATTATGGCATCTTCATTCTCAAAAGGGGGCTCATGCATTTTTATCATTTTTAATAAAGCAAACAAGATAAAACAGGACCTATAGAAGAGCTTAGTGGAATATAAATGAGGCCTGGTAAGATAATGTGTAAGAAGATAGCAGGCACATTTTCACTGGTGTCCTTAGTACATAAATTAATGTATTCACCATTAAAGACCCTACAGTGGGGGCACTTAAATATCATGTGATCTGAGTAGTTTAACTATAGGTGAGTTAGCAGTTGGATTATATGGAACATTATCAGAATTTCCATATTTCAATGAAGTTTGGTGGCACAAGGGTAGAATGTCTGTTTTACACGCCTGGCCAGTCCACTGCTGCCATGTCCTAAGGCAAAGCACGTTATCCGCCTTATATTTAAGAATGTGTGTGTATGATGATGCTCAGAGAGGCCACTGACACAGTCCACATTTTCCATCATTATAATGAAAAATCCAGACTAAACAAAAGAAAATTCCATTCCACTGTTAAAAGGACCAACCTCGTCTAATCTCAAAAGCTAAAAACAGCAGGCGTGGCTAATATTGAGAAGGGAGACCTTAAGGCTCAGTGGCTCTAAAGCATACTGTTGTTGTGTCTTTTGGCAAGACACTTCCCCGCCTTGTCTGGTATGAGTGTATAAGTGATATGAGGTGATCGCAGACTGGCAGCCCACTTTTGTCAGTCTACCTCAGGGCAGCTGTGGCTACAACAGCTTACCACCACAAAAAGTGTTGTGATTGAATAATAAAATATAAAGGGTCATGTTATTGTTATTTTTAAGTATGATAAATGTTACAAAAATCTATATTTTTAACCTTAAACCCTAACCCTATCTTTATTCTATCCTCAGATATGAGAACCTTAAATGATAACTCACTGTCACAAACGCATGGCAAACACTGAAGTGAGTGTGTGTTTGCAAACAGGTCCCTGTAGGATGCAAAACCTTCACCGCCAGCAACAGTGTCACTGTGACTGTCAGCCTGAGACTACACTACCCACGATGCTGCAGTGTGGTCAGGAGCTTTTGTTGGCCTTGACAAAAACAACTCTGACCCTCACTTATTCTATAACTGCCGCCAACTGCATCTGCAACTCTCGGAGCAGATTTTATTACTGCCGTAACCTCTGTCCCGCTCATTAAATTATAAGAGAAAAGCACTGCACAAGCCCAGGCCTAGATTTAAAAGCATGTATGGTTAAGGCCATGCACTCAGACGAGCAGCAGCTAACTGAGGGCAAGTGACAGTCAGTGGGCACAGCAAAAGAGCAGAGAAAATGTTGTAAAAAGGCTATTTTTCTTCTAGTCCGTAATTGGAATTCAGTTTAATGCATCATTTTATAAGAGCAAAAAGTCAAAGGCTGAAATTGCAATTAGACTAATTACTTGCACGCAGCATGAATTGTAATGATGGGTCGGTCGTATAGTGGTGAGTGAGGTTTGATTCCTGGAATATGGGGACTTTCTGTGTGTTATTTTGGGATGTTGTTCCTGTGTCACATGGGTTCCCCGAAGGCTTTGCGATGGTACTCCAGATTAAAATCCTAGTTTAAAGGTACTATATTACACAAAACTAACTCTTGTAATTTTTAAGACATGTTATAATGCTGATACCTCATCAAAAACATACCTGAAGCTGTGTTTTGTTTCATTCACAAATGTTTGAGTAACCCTTTATTTTTAGTCTGTCTACATCTCCAAAGCTCAAAATGCTCTGCTCCACCTTGTGATGTCATGTGGTAATACAGGAAGTGCTCCACTGTATTTTTAAACTCCATACACCTTCACTAGAATCTTTTGGCTGATTTCAGTCCTGGAATTGCCAATCTGTACTGAACAAAAGGTAAAAGGCAGCTGTTCACTTGAAATCTACCACTACATGACATCACAAGGTGGAGACTAATAATGCTGAATTACTCAAACATGTGTGAATGAAACAAAATACAACTCCAAGTATGTTTGTGAGGAGGTAACAACATTATAACATTGTTTAAAACTCAGTTAATTTTGCGTAATATAGGACCTTTAAAACTGAACTAACATATACAGTAATAACAATATCGAAATTTGTGATGAAATTATAGGTAGTCCACAGTTAACAGAAAGAAAGCCAAGCGAGTGGTCTGAAGGTGAACTAGAAGAACTCTGAGAACTGTGACAAAAAGGACCGTAGAAGTATCTGAAAAGCGCATTGTATAGTTTTCAAAAATCAATTTGACAGCTCACAAAGATGACCATGTTTTGAAGAGAAAAAATAAAAAAATCAACTCCTTAGATCAATAAATTCTAGCTGTGGCCATCTCAGGCACAGTTTGAAAATCCATACAAGAAGACCATTCTCACAGATACAAGATAGTTACCGCAAACTACTTACGCAAAACTGATTCTATAGACCGAACAAAGGTGTTATTTGAACATTGTAACAGCAATCATTTCAGGATGCCATCTTGTACTCACCCGGGCTGTTATACACTGTCAGACTATCTTGTCGATGTCATTCTCTTTGATTATTTCAGGGAAAACCGCACTGATGACTGGCAACGCAATTTATCGACTTGCTCTTGACAGCTCGTCTCTCAGCTGAAATTACCTGCCATTTACGCACTGGTTTAAGCAGTTAGTTACTTTCCCTATACCAGTTGTGGAAGGTAACAGTACAAATAGTAAAGTACTGTACTTAAGTATACATTTTCCGTATCTGTACTTTACTTAAGTAGATTTTAAAGGTGCACTGCGTAACCTCTCAGCAAGGTTTGCCAGCTGCTTGTTTCCATTAAGTTATCCTGGAATGTTCCACAGTAGGGCATTCATCTCCCTGGAGAAAGCAGGCAGTGACACCAAGCCAATTTACTGGTCAGATCTGTGGAGAGGCAAGCTCACTCACACTAAGAACGTAGGTTTATTAAGCTACTTTTGAGCAATAAAAACGTATGAATGAAATCAATACAAGAAGAATACATTTAATGCCATACTGTGGGGCATTCCAAGCAAAGCAATAACAAACTGTGCCGGACCCCTCACCATAAAAGTTACACAATGCACCTTTACCGTGGATCCTTTTTATTTTTACTTCACGACATTTGAGAGCAGGTTTCTGTACGTTCTACTCCACAACATTTTAACAGGACTGAAAAGTAAAAGTTTTGTTATTAGTTTGAGACTTGCTGAAAATCCTGAGGGTTTTTAACACATTTGTAGTTTGAACAAACAACGGGTACTTTAATACTTTTACTTAAGTAGATTTTTTCATGTGATACTTTTACTTAGGGTTAGGGTTAGTATCTGTACTTTTACTTAAGTAACAAAACTGAATACTTCTTCCACCACTGTCCTATAGATGAGACAGGACAGTGGTGGAAGATGCAGCATGCAACTGTAATGGTGCATATCTTCTACAACTATCTATACGGCCATTTCGCGAGTAGCATGACCCCAAAGATCAATAGTTACTACGTGCGTATACAAAATAGCAGAGAAGGCCACAGTGTTAACATTCAGGCAGTAGCACGTTGTAGCAGGTCTGGTTGGTTGTTTCCGGAGGGTGTTTTTGCTGCTGTCAACAGGGTTTTGTCACCAGTTAATCGAAAGTGAGAAGTGATAAAAAGTGGTAGTTGCCATTCTAAGACAATTATGTTTCCAAGAATTAGAAAGTAAAGATGTAAATAAGCCAATAATGTTTCCAAGAATTAGAAAGTAAAGATGTAAATAAGCCAATAATGTTTCCAAGAATTAGAAAGTAAAGATGTAAATAAGCCAATAATGTTTCCAAGAATTAGAAAGTAAAGATGTTCCTACAACAGCTGCCATGTGTTTAAGAATAAGGATGGTCTCCAGCTGATACCGATATCCAATATATGTCCGGCGATAATATTTGCCTTTATTGATTGGTTAAGATTAAAATATATATAGCAATGCCAACAAATTAAAGTTAAGTTCACAAATTTCTACTTTCTACTTTTTAAGAAGTAATTACAAAATGTGTGTACCTGGGATTTGTTGTATTTTGTGTAAACATACAAGCACCTCTTAAGCCTCATTATTCTAACATTTCCATTTGAACTCACAAGTTTGTTTTAAAATTTGTTTTAAGAGATACCCATAAGATACACTGAGGACAAATTAAGAGTAACACACCGAGATTAGGGCTACTTAGAAATAAATACTGGTGGTTCAGAACTGAAGAAGCAGCTGATGACTGGTGAAACATATTTTCTTTAAAACAGTTGTCCAGTTAACAGAGTTAAATTTTTTTTTGGAAACACAATATCACAGAATTTTTCAAGAACAGATCAATATCAGTCTTCGAGAAAGGGGAAAAGTCCCCTGATATCACAGATACCGAGCTCCAATATGTCTATCCTTATTAAATAAGCAATAAAATATCTGTTGGTTGAATGACACAAAAAGTGTATTTTGTTGAACTAAGTAGGTGCAAAACGGTTAAACTAAAAACTTTCACTTTCTCTATGCACAGAAGCTTGGGGGGTTTAGTGATGAGTCTTGAAAATGGTGAAAACAGAAAAACTGCATCAGAAGTTAGTGCTGAACAAACAGATCGGCTCCACGGGGGTCTCACTTTACAACTTCCACAACTTAATGGATCTGCTGCTAACTTTGTAGTACCAGAGAACCCAGGTATCAGATGCCTGGTGAATACACTGCTTCTTTAAAGAAGGGTGCAACCAAGGATAGTCGTACGCCTGAACCATCCAGACCTTTCATTTTTATGAAAGAGAGGAGAGAATTTGGCTTGGTTAACCAGGCCATCTTTTTTTAAGTTATTGATTTTGTTTTATTTTAGAATTCCATTTTCCATGATTTTTACAGTACTATTTGCACTCCAGATAAGGTATTTTTTTTAACCTATATTTTGCTGTTCCCTCACCAAAAACATACCTAAAATAGTTTTGTGTTTTATTTATGTGGTTGAGTAAAAGGCTTCTGCATATACACAATCTCTATTTCCAGACAATGACTTACATGTACACCAAAAATCAGATCATTTTTTTGATTTATCAGATTATTGAAATGTCATTCAACAGTTATTTCTGATGTGATTAATCTGCATTCTGTCTGATTGTTCACACATGGAAAATTATGCAGAAAAGGGTTAACTAAGGCAGCAAAGACAATAATGAAAAAGAAAATTAAACTATACCCATGGATTAACCCTGAAGCCATTCTCATAACCTTATAATAGTAAAAAAAAAAAAGAGTAAAGCTGTAAATCTTATCCTGGTGGTAGGCCTATGTCTCCTCCACCCCCACAGTCTAAACACTTTAGCGTTTCCATGGCAACTGCCAAGGGTACAAAAATTGATTTTTAACACTTTGAGCTTTACTTAGAGATCAGTTTTATGTCTCCCGCTAATCATGAAAAATGGGGCTTAAAGAGGCCGAGGTGCCTGCAAGACCTTTTAAAAAGCAACAGGTTGCCGCGGTGACGGGGCTATTAATGGCGGTGGCCCATATTGGATTGTTCTGCAGCGAAGTCTATAAAAGAGCCCTGCCACCTCTCCTCTGTATCGACACATGGCTAAGGTTATGGAGCGGAATCTGGCATCAGCTGAGAGGGGATGCTATAGGGTAGTATTTTCTAACCAGGGGTACAGGGACTGGTTTTACTATATTACACAAACTTGACTCTTGTGTGTTTTTAGACGTGTTATAATGCTGTTATCTCATTAAAAACATACCTGGAGTTGTGCTTTGTTTCATTCACACATGTCTGAGTAATCCTGTTTTTGATGAGGAAACAACATTATAACATAGATCAGAAAATACGGTAATATGGGCTCTATAAAATAAGGTCAAATTGTAGTATGTGAATGTTAAATGTTCTTTGATAAAATAGCATATTTTTTGTCTTGTTTTGTTTTGATTGTTTTCCAATTTGGTTGTGTTTGCTGCACTTTGAAAAAAAAAAAGAGTCCTTACTCTGAGCAGGCTTGCTATGCACAAACCTGACTCTTACTCCTCCGATTTGTTTCCATGGAAACGTTGTTCCTTTGGTTATAATCTTCCACAGTATGGCATGAAATGTGTTTCCTTTTTCCTGAATTTGGTTTTTGACTTTCTACTTCCATGGAATTATGCAGGTGACATGCCACCTGCTTATAGGGGGTACTCAGTAGAAAACAGCTGGGACCAATTGTGCCAGTACTATTGTTTTTTTTTTTTGTTGTTGTTGTTTTTTACACTTTAAAGGTGCATTTCCTTGTGGAACGTTAGACAATCAGTTCTTTTTTCAAATGAGATGTTATTGTTTTGTCTAGAATATTTCATAGTATGATATTAAATATTTCTATCATCATAGAGACCAAAACAGACCAAGTTACAGGTCAGATCTGTGGAAAGGCAACCCTGTTCACAGTAAGGTATTGTTTTTCTAGGTATTTTTGAGCTATAAAACCATTTGTAATTGAATAAATGTAAGGCAGAGCTGTTTAATGTCATACTGTGGAACATTCCAGGTAGAGCAATGACATATCCACAGAAACAAGCAACCCAAAAGGTACATGGTGCACCTTTAACAGACAAAACAAGAACAAAAATTCAACAAAAATAAAACCCTCCCACACCTCACCTCTCTCTCTACATACCAATGTCCATCCTGCCAAGATGCCCGAGAAGGGTGTCCATATTTGTTCAAAGTCCTCTTGCCTTCCCCTCTAGTATTGTGAGTATGAAGCAGTTTATAGTGTTACAGAGATGACATTGATCTTGTTGGCGCGTGTTTGATGTTAATCCTAACCAAATAAGCCATTCAGCAAATATGATAAAGCCTCATGTTTGTGTGAGAAAACATTTGATGAGAAAAATCATGCCCTGGTGTAAAGAAATGCTAAACCCGATTATTGTTACGTTGTTGTGGATTATAGCGTATACTACTTCCTATAAGAGTTCCATGGTGCCTCTGTTTCCACTTATACAAGATAACACACAGACTGTATATATAAATGGACATAGCTAACCCGCTATAGCCGCCGCGTTCCAGACAGAATTGTTCATGGGGGCACTTAAACTCCATCGACTACGGCTCCAAATCACTTTGTATTGAAAAAACGTTGCCCCTCTGGTGTTTTTATTTCACTATTTTGTCTGTAGATCAATTCCTATTCCTAATATGGAACTCGGCTCCAAATTTACTCCTATAACTGCTAGCCTCGTGAGCTTCACTTGACTGGAGCCGAATGCTATGGGTGACGTCACACTCCCTTAGTCCACTTCTTTATACAGTCTATGGTAACAATATGAATTAACTCTAACAACTAATTTTGTCGCATATAATAAATTGCATTGTAGTTCCTCCTGCTAGGCTCACTAGTGCTATGGGAGCATTTTGAGCTTTGGAGATGTGGACAGAGTAATAATAAAAGATTAATCTACCATGTGTGAATGAAACAAAACACAACTCTGGGTATGTTTTTGAGGAGGTAACAGCAATATAACATGGTTTAAAGTTCACAAGAGTCAATTTGGCATAATATGGGACCTTAAATCGTTTAACAAAAAGAATAAAAGTTAACTTCTACACATCTATTAGGAAGCAGCATCTCTTCTCTCCTTCAGTTTGTGCAATAAAACTCCTTGAAAGCCTTTCCAACCAAAAACGCCATTACTACGCTGCCATATTTCTTAATTTATAACAACTCTCTGTCCAGTTTAACAAATTTCATTTTGTCTAAATCAAAGATAAAATCATATTTCTCACACACTTTCAACACAGCATAAGATAAGTTACTAGAGATGTCAGACTGATCGCCGACAGGTCAAGCTCCAAAAATCTGGGATGAAATACGTGGTGCATTAAGTGGAGAGTCTCTAATGCAAAACCCAGCCACTAAAGATTTGTGCTGGAGAGCCGATCGATGGCTGAAATCTGTTTAAAACATTTCAAGACTAAACCCTGCGAAGACTTGAAACCATTCTTCTTTGTTACGGAGCAGACAGTGTGCACAGCCTTTATGAATAGCCCATATTCTTATCGGCAAAGTCCACAACTCGCACAACTTTAAAGCACCACTCCACAGCTACAGAAACACTTATATCAGGCCTGGTGTGATCCCTAGTCACATCATAGAGTCTGAGAAAGCACTTAGGTCTCATTTTAGACCAGGCTTTCTCAGTCACACAGAAAAGCCACAAGATTAACAGAGATCAGAGCTGTATCGGGCCAAGACGCCTCGAGAATAGAAGGTATTTCAGTTTAAACAAGCCAACCTTTTTATTACTGGAGGTGGCCAGTTTTGTCCCACTACTAAGGATCAGAGAGGGATCAGAGAGTGACCTTGCAGTCTTTGAAGTTTGAAAAAGATTTGGACTTTAATGTAGCCTGCATGGTCATCAAGAGTGAGGTTTGGATGAGTTTATTTCTTTTAAATGTGTTTCAGTGCGGTAAAGGGAGCAAAAATGATCAAAAGAGCTATATTTTTAAAGTCATTTTATTTCTCTGGATGATTTTGACTGAAAATAAAATTCTCAATTTTTTCCCCCAAAAAATGTATGATGCATTTTCACCTGATTTTAGAGACGTCAGCTCTGGCTCTGTGCTAAACTCCTTTCTTTTCTCTTCTCCGTGAGGCACAAAAAAAAAAAAAAAGAAAAATAATTTTCTTCCAAACAAACTGATTTGAACTTAAAATTCAGTTAATCAACTTAATAAATTTTTTGCCCAACCCTAACTCAGTGATAACACAGTGGATAGTGAGTTGTAAGTAGGAAAGCAGATACAGAATAATAATTTTCTACCACACTAATCCACGTTTATGTTAATTATTTTTGTGTCATTAGCATTAACAACAGCTTGTAATTCTTATTGCATTCATTTATTTTATTTTATTTCCTGGAACATGTATGGCTTTCATGCATCCCTATACTCAAAACACAAAACGATATAGGTAGACAGCAAAAATGTAGCCAGCTCATCATGATGCGTTATGCATTTTAGAGGCTTCCTGATGAGGACCAATAAATTCTAGAGAGCTCGGGGTAAGTACAGTTTTCCTAATGTCTGCAACGCTCCATTACGTTTTGCTGTTTTACAATTGGTCATGTCTTTTACAAAGCACCTTGAGCTGGCTTTGAGCATGAAATACGCAATATAAATGAACCTCCACTTACTATTCTGCGTACCGCTTCTTTAATTTAAAACCCACAAATAAATCACTACAGCTGTTGCATTCTGCAGTCTCTAAATTGCATCTTGCTGAAGCCGTGACCTCATCTGAACCTCATTCAAAAAAGACCAATGCAAAGGCGAATTTTGGGTCACTGAAAACTGCAAAAAAAAATTTATTATTGAATTCCTCCACCTTGTCAGTGTCATTCGAGGTAGGCGGTTGGGTGTCCCGGGGGGTGTCCGCGGGGCAAGCAGCCTCCTCTGCCCTAAATGCCCCAAGCCAAGAAGCCACAACCTGCCAGTCCGCTATGATTACAGCAGAGGAGCGCGCGGTGGGAGCACTTGACATCCTAAACAGTCAGTACACCGAAGGGGGATCACTGGAGCTCTGTAATGTAAATGATGGGCAGGGAGGTGACAGGGCCCAGGGCAGGAGCAATACAACTGAGTAGGCTTCATTCTCACTGCATTACTCACAGTGACAGGGACACACATGTGCTGTCAGCTAGCCCCAGCAGGACTCAGGTAAAAGGGCCAGTAGAGAGGGGAAAGTCAAGTCTCCTCCGTATATTTTAAAGGGGAGATGTACAAAGTGTCCTCCAGAGAAGACGCACGCTCTAGTCCCACTCCCCTCCAGACACTTATTCAAAACTAGCTCACTGTCAGGGCACTAACCATTGCAACTAACCGTTACAAGTGCGCCGGAGATCATTCCCAGGTGGAGATGGTCACTATACTGTGAGGTGTAATTGCCTTGTACACGCCACTAAGGTCAGTTACACATACTACCACAAAGACTGGAATCACATTACAAAGAATGTCTAACCTGTATGTAACATGAGGCCATCTTTGACAAAAATCTTAGAATAATTAATACTAAAATTGTTTATGGTCACATTTTTATAGCGCTTTTCTACTTTACATCAAGGAACTACTCTGTCTTGCCCAAGGACACAAGGAGAGCATTAATCTGTGGGAGCTGGAATCACACCCTGGTCACCAGAAAGGGATTTGAACCACCAACCTGTGGATCAGTGGACAAACACTCTACCAACTAAGCTACTGTCGTTGAAACAGATATACATGTGAACAAGTATTGATCCTTCAAAAAACACAAACAGGAAACATTACAAAACGACATGATATTGTCTAAATAGGAACTTTTTTTTAATGATTGAGCAACACTAAAGCTAAGTTCAACTGACCAACTGCTTTCAATTTGATTAAAATAATAATAGATAATTATAGAAATAGAACTAGAGAAATAGAACTACTAAAAATGAAACCTATTCCGCGCATTAAAGCCTATATTCTGGTACAATTACGATATTAAACTAATGCCTGCTCCAACATGGGAAGATAATTATACGGTCATGTTGAAATGTCACGACACAGAGAACCTCACCCATTATAAAGGCTGTAAGGTCTGCCACATATTCTATACTGGTCCATTTTCACTCACCACTTCCATTGAACATTACAATTAATATCCTGGACTTTAGCAGGAGAATGGCCCATTAACACAGGTCACCACTTTAAAAGGCCACTGTAAATGTGCATGGGATAAATGCTGCTAACAATGCGAAAGAACATCTGGAATGGCGATCTAATTAGCTTGACACTATCATGAATAGCTAAGAGGTCATGGCTAAACCTTTTATTCATCACTATATTAGCTACGTCAATGTTAATTCTACAGGGGATAGGTCAGCATGTGTAATTAATGCAACAATAACAATGTGCAGGAAGTTGGAACAGCTGTGAATGACCGGTGAAGAAATGGAAAACTGACCTCTTGTACCTTGTTCTATCATGTAAAATGGACTTAAGCATTCTACAAAGACAGCAAGAACCAGTGTCCCCTCGGGTATTATGAGAAACACCAGAAGGAACGACTGAAAAATATTGGACATAAGGAAAAAAACTGCCATTGAAGTGAAGTAAAATATAAAATGAACAACCTATTAAAATTTCATATTAATTACAGTAAAAACTACACTATTTTTAAATATAAATGACATCAGTTTGTGGTGTTGTTTTAATATTTATTATGCCTCGCAATTAGCGTTAGTGTTAGGCTTGAGATAGAAACATTTATCTTTCTAAACACAGAAGCGTCCTCTGCTGAAGTATTATTTTAAATTGTGTACTTATTAACACCCACAACTCTCTGTCCGATGCCTTATCTTTAAATAAGTATTAATTTTAGCAAAAAACCCATAGATACACAGTTGGACAGGAAGTAGTGACGCTAACAGTGTGGTTTCCAGGCGCTAGTAATTCCTCAACACGAGATATCAGTGCAAAAGAGATTGTCTATGCGTCTACAAAGGCAACTATATCCACTTAAAGTATATATATTTTGTATAAACGGCTCTTGAGGTAAAAATAAGTCAGCTGTGCACTGTCTGCATTTAATTCTAAAGAGTTTGTGTGTGCGTTTTTGTTTCTGTTATTGCCATACATGTGTCCTGTGTTATACGGCATTCTGTACTGTATTTTGTATTTTATTTGGGTTTGTCAATTGTCTGCAAAGAAAAATTAAATCTAAAAAAAATAAGTTTACATGTATGAGAATCAGGAAGTGCACAGATGCTAGTTGTAAGCATTACCGAGATGCTCTGGCCTCTGAAAGTTATGAAAAGTGCTTATAAACCCATCTTGGTGAATAATTAGGATGTATAAACTAAGTGAGGAATAACTTTCACTGCACACTGCAAATTGAACTAGTTTTTAAGACAGTACCTTTAAGTGTATGCAGACTAGAGTTAAGCAAGTTTAAGATGAATACAGTTATTTATAGCAACACCAAATACAATACAAAAAAACAACTGTTCATGTGCTGCTCAAAGTTCATCTGGGAAATAGAGAAAAGGCTGCAACGCTACTTTTTTACACACAGACATCGAACTCACCACAAGGCACAAGAGCTGTAACTGAAGTAATGAAGAGGGAAAATGAAAAACTCAACTCAGATAAAACAGGGCAATAGGAAATGTTTACACTCTGTGACTGTGGTGTTTAGGTGACAGAGTGTTTTTGTTCATATAAAAACTTCTCCTGGAAACAAACACGCTGTATCTTTTGGACAATTTGCAGTAAAGACAGAAAGACAAAATAATGGGTATTAAAAAGATAAAGGTTTAGACTACGTAGTGTTCCACAAGGCTATAACAGAATGCAACTTTACCTGAAACAATCCCAAAAAAAAAAAAGTATTCCAATTTTGAGTAGTTGAAAGAAATACAAAAACAATACACAAACAAATTTAAGTTTTCTTATTATACCAAATGTCATTCCTGCAAATATGGGAGAGGGTAAAAAGTCTTGTCTGTAGTGGTTCAGTCTTTTTTGCCCCAAGTCTGCCCCAAGTATCCCCAAAGCTTTGTCTCATACTCTGAGTACCCTCTAAACGCAATGTGTTGGTGAATATACAAACAAAAAATCTGTTCACTAGTACAGTGACAATTATTATGATTGTTGTATCCTCCCTTTTTGACACTTTTTCATGTTAAGAACATTATTTTTCAGTTTAAAAAAGAATTTTGAATTACAATATTATTCAATTTTGCCTCCTTTTGTATATTACCTCTTGGTAAATACTTGCATAGCTCTGGGGGTGCGTGTACCCTTGCTTGGGAAACAGTGCCATGAAACACACCATAAAGTAAATGCAAAAACACACAAACACACAAATAGCTTGCTAATTTATACTGTAATAATTAGAGATGCACCAATAGTGACTGGAATTGAATATTGGCGCCAATCTAGGAACATTTGCTGGATCGGCATTGGTCCAGGATATCAGTTCAGCAGATATCGTGGTTGGGCCTTTAATTGGACGTAATGAGACTATTTACTGACTGATGTAGGCCCAGGATGTCTCATAACGTTCCAGCGTTAATTCATACAAAGTTGTTCAGTAGTGACTTACAGAATAGCAGTAACATAACACAAATTGATCCATTTAGTTAAGTGTTTCTATCCTAGCCTACTATCGATATCGGAACTGACAAGGTTGGATCGGTGCATTACACATCTATCAGGGGGAAATAGGATAACTCAAAATTAGGATGCAACATAATGTGCTTGAAAAGTAGATTGTGTATTTGCAGTATTTATCTCAGTTGATTGACATTCAAAAGCAACATCAGCTAACTTACAATCCTTATAGTTTACATAGAATTGCTGAATGGGTGATTCAACACACATACATACCGTCTAATGTAAGTTTGATGATCACACATAAAGCAGCCTGCACACTCACTAATGATAAAAGAAAGCCGAGGTGAGGATGAAAGGCTGTCACACATTTACAGACAGCATTAGCGGGTGCATAAAAATGAGATATTATGGGATGGTCTGCCACAGAGTCAGAACAGCAAGGGGACGGAGACGGGATGTGGTATCTTAGGCAACCTCAGTAATATAGAGGGAGAAAAGAGCCATGGCAAGTCCTGGATGAGTTAGCAGAGACATAAGGGCATTGAGTACATCAGTGACTCTGCCCTGTTCCACTCACAGCTATGGGCTGCTTTGATGCTGCAATCACAACTAAACGATTAGCGCTTTCATTAGTTACAGTTGCATGGCTAATTTACTAATGAGAATAGTTATGTTTTCACGCTGTTGCAAAATGAGTTTGGATTTTTTTTCCTTTTTTTTTTTTTTTTCCTTTTTTTTCCTTGTTGTTATGCATGAGGCATTTCATTTATAGGCTACACATTTTTAACAAAAACATTTATTTATTTTTTATATATTTTTCATATTGTTCATAGAAAAAAATATACTGCCAAAATATTAAAAGTATTTGTAATTTACTAATAAAATTAATCTCACAGTTTATTTATCATGGCTATAACAAAAAAATTGTGATTAACCAGTGTTTTTTTTTTTTTTTTCCCCATGGCCGATGCTGATACCAGTTGTTTAGAATCCATTGAAAACAATAGTCCATAAGATGAGTTAGTTCAGTAGAGCTTGGCAACATCAAATATCTATGAATGAAACAAAACACAACTCCTGGTACGTTTTGATAAGGAAATAATATTAAAACATTGATCAGGAAATAACATAATATGGGCTCTTTAAGCTCAGTTTTAAACTAGTAGGTCTATGTTACACTGAAAATCAATTTAAATCAGTTTTGCACTGAAATATTTTTGGTAGCAAACTCCAAAGGGAACATATGAAGGCTGTAGTGACGCATTATTGACAATAAACTGTCATTTACACTTTGAATCAAACTACAGAGCAAAATCTGGGATGAAACGAAACCAAAAAGATCTGAATCTCGACTCAGAGAGAGACAGTGGTGGATCTATTATTAACAAGCGTTCCCTACTGATTGTAGTAAACTCACAAACACAAACACAACTAAGAGGCAGGATTTGCTACTCTGCTTGATTTAAAAGAACCTCATGATTAATGCAGGGGGGTTAAGGCTTTGATACCTCCCAGCTCCCCACTCCACTGCACCACTCAAAATACGCTCAAGGCAAACACAAGGAAATACAAAACGCCGTTCGTGTAAAAGTGGAGAGATATGGTTATGTGTAATTTTATTTTATTGCCAATGATTACAATGAAGGCTTATCAGTTGCAAAGTAGTGAGTGCACCTCGCTCGTTATTATTATTTCTGAAATGTGGTGCAATACTTCAGGTACATGATTTTTAATGCATAGAAGGCTGGCGATTACTGATAACTGGATTAACAGCGCTGTTTTGTTAACTGGGTGTCTTTATTTGCAGAGGACTAATTCTATGGATAATGTGGATGAGATGCTGCAGTTTGAATTTACAATTTTACGAGAGATGAGTAATAGCCTAATTATTTTTTTCACTATTTACTGAGTTTGTATCTTGTGCCTCTGTGTCCGTCACTCCATCTGCCCCTGTCGCTCTGTTTTATTGGCTGTTACCGTAGCGTTGCTGATGTTTGGTGGTTATGATCTGACAGAGCAGCTCAGAGTCACACTGACACCACACACACGAGGAACGCAGCGGCCACAACATCACACATAAAGACAAAAAGTCAGGTCACACCTCCCCAAACTCGAGGAGAAGCAAATCACAGCCTAAATCAGGCAAATTCTCCTGTAGTGTGGGGCGGCCTTAACACTACATGAAAAACTTGTGTAAAATATTCACTGATACGGATCTCTACCATCTTTGCTAAAAGGTGGCCGTTTAGCGCCGTTAATGACACGCTGCTAACAAATAAATTAGCTTACTGCTGCAAGGTAGTTTAGAAACGCCAGGTGTTTTTCCAATATGAATGGTGACAACTTGGATTGCCAAAAGTATCAGACAAAAATCAGACATATGCCCATGGACCACTGCAATTTAATGTTGAAAATGACATTCTATTGTCTAAATGAAGAGTGTTTTTACTATGATCGTGGTATCAGAATCGGTATTGAGTATTGACTCTATTCCTTAGTATTGAAATCGAGTATAACATTTCGGCATCGTGTCAACACCAGCCGTGACTAGTAGAAGACCAGTTCGTACGGATATTAATTGCAACATGGGTAAAAATGACTCCAGATATTATATACTTTAAGCTTGTAGTCTTGCTTCTTCACAACTGATCATTTTTTTTTTTTTTTTAACTCAGCTGTGTTGCTCGCTGCAGTGTATTTCTTGTCTAAGGTTAAATCCTCCATGTCCCAGACTCCATTCTACACTTTCTATCAATAAAACACATGATGTTAACCCACGCAGAAAGGTAATCCCTGGTGTTGCGTTTTGTTTTGGGAGGAGAGCTCACCGCAGCAGCCCATGCTCAGAAAAAAGTGAAAAAACTCAAAAAAACATCAAAAACCAAGGCCAAGGATTCAAATTCTCTGTGTCCCCCGTTGACTTATTTTCTGAGGCAATCCCTTTGTGAGCCAGACAGCCGGGACGATGCGTGTGCTGTTGCCCGCGGAGACCGGAGATGCGTGTGCTGTTGCCCGCGGAGACCGGAGATAGATGGGTGAGTGGGTGGGGCTTAGGGGTATATATCGAACTTCAAAATTTGTTATCGTGACAGGACAGGGGGGGTTGGTTAATGGAACAAATGAATGGGAGAGAGGAGGATGAGGTAGGAGACAGTCCAGGTCAGACCCAAGCTCACTGGCCACTGATTCACAATCCTATACTTGTCGCAGTGCATTATGGGAGCACGCGGATGAGAGGGGCTCAGGTCAATGGTCTATCGGCGCCTCTGCCTACTCCCAGTCTGAGGGAGTTTTTAGAATCCATTGTGCACATTAGTCCCATTGATAAGGGCTGGTTTCACGGAGCTAAGGCGAGGAAAGAGGGAGCAGAGGACTAAAGTAAAAGAAAGAGTGTTTTAAAGTGTAACTAGATCGTCAATATTCTAATCAACGCTTCTTTTTGTCAGTCGTTGAGAAGAGAATGCTCAATATAAGTTGTACATAAAGCACCAGAGATGTGAAAATATTAGAAGTAAACTTTGAAAAATATACTACAATAAAAAGTTGAAATTTTAAAACTTTTACCAGACTTTTGCTAGAAACTGAAATATGTACGTTTATTCTGCTGGTAGAAAGGCCTCACATTAAGATTTTGACAAGGATTACTTACGGCTGTGTACTTTTCAATTTTTTGGGCTTCTGTACTTGAACAATCCATCTACTGGTAGCTGGATAGTGCTTTTCCCCTTATTAATCATAATCCAGTCTAAAAAATAATAATAATATGCTAATCAAGGCCATTAAAAACTAGTGTCCATCATTCATTTGTGCTAACACTGTCTCGTAACTTTCACCCACCAAACATAAAAACTTGTTATCAAAAAACAAATTTTTTTACCACTACTTTTACAACCCGTAGTACCTTTTTTCAGTATAAGCTGTACATAACACACCAGAGATGTGAAAATATGAGAAAAAAAAACTCTGAAAGATACTGCAATAAAAAGTTGAAATTTCAAAACTTTTTCAAGCTTTTTTGCCTTTGCCAGAAACTGAAATATGCAAACTTATTCTCCTGCTAGAAAGTCTGACATTAAGATCTGGACAAAGATTACTTACGGCTGTGTATTTTTCAGTTTCGTGGATATTAGTACTTGAACAATCCCTGTACTGGTAGCTGGAAAGCACTTTTTCCGTACTTTTCCCCTTATTAATCATAATCCAGTCTAATAAATAATACTATGTTAATAAAGGCCATTAAACACTATTTCTTTGTGCAACTTTAGTTTATATCATTCATTTGTGGTAACACTGTCTTATAACTTTCTGTAGTGGTCTCTCAACATCCACCAGGCATAAAAACTTGTTATCGAAAAACTTTTTTTTTTTTCTTTCAGTACCAGTTATGTTTTGTTTTTGGGTTTTTTCCAGTACAAGTAGTGCCTTTTCTTCTGTACCATTACAGTCCAGCTCTATTGCTTTCTGTCCTGGACTACAAAAACTACAATGATATAGTCAATTAAAAAGGCCAATTCAACCCCCAAGTCTCTGTGAAAACAATTAAATATTTATGAAGTGATTTATGATGTGCTATCTCTTATTTTGACAAGGTGTACGCTAAACCACCAAATCCATTTTCTATTGACTATCAAAACCTTCTGGCAGGACATTATTTAACGGCTTGATTTTGTAATTTCTTCTCTTACAAAGTCAGTTATTTGTCAAACAGTGAGAGCTTAAAAAGTATTGCCACAATTTAGTAACATTTGCCAAAAACGAATTGCATCTTAATTATAGCTTCCTAATTGAAAGTTCCAGTGGTAGCCCGCAACATTTTTCAAATTCAAACTCAGCACACACTGAAGGGAGGAAGCATCCAAGCACATATTTTTAATCTCAAATGAAAACTCCTTCACTAAAGACCTGCTGATTTACATTAAAACACTGTCTTTGGCCTTGCTTAAGAAACAGATGCTGGATTTGTCCTACAACCTTAATTTCACACCCCGTTTCCTCCTTATTAGGAACCCTTCGGGAGGTTCTCAACCCCTCATCACCATGGTAACGGGACGGAAAAGTGACAGAGCCTCGGTCCTTTTACCAGGTGTGGAGGAGAAATAAAAAACTATTAGAACCAAAAGGGGAATGAGGAAATTATCAATGCATCGTGAGCAAATGGAAAATGATTATTTCATGGTGATTGTCTGATATCTGATTCTGAATTGTAAAAATGTTTTATTAATTCTTCCAGTGGGTTTAATATTTGATGAGGGGAAAGCGTGGTTGGTTGGGCCCATTTGGGAGGAAGGATATGCAAGAAAGCCACAGGTCATCCAAAGTCACTAACAAAAAACAAACAAACCCAAGAACAAACAGGTGAGAATTGTAACTGTGCTGGAAAACATTTGAACAACAAAGAAAAGATATTATGCTATTTTTGATCTATATTATAATGTTGTTTCCTTATTAAAAGCAGCCCCGAAATTGTGTTTTGTTTTATTCACATGTTTAACACACAAATCCTGCATATTTAGGCTGAGTTCTTCTCTCAAACAGAAAACACTCTTCCACCTTGTGATGCCATGTGGTAATACAGGAAGTGCTACTGTGTTTTTAAACTCCATACACCTTCACTAGAATCATTTGGATGATTTCAGCTCTGGAATTCCCAAAACTCTACTGAACAAAAGTTAAAAGGTAGCTGTTAACTTGAAAACTACTACGTCATGACATCACAAGGTGGAACAGAGCATTTTAAGCTTTGGAAATGTAGACAGACTAATAAAGGATTACTCAAACATGTGTAAATGAAACAAAACACAACTCTAGGTATGTTTTTGCAGAGGTAAGAACATTCAAACATGACTAAAAGCTCACAAGAGTCAATTTTGCATAATATAGGGCCTTTAAGAGCAAAAGGTAAGTTGTAGTTACTCAGTGGAGAATTGTAGTGAAAATAAGTTTGTTTTGATAGCCCAAAAACTAGATTTAATGGGACATTCTGAAAGCCTGACAGATTGAATAACCTTGAAGAGATGCCCAGCTCGCCACACAGGGGTTTTTACTGCTAATTACAGACATGGCTGATAGCAAGACATCACTCACAATGACAAAGTAAGACACATGTGCACTCATCATGATATCTATATTACTGCCATATGTATTCAAATATACTCCACATTTGCCAATTCTGTTCAGTTTAATTTATTTTGTAAAGCCCAAAATCACAACAGCAGTCACTTCTCAGGGCTTAACAAGATCATTGATTTAACCAACAGAAAGTTAGAAAATCCAACAGTGAAACAGTCATTGGTCAATAACAGACCAGCAGATAAACCAACACTCACAGGAAACAAGCAAATGGATAACTGTTCCAGAGCGCCCCCTGTCCTTAGATCCTCCTTCTGGGCAAGGAAAAACTAAAAAACTCAAAAAGTTTTTCCTTGCCCAGAAGGAGGGACACACATCCATTTGCAGATAGAGTTCAACACACACCACAACGTGAATCAACAAACTCCAACTGAGGCGCGGGTTGTGTGCGTGGGGTGTGCGCGCCCGATGTGTGTGCCTGGTGTGTGTGCAGGGTGTGTGTGTGGGGTGTGTGCATCCAATGTGTGTGCCTGGTGTGTGTGCAGGGTGTGTAATATAGATCAAGACAATTCTTATTTAGGACAATGCAATTTCTTTGTGTGCGCGCAGGGTTTGTGTGTGCCCTGTGTTTGTGCGCCTGGTGTGTGCACGCCTGCGCCCAATATGTGCCCCTGGTGTGTGCACGCTCATATAAAATAATGGAGGGAGAAATTTTGCGACACATCAAAGCATCTCGTGTGCATTGGCCTTAAGGGACAAAGGGGGTTTCATGCAGGATAAGATAAGGGTCATCACACTGGTGGTGTCATGACACAAACATTTCAAACTATATTTCGATACCAAAAAACATGCTTGATACTCCTTTGTGTATCTATTTAGACAAAGGTATATTAGTATAATAGGTAAAATAGTGTTTTTTTATATATATTACCATAGTGGTTTTCTACTAGTTCTAATATAAATCTAGACCATCCTTATTTAGGACAATGCAATTTCTTTCAGTATCCTGTTCCCAGTGATCATCTTGTTTCAACACTAGTTTTATTGATTAGTATCTGGGTATGGACATTTTGATACCCTGTGCCTTGATACCTTCATGTTAGTTATACTGATCTCTATAACACGAACTGCAAATCAGCAGTACATTCCATATTGTAGCTCTTGCATGGACACTGAACATTTCAGCTGACTAAAACAATGAGAATACAGACTTGACACTGGTTTTGATGTGCAGGGGAGAAAGTATTCAGAAGGCTGATTTTTTATTTATTTAGATCACTTTAAAACATATGTTGGGGCTTTTAGGGATGTGTAAACAAATATGGTTTTATATCAGATCTCTCTTTAAACCTCCACTGATGCTTCTACCCAAATAAACCTATATTCCATTTAAGCTCTCCTCATGCTGCCATATGCCACGCTGTTTTTATATAACAAATGTTTGAATATGACTTCTTACAAAAACTGTTTTTGTTAAATATTTCTTTCTGCAATAGGGATGACAAGATTACACGGTTATTATTCAGGTAGCATAAAGTAAAAACTAATAATTGTGAGAATTTTAGAAGCTGTATTTTTCTGTGTTGACTCTGCACTTAGCTGGAAATGTTTTTAAGACTCCCCTCACACTGTCTCATTCTTTTATTATCACATTATCTCTTTTGTTAGTACAACGTTTCGGTTTTAGAAGTAAAAATTTCTATGCAATCTATGCTTTTTTGAGTTTGTAATCTATGTGTTATTTATGTTTCTTCTTTTTATGTTTATATTTGTAATTTATGTTATAATAACATAACTTTATCACCCAAAAAGTTAGTCACATAATGTAATAGTGATCTATAATACAGTGAGAATGACGGTGAATTAAAGATTTCCATGTTGGGTCATGGTGAATAATCCTAAATCTTTTTTTCCAACAATAATTATAAGATTAAAATATTATATTGTGGCAATATCAATAATTGTCCATGGAAGTAGCTTAAATCCAGTGGTAGAAGGTTACTATTTTTACTTTGTTAAGTACTGTACTCAAGTATTTATTTTCAGTTTCTGTACTTTACTCAAGTAGATAAAAAAGTGGATACTTTTACTTTACAACATTTACAAGTATTTTTTTATTATAGTTTGAGGCCTGCTGAAAAGGCTGAGATGGGTTTATTTTTTAACATGTTCATAGTTTGAGCAAAAAAAATATACAAATAAAAACAGCTAGAAAAAAACGACATTTGAAGCTTAATTAGATCTCAAATGCTGCATGAAATACTTTAACTTTACACTCTTTAAGTATACTTTTAAACAGGTACTTCAATACTTTTACTTCAGTAGATTTTTATGTGATACTTTTACTTGAGTATTTCTTTGCTCTGGTATTTGTACTTGTACTTAAGTAACAAAAGCGAGTACTTCTTCCACCACTGCTTGAGTCTAATCCAAGAATCTAAGACAGCCAGTTGGGTGGACTTGCTAAATCGTTGTATGGGGCAGAGTGACAAGTGTCAGTCAGAATAGAGCCTTTGTTGTTGCCCTGAGACACAATTCACCTTGTAGGAAATACAAAGTGGAACATGACAGAGGTCCCTCCAGCTACAGGTTACCCAAAAATAACATAAAATACATAAGAATATCGGGAGGATCAGGAGGGAGTTATCGCCCAATGGGAAATTCAAATTATCTTCGTCCCATGTTGCTCCAAAGCTGGAACCACATGATGACCACAGCACGTAGCAGAGGACATTTTAAAGGCGTAGAGCTGTTCATGAAGCTTTACATGTTCAGCTGAGACATAAACACATAGTATTATATCAGCTACTGGTCTTAAATCTCCAGCATAGACCAACTGCTTAAAGATGCACTAAGGGCTTGTCACCTGCTTGTCTTCATGGAGATTTTATTGCTTTGCCTGAAATCATCCACAGTAATTAAACTTGATTGTCTCCATGATAACAAGCAGGAGTCATTACAGGTAAGGTCTGCGGAGGGATGACCCCGCTCACAGTAAGAATGTGAATTCTTTTTAGCTATAAAAACGCCCTTAATTGAATAAATGCAAGTTAGACAAGTTTAATTTCAGACTGTGGAACATTCCAGGCAAAACAATAACATCTCTGGTGGTGGAGGACCCCGACAAAAAATTACATAGAGTACTTTTGAAGTAACAAAATAAAGCTTTATTTTAACACTAAGGTGAAGAGGGCACTGCATAAAATGGGGCTGTACTGCTCCATCATAAGTAAAACAGGTTTAGAAGCTTAAAAATAATTTATTTTGAAATAGTTTTATGCAATTATTATGCAGAGCTGGGGACAGGATAGACAATAATTGATTTTGTAGTAATTTCAAATCATATATTTTGTGGAAAAGTTATATATCTGCCCAAAATATCTGCAAAGTAAATGTGCATCAGCCATGAAAAAAAAACAAAAAAACATTTCAGTCAATCTCTAAAATGAATCAGTGACCATAGATCAGACGCATACAAAGGACAGTGTTCAAATAAAAATAGCCCAAATAAACAAGAAATGGGCAGAAAAATGGTTTTCCAAATCTGCCCGAGCGGCAAAACAAGAAGAAATTACCATGGAGGAGTAATCAGTGGCTAAAAGCTTCCCCCCGCTGGCTCCAAAGTGCTTTTGGGGAAAAACGGTAGAATTGCAGAAAAATAAAAGGATGAGCAGAGTTACAGAAGAGACTAGGCCCATGTGACAGGCAGGGCTGAGGAGAGGAGATGGTAGTCCAGAGATCTACACAAAGTCCAAGCGAGCGTCGAAATGAGTGAGTGATTGAACTGTACTGAGCAGAAGAGGCACAGAATGAGCCCAGAGAATTCAAAGGGGCTTTCTGACCATTTCTGCATCATTCTGTCCTATTAGTGGTCTTCTTCCGGCTGTCTAAACACCACTGAAGCCTAATAAAGCCTGAGTCCTGCCTGCTCTCACACACATCACCACACACTGATGGCCTGAGATGGTGAGAGGGGGGTATTTCCACAGGGCTTTTAAAAATGACCTCCAAACAGCGTGGCCATGCTCTGCCAAGACTCTGCAAAATCTAATGGAGACCATTTGAGGTTTTCGGTGATTTGGCAAACTGCCTATTTGGCGCCAGCTTGCCCATTTTCAACCCATTTGAAGGGGAATGGCATATTCAAGTTAAGGCAGTTTGAAATGGGCTTCGAGCACTTTGTGTTTGTAAGGGGTAAGTTGATATTTTAACACCAAGCTTGAAAACAGTGTAAGCTCTAAAAGTTTATTTGTGCCTGATTTTGTGATCCACGTGCTGTCTATTGCATTATTTGTGTCAGTAGTAAAACAGTACTACTAAATACAGGTAACATTTATACTTCCAAATGTTTCTAATGTCAAGGCTGCATTCTCTTAAACAACCACAAGGGGGGGCACCAAGTCAGTTTGAGAATTGACAAAAATGGATGAAAAAGATCAACAAATAAACAAACACACGGCAGTTTTTTCAGCGCATCTGTTGGAAAAGACTCAAGAAAAATGAGGTGAGGGAAGCATTTATTTGTTTTGCAGCTGGTTCTAATCACTTTTTAAAAAGTTTAGCTTCCATGATTGAGCTGTGTTCCCAATTGTTAGCTCATGTAACACTCCGCTGCTGACATTCCAATCATGCTTCAAATCATGGAGATGTTTTGGCTAACTATCCATTGGTCAGCTGAATTAACAGAAAAGAAAAAAACATTAACCTTTTGGACCCCTCCTGGACAAATGAGGAATTACATTGACATGCTTAGAGAAAATACTACAATATATGACCACGTGTTATAATCTTTCAGTACAGGTTACTGCCTTCGACATTTGACCTGAGATCAACATATTTTCAAAGATTTTTGTTCCTCAAGCTATCAATGTTCTCAGCAGCAGAAAGTTTTCAAAAATGCTGTATTGAAATTAAAAAGTTGATAATGTTTGTTTCTAGGGGCAACACTAAAGTTTAAAGGCCAAAAGGAGTATTTTTCAGCTATGTTGCAGAGGGCGTTATTGTTACTAATGGGCCTCTTATTGGAATCCACTTTTTTGTCAGCAGAAGACAGGTGCACAAAGAAATCCAAGGTGGGAAACTTTCACATGTGCATTTGACAGACGAAGCACTAAGTCTGGGCATCAAAAACAAAGGAACAAAAGGTAGAACATGCAATAGACGAAAACAGTTTTAAGCTCCTTACTTTTGAGATGATAAACCGCTGATCTCTCCAAGGTTCTCTTAACATCTATGAAATTACCCACATGAAAAGGAAAAATGGTGGGAGTGAATATTAAATGCGCTAAACCTGTAGGTGTATTTTTTTCCCATCTCGCCCTGTTCCACTGTTTTCCCAAATCAATTACCTTGATGTATGTTTGATAGAGGAGAGGTGGAGGAGGAGGAGGAGACAGAGAGAGAGACAGAGAGAGAGAGAGAGAGAGAGAGAGAGAGGGAGAGAGAGAGAGAGAGGTGCCTACAGTTTTACAAGTCTCATAAGGAAATTATTTAGGATTTTTACCAAATGCGCTCATATACTCACCCGCGAATATACGCAATCTTTTCTCAGACTCTATTCTCATAAGTAACATAGTTTTAGTGTTCAGAAAGAAGATGTGTGAGCGCAGTGTGTGTAAAAAGAGCAGGGCAGTGTGGGAGGAGCTACTGTCTGTCTCTGCTGCTGCTGGAGACGAGGCAGAGCAGCGCCGACACAGGAGCCTCTGAATGCAGTGAGAGGAGAGACAGACTGAGGAGGAAAAGAAAAGAAATCATCAAATTATCATCAAAAAAGGAAAAGTCTGATAGTGTAACTCTCCTATAGTCTGTATTAAGAGTAGACTGGCTATATTATAAAATATAAAATAGCCTGAGAAAGCTCTGTTCTTATTTTCACTGAATAAAAATTCTAAGCTGTGAATCAATGAACCAAATGAACAAAAACACTACAACTTTACAGTGGTTGTACTGTAATGTAATGTATGTAATGTTCCATTAATATCATAGTCTTATTATATTATACTCATTAGCAGAAAAAATTACTTTTTTTCCGTGTCTTAAAACATATCGAAATCAAATCGATATCATGACCTCTGTATTGAGATATGTATCGAATCACAGAAAAACTGTATCGTTGCATCCCTAATTTCCATGGAGACAAGCAGGTGACTCTAACAAGCCAAGTTAAAAATCAGATCTGTTGAAAGGTATCCTCACTCACAATAAGCTACAGAAGCACCTGTAATTGTATAGAATCAAGACACATTTAATGAAACATTGTGGGACATCTGAGGATACATCTCTGTGGAGACAAGAAGATCTTGGGCCCAACGCAAAAGTTACATAGTGCACCTTTAATGCATTTGATTTATAAAAATACCAAATCTAACCATAACTGTAATACTTTCGTTATTGTTACTGTACATACCATAGACTGTATAAATGGACATGGCTAACACGTTAGCTGCCATGTTCCAAATTGTGTTCATGGGCACGATTATGGCTCCATCGACTTTTTCCAATTCACTTTACATTGAAAAATTGTTACCCCTCTCTCTGTAACTGATGATGAATAAACTTCTATTCATAATATGGAACTGGCTCCAAATTCACCCCTATAACTGCTAGCATCGTGAGGTTAATCTGATTGGAGCCAAACGCTATGGGAAATGTCACACTCCATAGTCCACTTCTTTATGCAGTCTGTGGTACATACCCACTCCCCCAGTGTTTGGAAAAAATATGCCTAGCCATAGATTGATTTAAATATATCTCTCTGTAGGAATTCAGAAATGCTTACTGTACACATTACACATTAAACACAGTTCAAGGACCAGCCTCATTTGAATAAGGGCTTTTTGAGGGGACTCTGTTTTCTCAGGTAAATTCAATAACCTCCACACAGCTTCCAAAACTAAATAAATATGCCAAAAGTGAGATCGCCGAGTGTCCAAATTTAAAACTGGGTAGAGAAAACCAGGGAGACTGCTGAAATCCCACGATCGCTCATGTCATTGCGGAAGGTCAGGGAGGTGATGGTGAAAATGATGTAAAACTATAAATACACAAAGCCTGCAGTGAGAGCTTGGTCATTGAAATACCGCCAAAGCCTGGGAGAGCAGCTGCCGTATAATTGAGCCTTAAGGGTGCATAATGTGAGGGTTAAGTGTACTGAACATTGGCATTTCTGCAGAGGACGACACACATCCTGCAGGTACACAGGGAATACTACGGGAAACAGGGGGTCAAAGCTGTTAGGAGTGTTACATAACTGACCAGGCTGCTATGACAATCGGTTTTCAATACATACACTGCAGTGACATCGTGCTGGGGGTGGTCTACATATTTCATCATTAGAGATACATAGCAGTTACCATGGTGACACAATGCACACATTAGCAAACGCAAACAAAACAGTTTTAAGATGGTCTGAAAAGTCAACACAAAACATAAAATAGATTTAAAAAACACATTTTCTCAAAATGCTCTGTTCCACCTTGTGATGGCTGAAGCAGTACGTTTTCAAGTTAACAGCTACCTTTACCTCCAAGAAAAAACCAGGAAAAGCATGTGTGTATGTATGTGTGGGGTCAGTCTGTGAAATGGGTTGGGAGAAAACCTGAAGCAGTGCCCAAATATTCACAGCTTCAAAAGAAATTATAAGGAGTTTTTGCTTTCGTGGGATAAGGGTGAGTGACAGCACTGGGTGATCAAAAAAATATGACATTAAGTATGCATAGTGTGTAATTTATTTTGCTATATGTAAATATTTGTAAAGTTTTGTGATCAGTGTATATAAGCAACCACATAATTTTGTAATTTTGAAACTTCCCACTTCTTCTTCCCACTCCTTTTCAAGAAATGTGCTTTTTTTGTTGTTTATAACATATATATAATATGTATATGATAATTGTTTCTCTCTTGGCACAAACTCGAAATAAATACGAATCAATCAATCAAACCTTTAATTCATTAGAGTTCGGCAAATTCCATGTCTGAAATCATCCCAATGATTCTAGTGAATGTGTATAGAGTTTAAAACCCAATGGCGCACTTCCTGTATTACCACATAACATCACATGGTAGAACAGAGTGTTTTCTGTTTGAGAGAATAACTCGTCCCTAATATGCAGGGTTTGTGTGTTAAAGATGTGTGAATGAAACAAAACGCAACTCCAGGTCTGTTTGTGCTGAGGAAACAACGTTAGATCAGAAAATAGTGTAATATGGGCCCTTTAAAAAAACTTTCTGATGCACTGGGGACAAACAATGGAGAAGAACAGGACACTATTCAAAGTGCTTTACAACTTCAACCTTCAACACTGGGAAACATCCCTTCTTGAACTCAGCTTAAAACCAAAGTACTACTAAAGTAAGAATTTATGTACATGACAACAGGGTTTTATAGTCTATGAAATGCTTTTTACTGCAGTCGGAGACATTGGGATACAGATATCAATAAAACCCACAGGTGGTGAAGCACAGAGCTGCGTAAGAGCTGAGTTATGATAAGTGGTTGAGGACTTGACTTGAGCATCCCATTTGCACTTGTAAAATACTTGAACTTGGACATGCCACACAAATCTTTAGGTCCTTGATTGCAAATAAAACAAAGGACATAACCAGGCCTTGTTTTGAGTTACTGGGTATTGAGCCATGGAATAAAACAAGCAATAGACTAGACTATACTCAAGTAAAGCAAAACAATATTACTCAAGTTGAAAATAGAGGTCCAAGAAATTACTCAAGCAAAAGTCAAAAACAGTATTCGAGGAAAGTACTACGCAAGTAAGAGGTACTGTAAGGGTAACTGTCTGGGCATAACATTGAATATACAATATGAAGTAAATGTAATTATAAGGACAAAACATTAAAGAGCCCATATTACACTATTTTCTGATCTGTGTTACAATGTTGTTTCCTCATCACAAGCATACCTGGAGTTGTGTTTTGTTTCATTCATTCATTTTGTTTTACACGTTTATCTTCCATATTTAGGCAGAGTCCATACACCTTCACTAGTCCTGGAATTGCCAGTCTCTACTGTGCAAAAGGTAAAAGGTAGCTGCTAACTTACCTACAGCTCCCTGACATCACAAGGTGGAACGGAGCATTTTAAGCTTTGGAGATGTATAGTAATAACAAAGGATTACTCAAACATGTGTGAATGAAAAAAACACAACTCCAGGTATGTTTTTGATGAGGTAACAACATTAAAACATGGTTTAAAGCTCACAAGAGTCATGTTATGTAATATAGGACCTTTAAATAATGTACAAAATCTGGTGAGAGGCCAAAACAATTTAAAAATGAAGGGGCGAGCAAGAAAGACAAATATTCAAATGATTTAATATTGTCAACAAAAAGCTTGTGTCACTTGTAGACATACTAGTTCACAATGTTGAAAGAGTACCTGAAACATATACTAACATGGATAACATATTACTTAAGTAGGTGTTAAATATGGTGTAGAAAAATTATTCTAAATAGACTAACATGTATACAGTATATGTAAGAGAATACTACCCACTTCTGCATATTGAAAGAAGCACTTTCACTTAACATTCACTGATAGAAATAACTGGGTTTTAACAGTTGAAATTGCATGCAACCGCACATGTACTGTAAAAAGCTCAACAATAACAACCCTTTGGAAATAATGACCGTTAATGTAAACAGGATGACGACTAAACCACAATTGGGGCATTCAATGTCTTTTCAGAGCCATTGTTTACAATACCATTATCATTAAGGCTACAAATTGATGACACAAATAGGAACATTCCTAATCTTTATAAAATTGAATTATGTTTGTGGTTTCAATGCTTCAAACCAAAGCTCAAATACTTAACTGGTTTTGGCTCTCACGGTTTAACATGTATTTTCACTGGATTGGTCAGGCAAATGCATTGTAGTAAATCTTTGTACAGTTAAAGGTGCTATATTACACAAAATTGACTCTTGTGAGCTTTAAACCATGTTAGAATGTTGTTACCTAATCAAATACATACCTGGATTTGTTTCATTCACACGTTTGAGTAACTCGTTATTATTAGTCTGTCTACATCTCCAAAGCTCAAAATGCTCTGCTAAACCTTGCCATGTCATGAAGCAGTAGTTTTCTTTTACTTTTTGTTTAGTACAGATTGGAAACTCCAGAGGTGAAATTATTCAAATGATTCAACTGAAGGTGAAAGGAGTTTAAAAACACAGTGGAGCACTTCCTGTTTTACCACATGGCATTACAAGGTGGAAGAGAGTGTTTTCAGTTTGAGAGAAGAACTGTCTAAATATGCAGGGTTTGTGTGTTAAACATGTGTGAATGAAACAAAACACAACTCCAGGTCTGTTTGTGATGAGGAAACATTATAACATAGATGAGAAATACTGTAATATGGGCCCTTTTCCAAATAGTTTGACCTATCACCAAACCTCATACTGCATGAACGCAATACAACAATCTCTTTTATAATATTTAGCTCCCTACACAGCTCCACCGCTAACAATAGTTGGCAGTAAACGATGAAACAAGATGGTTTGATGTAGCGGTTTGAAGAGCGGAGAAGAGAGGAGGTTCAAGAGGCCAAGTCTGCATACTCACAACATGAAACACGCAACTGAGGTGGGCTGTGACTCGCCAATATGCTGAGATCTGACAGAGCCAAGCAGATCTGGCAACGCGTGACAGCTGGCATCCCACCACAAGAATAGTGCTTTTAAAAATGTTCAAAGAATTAATCCATGTGACAATTTTTCTGTTCATGCTTGCTTTGTAATCTGTTGGGGCCATAGGAGCCAATGTTATTAAGAAGATTTTCTCCACACGTCACAGGTTTTTGGCAAAGGAAAGAGGATAGAGAGCACTCGTAAACGTTTTAGCATTTGAAAGTTGAATGGAAATTAACATGTCAGAGACTGGTGCCATTTCAAGAACACAGAAAATGATTAACAAAGCATTGTGGAGTAATCAACATTTGTCAAAAGTGAATGTTGTGCTGTCGCTGGAAGTCATAGAGAAAGTTCTGAAAAGTCAATTATACAACTTCTCTGGCAAAGAACAATCGCAACTAACATTTGTGTAGCAACTGACAAATTCTAAAAAGTAATAGGGATTACTCATTGAGCAGGGGAGAAAATGGATTTTTCAATTTCTGGGGTTGTATTAAGACTCTAAAACTTAAGTAGAAGGTATGTGATTGCAAGGCTGAGGTATGCTATGGTGTATATATGTAAATCATTTTGTACCCAGCACAAAGCAATATATAAAACAGCTGCTATTTGATGGCACACTACATTGGTCTCACTTAAAATAAGACACCAAGTAGCTGGTGCTGTAAAATGCTAAGAAATGCATTCTGTGATGTGCTACGTGGACATGACTGACAGAGTTTTTTTGTGTAAACTAGAATATTAAAAAGCTAAACAAGAGAATCCACCAGAGCCTTTGATTGAAACTGCAAGTAATCAAAAATGCTTATGTGGTGCTCAAGGCAAAAATGTGTTTAAAATGTAACTGGAGTGATTAGTTTTATATTCAATCATTGCTAGCAATATGTGCATTTCTGTTGTTGAAAATGATTGATGAAATAATGTGAAAAAGTATACATGCGATGACCATTACCCAAAGATGAACTGCATTCAACTTTTCAACAAAAAAGCAAAACTTACACTCAATACAATGGTTCAACAAGTTCTATTGCAGGTTTAAGGACTGCCTGAAAACTTAAAGGGCCAATATTATCCTCTTTTCTGATCTATGTTATAATATTGTTTCCTCAACACAAACATACAAACATATACAGTCCCCTCCAAAAGTATCGGAACAGCAAGGCAAATTCTCTAATTTTTGTTGTTCACTAAAAATATTTGGGTTCAAGATCAAAAGATGAGTATGACACAATGTCAGAATGTCAGCTTTATTCCCTGGTATTTACATCTAGACGAACAACTCAGGACATACCAACCTTTTTTCAAGCGAGCAAAACTATTGGAACATGTGACTGACAGGCGTTTCTCGTTGACCAGGTGTTGCCTTTAAGGTTGGTTGTTCAAGCATTAAATAGTTCTGCATGACTAGTCTACTTCTTGCCTGCAAGACTGCATTTCTTTTTAAAGAGCATAAACCAAAATGAAGACCAGAGAGCTGTCTATGGGAGAAAAGAAGGCCATTTTGAAACTGAGAAAAGAAGGAAAAAGAAGGAAAATCAATCAGAGCCATTGGACAAACATTGGACATAGCAAGCACAACAATTTGGAATGTCCTGCAAAAGAAAGAAACTGCTGGTGTTCTAAGTAACAGACGTCGAACAGGTCGGCCAAGGGAAACAACAGTAGTTGATGACAGAAATATTGTGCAAATTGTGAAGATAAACCCCAAAACAACAGTAAGTCAAATCACCAACAACCTCCACAGTGCAGGGGTGGAGGTCACAATCCACTGTTCGAAGAAGACTACGAGAGCAGAAGTGTAGGCCATACCACAAGATGCAAACCATTCATCAGCAGTAAGAATCGGAAGGCCAGATTGGAATTTGCAAAGAAGTACAGAGATGAGCCGCAAAAGGTCTGGAACACATTCCTATGGACTGATGAGACCAAGATTAATCTCTACCAAAGTGATGGAAAGGCCAAAATGTGGAGGAAGAAAGAAACTGCTCATGATCCAAAGCATACAAGCTCATCTGTGAAGCATGGTGGAGGTAATGTCATGGCTTGGGCGTGCATGGCCACTTCTGGAACAGGCTCATTCATTTTTATTGATGATGTAACTGATGATGGTGGCAGCAGAATGAATTCAGAAGTGTACAGAAATATTTTGTCTGCCAATGTATGGAGAAATGCATCCAAAGTAATTGGGAGGAATTTTATCATGCAGCAGGGCAATGAGCCTAAGCACAATGCCAACAAAACAAAGGACTTCAACAGGGGAAAAAAGTGGAAGGTTTTAGACTGGCCAAGTCAGTCACCTGACCTTAACCGATAGAATATGCATTTCACCTCCTGAAGAGGAGACTGAAGGGAGAAATCCCCCAAAACAAACAAGAACTGAAGGAAGCTGCGGTAAAAGCCTGGAATAGCATCACAAATGAAGAGTGCAACAGTGATGAACAAGGTGATGTTGATGGTTCGCAGGCTTGAGGCAGTTATTGCAAGCAAGGGTTTTGCCACCAAATATTAAATTTTATTTACTTTAAGATTTTTTGTTCCTTTACTTTTGCTCACCTAAAAATGCTGTGGTCTAATACAAACGGTGATATATCCTAAGTTGTTTAACCCATCTAAATGTAAATACGAGGAAATTAAAGCTGACATTCTGAACTCTTGTCCCATACTCCTCTTGTGACTTTCAGCCCAGATGTCTTCAGTGAACAACAAAAATAAAGCAATTTGCTTTGCTGTTCCAATACTTTTGGAGGGGACTGTACATGGAGTTGCATTTTGTGTCATTCAAGCATGTTTAACACACAAACATTACATATTTAGGCTGCGTTCTTCTCTTAAACAAAACCCCTCTGTTTCACCCTCTGATGTCATGTGGTAATACAAGAAATGTTCCACTGTGTTTTTAAACTCCATACACCTCCATTCACTAAAATTATTTGGATGATTTTCAGCCCTGTAAACTGCAAATCTCTACTGAGCTAAAGGTAAAAAAAAATAGCTGTAAACTCTTCATGACTTCGCAAGGTGGAACATTTAGAGCTTTGGAGATAGACGAATAATAAAGGGTTACTCGAACATGTGTGACTGAAACAAAACATGACTTCAGGTATGTTTTTGAGGAGCTTACAACATTATAACATGACTTAAAGCTCACAAGAGTCCAAGAGGGCCTTTAATCAAACCATTATATCACTGTTAAAAAAGAAATGTACATCTGCAGAACAAGTTATGAAAATTAACAAGCCACACGGTTTCCAACAAAAACTCAGTCTAGACATGAAGTATCATCACCGAATGTGAAAATCACTATTTTTCAACTAGCCTCCTTCCTTTCTAAGTGGTAAAATATATTAGCACATTAACCGCTCGACCTGAACCACCTGGGCCTCCCTTCACTGACAGAAGATCTAGTGCTAAAGAGGAAAGGGAGGAAATGACCGGCTAAAAGTGGCCGCTCGGATCCAGGTGTTTTTCTAACACCTTGAAGGAATGTATGACTAAGCGCTACAGGAAGTCAGCCCACATCTGGGTCTTCTCGGACTGTAAACCTCCGGGGGATTCGCGGCAGCCATCTTTGTAATAACAGAGCTCAGCCACAAAGCAGTGATGAAAGACGCAAATAGAGAAGCTGACAGTTGAGGAGAAGCAAAGGCTAGAGGAACAGATTGTGAAGAAAGAGTGGAATGACTTAAGGACTTTAAAAGGTGCAATAATGTGTAGATTTTTACATTTGTCTGTCCACCACCTGTCAATACCACACTTTTATTTTACCCTCAACCTATAATAAGGCTTTTAAGAACTCTGGAGCCATAAACACGTTTCTTTATGAGTAACTTAAACCAAATGTAAGCACCACTTTTCAACAAACTTTGGCATATCAAAGTGCTAAAGCTAACTTATGAACAACAGCTCCAATCTAAATCTTAGTCTAGCGAGCTCAAATGTGCCACAGCTTCGCATGCACTCCTGCACCCATGCTAGGGTTGTAAAAAGATCGAAAATCAGATACTAATCGAAAACTAATATCAAATCTAGATACTCATTTGAACGACGACGTATCGATACAAAAAAAAAAAGTTCTGATACCAATTTCAATACTATGGCTTTAAGTATCCGCCAGTGGTGTGCGGTCAGGGCAATCAAGGCAAGCAGTGGTTGACCATGTTGGGGTGCGCATTCAAATGGAAGAAAGGTCCAAACTCAAGCCGTCAAAAATCCAAAAAGTTTATTCCCTGACAGTATAAATCTAATACAGATATATCCGGGTCTCCTCAAAACATCCCTGCCTGCACACGATTACGTGGGGCTTACACCAGACATGTGAAAAGACACCCACCCTATCTGAGACCCACAATTTATACATTGTGTTCATGAATATGCAAATTTAGCGCGTTGTATCAGGTGACCAGTATTTTTCCACTCCATGCCTTGTCCTTGGTCGTCTTGGCTTTGTGACCTCTGCCTTCCTGGACACAAAACAAACACCAAAAACCATGCCCCCAGTTGACACATTACTGGGTGAGGGGCGCTGTTATCAGCGCACATTCCTGGGTGAGGGGCACGCATCAGAGAATGCCATATGGTCATTGTGAAGTCAGCATGTACCATGTGTAATACTGCAAATGTAAACTTTATTAACATCACGTTTATTTCTATAATAAAACATCAAATATACTTCAACCAATAAAATCTAAAATCACTGTGTGTCAAAAGAATAATTAAATAGTTTCAAATTATATCCAAATAATCCCATTTTCCATTCACTTCTCTCCGTTTGAAACATGGTTGTAGTGGCGGTGTCTTTTATTACACTTTTTTGGTCACTGAACAAACTGCAACAACTGCGGTTCCAAACGTCCCATTAACTTGTGCTATTTTGCATTTCTACGGAGGCCTGGAGGCACATGTGGAGAGCACGGCTTATACTTCCATGCTTCCTGCATGCACTCTTACAACCAGAGAGGCCAGCCAGTTGTTTTAGAGGTTTGCGCGTGCGTACTGAAGACCACAGCCGGCTCAAACAGCGCTGAATAAATCCATATCATCATTCACGGGAACCGAAGATGTGCAGCGATTCCACGTGAGTGCGCATGTGCGGCAGGAAACGACAACAGCAGCGCTAACTTTCAACACAAGTGTCTAAAAATAAGCTGCTTTTAGTGACAAGTCATTGTTTGTAGTTTCACGTTTGTAATGATTCGATGTTAGTTAGAAATGGAGGATCCGGACGGAGCAGTGAAGTGAGCAGCTGCTGCAGCCAGAATTCCGCCTCGTCTGTGTGGTTATGAAGGAGCGACAGTGTAAGTGGAAATATTACACACAACAGCATTATTACATGTGTGTTCTGGACCTACTCCGCTTCAGGGAAATAACAGGTTGTTTCTTCAGGAAAGATGTAGTTTTGCATCAGTGAGAGGTGCTGTTCTAACGTGGCAGGACATTTGTGACACATCAGGCTGTATTATAAGTGCACCTGTGTGATCAGTGCACTGTTGGTAATATCTGTTCATGATCTTCAAGAATGTACATTTTGTGTAGTGCATTACACATGTGTAGAGCTGTCATTTGTCATTCATATGGTTTCTAGATGCATAGTAATAATAATTACACAGGCAACAGTACTGAAGGCTCTGTGAAGAAACAAATAGAGCACAAATAGCCCTGTTTGTACAAAGAGGGTGTCAAATACAGTCCAATATACAAATATTAATAAACTATGTAGGTCTAGATCTCTCTAATTTGACTCCGTTTACTGGCTCAGTACATATGCATGTAATATGTCAGTAAAATAAATACTCTGCACGCTACTGGTATCCACCAATACCACCAATACCAATACCAGCGCAGAGACTGAAAACTGCATTTGCTTCCTTAGCTACATAACACATTTGGATCAGTTTTGTCTTATTTTATTTTTTTAAGTTGTTATTTATCTCTCAAGTTACAACAGAACAAAGCTGTATAAATCAAACATTGTGAGACTTTTTGGGCTGACTACGACCCGTAAAGTAGTCTTATTACATCAATTTATATGCCAAACTAGGGCATCTTCTATCCAATCCAGCAAAATTTTCAGCATCGGCGTTGATATCAGATACCAGTATTGTATCGGTGCATCGCTACTATGGAACATACGATTTAATGTTGAAAATGGCATTCTATTCTATTTCACAGTATCGGTATTGAGTATTGAGTCTATTCCTTAGTATCAAAATCAGGTTTGAAAGGTTTTTAGTATTGTGCCAACACTATTTGGCATATCAAAGCTAAAAACCATGAACAGTGGGTAGTCTAATAAACAACAGCTACAATATAAATCTTAGGTCTAGCGAGCTCAAAAGTGTCACTGGTTTTGCATGAACTCCTGTACCCAAGCTGAACCCCATGCAGAGTGTCTAATTTCATTTTTACGACTTCGCTGGCCTGGTCCCACAGTATTAATGATCTTGGCCAATATAAATGCAATCATGCCTGAGGAGCAATTACAAATCTAATTGAGCATCTAAACTGAATATTAAAACCACGTTAAACTAGGCCTCCAATTTGGGCGCCGTTTAAAAAGTCAAATCCGATCTCATAAAATCAAGCCTATATGACCAGAGGGACTTCAGAAATTGTGAGTGATAAGGAAAAACAATCAGCTTGGAAGTGGGCTCCGAAGACAACTTGTGAAACAGCAAATAATGTTCATACTTGAGAAAAATTATTGGAAAATTATAGGAAATCTTTGCCAAACGTGATCCAACGGCTTTCTAATACAAAAAGACTGCAACAAAAATTCGAAAAATAATAACATATCCCTGAAGACTAGCAAATGACAAACCCTCCACCCGAAAAGTAAACTTTAGGAAGATTATTGGAAATCTTTGCCAAAAGTGATAAAAGCCAGGTCTAACTGCTTTCTATTACAAAAAAGAATGATAAAATTAGATCAGCTGAACAAAGTCTCTTTCAAAATGTCAGGTCAAGTTGGTGGATGGCTCACAGCTATGTCACACTCCCAGTGAGAAATACGGAGACCAGCTGCTTATTGCGAGCTCACAGCGTGCACCAAAACCAGGCCAAAAGACACAAGAGCCAAAAACCATTAGACAGACTGTCGCTGACATCATTATTAAGGAGTACACAGTTACAAAGTAGAAATAAAAATCAAAAATAATTGCTCATAAGAACATAATTTAGGGTCCTCACATGTCTCCCAGTGAAAAGAAGCCGCGCCCTCACAATCAGTCAAACAATTAGAAATTACAATGTACATCGGCATCCACAAGGAAACTCATGCACACTTAAATTCATAATGTATATTAATGTGTATTGTGCACTGTCCCTGTCTCATAAATAAAAATAAATAAAGTAATATATCATTTGTCAAGAATCAAGATTTTTTATTGTTGTTGTCATAGAAAACAACAAAATCACGTTTAGAGTAGGGATGCACCAATTCAGCTTTTTCAGTTCGATACCGATTCCAATACTATAGCTTTAAATATCAACCGATGCCAGTGCAGAGACTGAATACAGCATTTATTTCCTTTAAACAAAAATAAGACAAAACCTTTTACCTTTAGTTCCAGTAGAGAGATGCAAATCCAGGTCTGCAATCATCCAAATAATTCTAGTTAAAGTGTACGGAGTTTAAAAGCCCAGTGGAGCACTTCCTGTATTACCACATGACATCACATAAGAAGAACTCGGTCTAAATATGTGATGAGGAAACAACATTATAATATAGATCAGAAAATAGTGTAATATGGGCCCTTTTAAGTAACCGCTGCCAACATCCATCCACACTGTTAAAAAAAGAAGAATCGACCCATTTTACAACTGTGAAAAGTGCGTAAACTTTCCGTCCTCTGGCTTGGCCCTGAGTCTTAGATGTTATTGTGGGTAAACAAAAGGTGTGCGATGAAAGAGGGAGTGTTTGTAGTGTCGCGAGCTAGCTGAGAGAGAGGACAGCTGGGTCTTGTGTCTACGGGCTAGAGAGTAGAAGAAGAAGGGCAGAGCAGAGCAGAGGGGAGCAGAGGAGCAGAGGCACAGGCCCTGGGAGAGCCCGCGGGGAAGGTGAACGCTGTCTGTCTGTTCTCGGTGGGACTCGTACTCCTCTGCATCGCACACATACAATTAGCCCATAGCAACACACGCACATACCTGCTTAATGATGCACTGTGTAACTTTCAGGTGGAGGGTCCGTTACCTACTAACATAACAACTTCTCCATGGAGATGTTATTGCTTTGCCTGGACTGTTCAATGGTATGACATTAAAAACACCCATCTAGCATTTATTCATTAGGGGTGCTTCTATTGCTCAAAAACACAGTCATTCTCTCAGTGAATAGGGTTGCATCTCCACAGATCTGACTTGTAATGTAGCCTATAGATGTCTCCCTTGAGAAAGATAAGTTTAATCTCTATCATGGAACATTCCAGACAAAGCAATAACATTTCCATGGAGACAAGCAGGTGACGGACTCTCCAGTTGTAGTAAGTAGGTAGGTCTGTCACGATAATTACTATATTGACTTATCGTTCAGTGAATCAAAGATGGAAGAATATTTTTTGGGGGTCAATATTTATGGTGTGTACATTTTCTTTCCACGTCTGGGATCTTTTATGATAAGATTTAAGCTGTAAAAGGTTGAATTAATAATAACTTCTATGACTCAGTACAAATGCAAACTAAGTACTAAAGTTTAATTTAGCTATTTATTTATTTATTGGAGCTCATGATTTGTTAACAATATTGTGCATTTCGAATAGTGTTATTGTGTCTGTAACATAAATTAGTTTAAATATTATTGTTTATCATCTATATTTAATTTAGCAATATACTGAACTTCAGATTTTGTTATAATGCTAACACATAGCAAATGTTGCTAATGTGATGTTTAAAGGTGCACTGTGTCACTTTTTGGGAGAGAAGTTATTGCTTTGCCAAAAATGTTCCACAGTATTGCATTAAACTTGTATTACTCGCTTTTATTCAACAGGGGATTTTATTGTCTTGAAAATCATGCATTCTTGCTGAGAGCAGGGGTCACTTATCCACAGATCTGACTTGTAAGTCTGTAAGCCTTGTAAGCCTGAGATGGATGTTTAAGGCTTTTCAATGGGACATTTCAGCAATAGCATTTCCATGGAGATGAGTAGATGACTTTCCACCAGAAAAGTTGCACAGTGCACCTTTAACAAGTGTTTCTAAAGAAGGAAAAAGAGTAAACTATGTAACAAAAGAAATGCTCACAACCTTTGTCTTCATATTGATCAATCTTCATTTTAATTTGTCTTCTTAAAAACAAATAAAAAGGGCTTTCAGTATTAATTTCCTGAACATAAATGACAATGATTACGAGTCTGCACTGTTTAACACAAAATAATAGTCCAATTTGTTCCTCTAAAGTCCGATCTCAGCTCCAAACCATATTTCTACTGACAGAGAATTGGCGGTTGACCTCTCAATTAAAAAGACCCAAGCATGAAAAGAAATAACTGAATTTGGATTTCAATTACAATTTAGTTCAGTTAATAGCACAGCCCTAAAAGAACTATTTGGTGTTATGGCATCTTTTTAAAACGTCTTTAGCATTTCAGGAGAACAATGAAACTACTGTGGTGAGCTGAGAAAGTTGCATTTACGTTAGTTTGTTTAAATGTGGTTATTTAAGTATGTATTCAAAAACATGTCTGTAAACTGCACCCTAACCAGCCATTCTCAACTATTTCAACCTCAAAAAGCAGATTTTATTCTAAAATTCCCTTGCCACAAAATGCTGTCAATTAGAAGAATATTTTTCACCCCTCTGGAACAAATCATTACATGCTGTTGCACACACTCTGAAAAGTGCAAAAGTGCAATAAGAAATGATTATTTCTATGATTTAGTGGAAAAAAAGAAAATATGTGACCAAAAATATGTCTTTAATGTTTGTAATTAAAGGGAATTCATGGTCCTTATTAGGGGTGTGCAAAAATACCAAAATACAGATGTATTGTGATACTAAATTTGGTGATACAGTATCGTTATCATGGGCTGCTGTATCGATATATTGCCATGACTATTTTCTGGTTTCTTTTAGCAATTTTTTTTAGACCGCACTATAATTTTGCTGCTTATTTATTGGAAGGAAACTTATTTATGCAACACATTTGACATATTTATTGTTTTGATGATTAAAATAGATGCATTTCATTTTCACTTTGCCCAAGTAGTGGTTTAACAAAGAAATATTGTTGCTAAAATGTATGTTGTTCTTAAAAACAGCAATAGATCACACTGAATCATGCACAATATATCGATTATCACCATATTGTAATAATATCATAATGAGCCATGTATTGTGTATTATATCGAATCGTGAGGGACCCTGTGATCCCCAGGCCCTGGGTCGTATGTAAAGCTCGCTGTTTCCCATTCAAACTCCTCATTCCTCCCAATTAAGAAGACAAATAATTACAGAAGAAACCTATAGATTCTCATCACTATACATCCAGTCCTGTATTTGCCTAAAGTGCAGAAACGCGCAGAACTGAGAAGGAAATTAGAGACAACTGCACGCCATTACAGCCTTGATAGATCGTCTCTGAGAATGAATCGCTCAGAGACGCCTTCGACTTAGCATCCAGGACAGCCGAGGCAATGCAAAAGCCCCATTTATCCACCAATAACAATATGTACCGACACAAACTCGCGGATGCTAGGAAGACATCTTATCCAGCCGAGTTGTAGAGTGACAGTAAGTAGGCTGGCTGGCTGTGTGCCGCTTCTCAAGCCTGAGGGGTCTAGGTACTGATTTACGCCTTTCACCACAAACAAATAAATCAACCATCGCGCGGAGCCAGACCTCAAGAGATGCCTCCATAGCGCTGTTTATCGATCCTGCTGTGAGTTTGTGCGGGACGGGAAGCATTCTTTACTTCGGCCTTTATTCATTCTCTGGCAACAGCTACTCCATCAGGCCTGTTAGAAAAAAGTTAATGTGTTTACTTTTAAATTAAAGAGCCACTTAGGTAAGGTTTGGAGGGCAAGGTGGAGAGCCGGGGGAGGAAAGAGAGGAGACGAGGAGCAAGGAAATAGAAATCAAACATCTAAGCCTGTCACGATAACAAATTTTGATGTGCGATCTGAAGAAAATAGAGATGATAAATAATAATACTGAAACTAATTTATGCCACTGACACCAAAACGTAAGACCAGATTTAAACCACAAAAAATATTCTAAAAGTACAATATTGTTAAAAGAAAAACACAAGCTGCAATAAATAAACAGCAGAATGAAACACTTTAGTATTTAGTTTGCATCTGTAATGAGTCATAGAACTTAAATCTTGTCATATAGCCAAAAAATGTTCAAGTAATGCTAAGAAAAAGTAATTCACACATGTTTGAGTAATCCTGCATTATTAACAGCTTCCTTTTACCTTTAGTTTAGTAGAGAATGACAATTCCAGGTCTGAAATTATCCAAATCATTCTAGTGAAGGTGTATGGAGTTTAAAAACACAGTGGAGCACTTCTTCTAACTTGAAAACTACCACTTCATGACATTACAAGATGGAACAGAGAGTTTTCTGTTTGAGAGAAGAACTCGGCCTAAATATGCAGGGTTTGTGTGTTAAATATGAATGAAAAAAAACACAACTCCGGGGATAGTTTTGATGAGAAAACAACACTATAATATACATCAGAAAATGGCATAATATGGGCCCTTTAAATTAAATACCTACTTAGATGAGGTTCAGAGGGCAGACTGGAGAGGTGGAGGAGAAGGAGGGTGAGTGGGAGGCGGAGGCGGAGGCGGAGGAAGCGAAAAGGCCGGCACCGATCACTGATGAGAGCGATATTGAATTTCAGTTAGCACACACCTGCATTTACATACAGCCTACATGGCAACACCTGAGTAAGCAATTTAACATCGGCATTCAAACAGCTGCACTGTGTCATTTACATAAATTAATAGTGCAAATTAAAATTCCATTGAAGTTCTCTTCCTGCTCCACGTATCCCCCTCTCACTCTCTCCAAGTTAACGGAGTAATAATATCAGCATGGGGCCAGGCCAACAAGTTGGTCCCAGTAATTTGCGCTCCCAGGAGAAATTTGGGTTCTGCCTGTAAACAGTAGATACATGACAGATATATTCACCATGTTCAGGTGCTAGGATTGGTGACACGTGTGACGCATTCGAGCAAAACCGACCAATCACAGGCAGGAAATGTTATGATATGATGTTAAAGGAGTGGCTAACCACACAGCACCAGTTTGAGCATCTTATTTTCAGAAATAACCCTGATTAGGAAAATACTTTTACAACTGTGGCATTTCACAAACTTATACTTTGCAGTGACATCATGCTGGGGATGTTTTACATATATGTGCACTGGCAGAATGCTCACCAGTTGCCATGGAGACACAATGCACACATTAGCAAAGAAGGACTTGTTTGGCAGCGCAAATCAGATTACGTTAAAAAAAAGCACAAATACAAAATAAAGTCTAACAACCTCAGACAGAGCAGTGTCTACTGTTAGCATCAGTATCTTATGTTGATTATATCAGCTGCAAACTATCAATAGACTGATTTTTATTAATTGTTGTTTTATTTATTTTATATTTTTTTCTGTATACAAGTCATTTTTACATATAATTCAGGTACAATATTATTTTTAAACAATTTTTTAAACTATTAATCAGTGTAATTAAATTGCATTTTTATTTGCATTTATTGATGTCACTGTCTATTAGGGATGCAACATGATTCGATACAATGGTCACGATATCGATTTGATTTCAATACATTTTAAAAATTTCATGTAATTTTTTCTGCTAATGAGTATAATATAATAAGACTATGATATTAATGGAACAATACATACATTACATACAACACATTACAGTAAAGTTGTAGTTTATATGTGAAGTGTTTTAGTTCATTTGGTTCAGTGATTCACAGCTCAGAATTTTTATTCAGTGAAAATAAGAACAGAGCTTTCTCAGGCTATTTTATATTTTTTATAATATAGCCAGTCTACTCCTACTATAGACTGTAGGAGAGTTACACTATCAGACTTTTCCTTTTTTGATGATAATTTGATGATTTATTTTCTTTTCCTCCCGAGTTTGTCTCTCCACTCACTGCATTCAGAGGCTCCTGTGTCGGCGCTGCTCTGCCTCGTCTCCAGCAGCAGCAGAGACAGACAGTAGCTCCTCCCACACTGCCCTGCTCTTTTTACACACACTGCGCCCTCTTATCTACTTTCTGAACACTAAAACTATGTTATATTACATAGGAATATCTCAACAGACTGTTTTCTGAGTAAAACTTATGAGATAGAGTCTGAGAAAAAGATTGCGTATATTCGTGGGAGAATATACGAGCGCATTTGATTAAAGCTGATGTAAAGCCAAAAGTGATTCCAAAGTATTTAAAATGTAATATCTTTGTCATTCCTGGGTCTATCAACATAAAATAAAAAGTGACTGAAAGAAAAAAATCCACCCGTTAGAATATTTCAGCTGTAATCCCTATGGACTAACTGTTTTCTTGCTGCATCTGAGAAGGACGGTGCGTTAACTCTTTTTCCTTTAGGATCAAAATAAATGACAATACAGTGTGGATGGAGGGACACGTGCGTATCGACCAAACACGTCTATCGAATCGTGACACTAGCATCGAATTATTCAATATTATATTGAATATTGTTGCATCCCTACTGTCTATGTATTCAGTCTTATTTTGTAGGTAATAATACTAGTGATGAATAGAATAAATCAGTAATTAAACTCATTAAACATTAGAAAAAACACTTTTTTTTTTTTTTTTTTGTTGGTTTTTTTTTTTGAATGAAGAAAATTCCAACAGCACAAACCCTGTATTAAAGAAGTAGACCGGGCCTTCTGGCAATAAGAATGAGAAACACAGGTACTTCAGAGCTTAATAGACCTAAAGGAAAAGGGCAAGTGAACTCTGCTTGTAACTATACAGGTTAAAACACTGCACTATGGCCAATCTGGAAAGCCTCAATTAGACACTTGTATAGCTAGGCCTGTCACAATAACAAATTTTGAAGTGCGATATATAGCTGACGTAAATATAGACAATAAACGATAATACTGAAACTAATTTATGCCACTGACACAAAAACCTAACAGCAGATTTAAACCACAAAAACTATTATAAATGTTCAATATTGTAAAAAAAAAAAAAAAAAAAAAAAAAGCTGAGCTGCAATAAATAAACAGCAGAATTAAACTTTAGTATCGAGTTTGCATCTGTAATGAGTCATAGAAGTTATTAATTCAACCTTTTACCTCTTAAATTTGGCAGAAGTGCAAAGAAAATGTACACATGATAAATACTGACCCAGTATTGTTCCACTTTTCATATACTGAATGAGAAGCTGATATAGTAACTATCATGACAGGTTTATGTAGCAGCACCGTCCTATACAGACCATAGTGGAATTATGGACAGTGGCCAAGTGTCCCTTTTTTGGACTGGTGTGGTGAGGGTGTCCTAGTTCTGATGCTTTAATGATATGCAGTGTGAAGTTCTTCGGTGGCAGTTACAAAATGAGAGTGGCGTTTTAAGGTTGGCGACACAAACTACAAGCTGTGCCAAGTCAAGATTTCTCCCGCGAAGACATGCACGAGTTTGGCCAGCAGGGGAAGAAGAAGAGTGAGAGGGCCAACAATACTAAATCTGAAAATTAAGAAGAGAGAAGCTATATTTTAGAGACACACAGATTATTTAAAAAATAATTGTATCTGTGCACTTACTGATATGTACAATGTTTGGATATAAATAAAATGCAAACTGACATTGTATGTCAAGCCTGGCCAAAGAGTTTAGAGCTTCACTCGTTGATTTTGATTTTTTTTTTCCTTTTTTTTCCCAATACTGATGAACTGTGCATGTCCCTGATTGGCTAATCCACCTGTCAATCATGTCCATCTGAAAACGGCGAGATTCATCGGTGACCAGACTCACATCTCTGTAAAGTGTTGAAGAAGTGTGCATTTTTTATCCCAAGCAAGTTATGTTTATTGATTTAGAAAAAAAAAAAACATTTATTGCATTACAAAAACTTACACAATATGACATCTTTTTTTATATTTTCAATTCTACAATCAGTATTCTGTCTCAATGTTTCCTTTTCCTTTTTCCACAACATCATGTTTGGCATTTTTCATAATTCAGCACAGATTGTGGTAAAAGCAACAAGAATGCTTGTATCAAAGAATGCTTGTATATTTTTTTTAATACGTTGAATTTAGTTTTCTTTATTTATCAGAAACAATTAAAAGAAACAAAAACATTGACCTACACAAAAGAGGTAATATATTTGTTAATGCCGGATTATAGCAAAACAATTTCCACCTGCAGTCCCCGACAGTTTGAAGTTATAACTATAAAAGTTTAAAAGTGGCTCTGTTAAATAAGAAAACATACTACATTGGAAAAAGCCTGTATCCTCACATATGTTCGTCTGTGATTTGAACACAAACCTAATTTGAATCATACTTTTTGAAAACACCTCAGTCAAGTGAATGAATCCATCTAAGGAAGCCACTCCAACCCAAACTCATTCTACTTTCTCCTCACACCTCATTATAAGAGACAGGTTTTCTCAAGTTTGGAGGAAATTAGCATAGCCCGACAAAACCGGGTCAGACTCATCCCTCTGTGGTGAGTCCTTTGGAGAAGAGTCTGGTTTCCATTGAACCATAAATGGTTTTGACAAATCGCAATATGGCTGTTTTGGGTTTTCACAAAAGTTCACAAAAACACTGACATATGCAGCAAACCCGTGCCAAGAGCCAAGAGAAATCAAGACAACGTGCCGAGAGACAAAAAGAAAGTAGAGCTCTTAAAGCAACAGTATGCAACTTTTTAGCCAAAAGAATTAAACTAAATTCGAAGCATGCTTATTCAATTTGGTTGTTTTTACAACATTGAAAAACAGAAAAAAAAGAAAACATAGAAAAACACGTGTCCTTACAGTGAGCAGGGTTGCATCTCCACAAACCTGACTCTTATTTGGTCTGGAGGGCCTCTTCCTGCTTGTTTCCATGGAAATGTTGTTGTGTTGTCTACATGTTGGCTATAATGTTCCACAGTATGGCATAAATATCTATTTCCAAGGAATAATGGAGGTGGCATGCCACATTCAGAAAGTTACTGTACCTTTTAGGGATGGGAAAAGATCTCATGCCACAAGATCTCAAGATTCTGCACACAGGAGGAAAATTATCTCGTGAGATTTTTTTCCTTCTCTATCTTAGCTTCGTTTGGACAAAAAAGGGTGAAATGCTGGTGAGTTAACATTTTGAGAAGCCACAGTTCCAAAAATCAGCACTACAATGACAGCAAACATAAATAAAAATGATACCAGCCAAAATTGTGAACTGAACTACGCAACTTAGTTATGAAAATTGTGTCAAAATCTCGTCTTGTCTCGATCTCATGAACCCAATTTTGTGTTTCATCTCAATTACCTCTTTATAGCTGGAGGTAATTTGCATGCATGTCGCCCTCTGGTGGCAGTTTGCAAATTTACACAAAGACATGAGTTGAACCTAATGATTCCTCACTTCAATCAGACTTAAGGTATACAGTAGGGAGCTTGTTACGCTCAGATGTCTGGTGCTTAATTTGCCGTCACACTACTCCACGACCCCCACAAGTCTATCTGCTGTAAAGCCCCTCCCTGAAGACCCCTCTTTAGTCCTCACTCTATTAGTACTGTTACTGAACTGTGACTGACTTATTTCAATATCACCTCAGGAAGAAACACGCACAACTTAATTAGACTGGTAAAAATGAACTAAAAGGTGCCAACTACCTCCACACTCCAGTGAAACCAGGTTGGGGCTTGATAATTAAGGGGAAATTGGTAAAATTAGGTGGAAAATAATTGGATATTGAAAGTTTTGACTTTACAGGAAAGGGTGGGCGATATGCCAAAAAATCATTTGACAGTATTTTCGAGCCTAGAATACAATTTTAACTTGCATCTCCATGGAGACAAGCACCATGCCAATTTACAGGTCCGATTTGTGGAGAGGTGGGCCCGCTTACAGGAGAATGCATATTTTTCAAGGTATTGTTTTATTGTAAAAAAAATAAAAAATAAATAAAAAATAAAAAAAGCAAATGTAATACCACTCAGGAAAAGCAGTCTCCGTAACATGCAATATTTCTATGGACACAATCAGGTGCTGGACCCGTACCAGGAAAGTTACTTAGTGCATCTTTAAGCAACACACTCATTTGACAATCATACCAACTGCACTTCCACTTCACCCACAAATAAATAACAAAAATGCCTGATGCTGTCTCCACCAAATTATTCTCTGTGGGTGGCAGCAAGGTGTCATGTGTTACCGGGCGGATCTGTGGGTGGACGGTTACACTCCAGGCATTTACCTCTCATCACTTAGCCCCCGTTTCGCATTAGCATACCGAATGCTAGCTAGCGCACGCCCTCCTCCATCATGTAACGAGGCAGGCCAAACGAGACGCTTCCATTCTTCAGAGGCGCACTTAAACACCTCATTAGTCTTGCTTTGCTGCTTAATTGGTGGAGCTGAGGTGCTGTTGTCCGGCCTGACGGAGCACTCAGCCCCTCCGCACAGGCACGCTGCAGAGACCCCCGTACCGAGGTTGATGGAGAATGTAAACATACAGCTTAGAGTTAGCAGGGGTATTCATGGATTTCAGCTACGGTTGGATAATTAATTAATCGAGGTCAAATCAAAATCGCAAAAGGAATGGTCACAATTAGCAAATTATTTCAAAATATCCAGTCTTATTATTTAAAAAATGGCTAACCCTGTCGTTTATACCTCTGCGAACGCGTTCTGAAATGCACTGAATTCTTGTATTAGTTTAGCGGTTCATATTCCAGGCTTATCTCTAATCTTAATGCTGACATGTTTACTGCATATTAAAACAGAATTTGAAAATCTAATCATAATCGCACGCAATATTGGTACAAAAAACATGTTATTTTGCCAAAATCGCTTCCTCTGCAACATTTTGAGGACTTTTTCCTGATTAAAAAGATATAATATTTTGTTTTTGTTTGTTTTGCTATAGCAACAGCTCTAAATTTTCATCATACTGAAACCCACAAATAGTCGCCATCTTGGAGGAAAAACAAATGCGTCTTTGCCCACATAATAATTATTCTGTCTAAAAGATGAATTTATTGGATGTTGCGTAAATAGATAAAATCTTTCTCTATGATTACTTATGTATATAATGCAAAAGGCTTTCTACATTCATAACAGAAGTGTTGCTGAACTGTTGTTGAAGCACATTAGCCAACCATACAAACAAAAACACACTCATTTTGTGGAGGTAATTTACATTTAACCTAATTCTAATATAAATGCTTTTACTAACAGATTACTGGATAATTACAACCACATCTAGGCTAGAACATTGTACAGATGCTGATCAGACCAGTCGGACTTGATATATTGAAGGAATAAAAAAATATGGTGTAATGTTTCTGCAACAAGCGCTTTTTTTTTTTTTAAATAACGTGCAGGCTAACTAGGACTTTGTTCATTGTAGCAACAAAGCAACAAATAAAAATGAATTTCAGCTGAAAGTTTGAAGTTTTATGGGGTTTCAGACGCATTATTTCAAGATGAATAGATCCCGAAGGAAATTCAAAGTTTGACAGCAGCAACATAGAAAGTAATAGTAGTATCAAAACAGCAAATTACTCCTTCAAATATCTTCTTATTCTTTACAGTAAAATTGCAAAAATCTAAATCTAATGTAATCTTCTAAGATATTGCACAAAAATGCCTTTTATTCTGCTTAGCAACAAGATCTTAACAAATCTACAGTACAAATACAAGTTCAGTCTCTCCAATCATTTATTTCAAAGGTTTGTTGTGTAACTTTTCTGGTCGAGGGGATATTATGGCTTTGATTTATCTCCATGGAGACAAGTAGGTGGCACATGTTACAGGTCAGATCTGTGGAGAGGCTAGAGCATGCAGTTATTATTTAGCAATATAATCTATAATTGAAAAAAAAGCAACATAGAAACATTTAATGCCATACAGCGGAACATCCTAAGCAAAGAAATAACATCGCCATGGACACAACCAGGTGGTGGACCCTCTACCAGAAAAGTTACACAATGCACCTTTCACATAGATGACAATTTCCAGTCTCTTTGGCAATATGAACATTTTAAGCCATCCTCCCATTTACAGGGTAGCAGAAAACAAAAGCCTAGTTTTTCCACTCCCACATAGCAATGTATTCACAGCATGCAATCTCTCCCCATCCATTACACTGCAGTACACATTAGGCGCCAATATAAAGACCCGTAGAGACAGGCATCACCGCGAGTGAAGTCAAGTCGCTCTGTTCTAAGCACACCATTGATATCGTGCAGGTAATTGGAACTCCAATGTCACTACTTTGTCTACGGAAACTTCCATAAACAAGGCTAGGAGAGATTCTCAATTTATCTTACCTTGTACTGCGATAGGACATATCATTATACACAGAGCACAGAGTGGAACGAGCTAACTAGGCTTCTGTGTTAGCGAAATGGATGGTGCCGGAGTAGATTGGTGCTTTTTACGGAAACAAGTTTGGGAATAGACAAACTTGCTGGCATTAAAAAGTCAGTTGAATTTGGAGCGTTGGGTTTTGATAAAAGTTTTCGCCGTTTCTACAGTTTAAGAAAAGCTTTGGGGTGAAGGTGTTGTCCGAGCCTGCAGAGCCTGACAATGACATTCAGACAAAAGGTGGGGTACACAAAAGCGACTGGTTGGGGAGTGACAATGGAGCCAATATGTGGATATGCTGCATGATAATTGCATTGTGGAGGCCGGGGTGCACGCAGGGCCAGTTTTCTTTGGGTGTCTGCCGCCTGTCACAGACCAGCAAATGTCCCCAAAGGTGCACAGCGGGAGGGGGGACGAAGGGCTCGGCTGCTGCTCCTACAGGCTGGAGGATTCAGAAAAAAAAAACACTGTCCAGGTTCAAAAAGGGCATTTTTGTTCATGCTTGTCACCATTTTGAAACGAATAATGTATAGTCCAAAATGGCAGTGAAGTGTGAAATATTTGCATAATTGGATCAGGTGCAGTACCAGATTTTTTACTATTTTAAATATGAAAAAAAAACCAACAACAAAAAAACAAGGTGATTTAAAACTGTTTGCAGCATAGTTTTCCAACTATTCGAATGCATTCCAACCAATGTAATTTTTCAAGCGCTTTTCTCAAGTTCTTTCGAGTACTGCCATCACTGTTACGCCAACAAACACCACAGCAGTCTTATTTCCTGATTCACAGAGAATAAAACTGCTTTATAATTAGATGCAGACAGCACATGGTGGGTTCATTTTCACTCAATGAGCTGCTTTTACAATATATCTGTACTGGTGCAAGACAAATTTGTATTTATTACAAGAAATAAAATATACTGCCCCTTTAACATGAAACTTAAAACAGGTATTTAAGAATTACTTGATTACAGTACAAAACAATACATCACAAATATGAAATTGCAGTTTCTATTGATCAAAAGTTGTCATCCAAAGTCGTTGAAAGCAAAACTGCCAAGAGTGAAATAAATGAAGATAAAACTTATCTTATAAATACCTGGAATGAGTTTGAAGTATCACAAAAGAGCCACTGTTTGGCTGAGAGAACTGTATAGATTGTGTGTATTGATTTTGTTTTTTCACAAAAATAACAATTCTGCTGTTTCATAGAACATTTTGAAGTTTTACAGATTGAACTCTTGTTGCTGTTGTTGGATCATTGTGATCCAGTAACATTCAAATTAAACATCATGTGTTATGCATTTGTTAGACATTTGTATCATCACCAGGTGAAAATCAAACATTCTCAGACTTATGCAGTTACTACTCAAAAGTGTTTGACTGAAACAAAACATAACTCTTTTTGCTCTTTTTTATCTTTTTGCTATACCATCTATTTTTGTTACTCTCTGTTATTATATTATTTTGTGATGAGTGAGCTACTGTAATAATTTCAAAATAATTTTCCAAATAATTTCCTTTGTGGATCAATAAAGTTTGTCTAAGTCTGTCTCCAAGGATGTTTTTGATAGGGAAACCTGTCGAAAACTCAAAAAACTAGGGATGCACCGATACGATACTGGGATCGGATATCGGTGGCAATACTGAAAAATTTGCAAGATCGTCCAAATATCGGTTCAGCCAATATCCTGGTTGGACCTATAGACTGATGTAATAAAACTATTCACTGGTCGTAGTCAGCACATAAAGCCTCAGAATGTTTGATATTTTATTTATAAAAAGTTGTTCTATTGTTACTTTAGAGATGTTTGTTTGTTTGTTTAAAGGAAATAAAGGTTGTTTTCAGTCTCTACACTGATATCGGTTGATGTCAGGAATAGGCAATTACTTAAAGCATCAGTATCGGATCTGAAAAAGCTGGATCGGTGCATCCCTAAAATGTATAGCATAATATAGGACCTTTAAACTTTACCCTTATGAGTTAAATATATGGATATTGTCCTGTCAGTTTTTCATAAGATTACTAAAGTGGTATTTGAATTCTCTTTGAGTTTCTCCCTTTTTGTTTCTCAACCTTCTAACCTCAAACAAACAACAGTCCTGCCTATAAACCAAAACCATAGCCCGTGTCTCCTGAGCCAGCACATTTTCTGCTCATTTCATCACAAATCATTGTTTTTTCCTGCTGTATAAACCAACCAGGCTTTGCTGATGTCTACCTTTTGTGCTGGAAGGTGGAAGTCCCTCCTCGGAGACCCATAGCGAGACAGTAGACACCATGGATTTCCACTAGACAAACAAAAACGTGACCCATGTCTATCCCTGGAGGGGTCATGAGGGTCACAATCTCCGGACCAGACAGTACGGTTTGGATCAGTGTCATTCCAACTCAGAGCGTGTCAGCATGAAGTGACAGCGCAGGCAGACCGGACCCCTCCCCTTTACGACTTAAAGGGGAGCGGCCGGGTGGGATGCTGACTATGAAAAGAGATGAGAGAGGGCAGGGGGATGACAATGGTTGGGGCAAGAAAGGGAAGGATCTTGGGCTAAACCTGCTGACCCCACCACCCTGTCTGTGTCCTGAGAGACGCCTTAAATCTGTTATTTGCGCCCGCTGCTGACCTAAGGAAGTCCAAGGGTCGAGAGGTCGCGTACTATCAAAGACCCAATGGACCGACATTAATGCAGGGATAGTAGAGTAATACACTTATTTATAGCAACTTTCACAGTAGGGGTGTGCAAAAATATTGAAATATCGAGATATTGTGATACTAAATTTGGTGATACAGTATTGATATCGTGGGCTGCTGTATCGATATATTGCCAAGAGTATTTTTTGGTATCTCTTAGTAATTTTTTTGTGACCGCACTACAATTTTGTTGCTTAAAACTTATTTATGCAATACTCTTGACATGTTCAGTGTTTTGATGATTAAAATAGATGTATGTCATATTAACTTACTGTAAGTTAGTGGTTTAACAAAGAAATATTGTCGCTAAAATATATTTGGTTCTTAAAAAACACCAATATACTGATTATAATATGCATTGCCACATCATGATAATATCGTATTGAGATTTTGGGTACTGTTAAAAGGTTCCTGTTTGATACTGAAAAACACTTAGGTGCGAATGGTCTGAAATTACCACCAAAAACAGGTACTGTACTGGTTTAAATAAAGTTACAAGCAGTCCCAGTACAAATAAATGATTGAAACAAGTATGTATGTAAAATGCATGTACTAACAATATTGTTTTAAAGGTTAATTGAGTGTTATCCATGTACCACTATCGAAAATAAGGTATGGCTGAAGAACTGGTATCAATAACTTTATATTTAGTTCTTAAAGTAGTGGGCAACAAAAAATGTGTTTAAAGAAATGCAAAAAGAAAATGGGAACATGTTTGTAACTTCAATTTAATTGTAAATATTACTAAGGTTCAAGCTACTTATGTTCAGTTGGAATAAGTAAGTCATATCTTTTTTTTAAAAAACAAGCTACTATTGAAAATGAAGTACTTCTTGTTGTTCTATCCCTGTTAATGAAGCAACAAGGGGCCTGTCCATTGTTTGTAAAGAAACATGTAAAATAGGGAAAACAAAGCTCTGCATGCAAATAAGCAGTTTTTTTTGCTGTGGAGACACCAGAAAGGAAAAGCCAAAAGGGAAGGGCATATTTTATTAAAACCCTATTCATATCCTGATACTTCCATTTTCATCCTCAGTGTCATCAAAATTATTCCACATTTTCTGTTTGTCGCCATCTTGATTATTTATTTGCATGCTTTGACACTGAAGAGCGCAACAAAGACACAATAACTATTATCATCAAGACAAAAGATTGGAATTGCCAAGCTGTTCCGTCTATGGAAAACAAATGGCAACAATGGATAGCAAGGCCATGCATGGAGCGTCCTCTTTTATCCCGGGCATGTGACTGTTTGAAATGAGAAAAGCTTTTTCCAAGTTATGCACAAACAAGAACTGTCTATAAAATAATCAACAATCGACAGTGGCCTATATTCACATTTTTACTATGTAGGCTTGTCACACTTCAAAATAATTTGTGTTTGTAAAGTGTGATATATTACTAAGTATACACAATAAGTAATACGATTTAAACTACAAAATCTATTCTAAATCTACAAAATTGTTAAAAAAAAAAGTATATAAATAAACAGTAGAATGAAATACTTAATTTACTTAATTTGCATCTGTAATGAGAAATTATTAATTCAACCTTTTACAGATTGCATTTTGTCATATAGCCAAAAAATAACCACAAATGTCCCAGTAATGCAAAGAAAAAGCGCACATAATTACCCCAAAAAATATTGTTTCAGCTTTCTTGTCTTGAACGATAAGTGGATATAGTAATTATCATGACAGGCCTATTGCCATACTAGTATGTGATGCCACAAGAGTGATGGAAGAGTACAATGTGAATGAAAATGTGTGTCGGAGATGGTATAGAACTGAACAGAAATTATTTTTAGTATGATCGTTCAAAATGTTCAAAATTTCACAGAGGCCTGAAAATCCTATCGTGTAAACTGGAAATCTGCTGTATTGTTTTAGCTATGAATCGTTCAGTCTTTTCTCAAATGTAAACAGCATCTTAAAATACTATTGCAGTATATATCAAGAAAAATTTGTGTGGTTTTTTTTCCAGATTCATTCATTCCAAATTGAAATTCCTTACTTACTATAATATATGTAGGTATGTGTCTGGGAATTTGGCTACAAGCAAAGCCAGTGCATCAATGAAGAACTAATCCCCATAGATGCTCACCTTTGTCCCTCTGTGACCCTGGGAGCTGTCAGAAGAACAGAAAGGCTGTCCCACACGCCCACTGAGGGAGCGGACATGGACCAGTCATGGACCAGTGGCTACAACCCGGAACCCAGCACAATGCTCTGATCCGGGGGGAACGAGAGGCCAAAGAACGAGAGGTGTACCAGGAACGTGACAAAGCAATAGTGGCAAGGAATAACAAAAAGTACACAAAGATAAAGAAGCATTTTCTATTTTTTTTTTTCCTCCACTTTCTTTTTTATACGAGTTTCTGATTAAAAATTGATAATGCAAGTACACGTTTTATCTTGGAAATGCGTTTAAAAATACATTATGACTAGACTTTGCAAATAGATGTTATTGGGCAAATTTTTTTTATACATATACTTACATAATACTTGTAAATAACCACTACCATTGATATTCATGCTTACTCATTAACTATTACGTTAATCTAGATAAAGTGCTTATTTTAAAATAAGAAAAAAACTGTATTTGTCCTACAATGATAAAAGCAAAGGAAGATTCAATAGGAATAAATAGAAATAAGTATTCACATAGGCCTATAAAAATGTTTAAACACAATATGAAAATTACCTTTGAATAAACTGAAAATATTAATTAAACGCAATCTAGCATGCTTAAAGACATAAAGATTTATTTTATGATCTATTTTAGAATATACAGCTGTTTGGTGACCCGCGGCAGTTTTAAATGCCACATAAATGAACCCAAGTTGACGGTGACAAAGCTGTTGTATGTGTTGTTTTGCCACTGTGCCGTTCCGTTGTTTGTTTTCTCAGTTCCATCCGGTGAACATCCGCCGTCTGCCACCTCGGCCTGGCTCCATGTGAATGCACTCGCGTCGCTTTACTTTGCACAAAACTCACTAAAAACTTTGCTTTTGATATTCTTTTTAGTATCATATTAAAAGCTTTTTTATCTTAAAGATTTACAAATAATCAGAGTTCTCCCATCTCATTCTGTACTGCATTTGCACCTAGGATGATTACATCAATTACTTGTATATGGTCCTGATAACAAAACGTAGGATTAGTTTGGATTGGATAAAATTTCAAGATAATATAATTTAATCTAGCAAAAACATTGCTTTGGATATTCAGTTTAGCATCATTTCAGACTTTTTTTTATCTCAAAGATTTCAAAATATTCTGAGTTATCCCATGTTATTCTGTAAACACATTTGCACATTTAGACCAATTATGTTGTCCTAAATACAAAACATATAATTAGTTTGGATTGGATGAAATTTGAATCTAATTTAATCACAGTTTAGTTAAGTACCATACGCACGTTCTGATAGTAAATATTTTCAAATCCTAAAAGAACGTAGCAAAACAGATTAGAAGATGACCATGTTTTGGCCCTGGTGAATAATATAACAAACAAGCAGCTCAAATGTACTATGTAGCATGAGAAAGTGTAAAAACAAAAACAGTGCAAAAAACACGCAATGTTCATTTTGGCCAGGGCCATATATCACAGTCAAATCAAGAGGGAAAAATAGTTTACAGCTCTAGAAACATTGTATGAAATGCAAGGGATTAGAAATAGTTCAGCAGTATTAAAATCTTCTCTCAGTTGTTAATGCTTCCAATTGCTCTTGGCCATGTTTAAAATGAGCATGTGATCTGAATCCTTTATTGAAAAGAAATGGCAAATTTAATCACAATGCTTGTCAGAAAAATAGCAATTCAAAAATTGTCCAAAATCTGAAAGCAGCAGAGTGACAAGGCCTTGAGAAGCCCCCATCCATCTCAACACAATATCCTCCTCTCTCAGCCAAAATAATGGAACCAAAGCGAGAGGAAACCACAGGAGGCAGGGAAGAGGCACGAACACAGCGAGAAGACGTGTCATTTGGCCTGGACTTTTAAAGCTAATCCCCCCGCCTTATTTCACTCTCTTCCTTTTATCAATCTCAACAAAGGAACCTGCCCCAGACAACACAGAGGAAAGGTGTCCGGATGGTGGTTTAGCTTTGGGGTAAAAAGACTTGAGAGAAGGTGGGGTACTTGGGTCCACATGCCAGGTCAGTCCGGGTCGAGATAGAAAGTGAATGTGTTGTGAAATTTGGCGTTGTCGGTAGGATTCGGGGAACACACAACTGAATGCAACGTAGATTCTCACAAAGCTCAGACACACTCACAAGCTTAGAGCGGCTGAGAGCGAAGGGGAGAGTGCATGGGAAAGAAAAGATGGAAATAAAAACAAGGCTAAGGTTGAATGTATTGGCAAAGTAAGCAAAAGAACTACTGTGAAAGTAGAAAGCAAACAACGTAAAGGTATTAATCTACACTTCTATGTAGGTCAAGGCTGCTTAATGTTGCATTTTAAGTGCGTGACAAAGGACATACAGTAAATAAATAGGGTAAAGAAAAAGAAAAAGCATTACTGAATACCATGTTATTGTGCGCTACACTATGAAGCATTGAACCAAAGACAAAGAAAGTTTACCTTGAGTTCTTCATCTTTTCAAACTTTTATAAAGAGTAACCTTAGTTCAGAGATGGCAGTTTTAAGTTTCAACTTTACTGTGTATAATGAATATTTTACAACTACGATTCAACATTTTCAGAATAAGAATTGGAGGCCAGTGGCAAAAATAAATTCACCAATATATAGACACAGATATAAAAACAAATAAAGTGGTTAGCTACAATACATTTTGAGGGTCTAACAGCAAGACTTTGAATATTATGTCAGTAAATGAATGAACAGTATTGCACTTTTCTATTGTTTTAACTGAGTAAAGAGTCTCATTCTATTTTTCCATCATGTGCAATATTAATAAACAGAAAAGCTTTTTATTTTTTCACTTCGTAACATAAAAACTGTCATACAAATGACACAAAATAACATTTTTTCCCTTTACTTTGCAGAACACCAAAATAGGCCGCTTTTTTGGACTTTTGAAGAGAACTGTTTTGTTCGTGCCATCCTAAAAGCTTGTGTCCTTCATTAGAAAACCATTTTGTACAATCTCATTTGCTGCAATACAATACAATACAATACAATACAATACAATTTGGCCCACATTTTGAACATTTTGGTGTAATATAATAATAACAATCACAAAGACTCTATATGTGATTCATGTATAAGTTTGTGAGTTCATATTTCAGTCTTTCAATTCTTCTAGACGCGTTTAAAATGTAAACTTTGAACAGAATCAATAGCAATGCTTGTCAGAAAAATCGCATTTAGATGTGTTTCTATAATCATGCAGCCCTAATATATAAAGTGAATTTCTATACACCTATAGAGAGTCCTTTTTGCCAGTCCTGAAGGCGACGCTGCTTTGTGTAACTGACAAAATAATAAAAGAGAATGCTTCAGTGACATCATATGACTAATGCTACTGGCACCAAGCCTTGGAAACTTGAAGAATGTCGGAAAAACTAACAGAGAAGAAGACCTAGCTTTCCGATTCTCAAAGCAAAAACCTGCCTTTGATATTAGATATTAACAAACCCGTCTGAACAAGACTGGAAACAATGGGAACTTGTTTAAAGCCAGCAGCCCCCTCATCCATCTACATCTCCCTTTACCACACTGCCTTTAAGAGCCATCCTGAGCACTGCCATCAGAGCATTAGTAACAGCAGCCCACATTATTGATAGGCCCTGATTGGTCCCAGTGAGAGAAGCACAGTAAACCCAATCCTATAGGGGGAGGATGTCCAAAAGCCCCTTCGTTGGATTAGGGTGTGATCTGTAGGAACAGGACTGGACACACACTGAGCAGCAAAACCACAGGAGCCCTGGATACAGAACATCTAAGCCTTAGAAGAAGAGGCAATACAGTCCAGCAAGTCTCTCAGTCAGCACATGAAGCCAATTACTAAGCTGTGTTTTTCTCCTGGTTCGAGTATGGTGGCCTCACATGCCGCCAATGTTAAGTCCAAAATTCATCTAGCCTACTTCAAGAGACGCTATACATTATTGATTACTGACAGAAGCGAAAAGCGGTTTCCAACAAGGACTGGTGTATGGTTCGCTTTGGTCACACATAATTTACTTTTCCACCGTTGAGAATTTGGCAGTATGATAGACTAAGCTCATGGGCACAGCTATACAGACCTGAATAAAACTGCTTTATCTTTTATTAAAATAGATGATATCTTTTATATTTTTACATTGCTTTTATAAGTTGCACTAAATACATAAATACAATGTGCTACGATGAAATGTTAGTTAGGAAAAGAAAGTTAACAAGGAACAGGTATGTGAAGAAATAAATAGCAAACAAACAAGTAAGCTCTAAGTAGTTTTCTAAAGTAATAAAGAGAAAATGGAAAATCTAATGTTGCTTTGCCTGGAACAGTGTGATTTTAAAGAACACATATTATGCAAAAATTGAATTTTCTTTAGCTTTTCACCAAGTTATACTGTTGTTCTCTCGTCAAAAACATACATGGAGTTATATTTCTGCTTCATTCATAATTGTTTTATTCATTCATTAATCCTTAAAGTCCTCTTCTTTGAACTTTAGACTTCTCCTGTGCAGTTTGAAGCCCATTAACCATCACTGGACTCCATTCACAGGGATAAGGACTACATTTGTTTACTTCATCATCATTTTTAATGCCTGTTGCTGACAGCAGAGGAAGCTTCAACACCTAAATGCCTCATTGGAAAGTTGAGGTGTAGTTTATTAAGTTAATTGTCCAAATGCAGAGGAATATCACCATGTAAACGAGCAGAAAAGTGACATAATGGTCATTTAAAATACAATATGCTGGGAAATGCAAAATTGGTATTCAAAAATATCTTCAATATATCTTATACTTTTCACTTGTATGATTTGGTGGGTTATGCAGTGCTTCAGATTGTTAAAGCAATCCAACACAATCCGTAGTGTATAAAAAAATATAAACTCTCTCTTACCATTTCCTCTCTGTCGGTAATGATTAACAGGTTCCTCTCTCCAACTTCAAAAGTGAGTCATTTTGGCCCACTGAAAGTTTGGTACAATCTTCATTATGTCAAGTACGTCCTGGATATTTGGACATGGCACCTGCTGGGGACTGCTATATTTCTTCAAGCTACATCTGTACGTTGGCAGGGTTTATTCATTCCACAAGATGTTCCTAATCACCACCAGTTCTGTCCAGGCTGTGAGAGCAGAAGGCGGATATGTTACAGAAAATAGAGCCGAGGCACTGTCAGGTATCAACAGGGACTGCATGGGGAAAGAGTTCTCCTCAGTTGTTAGGCAGAGAAAAAAAGTTTGATCAAAGTTATTTCGCCTCATCCATCTCTGACTCTCCTGGCTAGTCATAAATCATCTTCACTGTGCCAACTGTCATGGTCGGTCCCTTAGCCGTGAAGAGCTAATTCACCGGGATAACACTCCGAGCAGGTCTGCGCTCAGCTGTTGGGCCATGGAAACAGTCCACATACAGTTTGGACCTGCAAATGTGGTGTACAGTTTGATTAACAAGAACAGTTCAATGTTTGTGTCCATGTTTAGGGGTCAGTGGTTGTTCATAATGATGGACAAAGCTGCATGTTGGTTAAAGTGAATGAGGGGGAAGGGATAATGAGCAGTGGGATAGCTTTTGTTTGTATGTGTTGTCTAAATGTGTGCTTCTATGATAAATTCATTCTGTCTTTTGTTCTGTTTTCATTAGATATTAAAAGAATATGTGAAAATTAAAAATAAACTGAATAGATTTAAGTTATTAATTAAATGTATTATTACATTATTATTCAATACAATACAATATCAATACAATTATTATTTGGACATTAGAGAATATTATTCATTCACTCTCAACAGCGGTAAATAAAGTCTATAGCCACAGCTGCCCTGGGGTAGACTGGCTACAAATCTGCACCATCGGTCACAATTCATACAAGAGCAAGGTGGGTGAAGTTTCTTGCCCAAGGATACAACGTCAGCTTGAGATTGTTTGGTGAACACTCTAATACACTGCGCCACTTAAATAACAACACAAAGAGTAATTGAGGAGACAGAAGGAGACACGCAGACTATTGGACACTGGATTTGAACCAAGACGGGCAAAGCTGATGCGTAATAATATTTATTAGTTATCAGAACCACAAAATAATCAGATTTTGAACTAGAACATCTAATCTTTGTGCAAATAGCAACATTTTGTTTAACATGTGGTCCTGAGTGATTTTTTATTAAAGACCTAAAAATCCATGCACTTTTTCAACAAGAAGCTATACTTAGAAGTAGTAGTACTCCAAACCTTTATAAGATGCCAGACAGGTGAATGAGACAACCCTTTTTAGCCATAAACTCCCCTGTGGGCTTGGGGCATAAAATTATTTGCTTGGCTGCACCGGGCTATATCTGCAATGCTAATAAACTCCATTGGCACTGGCAGGTAATAGCATGCTACCGGAACTTTTTCTACCTCAGCTCAGCACAGCTCAATCAGCCAGAGGCCCCTCGTCAATGGGTCCCGGCGGCTCAGAATCAGCAACTTTCAATCTCGGTGTGTTAGCGCGCAAGAAGAACGCAAGTGCACGTTTGGGGAAGGTGATGAGACCAGCAGACAGCCTGGCGTGCGAGAGAAGGGGCATGGACAGCGGCTAATATCTTGGAGGTCCCTGGATCCCTTTAAGAGTGCTCCGAGTCAAATGGGATGAAATAAATACTCTGCTTTATTACTAGAGAAAGACAGAAGCGAGAGGAGGAGGGGGGTTAAAGTGGAGATCATGCTGTATGCCATAGAGAGGTGGAAAGGTGTTTCATCCTTCCCAGTCAGCAAACTGTACGTTTTCAGTTGTGTTATGTATGATAATGGCCATATGGAGTCAGTGTTATAATAATACAATAAGTGGATATTTTATTAAAGCCTCAGCATGTAACCGTATAACCAAAAAATATACACATAAAAATATGTTTGTTTTTTTATTCAATATGGTTGGTTTTGTTGCACAGAAAAAAAGATGGGTCCTTACTGTGAGTGGGCTTGCATCTCTATAAACCTGACTCTTATTTGGCCTGGGGGAGAGTCTCTACCTGTTTTATTCTTTAGAAATGTTGTTCCTATAATCTTACACAGTATGGCATAAAACTTTGCTATCCCAATGGAGAATGCTCCGAAGTAAATATTTTTTTTTAGTTTTATCTCTGTGTAATTATGCATAAACTACTAATAATAGATCTTTGAAAGAATTTTTTGGAAAACAAAATATTTATTTTCCTTTTTTTTAGAGCAACTTAAAAGCTGGCAATACTCTCTGTTACTTGCCTGGTGAATCCAGAATGATATTTCTCTATTTTTCTACAGATTCATATCAGTCTTTATCCTCTCATCCTCTGTTGTGTCTCAAGCCCGGCCAAACATGATCGTGCAATCAGGTGTGAAGCTCACTGGTCACAAATCATTTACAGAGTTTCACTCATTAATTCTGCTGAAATTTGCAATGTTTTTCAACCCTATCCCGATACAGACGGATGCGTGTCCCTGACTCGCTAATCCAGCTGTCAATCATGACCATATGAAAACGGAGAGATTCACCAGTGACCAGACTCACATCTTCGTAAAGTATTGAAAAAATATGTATTCTGGATCCCAGGCAACTCTCTTACATAGTTTATTATTGAAGAAAAGTCTGTTATTGAAGTAAAGCCACATATAGATAATGACTAATAATTGCTTTGGACATTTTTTATATTTATTTTTATTTTTTTGCTGGACAGCTCGCATTAGACTAACCTTCATCATAACTCCATAAATATAAACTCTTCGTGCATATTGGGTCTAAATTTACAACAGAACTTATTGCACACCTATGGATTCAAAAATATCATCATTGACAATAAAAAGAAAATTATTGGCCAACCAGCATTCACTTACACAACAAAATTTGATTCATGGATGTGTTGTGTGCCTATAGGGTAATGTAAAATCTTGAATATTAGTACAAAACTCTTTACTGCCTCAGCTGTTCTCTTCTCGTGTCCTCTCATACGCTGTAAAGAGTCTGGAATACCCAGAATGACTCAGCGTTACAATATAATACAAGCCACAGTTAGCTATTAATACAAGATGGAGTGTTCTTTCTGCTAACGGTGCTTGTGAGAATGGACCGGAGCAGAACAAATGAATTATACAACCATGTTCAGTAGATTAGACACTATTCAAATTAAATAGTCTAGGGTTACAAAACAGATGAGCTAATTCTTACTTGCAAGTATAATGTGTCATTATAATTTTCCAACAATCTTACATTAGCGATGCACTGGCCTATAACACCGTTAGATGTTTTGAAAGGAAGAAATCGCTCCATGGTTTGAAGTATGAGCACTCCTTGGAACTTTGTTTCTTTTTAGCTCCGTTTTTAACATAATATCATGGCATTTTAACCAACTAAGAAGTGCAGCATGCCCAGTTCAAAGAACACAAGTTAACTATATTTTTGTTTTGCCAATTTTGCAGCTAGCCTCCAACACAAATTGTCATATCAATATTGATTTACAGGACAGTCTTGTACAAGGGATTTTTAATCTCAACGGGTTCATAAGAAGTGAATGAATGAAAGAACCATATAGTGCGTGTGCATCGCTGAAAGTAAACAGTAACAGAAACAGGTTATAAAGATGGATCTGCATAGTGTCAATTTAGTAATAGTTTTAATTTTAACACCCCAAACATTCATTATTAACCAATCTACTGACTATTCACCTTGTTTTTGTAGTCCAATATCACAACAACAGTTGCATCAAAGAGGTTCAGTCAAAAAGGAAAATATATTATTCATACCACAGGCAATTATTGACTTAAAGTTACCCCATTGCCCTGCTTATCCTAAATCTGCCCTGGGAATTAAAGGAATTTGGGGCTATCCATGTGTGAGAGTTGGACTTGTGCTCTCAGTACTTCAGCCTCCCCTGAGAGCTGAAATCAGTGTGAGAGGAGGTAGTTTCCCTGACCCAGTGAAACTCTCACACACACGCACACGCACACGCACGCACGCACACACGCACACACACACACACACACACACACACACACAGTTCCCTTGAGTCCTTCTAGGCCAAAAACATAGACCACACTGAATCTCTCCTGGTACTTCCCCCTCTCTTCTCCTCCTCTGCCTTTTTCTCTCCACTCTTTCTCTTCATCTCTTCTTGTCATAGGAAGGTACTAATAATCACATTTTAAATCAAGGTCAAGATTCATTCATTTTTACTTGTCAATGATAAGTTTGGGTTATTTTAATCAAAAGGCCTACAGCTAACCGTGCTCTGTCAGTAAAAGCATTTTGTTTTGGAGTTCAGGCTTTGGAGGAAGAAATTTGACTAGTTTGTGTTTGATTAAAAGTTTGTTTTGTTTATGTAAAAAATATATAAGAATTAAGAAAGTAATATAGCATTTTATTTGTTTATTTCTCTCTGTCCCTCTTTCTGACTCTTCTCTCATTCATCTACCTCTCTCCCTTTTCTCCTTCCTCCTCTCCTCTTCTTTTCACTAATATCACTTCCATCTCTCTTCTCTCCTCTCTTACCTATCCCCTTCCCCCTCTCCACTACTTTCTTGCCTCTCCTCTCTCCCCTCTTCCTCTGTCTCTCTGCTCTTCCTCTTCCTTTTCCTCTAAGAACGTAGAGCCTATCCACTCTCTCTCTCTCCTTCTCTCCTCTCTTCTTTCCCCTCTCCTCCCTCCCATCTCCACAAAGTAACTCTCTCTCTGTCTTCTACCCTCCTCTCCTTCCCTCTTCCCTCTCTCCTCTTTCACTCTCCCTCTCTAGGAACAACTTTTCAGCCTTATATCTGTATGTGTGTGTGCGCCTGTCCCGTGTGTGTAGTAATCCCACGCTACTCTGGCACGGCTCCAGCAGACATGGGAACACCACAATGGATTACTCATGGAAGAGAGGGATTTGCGGAGGAAGAGAAAAGGATCAATGGCGGAAGGTACAGTAAAGGAGGAGGTAGAGTTTTCTGAATACAATTACCCCATATCTGCACAGGGCACCACAAAAGGCGATACGCTTTACAACTTCAATTTCTATCAATACAGCTCAAACAAAGCAAAAAAAATAAAATGTTGGCTATTATAGAAGTCTGAACAGTTGCGTAACTAAGGCGTTGAAAAGAATATTGATCCTTGGTGACTTAAGAGGAAAAAAGTATGCATATAAATGAGTGCCTGCTGCTGATTAGACTAAGAGCCATTGCTTAATGCTTTGTGTCCATTTAAACTATATGAGGGTGAGTTCCTTTTATTAAACATATGGGTTTATTGCACGTAATTAGCTTGCATATAGGCAATAGGCAAAAGGACAATGTTAAAGAAAGTATCAGAAGGACAATTTGAGTTTCACTGTCATCTCCATCAATACAGTGGATCAAAATACTTCAATAAAAGCTACAAAGTTAGACTTTAGCTGTGTGATTTTACGTGTAATCAATGTGAAATGAAAATGAAACCTCTTTTCAATTATTGTTGCTGCATGTGGACAGTGTTTAACAGTGTTTTTATTCCAAACAAAGTCTGAACTTTTAATAGACAACAAAGCAAGACAGATGTAAGTCTGTTCAAAAGAAGACTGCAAATAATTACATTTCTTTTCCTTAGAGATTTTAAAGAAGGTTATGCATGACACTTTTGATAAATGACAAATTGCAGGCCTATTAGCCACACACAAAAACATATGGTACTTTAAAGTCTGTAACCAGCACACATGATGTATTTTAGATAGTGAGTGCAATATATTTTAGTCAAGTCAATCTCCCAATACAAGTCCAAGTCCACATCTGAGTCCTCATTGTTCAACATAGTTAAAATAAGGTTTGAGTTGCCCTTATACTGTATAATAGATAACCTTATGTCATATCAAAGCTACAAGCATATGTTTTATATATGCTATGCTATTACTATTTTACTTATTGCCAATTTATTTATTTAATACTGTAATATGTGACCTCCTGTCCAAGTAATTTCCACTGTGGATAAAACTAAGGTAAGGTTAAATCTATCATTAAAAAGGGGTTTGAATTCAGACAAACAGCAGACAAGAAACAGCCCACCCTATCATTATTTCACACTGTACTCTGGACGATGCCAGCAGTAGATTTTGCCATAATTTTCCCAGTAGCCAGAGGTTTTAATAAGTGATGAAATGTGAATCTCTCAAAGCCAGGGCAATACTCAAAGTTACGTGACGATTTGTGTTTCTCTCACAGATTTGAGCTCAGCTGCTGCTCGACCTCCCTCCACACTGACCTTCACCTGTCACTGAGGCTTCATATTTACAGTCACAACGGCCCATCTGCCCACGCCAAGCCCCCAGCGTCAATCAGCGCAGTGCCCCCTCCCCTCCTGCCAATCCATCAGCGAGCCCCAAAGCACGGAGAAGTGTCACCGGCAACCACCACAGCAACCACCACGGCAACACCCACAAGTCTGCACGCCATTCACCGCTCCACGTCTGGTGTAAACACAGACTGCAGGAGATTATTAAAGTAAGGGAAAATATTGCATTGATTTCATGGTGTTAAAAGATTTGAGAGCTTTGGTTATTTTATTTGGAAAGGTTTTGAATATGAAACTACACAGTGCACAAAGTACATTAAAGTTTTTTTATGTGTGGATTGTTAATAGGTTCCCCTTATAATAGGTTTGTTAAAAGTATTGAAAGTTAAATAGGCTTATTGATGGATACTAAAACTAGTATCGAAACTAGATACTCATATGTGCAGGTATCAATATTAAAAAGTCACATTCACAGGAATATCTTTAGAATGATCTTGAGCTGAATCAGAAAAAGTATAAGACCACATAGTCTAGTATATGTCCATGGAAACTATCTGGAAGACTGAGGGATTACACAGATATGAGGCCAGATGGCAATATAAAAAGAAGTACTATCATGTAATGTTGAAAATCACATTCTATTGTGTAAAGAAAGTGTTTTTATTATCATCGTGGTATCAGCATCGGTATTGAGTATCGAGTCTATAGCGAAATCGACTTTGACGTTTTAGTATCGTGACCTACCTGAAATTAAAAAATGAAAATATTTGGTACGTCTGAAACAATAAAACCATTCTAGCAATAAAAAGCACCCGTGAAGAAATATGTCCTTAAGCAAAAAATAAACCAGTTTTAACTCATTTGCATATACTAGGCCTGATATATTGGTCGAATCCTGCAATGTCTGAGTGCTTCTACTTTGAAAATGTACATATATTTTATTGAGCCCCCGAGCACTGACACTCCTGTTTCTCCACACGTTGTTGGCAAAATAAATTCTGGAAATGTCCTTATTCCTGGTGTTTTGTCACTAATGGTTTTGAGCATTATTTGACAATATTATGCAGATTGAAAACAAGTGTTCCTCTATCAAAAGTGTTCCTTTAATACAAAAACTACACTATCAGTCAATAGTTTGGACTCACCCTCTCATTCAATGTATATTTATATATTTTATAACCAAATTCTCAAATTACCTACCTTTTGCTTTGTCAAAAAGGAAGGGAGGGGGAGGCGGCAGGCGTCACCACACACACAGAGACAGACGCACACACAGAGACAGACGCACACACAGAGACAGACGCACACACAGAGACAGACGCACACAGAGGCAGAGGGAGAGAGAGACTGGACTTTTACATAATTGGTGCAGATTTAAGTTAAAACTAGAGAACACGTGAGGAAACATAAAGAGACGCGCTGTGGATCTGGATGTTTGTTCCTAAACAAGAGCATAAATCCTCGTCAGCCTCACGCGCTCTTACTGCCACATGATTGGATGTAGATCTTTCGATTAAAATGCACATGCCTTACCATCGAGATCAACCAAAGTAGATATTGCGATCTAGAAATCTTTCAGTTTTTAAAATGTAGAAGCATTAAGAAAAAAAGAAACAAAACACTGAACGAGAGGATGAGTCCAAACTTTTGACTGGTAGTAGGTAGAGTGTAGTCAGTGTAGTAACTGTAAGTCTGGACTTGTCAGAAGTAACCATCACACCGCTATTTTACTTTACCGTTTCTGCATTGGAAAGACTCTGACATGATTTTCCAACACCCCATTCAAACTCCTCAGCCTCCAATGGTTAAACTTTTAAACTGTGTCACAGAATTGCCAACTCAAGCTTTCCTCACCATTCCTTACCAACTTTACTCCTGAACCTGAACGTTCCCGAAATCTCTCATCAATTACAACCCAGCCAGACTCCTGTCATAAACCAGTCAGAAAAGTTAACTTTGGCATTGTTATGGAGTACATTGACGTTACCGGTCCAACCAGAATAACATCTGACAGTTGGGACGCAGTGGAAAAGTTAGTATGCAAAAACATAAGGCTAATTAAGGGTGAGCTATTGGACATGGCTCACCTGACACAGAACTGGGCGACGCATTCAGCACTTTTACACTCCACTTTCTCCGCTAATAGGATGCAGTTGCCACCAGTTGTGCACAGTCAAACCTTGTTAGTCATAATTTTAGCCCCATGTGGGTACAAAAAGGTCAGCGAGACGCATTTATTTTTCACACACACACAACCAACTACGTCTCATATTTCTTGCGCTAAAAAAGTGGGGCATTGCGACGCACAGGCAGCCCTGGAGGTACAGCGTGGCCCGAGTAGGGGTTCACTGGATTCATCTACCCTGCATCTCAATGACAAGCAAACATCCGCTGAGATTTATCTAAATGCAAATCAGAAGCTTTCACACACGCCATTTACTTTACATAGGCCCAAAGAGCAAAGTATGAGTGAGTTTAGCATCGGCCAGACAGTCGTGTATCCATAAAATAGCAAAACTAAACATTTTGAAAGAGAAGAACAAATCAGGTATTTTTCACAGACTGTCAGAAATAAGTTGATGTATGAAGGCTGAAGCTGATTTTCAAAAGGTTTAAGTAAATTTCAGGGTTCAGGATGGCAGCCAAACACCTGGTGATGTAGACAAGATGCAGTATCAATATATTAAATTAAAATATCATTAAAGGACCCACATTACGCTATTGTCTGATCTATGTTATAATGTATTTCCTCATCACAAACATAAACATACCTGGAGTTGTGTTTTGTTTCATTCACACATGTTTAACACACAAACCCCTGCATATTTAGGCTGAGTTCTTGACCCAAACAAAAAACGCCCAGTTCACAATTGTGTTTCCACAGCGAAACTTAACATTATGAAAGAGAAGAACAAATCAGGCATTTTTCACTGACTGTCAGAAATAAGTTGATGCATGAAGACGGAAACTGATTTTGAAAAGGTTTAAGGAAATTTGAGGGTTTAGGATGGCAGCCAAGCACCTGGTGATGTAGAGAATATGGACTGGCCTAATGAGGGTGACAAGGGTTGTGAATCATACGGCTGGACCACTTGAACATGTTTTCAATCAAATAATTTTACATTTTTACAGCGGCTTGGCAGAAGAATATCAAGGCAGGGGTTAGAGACTGGATTTCTGCTATGCTTTGAAATCTGTCTTCATCAAGATGTTCCACAGTATGGCATTAAATTTATCTATCTCGATAAATACAAGTACGTGACACCACCAGGCCAAGTTACAGGTCAGAACTTTTAAAAGTATTTCTGAGCAAAAAACACTGATAAATAAATCAGCGCAAGATAGATGACTTTAATGCCATATAGTGTAACATTCTTGGGCAAAATAAAAAAGGCTCCATGAGACAAGCAGGTGATGGATCCTCTTACCAGAAAAGTTACACATTGCACCTTTAAGTATAGGTTTAAAATCCACTGTAAAAGGGGCCATCGTCAGTTAACATTGATAATATCATGTTAAAATACCGCATTAATTTGAAAACTGTGCACTTTCACTGTTCTAAGTCTTCTCAAGTGCCGCATTTCAACATCAAACCCAGGTTGACTAGTCTTTGGCATTACATTTGAAGAGTGTTTTGCCATTCACAACAACCAGCCAAAAATCATTACAGAAAAGACCATTTTTCAGTCAAGGCTGAGAAAACAAACCTGAAACTGTGGGATACTATTCTCTCATTTCGCTTTAATCCATCAAAATCTAGAACAGAAAACTCTCTACCACCTACCTGTCTGTGTCCTTGGGTATGAATACAGAATTATGGATTTAACAAACAAAAAGTTATAAAATCAAAAAAATGAAGGTCTTTAGGGGTCAATAATTTCTCTTTCCCCGCACAGATATATTGTATGAGCAGCTCTTGAGGTCAAAATACGTCCACTTTTTACTGTCTGCATCTAATTATAAAGCGTGTCATGTCAGAGAATCAGGAAGTGCTCAGTAAGCATGGTAGTTGTTGTTTGCATTACCGTGAACTGAAACTCCACTCTGGCCTCTGAAAGTAGAAAGTTGAAGCGTTTTTAAACTCTTTGTGATTAGGATGCTCAGAATATATACTGTAAGTGAGGAATAACCATTTAAAATAAACTAGTTCTGTTTTTCACGTTTTTAAGGCAGTAAAAATAAGATACAGTGCCTTTAAAGCCACGCAATGTAACTTTTTGGTTGGGGATCTGTCATCGGCTTGTTTCTATGGAGATTAGACTTTATTTATTAGACAAACTTTATTGATCCACAAGGGAAAGTATTTGGCTACAGTAGCTCACTCATCACAACAGAGAGTAACAAAAACAGATCGTATAGCGAAAAAGATGGCAAGAGACAGGTGTCAAATGAGACATAATTATAAAAATAAATGTATATGTACAAGTCAAAATAAAATTGAAAATTAAGTAATAAACTATAAAATAAACTTTAAAATCACAGCTACAAGAGACAAGAACGACAAATGCAAAATATGCTGATTGACAGGGCATAAGGTTATCAGTTGTTGTACAGTTGTAGGGAGTATTATCTGTTACATAAGGGTGACAGAAACCATTGCTCTGCCTGTAAAGTTCCACAGTATGACATTAAACAGCTCTACCTTACATTTATTGAATTGCAGGTGGTTTTATAGCTCAAAAATACCTAGAAAAACAGGTATTGTGACTGCGACCGGGGTTGCCTCTCCACAGATCCGATTGCAACTTGGTCTGGGCTCCATGAATATAGAAAGGTTTAATACCATATTGTGAAACACTGCAGACAAAGCAATAACATCTCCATGGAGACAAGCGTTTGACAGAGCCTCCATCAGAAAGGTTACACAATGCACCTTTAACGTCACCTTACATCCGCCTCATGTTGAAGCTGACCCCAAACTGTATTTGAACTGGAGACCTGAGGAGTAAAAGCAAGTTGTGAACTGATCAATGCTACAGAAGGTTATCCTGAGTCTGAGTGTTGGAGAAACAACATCCTCCGTGCTTTCTACACTTCTACGTAGCAGCTGTTAATTAGGGCCGGCTAAGTGCACCATTAATCGATTGCTTGTCTCTTTGCTATATCTCATAACGCCGCGTTGGGCCCAGGCAGAGGCTTTTTTTTCCCAATGGTGAAATACTGGTGCAGGTTAGAGAGAGGTGACAGAGAAATAGTTGTTAAAGGTCCTATATTATGCAAAATTTACTCCTGCGAATTTTTAGCCACATTGGAACATTGCTAGCTCCTCAAAAATACACCTGGAGTTGTGTTTTGTTTCATTCACACGTTTGAGTAACCGTTGTTTATTAGTGTTTCTACATCTCCAAAGCTCAAAATGCTCAGCAAGTTCAGTAGATACCGGCAATTCCAGGGCTGAAATTACCCAAAAGATTCTATATTACCACATGACATCACAATGTGGAACAGTGTTTTCTGTTTGAGAGAAGAACTCAGCTTAAATATGCAGGTTGTGTGTGTTAAATGTGTGTGAATGAAACAAAACGCAACTCTGGGTATGTTTGTCATGAGGAAACAGTATTACACAGATCAGAAAATAGCGTCATATGGAGCTTTTAATCAAAAATAACTAAGACATCAGATTTTTCTTATTTTTTATGTTCAGAAAGTCTACTATTACCGACACTGAAAAACAGCACATTAAGTTACACTGATTTGTCCAAGCTGCCAACAACCAGACAAAGAAACACTGTAGCGTATAGTAATTGTCCCTCTGAGTCATTTGTACTTTTGAATTTCAATACTGTATAATATATTTAAATGAAATCCCTTAACTGCATGAAACAAGACACTTCTTATATTTGAGAAGGAACATGCTGAGGTGCTGCAGATCTCTTATACACTCACAGTCCGAGCATCTGCATAAAATCTATCAGCCAAACAGCAAGGGAGGAAACTCAACCCCGCCAGGAGACATAGAGAGTATGGTGGTGCATGGTCACAAGTTACACATGTTACTATGGCAAATGTACAAAAAAATACCCCAAAAAAACAAACTGTTATTATGATAGGATAGGCTAATTATGATATGATGCCAATATAATGGTGAGTGTTTTTTTATTGTGTAGACTTAAACTTAATTTTCTGATCTGTTATAATGTTGTACCCTCAACAAAAACATTCCTGGAGTTGTGTTTTGTTTCATTCACACATGTTTAACACACAAAGCCACAAAGCCAAAGACTGGGATCTTCTCTCAAACAGAAAACATTCTGTTCCACCTTGTGATGTCACGTGGTAAAACAGGAAGTGCTCCTCTGCGTTTTGTTTTGTTAACACCTGCACTAGAATCATTTGGATGATTTCAGCTCTGGAATTTCCAATTTCTACTAAAGTAAAGGTTAATTAAAAGGTTTCTCAAATATGTTGTGTTTTTGAGGAGGTAATTCCATTCTCCATTCTCACATGGCTTAAAGTTCACAAGAGTCAAAATGTGTAATACAAGACATTTAAAGCTACAGTATGAAGCTTTCAGGAGGTGTCATGTCACCTGCATGATTCCATGGAAATAAAAAGTGAAAACCCTTCTTCGCAACACTTCACCATGGAGATAGTTCAGTTTTATGCCACACAGTCGGGTCAAAATCAGGTTTGTGGAGATGCAAGCCCACTCAAAGTAAGGACACATATTTCAAAGAGAATGCTTTTATTTATATTTTTATATTTTATTTATTTTTATATTTTGTATCTAATTATAAAGCGTTTTCATGTGCGAAGTAAACATGCTAGTTGTTGTGACACATTTACAGAACAGGGTCAAGTCCTATGAGCAAGAAAATCTTATATATCCATCCATCCATAATTCAGCAACAAGTTTACTTTAAAATTATACCATTAACTGATATGTTATTGTTTTATATTAAAAGGTGAAAATGTTTTATATTAAAAAAGAAAAAAACATCTTTGCATTGAATCTTAGATGAATTCACAAATAACTTTGTATTGCACATGTATTATCATGGAAATTCTGACAGTGTGAGAGGCTTTTGTTCTGAACAGTGTATAAAAAGAGAGAGAGAATATGAATTATTAAAATCTCAAAGGAGCGATATCTTCCAAAAATGCTTGCAATTTTGACAAGTAAAAGACAAAAACTCAAGGTAATATCAGTATGATGTCTGCCTGCCATTCTGTTCTGTTGACAGATTTGCTTTAATAAATGACCAGTGGAAATTTGCTTTTTACAAATCGGTAAAAAGAGCTCGCAGGCCGTATTTGAGTTGACATTTTTAAGTGTGGACGTCCTTGAGAAAGACGGACAGGCGACGAGGGAACCAGGCACACGAGAGCGCTGGGCAAGAGGAGAAACAGAAGAGCAGACAGGTGCAGACAGGAGCTGACAGGTGCAGAGAGGAGCTGACAGGTGCATGCAGGAGCAGAGAGGAGCTGACAGGTGCAGAGAGGAGCTGACAGGTGCAGAAAGGAGCAGAGAGGAGCTGACAGGTGCATGCAGGAGCAGAGAGAAGCTGACAGGTGCATGCAGGAGCAGGCAGGAGCTGACAGGTGCATGCAGGAGCAGGCAGGAGTAGAGAAGAGTTGACAGGTGCATGCAGGAGCAGAGAAGAGCTGACAGGTGTATGCAGGAGCAGGCAGGAGCTGACAGGTGCATGCAGGAGCAGGCAGGAGTAGAGAAGAGTTGACAGGTGCATGCAGGAGTAGAGAAGAGCTGACAGGAGCAGGCATGAGCTGAGAGGAGCAGACAGGAGCAGAGAGGAGCAGACCGGTGCACAGAGGAGCAGACGGATGCAGAGAGGAGTCAACAGGTGCAGAGAAGAGCAGACAGGAGCAGGCAGGAGCAGAGAGCAACCAAAAGAAGCAGCAGGATCACAGAGAAGCAGGCAAGAGTTGACAGGAGCAGACAGGTGCAGAGGCTGTCAGGAGCAGACAGGTGCAGAGAGGAGCAGACAGTAGCACAGAGGAAACGACAGGTGCAGGAAGGTGCAGAGAGGAGCTGACAGGAGCAAAGTAAGACCTGAGAGTGACGGGATAATTTTGCTTTGAGAAAGCTCAAGTTCCAAAAAGCAGTGCTATAAGGACAACAAAAATAAAAAATGTGAACTGAACTGCACAATTTATCAAATCATGTCAACATCTTGTCTTGTCTGATTCTCAAGGACCAAATCTTGTGTCGTGTCTCGTTCCATCCCAACTAATAAGGCAAAACAGCTGTAAAGAGTATCACAAACAGTCTAGTGAGTATAATCTTTCAAACAAGAGAAAAAGGTGAGATTTCTGAACTTAAAAGTGTTTAATATTGACTGCAAAAATATATAATGCACTTCTCTTGACATGTTAAGAAGTTAAATTTTTTGTTAACTACATACTCTCCAGGCAAAGAAATGCACCTTTCCTATTTCCGACATTACTGAAGCTCCATCAATAATAAGTCTCTGGGCTGCTCAGAGGAAGCGTCTGGGGTGAGGGAAGCCTGCTGCCCTGCTGTGTCCTGCCTCACCCCAGCGGCTGCCTTCCCCAGACCCATCCTCTGTCACGCCTTCATTAAGACCATCGACCCGACGCGCTTATTAAAGACATTCATTACCCCAGTATTGAACCAGCGCTGCCAAGGCCGGACCCCAATGCATCACAGGAGCAGGTGCAGTGGTTACGGGGCGGCTGTGGGGGGCTATTGGACATGTTGGATGTTGCAAAAAGGGGAGGGGTCACGTACACAAATGGCCGCTGAAAAGGCAATTAACGGGTGACAGGTATGGACGCGTACAGGGACAGGCACAGTTCTGTAGAGTATCAATCATCGCTAATGAAGTGCTTGATTAGGGCGCCGAAGGGCTTTCAATCACATGTACAGACAGCAGCGAATAGTTAAGGGGGAAACTTTTGTACTTTTTGTATGTTCGGCAGTTTTGATTTGCTATATGCAGTTTGAGGTATGGGTATTAGACATTGTGGAAAATAATGCATCTTCTAGGGCCACATATCTAAACACAGACGAAGCAGAGGGACGATCGAGGGCCATAGACTGGTGCTCAGTACAGTGAATAATTGAAATATACGCATGTTTAACACGTTAGAATGAGCTATCAGTCCTTTATTCATGCTAAGATAGACGAAACCACATAATAAATATTAAATATTGTCTTATCAAGGTAGATTTTGCGCGTCATGCAAAAGATAAATAAAAAAAAGCATAAGATACATTCATAATATCAGTCATAATCATTTTCAAACTTTTTGCAACAAGAACATGGGAACATTTGTTACCACTGTAAGCAAACTAGGCAAGGCAAACTAGGCAGAAATTAGGCAAGGGTGAATCCAAGGCTTGGATAATGCGCTCGCTCACTAGTTCTGCTCCTGTCTGTTCTCCGTCAGCTCCTTCTCTTGCCTCACTGCTGAATTTGCTAAGCGCTGTGCTGAGGGGGAGACAGCTTTCTGACTTTTAACAGGCATGAATGAAGTAAACATGTCCCCTTATCATTGTCAAACTGTGTCCATCAGGTGAATTAGTATCATTGATCATATCGTCTCAATAATCTTTCACAAACTTCAGCACCGATTCGTTCTCTGTCAGAATAAGTTTGCCACAAGTCTCAATGTGGAAATGTATTTTAGCTACAGCTGCTCAAAAACACAAAACTTAACCCTTTCACACCACCTGTAAAGGAAATAAATATTGCAAAGATTTGTTCTATACATGTCTTGTAGCCATTCTCAAATCCATCATAACAACAGTATGCACGGATTAGATCAAACCAGTGACACTCTGGCTGGTGGGCAAACTACTGAGCCACCACCACACAAACCAGTTTTAAGGAAGTACTAAAAAAGAACTTGGCTATGTTTAAAAAAAAATCAACTGCAAATACCAGGACTAAACCAGCAAAAAGACGCCAGAGTACCACAAAAGAAGACCAGGTACCATATCAGGAATGTCAAGACGATTAGGTTAACTGATAAAAGATTATTCAGGTCACAATATAATCAGAAGAGCTACAAAATTATAATCGTGAGAATTTTAGAAGCAAAGTAATAATTTCTGTTCTCCAAAAAGTTCAATTAATGTACCTTTATCAGGGTGTTTATGTCATTAAAAACTTTTTTAAGTGACAAGATATAAGAAAAAAAGCCCAGAAAGTCCGAGAATGTATGATTTTTTTATTTATACAGTTACTTGAAGAATAAAAAACAGCTGTATAACACATGGATTTGGATCACTTCTGTCATGTTTCTCTGCACTGGTATCGGTTAATATCGGGTATTGACAGAAACTTAAAGGTGCACTATGTAACTTTTTAGTTGGGGGTCCGTCACCTGCTTGTTTCTATGGATATGTCATTGCTCGGCCTGGAATGCTCCACAGTATGACATTAAACAGCTCTACCTTACATTTATTCAATTACAGGTGGTTTTATAGCTCAAAAATACCTAAAGGGTCTGGTTTGGACTCCATTATTATAGAAAGGTTTAATGCCATACTGAAAAACATTCCAGACAAAGCAAAAACATCTCCAAGGAGAAAAGTATTTGACAGGCCCTCCAACAGAAAGTTACACAATACACCTTTAAAGCCTTAGTATCAGAATTACTATCAGAACTGTGCCTCCCTGATATGAGAGTAAAGCTTGGAAAGTATTTAGTTTAAACCACTCTCTCTTATGTTACACTCTTTTTAGCTCAGCTCGAAGCCAGAGTGAATCCCAGAGCGGCTCATTCATCACCGCTCATACAGACCTGGCCTCCATCCGGGCTCCAGGCAACCGCGCGTTTTTAACTGACGACATCATTTGTGCCCTGCTCAAACAAAAGCAGAAGTCATCATCAGAGGAGGAAGAGTCGCGGAGAGGAGAGGGAGATTAAGGCGTGAGAGAGGTGCAGAGACGGGTCATGAATCATAGTGACACTGGGGCTGGCGGCGTGTCAGGACAGGAAGAAGAGGAGGAAGAAGAAGAACAGAAAGAGGGAAGAGGAAGCGGAGGAGAAGGGAGGAGGAAGAAGAGGTGGGGGAGACAGAAGAAGAGGGAGGAGGAAGAAGAAGAGAGAGAAGGAGGAGGAGAACAAGAAGGCGGAGGAAGAGGAGGAAAATCAGGAGGAGGAAGAGGGCCAGAGACAGGACACTGGCCAGGTCACAGCCTGTGGGCTTTTTAATAAGAGCCAGAATAAAGTTTTGAAATTTAAATCCATTTTGAGAAAATTACCAGATGTGACATTGGGAATGGCTGTCCAAAACACTGCGGGCTGGGAGGTGTGGGTGTGTTGTCTAAAACTGCACAATCTAACTTTTCTAGGGTCTCCATGGAGATACTATTGCTATGTTTAAACTTTTCCACAGTATGACATTAAATCCATCTATCTTACAATTATTCTGTACTCTGTATATTATTATTACTCAATTATTGCTCATGAATACCTTGAAAAACATGCAGTTACAGTGAATGCTCTCGCCTCTCTGCAGACCCAACCTGTTACACCCACTTGTTGCTATGGTGACAGATACTGTAAGTGTAATGCATTCAAAATAGTGAATAGTGAATTTTAATTCTTAATACATGCATTTATTTTGGATGAAAAAAAAAAAAAAAAAAAACTCACCCACAGCACTTTTTTTTTTTTTTAAATCACAAACCTTTATGAGAACTGTGTAGTCATGTTTTGTGCAGTTTTCTTTTTGCAGTATTCAGTGTTCAGTAAAACAAAATATCTGCCTGTGCTGGAGACGTATGGCTGATAGCCGATACGCTAAAAAGTGCAAAATCGGTCTATATCTACTTATTAACCATAATCAGAAGGACTTTTTTCTCTAGGAATGTCAAAATATGAAATTTCAATGTTACAATAAGACATGACATCAAATAAAATCCTAAAATTATTTTTAAAAATATATGGTTAAAGATCTATTGCCTACAAAACAAAGACAAAATATGAAATTCAACCAAACTGTGTACAGGAGTGTTGTACTAATACTACAGTAGCAACAATCTATATTCCTGAGTTAAAGTAAAAATACTGAATAAAATTACTGACGTGCAAAAAGAAGTGTAAAAAGGCCAGGAGAAATCTTACAAACAGAAAAAGCAACATTTCAAAATTCAAACCCACATTCACATCCCCCATTACTTTGCCTGTGTTCGCTTGAGGCAAACCCTAAATAAAGCCATCTACAGTCGCACAAAGCGTTAAGACCTCATAGACGTCATCAGAGTCCGAGTATGGTGAAAAAGACTTGTTCCATGTTGAACTAATTGCATAGCGCAGGCAGGAGGTACTAAAGCCCCCCACTGCTCGCTCTCATAAAAGAAAATATCAGAGACTATATCAACAGGTTATACACCATTATTTCTATCCAATGAAAACTGATTTTAGAGATTGAATGCTCTTGCTCCCAGCTACGGAAACAAGGAAGAAAAATACTGACGCCTGAAAAGAATGTGTCACTCAGAAATGTTTTAATATCTTTACATTCTCCAAAACAGCATGGGAGTTTGTATTTGGTATTAAAAGGAACCCCAAGCTGCTCAGTGCTTCCACAGTAGCAGTAGTGCTCTTAACCAGTCTTAGGACCCCCTCTACTGGTGGTATGCAGGTACAGCACCCTAAACACTTACAATGGAAAGGGAAATTTACCAGAACGTTTAACATAGTTTTAAAAGTACTGCAAAAGAATAAAACACTAAAACTGGAGACTAGCTTTCTTTAGAAGAGTTCCACCAAGATTTTAAGTTATGTTTTTGTTTTTGTTTTTTAATCAAAATTGAAACAAACAGAGGTGGAATGTAATGAAGTAACATTAATTACTGTACTTAAGTAAAAAATTGAGGTATCTGTACTTTACTTAAGTACATTTTGCAGTAGATACTTTTTACTTTTACATCACTACATTTGTGAGCAGGTACCTGTACTTTCTACTCCACTACATTTTTAACAGGACTGAAAAATATAAGTATTTTTTATTATTGTATGAGACAAGCTGAAAAGGCTGAGCGTTTATTTTTAACATGTTCGTAGTTTGAGAAAACAAAAAAATACAAATAAAAACAGCTACAAATAAAAGCAATCGATTTTACAATGGAAGTTTAATTAGATCTCAAAATCCGCATGAAATACTTTTACTTTTCACTCTTTAAGTACATTTTTAAACAGGTACTTTAATACTTTTACTTAATATTTTTCATGTGATACTTTTACTTGACTTTTTTTTTTTTTGCTCCGGTATCTGTACTTTTACTTAAGTAACAAAATTGAGTATTTCTTTCACCACTATTTTTGAGAAAACAGCATGTAATGGTTTTAAATAATGAACAGCCTGTCTTGCTTATGTTTCTGAAAATGATGAAAGTAATTTACTTCAATATGCAGAAAATGAAACTGAAGTGAAATATCTGACCAATCAATAACCCTAAAAGGAAAGAATGTAGATTTTTAGACCCTATTTTTTTTATTTTTAGAAACGCAATGGAAATTCAAGTTTCAGACACAAAATTCCATGTCTCCTGTGGACATCTGACAGACAAAAACTCCACAGGATTTGGGGGATTTTTCTTTCTTAATATTCTTGGGCTGCTCCCTCTCCTCCAACACAACTAAAAAAATTGATGTGCTGAAGTTCTGGAAAATAAAGTCCAGCAGTGAAAGAGTTGAAAAGCATTAATATGAAAAGAAATCAAACTGTTTTGGCCTTTTATTCAGTGTAATGAAAGAAAACTCACATCTATGTCTTACTTTTGTTAAATTGTATTTATCACAATAAGCATACTTCTCGCTCTGGCTGTGTGCAAAACTTTAGAATGAGTACATGATGGAAATATAATACTGATACTTTGCAGCTAATTTCATCAACTTTAACTGGGGGTGTGATGCTAACTGTAGGCTCTGCTCTGTCTGAGGCGTTTTTAAAGTTTAATCTGAGCTTTGTTTTAACACAATTTGACCGTAAAGAACTGACTTCGCTGGAACTACAGCAGGTGATTTGATTTGTGGGCTTAAACAAATCTCTCACACATAATCACTCTCGCCTTTTTGTTGAAAATCAAACCACTAAACAGCACCATGAACATGTTTAAATCCAGTTTTTGACAGTGTTTGCTAAGAAGTGCATCGTGTCTCCATGGTAACTGGTGAACATTCCGCCAATACACATACTTGTAGAGCACCCCCGGCGTGATGTCACTGCAAAGTATCAATATAATATAATCTAAGGTTACATGTATTTCCACAATCTTAGATATTATTGGCAATAGCAAATGCAGTCGCTTGTATACTCGATTTTCCTATTCAAAACTCAATTCAAATTATTTTAACACACGACATGTCCTCAATAAAGACTCTGTAAAGCCTTTGAGGCAATGTAGTCTTTTATCATTCTTCATTATTAAGACATTTTAAAACTTCTACGTCTTGTCAAAGTGAATAATTAGGAGTTAAACATGATATAGCCAGTGTATTAAATATTACTGTGTATTGTATTAATAATGCTTTAGCCAACTGTCAGGATTTTAGAACTAAGGCTATTTATCAAACTTGTCAATGTGCTTCCAAGTACTGTATTTTTAGCTTTATGGAAAAATGAAACAAGATATGGAAAATAATTTCAAAAATGAAACTAGGCACATAGGAAGAGACACAAAATGACATTAAAGCTTGGAAATTTGGCAATGGGAACAGTCTTTCCTCACTTCAGTTTGACAGGAAAAATCCAAAGTCATTCGCGGCTAACGGACAACAACTTCCTGATCCTTTAAGTGAATATGACAGTTTTTCATGTTTTTCTAATTATGACTTGGTTTGGTGGGATAATACCTGCGGCAAATATTTATCATAGTTTTGCATCTGTTGAGTTTGAGGAAAAAAGTTGAGAAAAGTACAAAAACACAGGACGTAGCGCTGAGTTCTAAAATACAGTATATCTACCATAGGCTGTATATATAAACGGACATAGTTACAACCCTAACTCACCTTTATGTAACAGATAATACTCCCTACAACTGTACAACAACTCACACTTGTGTAATGGATAACCTTATGTCCTGTCTATCATCATATCATTGTTGCACTGTCTTTCTTGTCTTTTGTATACAGCTGTGATTTTATATTTTTGTTACGTATTTTTCTATTTTATTTTGACATGTACATATACATTTATATAATTATGCCTTATTTGACACCTGTCTCTTGCTATCTTTTTAGCTACTTATTTAGAATTTATTATTACCATTTATTTTTTACTCTTTGTTATTATATTATATTGTGACGTGTGAACTACTGTGTCCAAATAATTTCCCTTGTGGATCAATAAAGTTTGTCTAAGTCTAAAGTCTAAGTATAGCTAACCCAGTAGCCGTTGGCGTTTTTATTTTGCTATTTTGTATGTAAATAAATTCCTAATATAGACCTGGCTCCAAATCCGCCCCATAACTGCTAGCATCATGAGCTTCATTTGACTGGAGCTGAACGCTATGGATGACTTACTTCAGTCCCTTAGTCCATCTCTTTATACACTACAGTCTATGATCTCCACCTCTGTCTTCAACATAATTTAACAAAATAAATTAAGTTATAAATTAAGTTTAGGCCCTTGTTAACATTTTGGTTGCAGGTAACAGCTGTGGAATTACCTCGACTTATGTTACTCCTGCTGCCCGTGTCCAACCAGGAAGTAAAAGAATGAACTTCACCAACATTTTAAAAACAGATTTAAATAAAAACTTAAAGGCGCACTGCATGACATTTCTAGTGGAGGGTCCGCCACCTGATGTCTACATGGAAATGTTATTGCTTTGACTAGGATGTTCCATGAGGGAGACAATTCAGATCTGTGGAGAGTCACCCCTGTTCACAGAAGGAATTATTGTATTTTTGAGCAACAGAAACACCCATAATGAATAAATGATGAAAGTGTTTAAAATCACACCATGGAACAGTTCAGGCAAAGCAATAACATTTCCATGGAAACAAGCAGGTGGCAGAACCTCCAACAGAAAAGTTACACAGTGCACCTTTAAATATAATGACTTTAACTATGTTTTAGTGAAATATACAGTCTAACCTGTCAAATGCACTTGAAGCTAAACTTAAACCTCACTAAATAAAGACAGATCTTAAAGAGGCCATGGACAATGCTTTGTTTGTCATTACAGAGCTATGCGCCGCTGGTCAGAGCCGTACTCTTTATGTTTAATCACTGCTTTCCGTACTGATGTTGGGGCAGCTGGCATTAATTCACTTCACTTAATAAGACTATGCTGGCCTCAGTGTATGCAGGAGTGGATGATAAATTGTCTGCAAGATAATACAGAAATTGCTGATTCAAAGTTAGGCAAATCCTAAAACTATACTGTAAAATGAAATTGCCTTCTTCAAATAAGGGTATTTTATAGATTGCAAACCTGTTGGAAAGTCTTAAAACAGTGCTATATTAAAAGGTGCATTATGTAACACTATGGAGGGGCTGAAATGATCCAAATGATTCTAGTGAAGGTGTATGGAGTTTAAAAACACAGTGGAGCAATTTGGGTACTACTACTTGACAAAACAAGGTAGAACGGTCTTTTCAGTTTGAGAGAAGACCTCAGCCTAAATGTGCAGGGTTTGTGTGAATGAGTGACATGTGTGAATGAAACAAAACACAACTCCAGGTATGTTTTTGATGAACAAACATAAACATTTTAACATAGATCAGAAAATAGCGTAATATGGACCCTTTAAAGGATAAAAACACATATCCCCCTTCTCTATCATATGTGTGTTAGACCATGTTAAAAGATCTAATATGCAACAGCTATCATTATCACTTCCTTTATTTTTGTTCTATGGCTAATCCAGCTGAATCATTAATATATTCTCATGCGACATTATGTCTCATTAGCCAACACTTGATGTCATTTGGCAACTGACTACGCTACTGACAAGACATCATCCAACAGAGACCAGTGTCCAAAAACACTCGCTAGAAGTGTCAAAAGTATGTCTTCTTTCTTTATACAAACATGTCATTTTGGTCCCGAGAGGGTTTGAGATGTTGACAAAACCGGGATGGTACAAGCCGCAAGGTAATTACAGCCAAACTGAGGGCGTATGGTAATCTACGAGGTCAAGTGCAATTCCACATACACATTTTTGCGCTAATTAAAAGTGTAAACAATCAGGAACGTGCAGAGTAAAACCAAATAATTCTTACATTAAAAGTCGTTAGGTCCACTTTCTGCATAATGGCTGTGAGATTAATTGAATTGTAATAGAGATGGGATCGTTTCAAATAGTCAGTGATCAGCTAAGGACTTTTTATAGAGACGTTTACAGCCAGATAACTGCTGAAAACATGACTACGCTGTTCTTTTAAAGGTTTTTGTGGTTTAAAAAAAAAAAAATGGGGGCTGTGAGTTTGTAGTAAACTGAAGTAACATCATTTGGGGAAAATAATCACAATCAGCCAAACATACACTATCAGCTCAAAAATATAGGTGGACCTTATTGACCAAAAATCAGGGTTAAGATTGAGAATTATATGCCACATTTTCCAGCCTTATTGTTAATACACGCATAGAAAAAAGCTAAGAATCCTACACATGGGGTACATCACAAGTGCATGTAACAACTGATTAGTGTTGCAAGATTAATCGTAATCTAAATCAAAATTAGAATGGACTCAATTAGAAAATCACAAAGGCTGCAATTTTTGAAGTACCATCATTTCCTCCACAAACAAAATCTCCTGTCTTCTTCTGCATAAACACTGCATAAACATGAAGCTTCGTACACAGCTTGTTAGTTCTTTTTTTGGTCAATTCTTGTGGGCATGTTTAAAATGTTTCTTGTTTTTTTTTAATTTGTTCATTTGTGTGTTAATGTGCAAGTGGATAAACTGTAAGAATTGCTGACAAAAATGTAAATGCAAATGTGTGTTTTGGGAAAAAAGAGCAAAGTGGAAAGATACTGAACTAAAAGATTCTGCAGCACAAACAGCCTCCAGGATTTTTGTTTATTTTTTCTTTTTCCTTTAAGTCACTTTTCCAGATACGACAAAAACTGTGGCAAGATGATGAAAACCGTGAGTTTGTGCTTCTCAGTCTTTGTGTCTTCGAGGTGCAAGGAAATAACAAAAGTATTGAGGAAAAATGTTGAAGAAACTGTTCTGAAAAACTGGCTGTGAAATAAAACTATAAATACTTAATGGATGTCCATAAAAAAGGCAAGAGGCTGGATGAAAAAAGAGTCACCTGCCCATGGAAGAAACACTGTGTGGGGGTTGTCTGTGGCCCTAGGCTGGTTTTGGCTGCGGGCAAAGCTGAAATGAAAAACACAAGGTCAATTTGTTCAGTGTAAACAAAATTTGGAGTTGTATCCACATTGTTAGAACATTAAAACAGTCGCAGCGAAAACCTTAACCCATTTACCCTTCAGTTTGACAGTCATTTTCAAATATTTAGACTTTTTAGAAAGATTAAACCATAAAATTTCACAGCTTGCATCATAGCATGCCCTACAATCCTTCCGAGACTTAGCCCCAGTTGTCCGACTTCTAAGATTTTGAGATATCATTGAGAATTCCAAGTATAAAAGCAGTACAAATATCAGTCCTTGTGAAATTCCCTTAAGGTGGCACAGACTTCAGAAATGGTGTTAACTTTCTTCCCTTTGTCGCCAATAAGATAAGATAAAAAGTCTAAATGTGAAACGGTATAAAAGGATTTTCAGCTTTTAAATCACATCTTAAAGGTCGCAATTAGCAAATCAGAGAGACTGTTATTTTTAAAAGGTGCAAAAATGGCGCAATTTTCCCTTGTTTCTATGGATATGTCATTGCTCTGCATGGAATGTTCCACAGTATGACATTAAACAGCTCTACATTCATGAAATTACAGGTGGCATTCTGACTGTAAGTGGGGTTGTCTCTCCACAGATCTGACCAGTAACTTGGTCTGATTTGGTCTCCATAGAGATAGAAAGATTTAATACAATATTGTGGAACATTCCAGACAAAGAAATAACCTCCCCATTTAGATGTTGACAGACCCTGCACCAGAAAAGTGACACAATGCATCTTTATAATTGGCTGATTTCTGATTAAAAAAAAAAAAAGAGTAATCACAAATCCAACCACAAATCAATTACAATCACAAACAGATTTTCGTCTCAAAAAAATCATGCTAATAAATTTCTGTAAAACAAAATATAGGATTATATAAAATAGAGAAGACAATCCTGCCTTTATATGGGACAATACTTTTTAACCCAGTAGATCTGACATCTTCAGTACAAATCATATCCGCATTTGTTGGATTTATGTCCCTGTCCCTTTAAAGGTGCACTGTGTAACTTTTCTGGTGAAGGGTTTGCCATCTGCTTATCTCCATGGTGATGTTATTGCTTTGTGTGGGATGTTCCACAGCATGGCATTAAACAAATATATCTTGTATTTATTCAATTACGGGTGTTTTTACTTCTCAAAAACAGCAAAAACATGTATTATTACCATGAGCGGACCCACTACTCCACAGATCTGACCTGTAACTTGGCCTGGTGATCTGATGATGTGCCCTGTTTGTCACACTAACAGTTTTTTTTCTTTGTTTGTTTTTTTCTCAAAACAGTGCAGCTCTAATCTGGATGCAGGCCTAACATTGTGAAAAGACCTCGGGCGTGGAGCTCCAGACCACAGCAGGGACAAGATGATGGGAATAAGAGAAAATGAAAAACTGTTTGGGGTTTGCTGTGAGGGGAGGGCGAGACCACACAGAAACAGAGCTGTGGTTCAATAATTTCATTCGAACACAGAGACGAACAGTGAGAGAGTGAAAGCTACTTCTCATCTGTGACTCATTATAAACAGATTCTTTCATTGCTAAATGCCAGTAAAGCCAAAGAATAAACTTCAGAACCAACTACCAGTAAAAAGTCTGGACTCACTCTCTCGTTCAGTGTTTTTTTCTAAATGTTTACTACTTTCTACATTTGATATACATACAGAAGACATCAAATATTAAGTAAGATGTATGGAATTATGTAGCAAAGAAAAAAAAGTGTTTTGGGTTTTTTTTAATTGATTTTATAACCAAATCCTCAAATTACCACCTTTTGCTTTGGATATTGTGTATTGTGTATTTTGAATAATGGCCCCATTTTCTGACACAAACATAAAAAATAATAACTAAATAAAACAACAACAAAAATAACAATAAAAAATATATATGAAAGATACAATAGCTACTTTACATGTGGTTGTTTCATGACATTTCACCCTACCAACATACATATTACACATCTTTAGAGTTGAATGATGGTTTCTGAAGCAAAAAAACAAATTGACATTGTGTTTTTCATTTCATTTTTCATTTTATGTTTCATGTGGATAGACCCAGTAATTATATAACTATTAACAATAAACCAGGTCAACAAATCTGCAATCTGAGAGCTAAGCAGCAAATCCCACCATAGATTTCTGACCTGTCCTCCTGCTCCATTTTAAACCATAGGGATTCTACGTTGTGATACGATTCTATGTTGAAGAAACTCAGCCTATAAATTTTCATAGTTTTATTATTCATTGCAGAATTTCCTGTAAATAATAGCTATTAAGGTTGTCCATGATGCGTTTGATTTGTATAAATAATGAAATAAAGTAATAAAAATGCCAAATCCCAATAGAGACTTATAGGTCAAATCTGCTGCCAAGTTTTCCTAAATTGAGTTAAACAGATATGGGAATTCCCAGTAATGGATAGTGCTGTTCTGTTTTCTTTTATTAGTCTGAATATATTGATACTTTGCATTTGAAATCTACTCTAAATGTTTCTGTGATTTTAAATTTGCATTTAGTTAGAAAAGCCAGAGACCTTGTAACAGAGCAAATTGTGGTTTAAATCAGCTATAATAAATTACAGAACATAAACACAAATAAGTTAATACTGTTCAGACAAATTGTTGGACCTGAAATGCAACCAATTTCAACCTAAATCTTTATCATAAACCAAATGAGCTGTTTTGGTAATCCACAGGCTGAGAGTGGTTATTATATTGAGTGTGACAAGTTTTTATTTTTATTTATCTTTATTTTACTGTTGTTTCTTTTAATTAATTCATGTTTATAATAATAATAATAATAATAAATATAATAATAATAATAATAATAATAATAATAATAATAATAATAATAATTATTATTATTATTATTATTATTATTATTATTTACTTATTTTTATTTTTTACTTTTTTGTGATGTGGAAGCTTTGATTTATCAATGTCTCTCCATTGAAAAACAATAAAATTGTGTAGAAATTTTTTTTTAATTTCATGGGTAGAGCATGTATAAAGAAGTGGACTAAAGGAGTGTGAGGTCACCTAAAGCGTTTAGCTCCAGTCAAATGAAGCTCATCATGGCTGGCAGTTATAGGGTGAATTTGGAGCAGAGTTCTATATTAGGAAAAGAATGAAATAAAAGCTCACTGCAGCAGTTTCAGAGAGAGGGGTGACAATTTTTCAATGTAAAGTAAATCGGAGCCGGAGCCAGAGTCAGTGGAGCTGGAAGCGCCCCCATGCTCACGCGGCAGCTAGCAGATTAGCTAGGTCCATTTTATATACAGTCTGTGGCAGAGAGTTACTTCAGATGTCTTTGAAAATAAACCACCTCCGGAAAAATATGTCATTTCAAATCTTGGCAAAGTGACGAAGACTTTAGCTCAGGCGTTTCAAACTTCCCCGACACAAGTCCCATAAAAACTCGTGTCTCACCGGGACCGAATGCCAAGAAACCAAAAAACTACGATAAAGTTACAGCTGAAAAATGACTGGATGAAACCGATAATGCTGAGCTAAACCATTTTTTCTGATATTAATCTTCCACAAAACAGTAATCACATATTTCCTAAACACAGTGTGAGAGTCAGGCAAGTCAGGCGACACAATGCCAACTATTTATTTTAATACAGAAAGAAATGTGTATACATGTAGATCTAATCTATTAAAGTTATGAAATTGTAATAGCACCACAAACATGTCAAAGCAAGTGAAAAACACCTAGTGGGCATATTGTATTTAGTAGCAGTATTGATACTTTGCAATGACGTCACGCTGGGGGTGTTCTGCATGTATGTGTATGACTGAATGTTCATCAGTTACCATGGAGATACAATGTACACACTGACAAACACTGACAAAAAGTTTTAAGACCGAAAAAATCTGAAAACTCAGTGAAAAATACTAAATTGATTTAAACAACACATTTTCAGGAACATTTTATGGTCCTTTCAACAAAAATGTGAGAGTGACTAACTGAAAAACTGTTACCTTTGACTGTACTTTTATTTGAGAGGAACTTTAATGGCACAAAGCAGCTATCACTTCCAACTAAGTCAGTTCTTTATCCTCAAATTGTGTTAAAACAAAGCTTAATTTAAGTCTAACTTGAGTAAAAGAGCTTCAGACAGAGTTAGTAACACCCCTGGGGAATGTTGATGGCATCAGCTGCAAAGTATCAATGCAACTTTGTGGTTTGAGCTCAGTTTTGTCCTGATGTGGACTTGGTTGGGTCCTCTATAGTCCTGGTTTAGTTTAGTCCAGGTTTAGTCCTAGTTTAGTCCCAATTATGATGTGTGTTTGCAAATCTGAATGCATTTAGCAATGTTTTTGAGCAGAAATAAATATGTTGTGATCAAAACCTGGTAGAAGCATTTGTTCAGTCGTCATAAGTTAACATTTAATATAAGGTAACCACACCAGAAGAGGCTAGCAACCTTTAAAAAAAAATCTATAACACATTTTTGAGAAATCGGTGCAGCAATCTATAGACAAAGCCAATAATGAATCTCAAAAATCAATATTCAGAGTCCAAACTACAGTAATGTCATGATAAACTAGGTCAGAGAAACGAAAATAGCATTACATTTCTCATGCACGCTGATACTTAACAACAGAGTAAAGATTCTGTCTCTCAGATTTATGCCAAATCATTTCTTCACAAATATGCAAACCCAACATTCAAGTTTATGCAAATCATCAACAGCAACCTAAAGTAATTCAACCATTGCAAAGTACACTTGTCACAATGCTAAAATTTGAACTGAAAAACCCATTTCGATGACTACTAAACATTTTTTAGACAATTTAGTACAATTCTCAACACGAAATAATTGTAGTTTCTTTAATATTATCATGTAGGGGTACTACTAGTTCTGACAAAGATCAAGACCATTTTAAACTATTCAGAAAAAGTCATTTTATCCGGGTTTTTACAGAATTGATACCTGCTCAAATGAGTATCTAGCTTCGATACAAGTTTGAAAATGGATTTGTGTTTAGGTATCTTTCTTTTAAGACAACTCTATTGCAAAGATGGTGCAAAATCCAACTACTACCATAACAATACATTTAAGCAAGGCCTCAAGCAAAAATAGCAATTATCAGAATAATTAGAAGTCGTCAACAACAAAACACACTATACAACTGAAATTGCTTTGAAAAATGGTATAAGCGACTGGCGATGAAAGCAAACCTTAAAATGTCATTCTTCACAGTGACACAAATATATAATAGAAATGAGTGACTGACCAGCTTGTTCTCCTGCAGGTAGAGTCTCTGGAGTTTGGGGCAGCCTTTCGCGAGGACCTCCATGCCTTCATCTGTGATACTGTAGCACTGGCCCAGGTGGATGTCCTTTAGCTCTCCACAATGCTCTCCCAGCTGACACAAAAATACAAAACATTTCATATTAAGAGCAAGTCCAAGATAAAGCCTGCATTTTAGAATTTATGTTTGAATAAAAAAACAGCACTACATGTTTTTATGCACCGTGCTGCCAAACCACAATGCTTTCCCAGTTCACACAAATGTCGTATAAAACTGTTTTAGGCTTTATTGTTAAACTGCAAGAACAAGTACGTATTTTAGAATAGAGGTTTGAAAACAGGATAGAAATCAAATGTTTTGGTACTTTTTACTTTCTTGTTATGCAGCAAATGCTTTTATTGTTGAATGAATTGGTCATGTTTGAATAGTTTGTATTTTAGAATATTAATAATGAGATATATATATTTTTTAAGAATGAGAACTTTGAACTTTGTTGCTACTTTGATGCCATTGCATAAAGGTTTCTTTTGTTATTATTTCAGGAAATTTTAAAGTAATTGGAAGGGATCGTGTTGTAATTCCTAGTAAAAAAAAAAAAAACTGAGTTAAGAACTTTATATGTATTACATGAATCCTTTGTAAAGAACAAACCTTTTTCAATGCCTCATCAGTCAGCTTGTCTTGATTGCCAACATGGACTTTCACCAGCAGAGGGCAGTGTGTGGCCAGAGATGAGAGTGAGGCGTCCCCCAGTTGTTTGCAGCGGTAGGCTGTGTACTTTTGGAGGCCTGGACAGTGCGAGGCCAGAGTGGAGACGCCGTTGTCATGAACCCGTCTGCAGTCCGAAATGTTTATCTCTGTCACGTTATGTCTACGGGAAGCAATCTTTACCAAAAGTTCATCATTTACCTGAGAAACAAGAAAAAACGGCTTGAGTAAAACAAAAGTGTGTTATAATGTGAAAAACAAATAGTTACAAGATTTAAAGCATCATATGCTATTTTCGTATCTATGTTATAATATTGTTTCCTCATCAAAAACATACCTGAACACACTCCACTTTGTGATGTCATGTGGTAATACAGGAAGTGCTCCACTGTGTTTTGTTAAACTCCATATACCTTAACCAGAATCATTTGGATCATTTCAGTCCTGGACTTGCCAATCTCTACTAAACTAAAGGGCAAAAGGAGCTGTTAACTTGAAAACTACTGCTTCATGACATCACAAGGTAGAATAGAGTGTTTTCAGTTTGAGAAAAGAACTAAATATGTATATGACTAATTTGAGTTTTGGAGATGTAGCTAGACTAATAATAAAGGGTTACTCAAACATGTGTGAATGTAACAAAACACAACTCGAGTACGTTTATGATGAGGCAACAACAATCTAACATGGCTTAAAGCTCAAGAGGCCCTTTAAACATACCATGCCCTACTGACCACATTTAACCAGCAGTGTTGTGGGTATGGATGCACTCACTTGTTGTAGGCCACTGAGGTCGATTTGCTTCCAGAACTGAAAGTCTAAGCAGAGGTCACGCCAGTATTTGCACACGAGCGAGGCACACAGACAGCGCTCCTTCACCGACAAGTGGGACAGCACCTGGAGAGATAAAAAAAGCAGGTGAATCCATGCGGTAAGCTCTGTCAGATTAACAAATACAGACAAAACAGTAATCAAGAGTTAAACTCCTGCAAGCATTAAAGGGATAATATTACTTACATTTTCTGATCCATGTTATAATGTTGTATCCTCATCAAAAACATACCTCAAGTTGTGTTTTGTTTCATTCACATATCCTGAATATTTAGGCTGTGTTCTTACTGTGTTTTTAAACTAAATACACCTTCACTAGAATCATTTGGATGATCTCTACTGACCAAAAGGTAGAGGCTAACTTGAAAACTACCTCTTCATGACATCACAAGGTGGAACAGAGCATTTTGAGCTTTGGAGATGTAGACAGACTAATAATAAAGGATTACGCAGAAATGTGTGAATGAAACAAAACACAACTCCAGGTATGTTTTTGAGGAGGTAACAAGATATAACATGGATAAAAGTTCATGAGAGTCAGTTTAGCGTAATATAGGACTTTTAACTGTAGCTGTAAAATATATTGGAAAAACAGAGATTGCATAATTGGCTAATCTAATAATAATGCAAGAAACTAAATATATTACAATAACATCAATATTCCCTATCTGTTGGAAATGTACTGTTTTTTTCATTATAACATAAAAAATGCAGATATTAGTCTAATTCCTCGTCCCAATTCAGTCTGGTGTCAGTACACAGTTTGGAAGTGTAGAGTGCTTACTTTGAGGAGGATGGAGGAAGGCAGTTGGTTGATAGTTAAATGCTCTGCAGCTTCTGGGGCTTTGGGCTGGTCGTCATGGTGATGATTACAGCATGGAGATGAGTTTGAGCTATGGGGCACATCTACAGGGTGTCCCAGCCCACAGCAGCCTTCAGTGGGAGCGATGGAGGAAGAGGAAGAAGAGGACGAAGAGGCGGAGGGAGCAGCGGAGGGGTCAGGACAGACAGGGGCTTGGCAGGTGCTGGGCTCATCGCAGGAGGTCTCCTCTGCTCCATTTTCCAGGACTCCCTCAGGCCCAGAGAAGGCACAGCGCGGCTGCTTACAGGGAGTGCATCTTTGCACCTCAGAGCACTTCCTCTTACAGACCTGCCACATTCAAACATGCATTAAAACGTTTATGTTTTGGTAATAACAACAATTTCACAAACTGTAAAACACAACTCCTAGTATCTTGATCAACATTTTTCCTGCACTATTTTGTATTTGGGTGCACAGAGTGAGACTTGGGTGTATTTTCTAAAAATGCACATAGGACAAATATTCAGCATTATAAATTGTATCAGATCAGGTATCAACTGCAAGTTATGTAATCAATAAGTAGTTTAAATTCGTTCAGACATGATGATTATGAAATGCTATTTTTGTGTATAGCAGTGTTTCCCATAGATTTGGTTAAGATTATGGTGGCACAAATCATTTTAACTTGAATAATTCAATCTCATTTAATTTGTGGAGTATAAATGTCACTTACTTTAGCACTTATTTAAGCAGTCATTTTTGACCAGTGTAGTTTATTTTATAAGTTTAGGATAATGCAATGAGAAACAAAGTCAAAGTTTGTTATGCCAATTAAGTCCAAGTTGTTTTTAAACTATGGGGAGAATTTTAGACTATGGCAGGGCCCCATACTCTCCTCTTGGGCACACTGGCAGGGTCATGGTAACCAATACACAACAAGACAGCGGTCTGTCCACTGTTGTACCTCGGTATTGAATGATAGCTCTGTGACACTTTTACCATAGCTGCCCGAGGCTTCAGAGATTTCACTCAATCTTGCATAGTCAACTTTGACTTACTGAGATATTTAATGATAATTACACAAAATTGACTCTTGTGAGCTGTTGGTCATGTTATAATGTTGTTACTTAATCAAAAACATAGCTGGAGTTGTGTTTAGTTTCATTCACATGTTTGAGTAATCTTTTAGTCTGTCTGCATCTCCAAAGCTTGTGATGTCACGAAGCGGTAGTTTTCAAATGAACAGCTACCTTTTACCTTTTGTTGAGTAGACATTTGCAATTACAGGGCTGAAATTAACCAAATGATTCTAGTGAAGGTGTATGGAATTTTAAAACACAGTGGAGCACTACCATGTGACGTCAGTCTTTTCTGTTTGAGGGAAGAACTAAGCCTAAATATGCAGGGTTTGTGTGTTAAACATGTGTGACTGAAACAAAACACCACTCCAGGTATGCTTTTGATGAGGAAACAACATTACAACACAGATCAGAAAACAGTGTAATATGGGCCCTTTAACCTGAGCATGGATCTGATCAAATGTATATATTTTTTGCACCAAATAATATTGTAAACTAAACCAAATAACACTTGTAATTCTCAGAGGTATAAGGTGGAGACCCGTAAACTATAATCCATTCAATCAGCACCAAACACAAATAAACAAGTAAACTTCATCCTACCATCTCAGTATAATCGCTGGTGCAGACGGGCAGAGGCACAGGGATGGGCACGGTCACGGACACTCCAGCGGTCCGAAAAACCACTGGTTGTGAGATCAGCTTTGCCGGTACAGCTGATAACAGGCTCCGGCTCTGGTCTTCTAAAAGCACTAGTTCTCGTGGAGACAAAAGGAACTTTGAACAATCCTCTGGTGATGCAAGTGAAGCGTATCGTTCTGCAAGTTTAGAGGCAGCAGCCGCCCCTATTCCCACTCCAACCCCTGGAACGCTGACTGCAGTGATGCTGCTGTGGTGGTTGTTGACTCCGGCCTTGTAGTGGTCACTCTCCTCGTCAGGGTCTGTGTTGTTGCTGTGGATAATGAAGCACAGCATGCACGGCCCCTGAAGCAAACAGTTCCTCTTCTTCTTCTTCCTGTGATGAAGTTTACGAGTCCTCTTCTTCAGATGGAAACCATTTTTAGAGAGAAGATGGCCCATATAGATGATTCACGTTAACTCTGAAAAGAAGTGAATATGTCTTTAAAGGCAACACTACAACGGATCATTAAGCACAGATATGTTGAGTCAGCTCAGTCTCTTTTAACACATGAAAACCACTACACAGGCTAATCAAAGTATGTAGCCTGCACTTCTGCACACTGTCCATTCACTGAACTCGGGTTGAAACAGAGACGCTTTCGTCTAGACAACAAACAACACACATAAATGGACAAACATTAAGGCTTTGTACTGAGTTTGCCTCGAGTCAAAGCCAAAAAGCAGAGATGAGACATTGTTGGTGCACAGAGCAGCGCCACAGCGCGTGCCTGATGACAACAAAGATGTAAACAGTGAACAGGTGGTCATTTGTCTGTCCATCACAGAGGGACAGACGTGAGCGCCAGACGAGGCCCTTTAAAGGATTTGATAAAAGTAACTTTTAACATTGGGGAAAACCTAATAACCCCTCTCCCAGCCTTCAGCACTGTGACAGGCTAGCCCAGTTCATCTTTACATGCTAAGTTAGCTGCAGCCCCACATAAAGCACCTTACCAGTGCACACGGTGTTCCCACACCACGCACAGTGCTCGCATACTACTGCTATGCTGCACGGAGACAGTGGGCGCGACACGGCGAGGCAAAAGATGCACAAAAACACAAAGCCTGCTCCTCAAATCCACAGTGTTTATCCAAACAGAGGCAGCTCAGGCTCTGCAGCTGCGAGGACAACACTTCCGCACAAAGGGGCGGGGAGACGGAAGCCGGCGAGGCAGCGTGTCACAAATGTCACACTAAACTTCAAATATTTTTACTGCAGGAATGCGTTCTCCTTTGTTCTTTTGTTGTGCATTTTGCTGTTGTTACCATGCATCTTGTTTCTGTCCACTTATGCTTATTATCAGTTGTTTCAACTGCATGTCTCATGTGCGCACAAGGTGCAGTTCAGCAGGCGCGATGTGCCGGGCTTTTTACGTGTTAAATCATGCCTGTATCCTTATCACCCCTTTAATTATTGGCCCTACAAATGTTGCGTCAGAAAGTTAAAACAGTGTCCACAAGTGAAGCGTGTCCCCACAGCGCACAGACTTCAGGACGCACTGGGAGTCGGCGCATGGGCGTGAGTTTCCATCTCCCCGGCTCAGCGACAACTCCCAATCCCAGAAATAGCCGCGTCCTGTCGGGGAGAGAGAGAGAGAGAGCGCGCCTCAGAAAATGGCAGAAGTTTCACCCATAACGCGACAAATAGCTAAAGACAACTGCGACATTGGCTCTGCAGCAAGTGTAGATTTCAATCTTGAAGAAGTTGGAGATTGTTTAGTGCACAACAGACATGGAGTCGTTGTTCCGTTCAAGAAATTATATCAAGACAGGAAATCGATCGTCATTTTTGTACGGGTAAGGTTTTGCTTTACGCGCACATTCTTCGAGCTGGTCTGAAAACTGTTCCACAAGTTACACCAAAGGATAGTAAAGGCATCTGGGGGCCAACAGGTGTGACTACAGGACTACACATCTGTATTTGACTTGTAAAATAGGCTAGTTGTGTTTTCTTCTTATTTGTTCTTCTAATGTTTGTAAGAATTCACACTCATGTCTAATGGTTTGCTGTGGTTTGTTTTGGCAGAATTTCTTGTGCTACAGCTGTAAAGAATATGTGGAAGACTTGAGCAAAATTCCAAGAGAGATACTGCAGGTAAGAGGCAAGGATACTTTTTTTAGCTTGTGAAAAGAAATGAAACATGCATTAAGAGAATACAAGCAGGTTACAAATCAAAATAGTGGATTAAAAATATAAAATTTTATTGAGTGATTTTTTTTTACAATAATGAACATGTATTTCTATCCTTAAACGTGATCAATATTTAGGTTACGTTCACACTGTTTTGATTTTGATTTTGACTTTTCTGGTGGAGGGTGCATCACTTGCTTGTCTCCAATGTTCCACAGTATGTCTTAAAACTTCTAGGTCCATGGAGACAAGCAGATCTGCCAAGTTATAGGTCAGACCTGTGAAGAGATGATCATGTATTTTTGAAGATAGACAACTTTAGCCCAAGCAAAAACTTCTCCACAGAGAGAAGCACATGGCACTAGGGTTAACTTGCATTCAGCAATTTGCATTTCAGGGTGAAAAAAGCACATTACTTGTCAATTAGACTAAGGTAAACAAGTAACTTCAACAGTGACGTATTATTGCCAAGAGTCCAGCTCCAGTTCCCAGTCTATTCCAGTCCTCCTTTTGCTCCCTCCCTGTTTTTCCTAAAGCTGTCACTCATTCCCTAATCATCCCAGGGCGGTCTATATACACTCCCACTCACTCTGTTCAGTCAGGTTAGATTACACCTGTACACCGGTTTTGTCTCTAAAGCATTTTTTGACACCGAACTGCGAGGGCCTTGGCTGAGTTGACATGGAATGACTGAACTATATTATTTATTTATTACACACGTTACGATGTGTTTTGAACTTAAGCTGAACAAAGGTTTTGCTACGTTTTTTTTTCAAAGACTAATAAAAATTCAAATCCTTGTACCTGATGCAGATCTAAATGGCATTATTGTAGAATCAAACCTGTTTTTACTCAAACTTGTGTATATATGTAACATTTACTTGCTTAATTCAGTGCAATCGGTTTCCATGGTTTTACCAAGTAAGATGAAATTACTCTTAAAGTAAAGGTTACAACATATTTCAGATTTGAGGAACTCGCTGATTAGTTGGCACAGTTTCACAACATGAATGAAAACTAAAGTACACTTAACATACATTGCCTAGTTAGATGAAAGAGGAATTTACTGCACACTACACTGAGGAATTACTTGTAAACAACTTTAGATTCACAGCCCACTTTAGTTGGAATTTTTAAGGCAATCGGTTTTCTAGGTTTGCTCAAGTAAGGTCTGCTTCTTAGATTTCACAGTGTAACTTTCATTGTTTTGTTTGTTTGAGTTCTAGTAAATATAATAACTGAGCGGTTCATGGAAAAGTCCAGATATTATAGAACTGTAATTAATATGCCGTCTTTTCACCACCAGTCAAAGAATCACACCAACACATTCACACAGGCAAAGCGAGAAAAGTGTCTTGCCACTTGACACAATGACAGGACGGATTGTTGTTAGCAGAGATTGAACCAGCAATCAAGTTAGTGAACTCCAAATTCCTCTATACCAACTGCCACCCCTAAATATTTATTTATGGCTTATTCGTTAATTTAAAGGTCCTGTATTACACAAAACTGACCAATGTGAGCTATTAGCCATGTTATAAGTTTGTTACCTCATCAAAAACATCTCTGGAGTTGTATTTTGATTCATTCACACGTTTGAATAACACTCTACAAAGCTCAAAATGCTCTGTTCCACCTTATGATGTCATGTAGTGGTAGTTTTCATGTTACTTTTTGCCTTTTGTTCAGTAGAGATTGGCACATCTGAAATCATCCAAATGATTCTAGTGAAAGTTTTGATGAGAAAACAACATTATAACATGGATCAGAAAATAGCGTAATATGGGCCCTTTAAGTTGACAAGATTCACTTGTTTAGTGTTTGCAAAATAAAATGTTTGTGTTAACAGGCAGGCAACATAAATCTGATTGTGATTGGTCAATCTGCTCCTCAACACATCGAGGTAAACAAGAGATACAATATTTGCCTATCTTATCTTGCCTCTTATATTGCATTATCTAATCAAAATCTTTTTATTTTTCCAGCCATTCTGCTCATTGACAGGATATCCTTATGAAATATATGTGGATCCAGAAAGGTGCATTTATCAGAAACTTGGTATGAAAAGAGAAGCAAAGTTCACACAATCAGGTATGCCTAAAGAAAGTGTTAAACATTTGCTTTGTAACAGATTATTATTGATTTCTTACCATATTGCACTATTTTCTGATCTATGTTATAAAGTTTTAGCTCCTCAAAAACAGACCTGGAGTTTTGTTTTGTTTCATTCACACATGTTTAACACACAAACCTGCATATTTAGGCAGAGTTCTCAAATACTCAAACATGTGTGAATGGAACAAAACAGAATTCCAGGTATGCTTTTGACATTCTAAAATGGCTTAAAGCTCACAAGTCAGTGTTGTGTAATATAGGACCTTTTATTGCACTGCTCCAGGGCTGTAGTGATAATGTTTTGCTTTATCGGTGTGTTTCTGTCTGTAACTCTAGGTCACAGCAGTCCACATGTTAAATCAGGTCTTTTCACTGGTCAAATGAAAAGTATATGGAGGGCTATGACTAGTCCAGCCTTTGACTTTCAAGGAGACTTAAATCAGCAAGGAGGAGCATTGATAGTTGGACCAGGTAAACACGTTCATTTCCAGAATAGTTTTCCTTCTCTCTTCTATATGAACAACACTCATATGTTTCCTTTGCTTCTTCCTGTAGGCTCTAATATCCATTTCTTCCATTGTGATATGAACCATCTGGATCACATGCCCATTAACTGGCTGCTGCAGCTGGCTGGAGTTCAACAGACCCTGGACTTTAGTCATAAGCACAAAATCATCCATGTATAGGCCCCGTATTGTGCTCTGGATAAAGGTTTTAGACTGAACTCTATCATCACCACCACCTGCTCAAAATCTACTACTGTTGTGACAATGCAGCCATTTTGCAGAATTGATTTTGCATTGCCATCTTGGAAAAAGCTGTTCCTAGGTTGTTTTTTTGTTGTTGTTTTTTTAGGAGTCAGGAGTTTTTTTTGTTTGTTTTTTTGAATCATGCTATTTATGTATTTTTTATAATCTGTTACAACTGTTGAACTCTAGGATATATTTTGGAATTTAGATATGCAAATGCATATTTGCTGGACGCAAAAAAATATTTTTTTAAATGTTTACACAATACAGTATGATGCACTCGTCTTGTTTAAGGCAGGTTTCTGTAAGGCAGTTTGTTGAGGTATGTCTCTTTTGTATGTAGTCTACATTTGTACATTTGTTAGGCTATTAAGAGTTCATTTCATTTGATTTCAAATTGCCATTGCAGTGTTGTAACTTGCACGTAATAACATTGTAACATAGGCATAAAGATGTTGTAAAATAAAGATTTTTAAGCACCCTGTTGTCCTCAGAGCTACATTCATGTTATAGGATAGGCTCCATATGCTGCAGTTGTACAGTGGAGCACAGTCACTGGACATTACGCGGATACGTCACATGCAGGGGATTCAGAGACCTTCCCCTGTTGGAGACGTCACGGGCTCCAGAGAGAGGCTTGAGCAGCAGCAGTGCCACGGCTGACACATCCAGAACACGCAACCATCCGGATCAGCCCGGGCGCAGCGCAGACATGCCGAAATAACAGCGGGGCAAACGGGGACAAGCCTTTTCATAGCGTCCAAATGACCACTGCGCAATGTGCGCATATCTGAGGAGAAAATGAAACGCAAGAGCGAGCGGAGACGAGCCGAGTCAAGGAAAAAGCGCTGTACTGCTCACGACAGCTCAGAGGCGGAGCCAAACTCTGATATTTACATTGAGATAACAGGTAAGTGGGTCTGCGCAGTGAACCCACTCAACTCCAGTCCCACTGCGCACGCACAGACGCAATGTACACATTTGGTTAAAAGGAAACGCAAATGACTTTGTTTTACATTTTGACCTAACATGGCGACACCATCTGTGGTTAGGTTGTGACGGTTTATCCCTGATGCCTTTGCAGCGGCTTAGTGGTCTAGGCCTATAAAGGTCGGTTTATCAGCGAAGAAGTTAGAGGAGCCAAGCGTATGTGTTTAGTTTGTGTAGTTCAAGAAGGTTTGTCCTTACAACTTAAATAATATCCACACACAGCGCTATCAGACTATGTTTCACTCACAATAACCAGCTACTATAGAATTTTATCGCGTTTGCTGCTCCATTGACATCTTCCAGCAGCTGGAGCCTGGGAAAAGGAAGGGTCAACCAAGTGGAAATCAGGATTTTGACTGGCTGAGGGATCGTCCTAGCAACCGCTTGGGCAACTTTCCCGGGGCCTATCATGTGTCTCCTGAAGAGAACTTTAAACGAAATGGGGCGGGGCCAAGCGTATGTGGCATTCTGTGTGTCCAATAGGGAGGGCTTACGTTTTCCCTCCAGCCAATAGCATCGCAGAGAACATCCGCGAGGAGGGGCCCCCGCGAGCTCATTTTCAGCAGAGTGCGCACTTGCGAATGTCCCTTCCCTCCTCGGCTGGTAACTTTCCTCAGCTTGAAAACAAACACAACGAGGGCGATTTTATTTTATTTTAAGATATTTTTTATGTAATTGATCCTGAACACCTCACATTTGGATCATTTGACAAGTTATGCGCGGGTCCTTTTAGAGATTTTTGACCTTTACGCGCGTTTTGGAGTTGTTACGTTCGGAACAGTGGGAAGGATGAACACGGACGACGTTTCTGCACGATGCATTGAGATCGTAGAGGGTACGGTGCATAAAGTTGTTATAGCTGCAGATTCAGACGGTATTTTAACTTTTTCAGGTTAACGGGACGCAGTTAAAGGGACTTTGCCATTCGCGTCTAACCTCTCTCTTGTGGTGTGGCCCTCCCCCTCTTTCTCTTCTTCCTCCTCTGTTTGTCCTCCAGATCAACTGTACTTCGCCATACTCCAGCAAAAGATCAAGAGCACCGCGGACCGACACTGTTTCTGCATAGACGATGAACTTTCCTATGAAAAGTAAGTCACAAAACACTGCGCAGGTTTTCAGTGGACTGCAGTCTTACCGTGTTATTAAATAGACTTCATATACATTTACTATGTTTTTTTGTATTTTATTATTATTATTGTAGTCTGTTCTTTTAGTCTTGATTTGTTGTTGATGCATAATTTATTGCATTGCACTCATAGGACCCCTGTTGACTAGGCAAAATACAATGAATCTTTATGCTCTATACGCTAATGTCAAATATGTGTATGCAGCATTGGTATTTTTATTATTGAAATAAAGTGGTAGCAGTAGCCTATTACATAAACTCACAATAATAATAATAATAATAATACAATAGTTGTGCATTTATGGTTGGGATTGTTCCTAAATAGCTTACATTTTCCATCTTTAGTGCTTTGTTCAAAATGTATGCATGCTTTTTTTTTTTTTTTTTTTTTTTTTTTTTTTTACTTTATTCATTAGTTTTTATGTTTTTTTTTTTCTGTTTGTATGTGTGTTTGTTTTATTAATGTGCTGGATGTACATACACTGAAAATGATCAAAATTATAAATAAAAAAAATGTAAGCCTGCACAAATGTCCACATAAAATATTAAAGGTGCACTATGTAACTTTTTTGGTTGGGGGTCCGTCACCTGCTCTGTCTGGAATGTTCCACACTATGACATTAAACAGCCCTACCTTACTTAATTTATTAAATTACAGGTACCTTTATAGCTCAAAAATACCTTGAAAAACATGCATTTTGGCAGTGCGCAGGGTCACCTCTCCACAGATTTGACCTGTAACTGTAACTGTAGAAAGGTTTAATACCATACTGTGAAACATTCCACACAAAGGAATAACATCTCCACAGAGGAAAGCGTTTGACGGACCCGCCACCTGAAAAGTTGCACAATGCACCTTTTAATTATAAGCTCTTTTTATCATCATTGTAAGAGTTCCTGACTGCTGCAGCTGCATTGACCTCTTGGAAACAGCCCTTACTTTACTTTAGTTTGCGTTTTCACATTGTTCGTAGCTGATTCGTCTCGGATCCCCAGAGGCCAGGGCTGTATGCAATGTGCAGAAATAGCCACCCTGACACTCCTCTTTTTCTCCTCAGCTTCTATGCGGACTTTGGCCCACTCAACCTGGCCATGTTTTATCGCTTTTGCTGCAAGCTGACAAAGAAGCTCAAGGTAATTTGCACACACCACTCATCCACGACTTGTAGGGAATGGAAATTTAATAATGGTCTATATGTTCCACAGTATGGCATTACTGATCTGTCTTGCGTTTATTCAATTACATGTGTTTTATTAATTACAAAAATACTACTAATACTATTACTACTACTACTCGCCTATCGACACATTGAAACCTCTGACTTGTCCATGCAGTGGAACATTCTAGGCAAAGCAACAACATCTTAATGGAGATAAGCACCTAGCAGGACTTCCACCAGAAAAGTTTGATAACTTTTAAATATTGATTTGCTTGTGTCCAGTCAATTACTCTTTCAAGAAAGAAAATCATATTTTATACTTGTGGAGATCAGAAGAAACAAGCCAATGCTGCCTATCTAATCGGTTCTTATGCAGTAAGTATTTAATAAATAACAACTTCACAGTGTAAATATGTGCTAAATAACGTTTTTCTTCTATTTATTGAGGTAATGCATCTGAACATGACTCCAGATGAAGCCTATAATCTTTTAGTCTCACGGAAGTCAACATATATTCCTTTTAGGTAAGTGACATTTTATTTCTAAACAGAATGTTCTTCTTGATTACTATACTTCAAGTTAAAATTTAAAACAGAGAATCAGAAGTTATTTTTTTTTCCCCCAAATTAATATATATATTTTTTTTAATAATTGAAAATGAGTTTGGGTGCTATGTTTTAACAGTTAGATTCATATTGCTTTGGTAGAAGTTGATATCTGGGGTATTTGCAGTACTGTGGGATTATTATAAATGTAGTTTTTGCATTTGTGAGATCTGAGGAACGTCAGTAATATAATGTATGTTAGGTTATGCATTTTAACCTTCAGACCTTTATATAAATAAATAGATTCTTGACTAACAACATCAACTATATAAAATGATGTTGATGGCAGATACTTTGCAATAAAATTTACCTGAAGTAACCTGATTTGAATGTGTCCTCAGGGATGCCTCTTTTGGAACTTGCATGTACAATCTGAATATTCTAGACTGCCTCTGGGCGATTCATAAGGTATTGCATTCCATCTTTAATGTTCTTAATCTTTGATCTGTTTTTATGCCTCTAATAAACTTCTCTCTTCACGTAGGCCCTTGAATTCGGCTGGCTGGACTTTTCCAACTTTGACGTGGAGGAGTACGAGCATTATGAGCGTGCAGAAAATGGAGATTTTAACTGGATAATTCCTGGGAAGTTTCTTGCTTTCAGCGGGCCTCACCCTAAAAGCAAAATAGAGAATGGTAAAGATATTTTAAATTACATGTGGTTTGTAAGTTCTTCTTACACATTTTTGTGCTCAGGGTACAAATTTTAGTGTTTATTGCAATTTTTCCTTGACCAAAAAACGGTGAAATTTCAATTCAGTGTGTTCACCAGGTCACCAGTCCTCTAGAATGTGACCAGCTTTACAAAATCAAACTTTATAAATGGGAAAAAAGTGAACTAAACATGACATTAAAGGTGCATTGTGTAACTTTTCTGGAATGTTAACACAGTATGGTATTAAACCTTTCTATCTTCATGGAGACCAAATCAGAGACCTAATTACAGGTCTGATTTGTGGAGAGGCAACCCCGTTTTTCTATGTATTTTTGCACAATAGAAACACCTGTAATTGAGTAAATGTTAGAGCTGTTTAATGTCATACTGTGGAACATTCCAAGCAGAGCAGTGACGTATCCATAGAAACAACCAGGTGATAGACCCCCAACCAAAAAGTTACATAGTGCACCTTTAACAACCATTTTAGGTATAGCTTCAATTTAAATAACTTATCTTTGCTTCTAAATTGTATACATATGAAGAGCTTATTTACAAAAACGAATATGTTTCATTTAAAGTAATCAAAGGTTTGCGGTTTGCTCTTTGTATTGACACTTTGCAGTGACATCATGCTGGGGGTGTTCTGCCTGTATGTTTATGACTAAATGTTCAGAAGTGACCGTGGTGGCACAATGCACACACATTAGCAGACATTGACAAAATGTTTTAAGATTGTCTGAAATCTCAAGAGAAAAAATACAAAATGTATTTAAACAACACATTTTTAGGAGCCTTTGATCAATATGAGTGTTCATGGTCCTGTTTAGGTGTTTTATTTTCAACAAAAAGGTGAGCGTGACTAACTGAAACTGTTGGTTAATTTAGCTACCTTGCGACTGTAATTATATGTGTAAGAGACTTGTTTAACGGCACAAATCATCTTACGTGTTGTAGTTCCAGCCAAATCAGTGCTTTCAGTTAGCATCACACCCCCAGGGAATGTTGATGATATCAGCAGCAAAGTATTAATAGAAATGTTTTCAAAAGCCAAATGTGTTTATATCAAAATATCTGTAGAAGATGGTGATCTGTTCATATTTTAAAGGTCCTATATTACACAAAATTGACTCTTTGAACTTTAAGCCACGCTGTAATGATGCTGCCTCCTCAAAAACATACTTGGAGTTGTGTTTTGTTTCATTTACACATGTTTGAGTAATTCTTTTATTATCGGGCTGTTAACATCTCTACAAGGTTAAACAGAGTGTTTTTTGTTTGAGAGAAGGAAGGCCTAAATATGCAGGGGTTTGTGTGTTAAACTTGGGTGAATGAAACAATGAAACAAAACACAACTCCAGTTCTGTTTTTGCTGAGGAAACATTATAATCAGAAAACAGGCCCTTTTTACATTGTTATGGTCGCACTGTAACCTGAATTAGACTTGGACAAACTTGGATTATTAATTATTTGGACACAGTAGTTCACACATCACCATCTATTATAATAACAAAGGCATAATTATATAAATGTATAAGCAGAAATAAAAAAAATACAAATAAATATAGTAATACAAATCTATGTCAATATTACAGCATAATATAATATTATCAGAATTATATAAGATATTAACCAAATAATCTTGACCTAATCTTACTCCATACAGGATACCCTCTCCATGCTCCCGAAGCCTACATTCCCTATTTTCGTAAACACAACATCACCACTGTCATTCGCCTAAACAAGAAGATGTATGACGCCAGGCGCTTCACAGACTCTGGCTTTGAGCACCATGACCTGTTCTTTGTGGATGGCAGTACTCCAAATGACTCCATTGTCCGGAAGTTTCTCAACATCTGTGAGAATGCAGAAGGAGGAATTGCTGTTCACTGTAAAGGTATGATTCCTTTATATTTATGCATCTGGATATATATATGTGTATATATATGGAAGTGCTCTGTAATTATCAATAGGGAAAATTGATACCGATGGCAAATATTTGCTCTTTAAGCATATTTGCTATCAGCCCTTGAGCTCCATCATTGGCCAATATTTTGTCTGGGTTTACCACCCCACTATATGTTTGCAGCTGTGGTGTATTCAGTTTTCAAAGTACTTGTTCTTGTTACTTAAGTAAAAGTACAGAAACTGGAGCAAAAAATATTCAAGTTAAAATCACATGAGAAAATCTACTTAAGTAAAGTACCCATTTAAAAATGTACTTTAAAAGTAAATGGATTCTGAGCAGATTTTGAGGTCTTATAATGTTTAAAATTTAGTGATTTGTGTTGAATTTTGTTCAGCAAAAACAATTATTTTTTTTCTAGCTCTTTTTATGTGTATATTTTGGTTTGCTCAAACTACAAATGTGTTTAAAAATAAACCCTTTTCAGTGAGTCTCACACTATCATAAAAAAGACTTACTTTTCAGTCCATTTAAAAAATGTAGTGGAGTAGAAAGTACAGATTCTGGCTCTCAGATGTTGTGAAGTAAAAGTAAAAAGTACCCACTTTAAAATGTAACTAAGTAATGTACAGATAACTAAAAGTTTTACTTAAGTACAGTGCTTTACTACTTTTACTTTGTTGTATTCCACCACTGGTTTGCAGCTTTGTTTGAGCAGCATTAGCTTCACACCATAAGGGGGCGCTGTACTAAATGTTTGTATGAGGTTTGTAAAAACAGGAATGCACTCATGTTATATTTACAATCTCTTTCAGCTGGTCTGGGGAGAACAGGCACCTTAATTGCATGTTACATGATGAAGCATTACCGCCTTACTGCTGCAGAAGCCATCGCCTGGATACGGATCTGCCGACCAGGGTCCGTCATTGGTCCTCAACAGAACTTTGTTGAAGAGTAAGTTTTTTATCTAGACGTGTCCGATAATATAATAAAACATGAGGATAGGCCTGTCAGAATCATTACTATATTGACTAATTGTTCAATAAATTACTGAATAATTCTTAACAGATGCAATAATTTTTGTTTTGTTGTCAGTACTTTCTTTCTTTCTTTGTATTAGTGAGCAACATTTTGTATTTTCTTTTTTTTTGCACAAGATTTTTGAGCTGTAGTTGAACAAGTAACTTCTATGACTTCTGTTTTATATTCAAGCTAGCTAAAGTGTATTTTTAGTTTATTTTATATGTCATATACACAAATGTATGCAGTACAGAGTGTAACATCCAGCAACATAAACATACTGTAAATACATTAAATACATAGAGGAGGAGAGGCTAGGAGTGTCTCGTTTTTTGGGCATTAGGGTAAAACTATTGATTTTCTTCAGTAGTATATTGCACTTGAAAATGTGTTATTGTGACAGGCCTGCATGAGGATCAGTACTGATTTAAAGATGCACTATGTAACTTTTTGGTTGGGGCTCCATCACCTGCTTGTTTCTGTGGATATGTTATTGTTCTGCCTGGAATGTTCCACAGTATGGCATTAAACAGCTCTATCTTATATTTCAATTACAGCTCAGAAATACCTAGGGGTTGCCTCTCCACAGATCTGGCCTGTAACTGTCTGTTTTGGTCATAGAAAGGTTTAATATCATACTGTGAAACATTCCAGACAAAGCAATAACATCTCCACGGAGAAAAGCTTTTGACGGAGCCTCCGTTAGAAAATTTACACAATGCACCTTTAATATTCTTTGGTAGTAAACAGAACAGTTTGTGGAAAGAGGGCGACGTTTTCCGGGAGAAGATGCTTAATGAAAGAGAAAATGGAAAAATGTCTGTAACGAGGATCCTGTCTGGAGTGGATGACATCACCATTAATGGGTCTAACAAGAACAGAACCAGCAAGAAAAATGATATGGAGCAAGTATGTTTGGTTCCCAAGATATTCCCAACATATTCCCAAGTGTACTTTCTAATTAATATGATTTTTATTTTTATTTTTTTTTGTAGTATATCGATGATGAGGAGAGAAATGGTTTCACTCAAGGCGACAAACTGCGAGCTCTGAAAAGCAAGCGTCAGGCCAGGGCTTCAACAGGATCTTTGTCGTAAGTACCACATAAACTCACATGGAGCTGTAAAATAAGTGTAATATAGTTTGAATCTTAAAGTTTCACTGTGTAACTTTTTGATTCAGGGTCCGTCACCTGCTTGTTTCTATGGATATGTCATGGCTCTGCTTGAAATGCTCCACAGATCTGACCAGTAACATGGCCTGGTTTGGCATGATGATCGAAATGTTTAATGTCGTACTGTGAAACATTCCAGACAAAGCAATAACATCTCCATGTAGAAAAACATTTGACGGGTCTTCCACCAGAAAAGTTACACAGTGCAGCTTTAAGAATTTCTCAATAAGGGGAGTTACAAGTTCAGATAATTTTGAAATAAGGTTTAGTGATCTCGCCAATGTTACAGGCATGGCTTATAAAGGCTGATCTGTACCAGGCTGTATACCAACAACGCCATCGTACTGGTTATTATTCAGATACTTTTGGAGCACAGTTGTACCTGATGTGGAAAAAAGACAATACCTTTTGAGTAATATTTAATCATATCTTTGCTTGCTGGATTTGGAAAGGCACAACCAATCTATAGGTAGACAAAATATGGTCATTTACAATCAAACATAAATTCACAATGCTTACAAAAGAGTTTGAAATCAAAATTAGATACAAGACGGCATTGGTTTTGCCCTTTGCTTTTACATCTATGGAGTTATGGGCTCATTCATTAACTAAACCAGGGAACAGGCATGCTTTAATTTTATAGAAAATGTAGTTACGTGTGTGAGTGTTCTTCTAGAAAGAGCTAAATTATTGTCTGAAAAATTGATTTATTACAATAAATGGTCTTATACTAGTTTTTAACAGAGCTTAAGATAATTCAAAACCTGTTCAGGAAAGGTCCAATTGTGTCGTTTTTTTCTGGGTCAGTACTTTTAATGAGGATCTACTATTTATACTACTTTTATTAGTGATTATTAGTGTCTGATTTTCGATACTTTTGACAACCCAAAAGTCTACTAATCATCTCCAAGCTACGACAATTAAATAAGTCAACGTTTGTATGAATAAAAACAGTATATAGATGAGATCACACAAAGATTTGCATCGGTTTAGTCTGTGCCTCTGTGAATCCAGCCATAGGAGCTTGTTGTCAGCTGTAGACTGGCCTCTGCCAATGTACCATGTGGGTTTGGCTTTTGTCCCATGCCAGGCAGGTGCTAGTGTTCTGCTGCAGCCTTATGGGTCCGGTGTGGCCCGTGTGCTGCCTGCCGTTGAAAAGATAGCACAGAGGGAGAGACAGAGAAAGAGGGGAGAGTGCATGTGAGGTTTTGTATAATGGAGGTAAGTGCATGTCACTTCCTTTCAAACTGACATCCTCTTCCTATAGAAATCGTTGCTATAGGCGACTGAATGTTATGGCTAGCTGTGGCTGAGTTTGAAACTTTTGTTTTTTTTTCCCCCCGCTCTTGTGGTGTGAGGTGGAAACGCACTTGGCGATTGCCTTACATTTACACGCCTGGCCCCTCCATAGAGCTGGCATTTTCTGTTGCTTTTTGTTCAACTTCTCAAGGTTTCACAACAAAGTCTTGACGTAGTTGACGTGTTGTAGGGCTTTGTTTTGAGTTTTTTTTTTTTTTTTATATATTTCTCTCAGTGTAGAGATTTTTGCCATCATTGTATTACGTGTTATTATAATAGTAAATCAATTCAAGAGTTTAAGAAGTAAATTCCTGTAATTAGGGTCCACTCAAATGTATGTTGCCACTACTCTGTGTTACTTATTAGCGATGGGACAAAATCGCTTTTTTTGATACCAAGAACATTTTGGTTAATTTTTTATTATAATACCAATACTGGTCTTACCTTATGAAGTCTTACCTTATGATATTAATGCAAAAATCAAAATAGTGTTCAAGCTTGATCTCTATAATAAAATGTGTATTTTTTGTCTGTTAAATAATTTATTTTTCTGCTTAGTAAGATTTGTGGATATTCTTTCAACACACCATGTCCTCAGATATTGAACTTAATGTATGGAGTAAGTTTAGGGCTGCAGTCATTTAGGATGACTGTGTCTTAGTTGACCAAAATTTTTATTAGTCGACTTTTATTATTTTTATTTAGATTTTTAGGATTCATATGGAACAACAGCGGCAAAAGCAAAGTATGCAGAAGTTAGTTTAAGCTCTGGAAGTTGATTTTGTATTAACTCGCGTGTAATTTGGGTCAGATGCCACGTCCCATTTTTAGTCGACTAATTGGTCGGTCAACCAAGAATTTATTTAGTCAACTACAGCCCTAAATGGGTTTATACATAGCCCATAAAGGTTCTATATTGTGCAAAATTGACTCTTGTGAGCTTTAAGCCATGATATCGTGTTATCTTCAAAAACATACCTGGAGCTATGTTTTATTTCATTCACACATGTTTGAGTAACACTTTATTATTAGTCTGTCTGGACCGCTAAAGTTAACAGCTACATTTTACCTTTGGTTCAGTGGAGATTGGCAATTCCAGGGCTGAAATCATCCAAACGATTCTAGTGAAGGTGTTTAAAAACACATTGCAGCACTTCCTGTATTACCACATGACATCACACGGTGGAATGGAGTGTTTTCAGTTTGGAAGTACTGAATATGCAGGGTTTGTGTGTTAAAACAAATGTGAATGAAACAAAACACAACTCCAGGTATGTTTTACATGAGGAAACAACATTATAGCATAGATCAGAAAATATAATAATACAGGCCCTTTTAAAAGTAAGTTAGTTAGTTAGAAATAATATTTGCAATACAACAATATGTGGTCCTGTGCTGCCCTTCACCATGTGGCTTTACTGTTTGTGTAACTAAAGTGCATGTTGCGTTCCACTGGCGCTTGGAGAGATTAATCCATTAAGAGTGTTCATTTGCTCCGGCTCTGTCTCTTGCATGGCTGCAGCCCTCAGACCTGTGCATGTACAAACACATTTGTATGTTGGATCTGTGTTTCAGTCTAACTTGTAACTTAAGTAAAGCCGGGTTCATCGTCACTTCTGTTGTTTTGTTTTTTCCATTGTTTTTGTGACTGGATTGATGAAAACAACCTACACCATAGGACTTCTTAAATTGTTCAAGGTTGTTTAAAGGAGTGAGGAGTGCAAAGTTAAATATTCATTACAGTAATAGAGTGATTTTTGAAATATATTTAATATATCTACTATATATTGAAAACACTGTAAAATACATTAATAATATTTCTACAATCATGTAAAAGTGGAGTGTGGGTATTAATAGTAGCAATAACAATGCTTTAAAAAATCACATTTAATGTTTGACTAACCCTATGTAACAGCCTAACAAGAAATAATTAACCTGGATCAATATGGGCAAAAAACTAAAATATGGAAGTTAGGGCTGCCGATAGAAGAGCCAATAGAAGAGCAATCGCATTTGAAGATTTTATTTTATCTGTATTAAAAGAAAAATACTTTCATTATTCATTTCATGAGAATAAACAAGACAAAACATTTGTGTCCTCCAGAGTCTGTTCCAAACAATATACTTTTACTGCCAGATGATTGGCTATAGAGCGCTTGATTAAACAGACCTACTTTGTTCATTGACGATTTGATCTCCATTCAATTAAAATTCTATTAAATGGGCCACCCTAGTGGAAGTTGTGTAAAGTTGCTTTTATCTAATCCAGTCTGAGGGAAAATCCGAACATCAGAGTGTCCTTCCCGGGCGTGTCTCTGTGTTTTCCTTTTTTATTTCCTCTTTTCTGTTTGCTCTTGTTGGACTTGTCCTCCTTCCAGATGGCTGGTAGCCATGCTGCTCTCCTCCCTGTGTAGCCTTGCCCTGTGGTGGATTGTGTATGGCATCCCTTCTTCCATCCTGCATTTCAGTATAGACGGGTTAGGATTTCTATGAGCTCTGCCACCTGCCAGACCCCCAAAAACCTGCCCCCTACTGGAGCACTAAGTAAAAATACTGTAAGTGAGCACTGCTATCTTCTCAATTCCCAAGTCAAATTAGATGTTGGTTCAAAATCATCTTCCCTTTCTCCTATTCCTTTGATTGTAGATTACTCTAAATAAGATAACATACTAGGGCTGCACGATTTTAGGAAAAAAATAAATGATAATACTGACACTACTTATGCCACTAACATAAGTAGTGTCAGTAAACCATTAAATACAGTATCAATGAAAAGTCTGAACTACAACAAATAAACAGCAGAATGAACCAATAATGAGCTATTTATTCTCTCCACAGCTCAAATCTTACCTTCCTTACATAAAAATTGCAAAAATTTCACTACTTTTACCAAGAAATTTGTATACATGATAAATATTGAGACCCAGAATATATTGTTCCAGCTTTCATATATGGAACGATAAGGTTAACGATATAGTAATTATCGTGACAGGCCTATTTGTGCTATATGTTTAAAAAGTAGGATTCTGCTCATAAACTATTACTAAAGTCCCATGAATGTCAGAACATGTTTATACAGGTACAACCCGATTTTTCTATAAAAAGCCAGGAAAATTAGTTATTTTCAGAGAACATTCTTTCATCTAAATAACTGCCCCTACTCAAATTTCTATTTTTATTTAATTGCATTATATTGTGCAGCCCTATCACATACAAAACACAATTGGAAGTGTCTGTTCTATAGATAGTCCATTTCACCCTCTTATTTTAATGGCTTTGTTGATTCTTCTGGTTTCTGTGGTAGCTTTGACAGCCTATTTCAGCCTATGTGATAAAGGCCCTGTCCTTATAGGATTAGCACCACCCTGGACTTTTCTGGAACATTTGTGGTTCGGCTGGGTGATATGGCAATAAAAAAAAACTTAAATTGTGATCTGATCCTGTGACTACATGGATTTTTTTGTCATATTAAATTGTCATATTGTGATTCAGTGTTTTTCTGTTTAATGCAGTTCTACGCAGGTGGATTTAAAGGTCCTATATTACACAAAATGAATTCTTGTGAGCTTTAAGCAATGTTAAAATGCTGTTACCTCCTCAAAAACATACCTGGAGTTGTTTTGTTTCATTCACACATGCTTGAGTTACCCTTTATTATTAGTCTGTCTGCATCTTCAAAGCTCAAAATGCTCTGTTCCACCTTGTGATGTCATGGAAAGGTAGTTTTCAAGTTAACTTCTTACCTGTAGTTCAGTAGATCTAATCTAGAATCATCCAAATGATTTTAGTGAAGGTGTATTGAGTTTAAAAACACGGTGGAGCATTTCTTGTATTACTACGTGACATCACAAGGTGGAACACTGTTTTCTGAACTCGGCTTAAATGTGCCGAATTTGTGTGTTAAATATGTGTGAGTGAAGCAAAACACAACTGCAGATATGTTTTTGATGAAGATAAAAAATTATTACATAGATCAAAAATAACGTAATAAGGGTCTTTTAACAACTCAGACTCAGAAGTCTCAGAAGCAGCAGATGTTTTAGTTATGCCTTAATAATATAAAAAGATACTAACTGCATGATTTGTGTTTAAATATTTTTTGGCATATCACCCACCCCTAACACCTGGCTTCATTAATACCACCTGGCTGTGTTCTTTGCTGTACCTTCTTAACCCTATCTCCATTTTGTCTTTCTGCCCTCCATCCCTTTAGTAAGTATCTAAAAATAAATGCATAATTCTGCCGTTCTGTTTCTTGTGTTTCAGATTAGAAGAGAATAAGATTCATACAAGGTCATCGTCTCACTCTCCGAGGTAGAAATCTTAACTCACAAGGCAAGGGTGACCACCTTTAAGCCGCTGTCCCTCGTCTCATTTATTTAGACAATGCCCCACTTTTTCATGTTCCACAATAGTATAAAAAAAGATGATATTTACACAAAACACAATACGAAATTTTCCTTGCATAAAATGAGTCCCTTTTGCTGACTAGTAAGTTTTGTCATGTGCTATTACAATTGATATTTTGCAATGACATCGTGCTGAAAAAGTTTAAAGCTACTCTATAAACACAAGAAAAAATACAAAATGGACATTTTCAGGAGCCTGTGATCAATACGAGTGTCCAAGGTCCTGTTTAAGTGTTTGATTTTCAACAATAAGGTTGTGACTGTTAGTTCCAGCTAAGCAGTCAGTTCTTTATGGTCAGACTGTGTTAAAATAAAGCCCAGATTAAGTCTAATTTAAGTAACAGAGCTTCAGAAAGAGCAGCACCTACTGATAGCATCACGCCCCCAGGCAGACATCAGTAAAGCGCTTTGGTTGTCTTGAAAGGCGCTACATAAATGCAGTGATTAATTAATGAATGATTAATCTGCTGCAAAGTATCAATTGCTTTCATTGTGTTTTGATACAAGATCATGGGAACTTTACTCTTCTAGATAAAAGCTACAAAGTCCCTCCCTCCTTATCCTTCCACAATGCACGACTATATGATGTTATTTGAGGTGGTCACCCTGCACACAGCTGCTCAGTGTCTCGTTTATGGAGTAATTTTGGGTCCCGTTCGTGTCTCCATTGCAGAGTCGTCCTGCAGGCCAGTATCCAGGCCCTGTCCGATCACTCCGACAGCAGGAAGAGGACCAGGACTTCGATGCCCTCTAGTGGCTTGAGTAACAGGTTAGTGGTAGCAGTTTGAAACGTGGACAAACAAACGTTCCTTTATGTATTTAGTGGCGATTTGATACTACAGTTTTAAAGGATAATGCTTGACGATATGATTTTCAAAACAATATGGAAGATAAAAAAAAAGTAACTATTTTTACACAATCTAATTACATTTTTAACACAGAATAATAGCAGTTAAATAGTAGTAGTTTCTTTAGTATTATTACCATATGCTTCTATACTATATATAGATCAAGACCATTTTAAAATTTATCAGAAAAGGTCTAAGTCTGTATTGATTTTTTTTTTTTTTTTTTTTTTTTTTTCTCAATGAATGTCTAGTTATTATTAATTGGGTATAATTTTTTGATAGCCATAAATGATTTACGAATAGTTGATATTCTCAGAAATAAATAAAAATAAATGTAGTGTTTCAGACCATGTTTATCTCTAGTTATTTCTTTATCTGAATTTCTGTTTATTGTTTAAGCATTTTAGCCTAAGGATTTTCATGTATTTATGACACAGTTACTTATGTTCATAACTGGACAGATATAATCCATTGTAATTTGTATCATTATAATGAAAAGGAAAGCCACCAAGAAGCTATAGCCACCCATGTCCACCCTTCTCTGTGATAGGGTTTAGTTGGTTATTTATAATCGGGCTTACATACTACTAGAGTCTGGTCATTTTTGTCAATAATCATGAATAACTGTAAAATAGCCTGTTTTTTTTCTCACAGTATGCATATCTCTGTGCACAGCAGCACACTAGCTAGCTCATTGTTTCTCAAAGCCAAAAGTCTCTTTTATTAAAATCATAAAATAGAAAATAAACAACCCTTTTTAAAATTCAAATTAATTTAATTAAAGACTCCGTGATTGTTTTTATGTGTATAATACTATAATACTTTTGTGCCTCAAAATTAGCATTAACGTTAATATTGAGATTGAAACCTCTCTTTCTAAACACAGACATGATTCAGAAGTATTCATTTTATTTGTTTACCTTTTAATATGTTGTTAGTAACATCCACCCACAGCTCCCTGTTCTCTACCTTTAAATATTTGTTCATTTTAGCACAACTCGGTAAAACCCCCATAGATGCACAATAGGACAGGAAGTAGTGACCCTAACAGTGTGGTTGCCAGGCGCTGTTGTGTGGTTGCCAGGCGCTGTTGTGTGGTTGCCAGGCGCTGTTGTGTGGTTGCCAGGCGCTGTTGTGTGGTTGCCAGGCGCTGTTGTGTGGTTGCCAGGCGCTGTTGTGTGGTTGCCAGGCGCTGAAATGTCATATTGTAACATGCCTACTCTGTGCAGTACCAGACTGGTCAGGTCGCTAGGCAGCTTGAATGTAGTGACTGGTGACCCCATGTGCTATGAGAGCCACAGAGACACAGCCAGTGCTCCTCTCAACTTAAACATGGCTCAGATCCACCTGCAGGCAAGCCCCCAACACTGCATCTAAAGAGCATATCACTTCCTTCTCAACGTCGCTGTTCTCTTATTAGCTTAAAGGTGTGCTAACATTTCTAGTGGAGGTCTGCCACCTGCTTGTCTCCATGGAAATGGTATTGCTTTGTCTAAAATCTCCTACAGTATAGATTAAACCTATCACGACTGAGACAAGCAGGTGATGGCACTATCTTACTTTACAATTCAGATCTGTGGAGAGACGTCCCTATTCACAGAAGGAATTAATGTATTTTTGAGCAGTAGAAACACCTGTAATGAATAAATGGTAGATGGATATGTTTAATGTCATGCCATGGAACATTCCAGGCTAAGCAGTAACATCTCCATGGAGACAAGCAGGTGGCGGACCCTCCACTAGAAAAGTTGCACCTTTACCTGCTAAATCGGTGTTTGTAATTAACCTTTGTGGCATTCTTACACATTTTCTTTGTAATTTTGCAAACTCAACTTGAGAAACTTTGAGAGACTCTGGAACTTGCTTCACTTTTTCTATGGCCAGTGAATGTAACACTAATTAAACAAACTGAGTTGCACCACAGTTCAGTTCTGCTAACAATATAAATATTGTGGTACCTGATTTAAAAAAAAGGGAAAGGAATAACTAGTATTTAAAGGGCCCATATTACGCTATTCTCTGATCTCTGTTATAATGTTGTTTCCTCGTCAAAACATACAGAGTTGGGTTTGAACTAAAGTTATATTTGAAAGTGGCTAGAAATTAAACAGTATTTTATTTGCTGTAAGAGAAAGGCCATATTGGTGCAACACAGTCAAGAATTTCAGCTATTCCTACGCTACGTTGTGTCCCATTTGCATGTTATTTTCCTCAACTTTCTCTCTCTGATTTTCAAGTGGACTATGGCTGGCTATAGCTCCTTTAAATGGCCATACAACCTTTTCTATTCTGCCATGTCTGTATGTTGTTGCATGTTATATTCTACTCAGTGTGTCCTTGTTCTTTCTTAAACCTAGACGCACTGTCTCCAAAGGACGTAAAGCCTGCACTTCTTTGCAATCAGTGAGATTTTCTAGGCTTTGGTAATTACTCTTCCCTATTATGCTTAAAGGGCCTATATTATGCTATTTTCTGATCTATGTTATAATGTTGTTTCCTTATCAGAAACATACCTGGAGTTGTGTTTTGTTTTATTTGCACATGTTTAACTCACAAATCCTGGCCGAGTTCTTCTCTCAAACAGAAAACACTCATGTTATGTGGTAATACAGGAAGTGCTCCACTGTGTTTTTAAACTCCATACTCCTTCACTAGAATCATTTGGATATGGTCAGCCCATCTCTACTGAGCGAAAAATAAATGGTAGCTGTTAACTTGAAAACTACCACTGCATGACATCACAAGGTGGAACAGAGCATTTTGAGCTTTGGAGATGTTGGCAGATTAATAATGCAGGATTACTCAAACATAACAAAACACAACTCCAGGGATGTTTTTAAGGAGATAACAGGATTATAACATGGCTCACAACAGTCAGTTGTGCAGAATATAGGACCTTTAAAACACAAGTCTGGATAAATGCACATTAACAATAACTTCATCACCATAATATTTTTTCCTGTTTTTCAGTCACTCCATACCCAAGGCTAGAGCACCTCTCCTCCGATGAGTCTGCCTTCGTCACTATATCAACTTCACATATCTGTCAATATATTACTTCTTATTTTAACAGGATGACGTATGGTATTAGGTTTCATACTCAGATCTTTCAGTGTTTAGACAACGGCATGCAGTAGCAGTTGTATTACTCATATTTTAGAAACCTGGATCTGTATGCTTCTCCATTATGAAAAATGCGCTGTTAATTACTATAAAATATGACAAAAGGAAAGCCACTAGGCACATTTTATGAGATGTTTTTATATATTTTTAATTTGAATGTTTAGTGCCTATAATCAAATAGTTTAGCTATCATGTTTAAATTTGTATATTAAAACAATTGTATAATGTTAGTACTTTGTAAATATTTTGTACCACGTTAGAATCATGTTCTGAATTAGAAATGGTCCTAAAGGGGCCGCATGTAATCATGGTCATAACCTATACACTTGTTACAAGCACATCTTTTTAATAAAAAAGATTTTTTTTTTTTTTTTTGTCTTTACTCTGCTCCTTCCAGAATTATTTTTGTTCAGTTTAGCTGACTTTAAAAAAAAAAAAAAAAAAAAGTACAAACAACTAAATCTACCTAGCAACACATTTTGATTTCTGGCTTTAGTAGCGATGTCTGTAGACCGTTGCCAAGTTTAGTAACTTGGCAATGGTCTACAGACATTGCTTCACCTGGAATGTTCCACAATATGGCAGTAAACATCAATTGGAAATGGTTCACTTTTAAATCTGACTACCTTTTAGCAGTCTGTGGATGTTCAAAGCATTAGTCATTTCAGTTTCGGCTGAAGCTAGTCCCTCATAGTTCATTTGTTTACCAGTTGCTATGGTGATGCTCACAGAACAGTATTAACTGTTGCTGGAACTACCTCTGCAGTTATGCAAAAATAGTGCATGACAGTTATGCTTAGAAATCTCTTCACTGACCATGTTTAATGCACTTAAACCACAGCTACAAACTGAAATGTCTCACCCATGAATCTGAAAAGCCTGTTCACTGTCTGTAAATGTCTCAAATGTTATTTCAGTGTTTTAAATAAAGCTAGTCTCTCCATTTTACTCAGCAGTTGAGCATTTGTTTACCCGTTGCTACAGTGACAGCAGCAGACCAGTGATATTTCACTTGTGCATAATGCAGAATTAACACACAGCAGTTAGACATTGGGATTCTCACTAACCATGTAACTAGTGTGATTCCTTAAATGCCTTGGAAAACATGCATTTTCCCTGTGAGTGAGGTTGCTAGGTCTGACCTGCAACTTGGCCTTGGCTCTTCTCTAGGTAATGCAATACTGTGGAACATTTCAGGCAAAGCAACAGCACAGAGACAAGTAGATGGTGTACCATCCACCTTAATTTGAATGCATTTCCTATCTTAAAAGCTTATATTTTGACATGCAAATTTAATTCACTGACAAATTTTATTTTAAAGCCATTTGAAATATGAAGGTGTCATAAAGAAAAAAGCCACATCACTCCTTAAACTTGCAAATGGTTTTATGCTCCAGCAGTCAGATGTTCAGTGCCTTCAGTGCAACAACAGAACTCAAGTATAAAACCCCAAACCTTAAGAACTGCACATATGAAAACTGTGTTATAAATCAAGTGTTTAGTGCAACTAGTTTTCCTGCAGGAGCTTAAAGGACAACCCGTTTTATTGTCCTGCTGATAGTGCTGGAAAGTCTTCGGGGTCGTAAGGGTTTGGTGCCAAATGGTCGCCCTAAAAGTAGATAAAGAGGTTAAGATAATGTCATCATGCCAGTTGCCTTTATACGTTTCCTTACCATTTCTAGTGCAGGCTTCATTCGCTCCATCTGAACAGTTGCAGCTCCTTTCATTCCTCCTTTTGGCCCGCCTCTTCCTCGACCTCCGCGGCTGGGTCTTCCAAGACTTCCGAAGTTTATATCCAGGAGAGAGGTGATGTCATTCACGGAGCGGCGAAGGAACGTGCCCTCTTCATCCAGATCCAGAGCTTTCTTCAGATTCTAAATAAATACAAAATATTTTAAACTGTGGATTTACTTGTACTTTACAACTGATACTTTGCAGTGACACCACACTGCATTAAAACTTTGTTTGCTAAAGTCTGAAAACTCAAAAGATACAAAATGGATTTAAACAGCACGTTTTCAGGAGCCTGTGATCAATATAAGCGTTCACGGTCCTGTTCAGGTGTTAGATTCTCAATAAAAAAGGTGAGTGAAAAACTGTTTCCTAATGCATGTGACAAATTGTAAGTGCAAGACTTGTTAAGCCCTTTCTGATCAGATTGTGTTAACATAAAGCTCAGATTAAGTCTAACTTTAGTAACGGAGCTTCTAACAGTAGTGCTTTCACTTAGCTTCACACCCCCAGGAAATGCTGATGGCATCAGCTGCCAAGTATCAATAACCAGTATCAGTCCGCTTACCTCCAGGTGCTTGGACTCATGAATGACCTTCGCTTTAGAGGGAATTTTGTTCTCAGCTTTGCGAATGTTGAACTCCGCTTTGGGCCGATTACTTTCCTGTAAAGCTTTCCATTCGTCCAGTGACATCTCCACAGCAACACGGACAACCATCTCTCCCTCCTCTTGCAGTGGCCTGTCAGGAAAAAAAAAACATTTTAATAAACTCATCCAACTCATTCTAAGCCAGCAGATTCATCACTTACAGATTTTCCTCATCTGCAGACAACTGGGATTCTTCAGTTTTTACTGGAGCAATTTCAGTCACCTCCATCAACTCACTTTGACATATGAAAAGGTTAAACTATACATTTAACTGGAGCACAATTAAACATTATTTAAGATTTTACTAAAAATTCGGCCTGTTTCCATTTTTTAATTTTACTAGTAGCCATAATGTTAACAAGGGCCAAAGCTTCTCTAAATTGCACAATAGTTGAGATTAGACTAATAAAAACAAACACTTATTTTGTTAAATTAAGGTTTAAAAATCCCTTCTTTGTGCATAAACTGTCGGTGCATTTCAGACAAAATACTTGACATAGGTAGAGGTATTCCATTTCAGAACTCCTCACTGCTTCCTGTATTTTTAAGATTATGTGCTTCCATTTCACCAACCTTGTGGCTTCATCAACAGCGCCCCAGTTCCAGGCTCCCCTGCCTCCCCTTTTCTCCTCAGGTGAGATTCCACTAAAATAAAACATAAATGAGTCGTACCAGGCACAAGAGAGATCAAGTCTTATGGCTTAAATATTTGGGAAAAATATCCCAGTTGCGATTTCTGACAAACATTGTAATTTGATCTGCAAGTACAACTTCACATTTTAAACTTGGCCAGAAGAATTTACAAAATACTGAAACATGAACAGACAAACTAATATAAGAAATGTTCAATGTTCATGTGCACCAACAAGTCAACAAAGTGGCGACCACGGCAACTTCTGGAATCAGTTGGATTACGAGTCTTACGTTCCATTGTGCCGGTCAAATTCCCTCTTGCCCCTCAGATTGAAGGTCTCAGAGTTCTTCATGAAACCGCCTCCACCTCTCCCTCCACCTCCTCTCCACCCTCCTCTGTTGCCTCCTCTGCCCCGAACATCTGCCTCTTCATAGGATGGCCTAAAAGTACCAAACAAACATGCCTATTCAAATCATTCAAATTTCTGTCATCTTTTACAAAGGATGCCCTACCTCGGAACAGAGAACTCTTGGGCGTCATCTGTGTAGTTCCTTCGGTGTCCATAAGCAGCCCGCTTCATGCCCCTTTGACCTTCTTCCTTCTCAACACTCTCCGTCACAGGACCAGCACGACTCTGCAGCTTTCGAGCTACAAACAAATAATATTTAATAATTCACTAGCAAGAACCACGCCAACAACGTAATGCGATGAAGACATTTATTAATGGATGAACAATGGATGTCTGGACGAATGAGGTAGTGATGGCTGGGTTGAGACTCAGGGTGGGGGCTCCGTCTCAATCATCAATTGGCCCAGCTGGAACGGGACCCCCCCATTCGTAGATGTCTTATAGCTGAAAGACAAACGAGATAGAGGGTGGGACGGAGGGGTCGAGTTAGCCGGGACAAACTGGGATGATGGGATAGGCAGCTAGAAATGGCTTCTGGGAAATTAGAGGTGTGGTTGTGGTGAGCTGTGGTTCACTGGTGAGGTAGAGAGGGCGGTTAAGGCGTGGTCCTAAGCAGGGACTCCTAGACTTCCTTCATCCCAGACACTTCGTCCGGGGGGACCCCAAGGCGTTCCCAGGCCAGCCAAGGAGACATAGTCCCTCCAGCATGTCCAGGGTCTTCCCCGGGGCCTCTTTCCGGTGGGACATGAAAAGAACACCTCCCGAGGGAGGCGACCAGAACAGATGCCCGAGCAAACTCAGCTGGCTCCTCCACGTCCTAAAAATTCTACTTTTCTATCCAATTTTACAGTGGATACTTTTTACTTGACTACATTTGAAAGCGGGTACCTGTACTTTCTACTACATTTACATCTACCATTTTTAACTGCACTAAAAAGTAAAAAGTACTTTTTATATGTTTTGGGGGTTATTTTTATCATATTTATGGTAACATCCTGACTGAAGTTTTTTAATTCAAGCTTCATCGAAATTGATTCGTATTGCAACTGTTGACCCAAATCTGAATCACTTAATAAATATCACTTCATTTTAACAAAGTAACAACACTTGCTTGAAATACTTTTACTTTCTACTCTTAAAGTACATTTTTAAAAGGGTACTCAAGTACCTCTGTATCTTCTACTTAACACAACTGAGAACTTCATCCACAACAGCTAGCAAATGACCCAACCTCACTCCAAGGATGCATGTTTGGAAAAATAAGTCCCACCATTCCAAGCAAAGCAACATCTCCATGGAGAAGCAAGTGGCACAGCCTACTCCCTAACAGAAAAGAGCACCTTTAAATAAACTTTAGACAAAAGTATGAATACCAGTTAGAAACATTTTTGTTTGGGCCTACAAGTCCCACCAGAAGAACATAAAATAAAGAACTTGATATTAGCTTCCTCATGTCCAGTAGCCTAAATGAATGAGGCTCGCTAACATTACCTTGAACTGGCTCTGGAGCCTCCGCTCCCACGGGGACACGCCGGTCCCTCTGCGACTCTTTCTGCCCAGGCTTTTTCGGTCTGTTCTTCACGTCCTCCTGCTTCTTTTTCTTCTTCTTTTTGTCCTTTTCAGTTTCAGCCTCGTTTAAGATGTCAAATGGATCAGCATCATCGTCCAGAAGTTCACCAAACCTGTTGGCCACCACGCACCCATACTCGTCTGGGAGCATCTTAGCCTGGTGTGCGGGGACGAAGCTAATTTTCAGAAGCTAATTTTTTTGTCTAATAGCAAATATCTAAATGAACGGCAAAGGCAAAGAAAAGGAAAACAACTGATTAGCTAGCTAACAGAAAAGACGTGCAGGCCAAGTTCGTGTTTCTCCCGAACAAGCAACAGCCGGTGCCACGTGACTGGGCGCGCTTAAGTGTCTGCAGGTGCGGGGCCGGTGGGTGCGGCGCCCGGTGGGTGCGGGGCCCGGTGGGTGCGGCGCCCGGTGGGTGCGGGGCCCGGTGGGTGCGCGGCCTCTGCGCCTGGACTCAGCCTCTCTAATCAGCGGCCAGAGCCTCACTGTTCGGTCCAAAGTGAAACACAAGAGTCAGTATAAGAAATAACTAGAAAAGCACTCAGAGAGCGCAGACCTCCACCAAGCAGCTCAGTTTTCAAAGTGATCCAGAATCCAGGATTTCTTCTGGATCATCACCAAAATTTAATCATCTGTTGGATTTACCATTAGGAACATTTCCTGAAAATTTCATCAAGATCCGTCCATAACTTTTTGAGTTATCTTGCGAACTAACAAACAAACTAACTAACAAACAAACAAACAGACAAACAAACAGACAAACAAACAGACAAACTCAGGCGAAAACATAACCTCCTTGGCGGAGGTAATAATAATATAAAACAGCAAGTTTAGTCCTATACACGAAGTAGTTTAACGCATTTCCTTGTTGCCTTGGTTACACCGTAGTGTATGGTTACTATGGTTACCACAGGGCGGACACAGCGGTTGAGTTGAGCCTAAAATGGTTGAACCACTTTGGTGCAGCAAAATGTTTTACAGGAGGCTGGGGGCAATTTATTTTTTGTCTCTAAGGCAACGGCAACAGTAACATTTCTGGATTATGTTAAATTATGCATAAAAAATAACAAAAAGAGCTTTATGCTACCTTAAATTGACAATAGGACTGTGTTTCCCATCCCATTCTCCCCAACAGCACCAGTAATTAAATATTCCTCAGACCTCTTGTAGGAATCCCTGGGGAAGCATTGGGACAGACCAAGTATCAAAGGGGTGCAAAGACAATACAATTCCATTAAGTGTCATTATTTTACGCACCTAAAATGAGGGCGCAAACTATTTTGAATGAAGCTGACATGCACCCATTTGCATCCGTGTAGACCTGGGCCTGTTACAGTACTAGTATATACTATATGGCATGAAACTTAATATAGCCTATGTAAAATAAAATAAATATAGCCTAAAACAACACTAGGCCTCAGCTGTAGCCAGTGGTTCTCTGTCTTTTTTATTCTATCCACAAGAACCAAATGTTTGAAAAGAGCTGCCTATAAGCCTATAACATTATGCTCTTTTGACGTAGAACATGGCAAGCCAATCCAAATGGCTGATGTCTAGTCATTTCATTTTGCATTTCAAAACTGAAGCTCCATGAAGCCTGTCCTCCTGCTTCTAACATAGGCTCTTTTGTTCAACTTGTATCCACCCATACATGATTATGTAAGTTTGGCGCCTCCGTACCACCCTTTTCCTTTCCCTTTAACTTGACCATAAATGTAATAACATAAACAGGCTCCACAGCGCGGGAAAAGAGCCATCTGCTCGTCTGCTAACCGCTCTCTCCTGTGATTGGGTGTCTCCTGTTTAAAGACCCTGTATGACACATTCACGGACCAATCATCGGGTCAGTCTGCAGACGAGCGCGCCGGGGGTTTCAATTCCATTGGTCCAAATGATGTCCAATGCTGTGCACGCAGAGCCCCGGGCTTCTGAGCTTTCGGTCCCGTGTCTGTGGGACATTTGTAGAGCTCATACCATTGGTTCAAATCGACATGTGCATCAATAAGCGCGCCATGGATTGGTCCGTGCGCTGCTCAGGCGCGCTTTTGCAACGCGGGACGGATCTCGTGTGAGCGCCCAGAGCAGAGCAGGAGGCACGGTGGAGAAGAAGGGACTAGTCGTGCTGCTTGTTCTGAAGTAGTGGATACTTTTAAGAGAAGACTATATTTTATTTGAAATGAAGAATACATTGACTCCACAAGCCTGAAGAAAAGCGGGACCATTCTTTCTCCATTCATTAATTTTCAACGACTCATTTTGGTCAGAAATTTTGAACCTTTATACTTTTTATTTTGTTACTACGGGATTTTTGTTTTTTATTATGGCGGAAAACAAGCATCCTCATGTTATTTACTGCAACGATTCGCCCAAAAGAGTTTTGGTTTCTGTTATTAAGACCACCCCTATCAAGCCACGGAAAGAGGCAATGACCCCGACCAGCCCCGGATTCAGTGACTTTATGGTGTATCCGTGGAAATGGGGGGAGAATGCTCACAATGTGACCCTAAGTCCAGGCTCGGTGAGCGGCGCTTCTTCCCCAACCGGGACGCAGACGGTCAGGGAGGCGGACTCTGGTCCTTCTCCGGACCAGTTCAAGGTACTCTACAGCTTTTACTAATCTTATAAAAACTGCTAACTATCCAAACTGCACTGACGCACCTTCAACGTCATTATAAATCAGATTTTAGTATAGAAATATGAATAGGACAGTCAAATATGAATTACAATGTCTACTACATCACAATTACGCACGCGTAATGGTTATATTTGTAATAACGTCTAGCAGATACATTCACCAGGCTTTTACTCTGTTATTTGATTACATGCGCAACCCGCTGGACAGTTACAGAAGGACACAGTGTAAAAGCATAAAGAGTGCTTTAAAAATCGCCCGCGCATATGGGTGTGACATGATGGATTTAAACCCCACACACTTCCTGATCTTGGAGCAGCTGCAGCGGTGACGTTTCTTCGCGCGCCAAATGTAACCGGATGGAATAAATAATGAAGCAACGTGTTACAGCGGTGCACACGTGTATTTAAAGAAGTGTCTTTAAGTGTCGCGACAAGAACGGAATAGGTGCTGAGTTATAATTTCTCAGCCACATCAAATGGCCCATGAAATAGACAATTAAGTTAACACACCAAATCCATTCTTATACTCATCACCTTGTTTCACATACAATGGTGACCACATGCTCCACTTTTGGTTGTCCTGCACACACTGTAAACCCCTGTCCCTTGCCCGCTCATTTAAATAATGTACTTTTTCACTGGTGCAACATGAATTGTGTAAAAAGTTAGATTTATAAATTGTTTTTAAGATGAAATTACACTTTTTTGGGTGTACTGACTTGTTTCTGTTATAATGCTCTGTCCCTCTTTTCGTTATTATGTTTGGAAACCAGTCTTTATTTATGAATTGGATTTCTTATTGCACAATTTGTCCCAGTTTACTACAATTTGAGGTGGCCAATATAGAAAATTTCAATAATAAATCAGTTTTATGGCTAACCCTTTCTTCTCCTCTGTCAGGACGGTATTAGGAGAGGGCGGCCGCGAGCAGATACAGTTCGGGAGCTGATAAGTGAAGGCGAGACTTCATTGAGCCGTATCCGCTGCAACATCTGCAACCGAGTATTTCCCCGTGAGAAGTCTCTGCAGGCTCACAAGAGGACACATACAGGTAATACGCAAACAGACTACAACAAACTACAATAAACTCATTCATGTATATAAAATTAACACCTACCTTATATAATTGTGCTATAGAAGTTTTTTTGGTTTTTTTGTGCAATGTTTTTGCAACCCATCTTTTCAAAGCTGCTTATGATCTCAAATTTTTATCAGTTTTTTACCCGCTTTTGTTGTAAGGGTTAGGGTTTGGGTGTTAAAAAGGCACCAACAATTACAATTTATTATTATTATTAATTATGATTAGATTTGGGACTTATGTTTAAAAAGTAGGATTTTGTGCATTTTGGGAACTCTAATAGCAGTAACATTTGAGAGAAGACTGAAATATGAAATGATAAATGCCAAGAGGTTTAAACTACAGGTTCAACAAAATTTTCTATAAAAAGACTGAATATTTTGTTCTTTGGAGAGCACATTCTGTTATAATAATTGAAATTTCAGTTCATACCATTCATCCATATTATACAACTTCATTATTTTGGTATTTCTTTCTTAGGAGAGCGGCCCTACCTGTGCGATTATCCAAACTGCGGAAAGGCCTTTGTCCAGAGCGGTCAGCTTAAGACACACCAGCGACTGCATACTGGGGAGAAACCTTTTGTTTGTTCGGAGAAGGGTAAGTTAGTGTAATAGTCCTTCAGTGTTATCCAATGAAAACTTTGCATTAGACCTGTCATGATAATTGCTATATCAAGTTATCGTTCATTACATGAAAGCTGAAACTAGTTTTTTTTAGGTCAGTATTTATCGCGTGTACATTTTCTTTGCACTACTGGGAAATGTCTGCTTATTTGTTTTGGCTGTATGATAAGATTTAAGAAATGAAAGGTTAAATAAGTAACTTTGATGACTCATTACAGACAAGTGTTTTATTCTGCTATGTATTGCAGCTCATGATTTCTTAACAATATTGTACATTTAGAATTATTTTTGTGGTTTAAATCTAATTCAGTAATATATTCAACTTCAAAATTTGTTATCATGACAGGAGGCCTAGTTTGCATTTTTATTTTATTTATTTTACCTTTATTTAACCAGGATAAAAAACTCATTGAGATTAAAAATCTCTTTTTCAAGTGCACAAAAGAAGTACTCAGATGATCTACCCACCATTAGTGTTGTGGTCATCTACTTAAACGAAGCACTTTCAGTCATCATTTATTTGATTGCTGGTACACTTGTTATTACAGGATGTGGGAATCGGTTTACACATGCCAATCGCCACTGCCCCAAGCACCCTTTTTCGCGACTGAAGAGGGAGGAACCAAAGGAAGGTCAAGGGAATGCCCATATGGTCGACAACAAGGCTGTGGCTGAGTGGCTGGCAAAGTAAGTTGTTACAGACTAGGTTTACTTTAGTTGTTTTTCTTTTTTATATTTGAACTACATGAGACTAAAAAAAAGACCTTGATAGAAAATATTACCACTGATGTCATGTAGTGGTTTTCAGTTAACAGCTACCTTTTTATTTTTCAGTAGAGATGAGCAATTCCAGGGCTGAAATTGTCCAAATGATTCTAGTGAAAGTGTGTGGAGTTTAAAAACACAGTGGAGCACTTCCTGTATTACCACACGACATCACAAGGTTGTCTAGTGTTGTCACAATACTAAAATTTCAAACTTGATTTGAATGATAAGCAAGAGACACAATACCAATTTTGATATCACCATAAAATAAAATATTACAATCTCAATTCCTTCCGCCTTGATAAAAACAGATTTCATATATAATGCACTTTACATTTTGAAAAGGAAAAACTGAAAGTGCTGCAGAGAAAGAAATGGCAGTATCTTGTTTTAATATTAGTTTTAGTATTCATTAGCAGCCCTAAATTAGTACAAGTAGGGTTTTATTGTATTGAATATGAACTGAATGATCTGTTATCTTGGCAGGTATTGGAAAACCCGAGAACAGAGGGCTCCCACCACCAACAAAATCAAAGCACAGGGCAAAGGGAGAGCTGAGGACCAGGAACAACAAGATCCAATGGAGTTTCTTCAGTCCGACGAAGAAAATGAAGAAGAGGAGGAGATGATGGTGGAGGAGGAGAAGAGCAGTCAGCAAGGTGGAGCGGCCAAACGCCGTCTTCAAGAACAGAGAGAGCGTCTCCACGGAGCCCTGGCCCTCATCGAGCTCGCCAATAACCTGTCTGCTTAAAAATCCAGCTGTTATCCTGAAAAAATCCACCTCCCAATTGGCCTTTCTGTCTAAAATGCTGTAGAAACATCTCATAGGTTTGGTTCACGTGACACAAACATCCAAGAATCCCTATAGTTTAAAATGGAGTCAGAAATCTATGGTGGAATTTGCTTTTTGGCAGTCAGATTACAGATTTGTTGACCTGGTTCATGGTTAATATCTCTGTAAGTACTGGGCCTATCCACATGAAACTGGCACGAAGTTTAACATCTTCCCTGTTAGTATACATAAATAAACAAAAGTAAAATATTTTTTCACAATAGCCTTAGACTCTAAAACGCAATTGTTGTCAGTTGAAAGGATTTTTAACCATGAAATTAATATTGCAGGTTTGTGGAGCCAATCCCAAACAAATAATAAGATTGAACATTTGTGGATTTGGTTATTTCTTTCAAAAACAGTAAATCTTCCATAGAGTTAACACAGCCCACTTTGCCCACCGTATCATCAAATTCTCAAACGTGAACCAACCTATTTCAGACTAGTTCAGCTGGAAATACTAAGTTTAACACCAGTCTTTTGTTGGGGGAGCGAACTGTCAAAACCTAGTCTAATTACAGCAACAGAAAGGCACAAGCTAACGCACCTTATTCAATAGCTTCCATTTTATCTTTTCTAGGCTGCTATATTTTGTAGATTTGACCATATGAAGAATGTTGGTCTTCTGTTTGTCTTCTAAAGGCAAAAGAGGGGAGACTATGTTTTATGGTTTTAATTTGTTTGCACTTTGATGGTAACGAGTTTTGTTGTGAGTGTAAGAGTGTGTGGAAGTTTTAAGTATATAAAAATATATATAAAATGGATAAAGCTCAGATGGACAGACTGATACAGGGTGTGCTCGAGAATAGGATAGATATGTTGCTTTGTTTCAGCTTTGGTAATGACTGGTGGAGGAAAACAGTTGAGAGGTTTAGTTATAATACAGCTCATTTTTCCATACAGTTTGTGTAGTTTTTTGTTTTAATCATGATATACAAAAAAAAAAAAACATTGCAAGTCTAATCCAGCTGTCTGACCTAAACCAAAATTCTAATTATTATAACAGTTATCTTTAGTTTAGACTCATAACAAAATAAACTGGTCACTTAGCATAGTTTACAAGTACTTTTCTCGACATTTAAAGCTCTTTTAAAACAACTGACAAACTGTTAAAGTAGTGCACTATGTAACATTTCTGGTGGAGAGTCCATTACCTACTAGTATCCATAGCGATGCCTAGAAATTTCCACAGTATGGCATTGTCATGGAAGAAAGCAAGTGGCACCACCAGGTCAAGTTACAGGTCAGATCTGTGGAGAGGCGACCCTGCTCACAGTAAAAAAGCCTGAGAAGCACTTAGTTGTAACTACACCAAATTTTGGATTAAGCTTGCAATGCACTGACTATTTTACGTGGGTTGTATCCAGAGAAAGACTAAATTTTGGTCTTAACTGGATTTGTGTTTGTTGGATTGGACTAACACTACATCCTTAAGCACTGTACTAACTGTTCACAAAACCTGCCTTTAATACTTCATCATGATTTCTGTTGTGTGTAGATGCATGTTCTTAGCCTCATGAAGTCCATCTCAAACTGGAAGTCAAATTAACTGTTGATAATCAAAACGCCAAATGATTTATTGTACCCATTCATAGTGTTTCTAACCCTTAGTGTTGTGGTTGCTGGAAATTATTGTAATTAATATATACATGTCTGTTAGAGAATGCAGTGTGCACAATTTACCAAAAGCTTTGATTTTTAGTATTTCTCAATTACCTGCATTTCTGTTAAATCAGTAGTTATCATGCTTGCTTTGTAGGCATATTTTACAGACCTGAAACTGTCCACACTGTTGAACTTGTTGATCTTCAATAAACATTCACAGAATCTTTGACAAATTTTTTTTTTTATTTAAACAAGACATATTTTGAATTAATTACAAATGTCTTTAAAAATACTAATATACTGTACATAAATGGCTCCAGTATGGAGAAAAATAGCACCACCTAGTGGTTAAAATCTCCTAATCCTTGGCAGGATGCTCCTCGGGAAGGTTTTCTGTTGCATCAATTTTCACCTCTTCTATTGTTTTCTCTGATGTTGCGTTGAAACTGAAATATGAGTACACAAGTCCACCAGACATACTGAAAACACAAAGCTTTGAGTTACACGGATTAAGTGACCTTGTATAAAACCAGTTGAAATTTGACTTGTTTACCATATAGTGAGGCCTAAAAAGTTTGACCAAGAAAACACATAGTCTCCTCCCACAAAGATACCAATGTAGGCCACTGCTACATTCTGCAAAAAAGTAGAGTTATATTACATTTCCTGATCACTATCAAAAACCGACAAAGTTATATTTCTCTTGATATCGGCAATGACAACTTTTCAGACATTTATATACTCATAACAAATCTGCAACTAAGATAAGTATACCATTTTACCTAGAAAATATCCTTATCTGTGTTATCTTACCTTTATTGCTCCTACTACTGTGGTTGTCAGAGCAGAATTATAATGGCTGCAGAGGACTATGGAATACATCAGAACAAACCTAAAGGAAAATAACAAAAACTCAGTAATCAAGTTACAAAAGGTTAAATTAAAAGTAACAAAGCATACCCCATAATGCAGGACATGATGAAACAGAATAAAAAGGGCACTGTTGTCCACTCTTGAAATGTTAGCGCCTGTGAATAAGTTGGTGTGATAGAAGTGCACAATACAAATAAAAACAAATGATTAGATCTCTATTAATAAATCACATCAATCAGAGTTAAATTTAGATTTAATAGAAAATACCTTGTCCAAGTCCCCTGTATATGCACATATTATGGTAGTGGGGATGACGACGATGAGGGCATTATAAAACAGGACACCGTATTTTCCAAGTCCCTAAAGTTCAGAAAATAGAAGTATATTGGAGGCATTCAGAGTATTCAGAGGTCCTGTATGGATTATTCAAGCTTTTTTAAACTATAGGTTATAGAGCTCAATAGTCACTTCGAAGTCCGCTCCAGTTCTAGAAGTCAAATTTCCATTAATTTTTCCCATAGAGTCGAAATATTCAAGTATTAAGAGTTCAAAGACATCATGGAGGCTAAGATAAGCAGCTACGAGGTAACTAATATCCGTAACACAGTCCAAAAGGCACATTTAAAACGCAAACGATTCGGCACAGTTTCAGGAGCAGATTTTAAATAAAATTATTTATGTGTTCATTAGACACCATGTCGCTGATTATGCCTGAGCAAGTTTTAAATTTTTTTTTTTTTTGGCTAGTCTATGGAATAAATGAATGAGAAATTTACTTGGAATTGGCCCAAATAATCGTAGGCTGCAATATTTACATAAAATCTGATTAATTCTACCACTATGACCTGAATAACATCACATGCATCTGATACATACTAAAATTTATGTTTCAAGCCTTATTAAAGATATGGTGATCAAAATGTAAAATCACCCAACTTAATGATCCACTGCGTTAACCACCAGGCTGTGGCTCCAACTCAAATATGTTTCAAGATGTGGGAAAAACTGTGTGGACACGCCTGGGCTCTGGATCATCATTGGATCATCTTAGTAATAACAGGAGCTGCGGTAACAGCCAAGTAGCAGTAACAGTAGTAGTGCAAGTATGTTAATATTTATTTGCATATACATCTGCGTACATTTGCAAACAGTTCCTGTCTATCATTATATTTACAGGTAACATCTAAGGGGATATAGGCCTTATTGGTGATTAATTATTGTAGAATTATTTGGCTAACAAGTATTTAGGTTTGAACACATTGGAATAAATGGTTGTGGTTGGTTATTGTGTGGGTATTAGAGGATCAAATCTTGCATAATCATAATCAGTTTTACCCACCTCTTGTATATAATAGCCTAGATATATTTTGTATTACTATATTTGTATATTTTATTTTTAATTGTATATATACATTTGTATAATTACGCCTTATTTGACACCAGTCTCTTGCTATTTTTGCTACTTATTTTGAACATATTATTACCATTTATGTTGTTGCTCTTTGTTATTACATTGTGACGTGTGAGCTACTGTGTCAAAATAATTTCCCTTATGGATCAGTAAAGTTTGTCTAAGTCTAATATGTCCCATTTAACTTTAAGTAAACAGTTGCAGTTTCATACAGATGAGTAAACATTTGGCACTGCGAACCCTACCTCCACCCCGAGTTTCTGCTTGGTGTAAACGCCGTATGCAGCAGTGAAAGCATCGTTGAGCAGAATGAAGACGTATCCCTCCACCTCGAAGGCCAAGTCTGAGCTACAACAACAGGAAGTCATGAGCGATTACTCTCTGTGTTTACAAAGCACATAAAGTTTAATCCAAATAACTCACCTGGCTGCAATCAACGCTCCAAACACTATGGTCAGAACACTGTACACCAGCGGTCTGGAGAATGTTTTCCTAGCAATAATAAATACAGAAGTTGTCATTCACACATCTTGTTATCTTGTCTTTAAGTGTGGATCTTAATGCTTTTTCAACGTCTGTTACAGGTGCACTTTGAAACATTTATGGTAGACAACCCCCCACTGACAACCTGCTGTGTTAGAATATTGTTTCCTCCTCAAAAACATACCTGGAGTTGTGTTTTGTTTCATTCACGCATGTTTGAGTAACCCTTTATTATTGGGCTGTCTAGATTTCCAAAGCTCAAAATGCTCACTGGTAGTTTAAGTTACCTTTTTTTACCTTGTTCAGCAGAGACTGGCAATTCCAGGCACGAAACCATCCAACTGATTCTATTAAACCCTCATTACCACAAGCGAGAGTATTGTATTACCTTTTCATAGCTTATCAGTTACAAAATATTCTTGTGTATCTTGCGTAACGTGTCGGGTACTTATTGGAATGGCCAGCCCGCTGTACTGTATATTATGTGGGTAAAGGAAATCTTACCTCATTAAATATATTTCTAAAACCATAGTCATCAGTATAGTGAACTTCCTCAGTACTGTAAACATAGGCAAACTGCGGAAGAACCAAAAAGAAACACTTATAAATTAAAAGTCCGATATTACATAAAATTGACTCTTGTGAGCTTTAAGCCATGTTAGAACGTTGAGTCCTCATTAAAAACAAACCTGGAGTTTTGATTTGTTTCACTCATACCTGTTTGAGTAATCTTGCGTTAATAGTCTGTCTACATTTACAAAGAACTCAGCCTAAATATGCCGAGTTTGTGTTTTAAACATGTCTGAATGAAACGAAACAAAACAAAACTCCAGGTAGGTTTGTGATGAGCAAACAACATTGCAACAGATCAGAAAATAGCGTAATATGGGCCCTTTAAAGAGCTTAACATGAAATAGTCTCTTCAGAATTCTTAATACCCTACCTGAGTTTTTTTGTGCTCCCCAGGCCTGTTATGTGGTTCCCCGTATACAACAATGGAAGCGGGAATATCTGAAAGCCAAACAACATTTTACATTATTAATCTGTAAATTTGCTCAAGATGATTTTTAAGATTCACTTGACAAACCTTATAGAAAATACTTCTGTCAAAATCCTGAAAGTGGACAGCATTGCTTTTTTTGGCAACATATAGAACCACAATTGTAGTTACCATCTGAGGAAGATAATGTTAACTGTAGAGGTTAAAGGTGCACTATGTTTTTGATTGGGGGTCCACCACCTGCTTGTTTCTATGGATATGTCACTGCTCTGCTTGGAATGTCCCACAGTATGACATTAAACAGATTTACCTTATGTATTCAGTTACCACTGGTTTTATAGCTCAAAGATACCTAGAAAAACATGCACTCTGCCTGTGAGTGGGGTTGCCTCTCCATAGGTCTGACCTGTAACATGGTCTGGTATGGTCTCATGAAGGTAGAAAGGTTTAATGCCCTACTATGAAACATTACAGACAAAGCAAGAAAAAAAAAACATTTGACAGACCCTCCACCAAAAAGTTACACAATGCACCTGTGCAGCTTCTTACCTGTCCTATTCCTAGAAAAGCATAAGAAGGAAACCTGCAAAAACGAGACCCATAACCATCGTCACGTGACAGTAAACGTACGTAGCATATCTGTTAAACTTGCATGCACCACGTGACCTTTTGACCCACCTGTAACTGGTCAGCACAGTCTTGTTCACCACGGTTATCAAGAAAGAGCTGCCCGCGTAAAACAGCGCGGACATCAACTTCGCCATTCCCGAAGGCTGAGCAGCGCATTTCGTTGTCATCGTACAACTTACTGCGGGAAACAGAGTCCGTTTCTCTCTCCGGGCGAAACAGCGGGAGAGGCGAGCCGATTCCTCTTTCTGTGCGTAATGTTTAGATTTCCTGTCCTCTCTGCGTGAATGGGCGGTCCTCTCCAAACTGTGCGCAGCCAACTGTTGGGACACGTGGACCCACCGCTCATGTTTATCCGTGAAACAGAAATACACGGCATTAGAATGAAAACTAACAGGTATGTGTTACAATCATATGCATTTGTAGCTGAATTATAATGATAATGTATAAAGCAAGGAGTAACTCACTTCCAAGCAACATTTTAAATATGTTCAGAGACGAGGGGTTCTGGACTAAGGGATGAGTTACATTTTAATATTTTTGGATTGAAAAAAACGTATAAAGGCAACCTTTTAGAAATGTAGCACCAGGAAAGCAGATATTAATATAATGTAGATGAAATATTGCAAATTAAGGGTAGAATTAAATGAGATTCTTTCTACTCCGTTTTTGAAAAATGTTAACTTTTTTTTTTGTGTTAAATGTACATGTTTTGAATGTCTTTCCCAGTCTAGAGAATTCTCAAAGAGGGGAGTTAAAGAAGCTATTTTTGTCAAGAAAGAGAATCCTTCCTTGAACAGAAATGGGGGTCTCAGACATCATTTGTCTCCCATCTATAACTCTATCCTCAAACCTAAATCAAAACAAACTGGGAAAACAATGGGACTAGCCAGGACATGTCCAGAGGTGTGAAAACACCATCATGGCCCTGAATGGATATGCTAACTACACCTCCACTCCCACTCCATATTGAATAGACTCACCTGACTAACAGAAACTGTAAACAACTCCATATTGAATCACCTGACCAACTGAAACTGTATTTAAATATGTGTGTCTCAGAGTAATTTTCATTGTAATTAAGCTCCTCCCTTCAAGCAGATATAAAGCAGTGTCCACCAGCATCTGACCAGAACTGAAGAAGCAGCTTGGATGAGCTGCGAAACGTATTCAACCAAATAAACTCTGTCCAGTTGACAAATTAAATTTCTCCTTTTGCTATAGGTGAGGCAGGGACCCTCCACCCACCCGGAGAGGGCAAGCCACCTTTTTCCGGTCAAGAACCATGACCTCGGATTTGGAGGAGCTGATCCTCATTCCAGCTGCTTCACACTCGGCTGCAAACTGCCCCAGTGCACGTTGGAGGTCCTGGTCTGATGAAGCCATCAGGACAACATCATCTGCAAACAGCAGAGATGAGATCCTGTGGTCCCAAAAACCAGACCCCCTCCAGCCCCTGACTGCGCCTAGAAATTTTGTCCATAAATACAATGAACAGAACCAGTGACAAAGGGCAGCCCTGGCGGAGTCCTGAGGCAGCTGACAGGTACCAGCGGGCCAAGCATGCTGTAGCCTGGGCGGTCGCAGAGGCAAAAACTCGGAGTTGGGAGGAGTTCAGAGAGGCCTTGGAGGAGGACTATCGGACGGCTTCAAAGAAATTCTGGCAAACCGTCCGATGCCTCAGGAGGGGAAGCAGTGCTTCACTAACACTGTTTACAGGGCGGGTGGAGAGCTGTTGACCTCGATTGGGGATGTGGGCGGACGGTGGAAAGAATACTTTGAGGATCTCCTCAATCCCACCGTCACGTCTTCTGAGGAGGAAGCAGAGGCTGGGGACTCAGAGGCAGACTCGTCCATCACCCTGGCTGCAGTCACTGAGGTGTTTGGCAAGCTCCTCGGTAGCAAGGCTCGGGGGGTGGATGAGATCCGTCCTGAGTATCTTAAGTCTCTGGATGTTGTGGGGCTGTCTTGGCTGCCACGTCTCTGCAACATCGCGTGGCGGTCAGGGACAGTAACAGACCGGGGGGGGTGGTCCCTCTGTTTAAGAAGGGGGACTGGAGGGTGTGTTCCAACTACACGGAAATCACACTCCTCAGCCTCCCCAGTAAGGTCTATTCCAGGGTACTGGAGAGGAGAATCTGACCGATAGTCTAACCTTGGATTCAGGAGGAGCAGTGTGGTTTTCGTCTCGGCCACTGAACACTGGACCAGCTCTATACTCTCCATCGGGTGCTCGAGGGTTCATGGGAGTTTGCCCAACCAGTCCACATGTGCTTTGTGGATCTGGAGAAGGCATTCGACCGGGTCCCTTGTGGTGTTCTGTGGAGAGTGCTCTGGGAGTATGGGGTCCGGGGCTCTTTGCTAAGGGCTGTCCGGTCCCTGTTTGACCAGAGCAGGAGCTGTGTTCGCATTGCTGGCAGTAAGTCTGTTTCCGGTGCATGTTGGACTCCGCCAGGGACTTAACACAATACCACTAATGCTGACATAATTCATGTTTCATAGATACACAAATGTGTAGCTGTTTGATTGAAGATTGTTTATTATTTATACTCCATGAAAATATGTAGGTGGTGGACCATAGAAAGTTACGCATTGCACCTTTAATGTAAGTGGAGTTGATATGACTGATTGAGATTCAGGAGCAGGACCACACCTCAGCGTCCTCCTGCTCTTCTCCAGCGAATTACAGCTCAGCTCAACTACACCTTCAGTTACCCAGAAGCCCTGTTTACACAGGCCTATCCCAATAACACCATCTGTCTCCGCTCTTCGCTCATCAATAAATATCTTTATTGTACCACTGTTGTGACGTAGTCCTTGGGAGTGAATCATCAGTTGGTGCATGGAATGGACCAACTGATGGGGTAGTATGTGGTGATTTATCTGATGCCAAAACTTCTCTGGGGTCTTTGAGCTGCTCTTGCCATCAGTCTGACAGAAATAGTGGTGTTGTTTTAGATGGTTATGTAACATTTGATCAGATCAGCCCGGTAGTCAGATCAGACTTTCACCAGCTCCGTCTTCTTAGAAAAGTGAAGCCACACCTGCCCCGGTTTGACCTGGTTCACACCTTCATCACCTGCCGTTTGGACTACTGTAACCGGTGATAGGAAGAATACTCTGAAAATGTATTTAGTTACAGAAAGCTGAAGACCTGCATTAAAATGTATTTTGTAACACATTCTGATACATGGGCCAATCAGAGTACTGCATTCTGAATACTTTTACAATACTATAATTTAAATTACAGTGCAAAAACGCAATTATGTTTGTTTCACCTTTTGTTATGCATTTCCTACCAATAGTTAGGGAAAAATGACACATGCATAAGCCAATAAGAGCTATGGTTTCTATTTTTCTCACTAATTCTGTGCAGTTTGAAGCCTAAATTGTGTGATCAAGTACCGCCATTTGTTCCTTTGATTTTAGAAAAGTAAGTGCATTTTACCAACAAATTAAAAAGTAAATGTACCAGAATACAGTTACTCAAAATTACTATTCAGAATACGTATTCTCAGTATTTCCCAGCATTGACTGTAACTCCTTGTACTGTAGATTGTACCATTCACCTTACTGTAAATCTCACAGGTACCAGGAAATATGAGCACATTTCCCTTGTGGCCTCTGTGCACTGGTCACATGCTTTTTTCTGTAGAGATGTTATTGCTTTGTCTGAAATGGTATTAAACCTCTCGATCTCCATGGAGACCAAACCAGACCAAGTTACAGGTTCGCTCTGTGGAGAGGCAACCCCGCTCACAGTCAGAATGCCTGTTTTTCTAGGTATGTTTGGGCTATTAAAGCACCTGTAATTTCATAAATATACACTGAACAAAAATATAAACACACGAACAAATACATTGATACTGCATGACATGCAAATCATTATATGACGCAATATTTTGTTCAGATGTAACTATTGGTGATGTCTTCCAAGCCATGTGATAAATTTCGTGCACACTGGTGAGAATCAGACATTAGGTGTATTAGTGCTAATCCACCCATGAGACAGGTGTGGAATGTTAGGTGCTGATCACACAGCGTGACCATTACACAGACACTCCTTAGACTTGGGACAATAAAAGGGCACACCAAAATGTCACTTGTCAACATGCCACAGATGTCGCAAATAAGATAAGACTTTATTGATCTCACAGAGGAGAAATTCACTACAGAGGAGCGTGCCATTGGTATGCTCAGTGCTGGGTTATCTGTTACTGCAGTGGCAGCCCAACTGAATGTGCATCATTCCAATATCAGCCCCCTGAGGACTTGCTTCAGAGAGACTGGTACCACAGTGAACCGCGCACATGCCCGCCGGCCACGTGTGACCACGCCCGCACAGGACCAGTACATGCGGCTCCAGCACCTGCGTGATCGGACCCGCCTAGCAACCAGAACTGCTGATTAGACTGTCGGTCTTCACAACAGGCGGATATCAGCCCAGACAGTCAGGAACCGGCTGCGGGAGGCTGATTATTACGTCGACGACACCAGGGCCCGACGTCGGACACGACTGGACTGGGCCAATGTTCATGTGCGCTGGACACTTGCACGTTGGAGGACCGTGTTCTTTAGTGACGAATCTCACTTCCAGCTGTACCATGCTGATGGCAGAGTCCGTGTTTGGCGCCGTGTTGGTGAGCGTTATGCTGACGCTAATGTCCTGCGACGGGTGGCTCATGGTGGCGGTAGTGTCATGGTGTGGGCAGGCATTTGCCATGGACAGCGCACACGTCTGCATTTCATCGATGGCAACCTGAATGCGCAACGTTACCGAGATGAAATCCTGAGACTATTGTTGCGCCCTTTGTGGAGCTCCATCATGTGACTTTCCAACAAGACAACGCCCGCCCACACACTGCCAGGATATGCAGGGACTTCCTTGAGGAGGAGGATATTCCTGTCCTCAACTGGCCGCCGTATTCACCAGACATGTCGCCCATCGAAAACCTCTGGGATGTTCTGGATAGGCGTGTCCGCCACCGGGTTCCAGTTCCCCAGAACATTCGCCAACTGCGAGTGGCACTCCAGGAGGAATGGGACAACATCCCCCAGCCCACAGTAGACAACTTGGTGATGTCCATGCGTCGCCGGTGTACAGCTCTACGCGAGGCTAATGGTGGACACACGCCTTACTGACGTCTGTGAACTTGGCCCATTGACCCCCATTGTGCTCTTGCTGCCATTACTGCAGGACTATTGCTTTAAAATTGATTGCAATGCTCGCAAATTAAAGCTGATTTGTTAAGAAATATGTACTGTTATTTTGGGATATGTACTATAATTTATGACATAAAAATAACTAAAAATATTTGTTCGTGCGTTTATATTTTTGTTCAGTGTAGTAAGATAGAGCTGTTTAATGTCATACTTTGAAACATTCCAAGCAGAGCAGTGACATATCAATACAGTCCCTGACAAAAGTCTTGTCGCTTATCCATTTTGTAGAAACAAAAGCTTATAACCTGACTTTAAATTAATCGATTGGTTTTAGAAAGGTCTCATATGAAAGCTAAAACCCTCCCAAATTATGCTCAATATACTAAAATAAATTTGCTTCACTGAAGAAAGATTGATCATTTAATGAACACAGAAAGGTCAGATTTTGGCAAGACAAAAGTCTTGTCGCCTTGTCATATGATGCACCCAATCCTAGATTACAGCCTCACCTGTGATCAGTTACTGATCAATACCGATCAAGTGGGTGTGTATAAAAAGAACCTCAGCACACCAGACCTTCACATCAACTGCAACTTGACCTCTGACAACATGCCTAAGATCCACCCTGAGACCAAAGCGTTAATTATCAAGAGGCTGAAGACCAGATCCACTGCTGAGGTGGCTGACACCTTCAATGTGTCTCAGCGTCAAGTACAAAGAATAAGAAAAAGATCTGAAAAGACTGGAGATGTTTTTGACAAGCCCAGGTCCGGCAGACCCCGCAAGACAACTGCTCGGGAGGACCGTTTGTTGATTCGAAAATCCAAGGCCAGCCCCTTTTCCACTGCAACAGAGCTCCACCAGGCCTGGTCACCTCAAGTCCCTGTGTCAACCAGAACAGTTTGTAGAATTCTGTCTCGAAATGGCCTCCATGGTCGAATCAGTGCACAGAAACCAGCACTAAACAAAAGGCAATTAAAAAACCGTGTGGCATTTGCCAAGGCCCACAGCCTGCTAAAAGGATGGACACTGGAAAAGTGGCAGAAGGTGGATTTCTCAGATGAATCCTCGGTTGAATTACATCACAGCCGCCGCAAATATTGCAGGAGACCTACTGGAGCCCGCATGGATCCAAGATTCACCCAGAAAACAGTGAAGTTTGGTGGCGGAAAAATCATGGTCTGGGGTTACATCCAGTATGGGGGTGTGCGAGACATTTGCAGGGTGGAAGGCAATATCAATAGCCTAAAATATCAAGAAGTATTAGCTACCTCTTACATTCCCAACCATAAAAGGGGTCAAATTTTGCAGCAGGATGGTGCTCCATCGCATACTTCTATCTCTACATCAAAGTTCCTCAAGGCGAAGAAGATCAAGGTGCTCCAGGACTGGCCAGCCCAGTCACCAGACATGAACATCATTGAGCATGTCTGGGGTAGAATGAAAGAGGAAGCATGGAAGGCAAAACCAAAGAATCTTGATGAACTCTGGGAGGCATGTAAGACTGCTTTCTTTGCTATTCCTGATGACTTCATCAACAAATTGTATGAATCATTGTCGAACCGCATGGATGCAGTCCTTCAAGCTCATGGAAGTCATACAAGATATTAAATATGGATCTCACAGCACCACTACTTAATTCACTGACGTTATGCAACATATTTTTGTATTTGAAGTAAATTATTTGTTCAATTTTCTGTAGGCGACAAGACTTTTGTCTTGCCAAAATCTGACCTTTCTGTGTTCATTAAATGATCAATCTTTCTTCAGTGAAGCAAATTTATTTTAGTATATTGAGCATAATTTGGGAGGGTTTTAGCTTTCATATGAGACATTTCTAAAACCACTCGATTAATTTAAAGTCAGGTTATAAGCTTTTGTTTCTACAAAATGGATAAGCGACAAGACTTTTGTCAGGGACTGTAGAAACAAGTAGGTTACGAACCCCTAGACAAAAAGTTACATAGTGCACCTTAAGGTCATTATATTTACATTTTTTGCAAAAACATTCACTCTTGTTTTCCCAACTTTACACTGCACTTTACATTGCCTTTGTACAGCACTTGGGGCAGTTGTGGTTGTTTTTAAATGTGCTTTATAAATAAACTTGACTTGTATAATTGTAAATTGTTGGTCTCAGTTTTACTTTTGAGGTATGATCAGTTACAGGCCTCCCAGTTAAACATTGTTCAAACTGACGCTTGAGTAATTATATGTACAAAACACTCTAACGTCTCCTGATTCTTTCTCATCCTTTGTTTGAGCAAGGAGGGAACTTTCGTCATCTGCTTTTATTCCTACTTCAAAGACTAAGTGCAACTGAAAAAAACATTAAATTCAGAAACGTTTGTGTCCTCATCAAAACTAATAATCAATGAAGATGTGGATTATATTAATTCTGCTTTACAGATTTTTGCAAATACTTTCTGTTTTTCTATTGTCCTCATAAGATTTGCTCACAAGCTGGCTTTGTGCAAACTACTTATTTTAACTGTTAACAAACACTAGATTCACCTTGTCAGTGGTTCAATTAAAACTGAAGTAGAGGGGGAAGCTATATAAAAATCATGATTTGCAATTGTTGTTTTGGAAGTATGCAAAATAATTGTATAAACTACAATTAAACATATTTAAATGGATGCAATTAGAAGACATTATAAAGTATAAAAGTATAAACTTCCAAAAAAGGATGTAAAGCAGTGGTGGAACGTAACAAAAGTAATGTAAAAAGTATTGTACTTAAATATACAAGAACAAGTGGATCCTTTTTACTTTTACTTCACTACTTTTGAGAGCAGGTATTTGTATTTTCTCCTACTTCTACAATTTTGAACAAATGAAAAGTAAAAGTATTTTTTATTATTATGTGAGACCTGCTGAAAAGGCAGAGGAGATTACTTTTAACACGTTCATAGTTTGAGAAAATAAAAATATACAAAGAAAAACTGCAAAGAAATTTTTTTTTAATTAAAATCACAATATTTTTAAGCTTTATTACATCTCAAAATATGCAAAATAATTTTACTTTTTACTCTTTAAGTACATTTTTAAAGGAGTATTTTAATGCTTTTACTTTTTTATGCTTTTTTTATGCTTTTTTAGATTTTTCATGTGATACTTTTACTTGAGTATTTTCTTGCTCCACTATCTGTACTTTTACTTAAGTAACAAAACTGGTAAGTGGTATCTTTGTGTCCATTCACTTTGGTGCAATATTTCAATCTCATCTACAGGCAGATTTTAGCACATTTTTGATGGACTGCAAAAATATTGTTTGAATATTGTCATGTGCATATAAATAAAAAGAGCCCATCAATACCAAACTGCTTAAAAAACTGCTTAAAACTGCTTTAAAAAATACACAGTTTGTAAGCAATTGGATTTTGAAATGTAAAGATGATTTATGTAACCTGCTTGACTTTGCGACTCGCCTGTCTCCATAGGGATGTAATTTAGTTGTGTTTAAACCTATATATTTATCGCCTTGAAGACTAACAGGCCAAGTTACAGGCCAGATCTATGGAGAGTCAACCCCACCTACTGTAAATATGCATGTTTTGTCAAAGGTATACTGGTATTTTGGCAATTGAAACACCTGTAATTTAATAAATATTGAATAAATGCAAGATAGCAAAGTTTAATACCATACTGTGGAACATTCCAGGCAAAGCATCAACATCTACATGGAGAAGCAAGTTGTGTAAAAACCTACCAGAAAGGTTACACAGTGCACCTTTAAATGGATCATGCTTGCACAGTTTTGGATGCCTATTACAATTAATCCACTAGAGGGAGCTGTTGCACTAATACAGCCAATGAAAGCTGGTTGTCCCACTAATCAACGAGCCTGTTAGAAGAAATCTCTTATTTTCTTTTTCATATAATCTGAAAGTGCCCATAAACTGTTATAAACCATCATATTGAAACTACTTATACCACTGACACAATTAAAATAAAGCAGGAAAATCCCACCAAACCATTTTTAAATAGACCGTATCATGAAAAGGCCTGTGCTGAAACAAAGAAAGGGCAAAATGAACCAATTAGCCATAGAAGTCACTTATGTAACCTTTTACATCTCCAATCTTATCGTATTACAACAAAAATAACAAAAAACTCCCAATTTTTGCATAGAAATTGTACCTACGATAAATATTAAGCTCAAATATATTGTTCCAACTTTCATATATTGAACGATAAGTCGATATAGTAAATATGACAGGCCTCCCCATCGATTCCCTGTATATAGGTTTAGGGGATGGGCAATTACTAATAGAACGTAAGACTGTGAATTGCTTGCCTGTATAGAGTGACTTAAAGGTCCCTGATGGTGTATTAGCCTTGGTTATACTTGGTTTCTTATTTATGTTCAATGGTGGATGTCATTTGTATAGGCTTATGTCGCTATGATGTATTTTCTCTGTGTTAAATGACACATATTGCACCATTTTATGATCTATGTTATAATGTAGTTTCCTCATCAAAAATATACCTGGAGTTGTGTTTCATTCACACATTTTTAACACACTAACCCTGCATATTTAGGCTGAACTCTACAAGAAGTGCTTTTAAACTCCATACACTATAATTATTTGGATGATTTCAGCCCTGGAATTGAACTAAAGGTAAAAGGTAGCTGTTCACTTGAAATCGAGCTCTTTAAGACATCACAAGGTGGAACAGAGCATTTTGATCTTTAGAGATGTAAACAATAATAATGCAGGATTAGTCAAACTTGTGTTAAGGCAACAAAACACAACTCCAGGTATGTTTTTGACCAGCTAACGACATTCGAACATGGCTTAAAGCTCACAGGGGTCAGTTTTGCATAATAGAGGACCTTTAAGCATGTGACCCCGTGTTTCCCATGGGAGACAATAAATAATTATCTAATCATCAGTTCTAATATAAAATATAGACAGATGTACAAACTCAATTGATGTGTGACATGTTAATTGCTGCAACACAAACTTCTTGGCACCTGTTGGTATAATTATAACTTTGGACTTCATTTAAAATTGAGCAACAGTGTAAGGCTTAGAGATTGATAAGTTTATTGAACTTGCTGTCTTTTATTACTATTGTCTATAAATCAAGTCTGTCTTTTTTATTATTTATTAGGGAAAAACCTAGACACGCACAGAACACACACTGTACCTGCTGTATGGTAAAAGCAGCAATTTGTGGAATGAAAATACACTTAAGATATTGCCTAGAGGTAGATAGATTTTCTCAGCCTTCAATTTTCAGTCCAGACCGATATTTTGTTTGGGTGTTGATGTTTAGCTTTATCTGAACACTTTAGTGCAAAGACTGCACTGCACAAAATGGGAAAAGACAGCTCTCTTATCCATGTTTTTAAATAAAACAGGGTAGTAGATGAGTTTGTAATCAATAAAAATTGTATTGTAAAAAAAATCTAAATCCCCTACATAGGCAGAGCTTATCGGCCACTGGTTTCTCTGAATTGTGTTGAATGTGAAGTCAAGCAAAAATCAGTAATATATGCAAAAAACAATAATAATAATAATAATGTCATGATTTTCTTGGAGCCAGATCACCATTTCAGTTTGATCAAAATTCATGTTTGTATCTTAATATTGTCTTTAAGTAGTTCTGAGAGATCATATTTAACAATGATTATTTATTTCCATCTGTCACTCACTCAGAGCATGTGAAGGTTGACCAATAGGAGTAGTGTTCCTCCTTGTGACGTCTTGAAGTGGTGTAGAGGTTCATGACATGACACCATGAAACCAAACACAACTCCAGGTATATTTGTGATGTGGAAACAACATTATAACATGGATCAGAGCCTTTAAGAAGAGATCTCAGTTTCCTTTTTATCGCTATATCACCCAGCCCTATGAAACATGTTCACTTCAAAACACAGTCCCTTTAAAACCTTTGTTTGTGTATCTTCTAGATCTCAGCCACACGTGAGGAGCTGAGGAGACTTGCTTTATTGAAACAACTTAAGATGAAGAATGGGCCTGTCAGAGAATGTCTGTGAGTCGTTTTATCCTTTAGGGAGTTTTCTGTCATTTACCCATAAAACATGTTAAGAAACTCTGGCTCTATCGCCCCGCTCTGAGTGATCACATGATGCATAGATGCGTGACAGAGATTAGTGCTACAGTATTCGCTGCACTCAATGGACTTTACCCACGTTAGCTTACAGGAAGAGAGCAGAACTGGGGCTACCACGGTTTAGATTATGCGCTTAAAAAAAAAAGAAAAGACAAGCATGGATTTCACTTTTTGCAGTGTTGGTTTTGCCTATTGCAGCAATATAAAATATAAATGCACTGGATTATAACAGAATCTATACGTTAATTTCTTAGTTTTATTGATACTTTGCAGTGACATCACGCTGGGGCTGTTCTACATGCATCTCTAATGGAGGAGTTGTAGGAGTTACCATGGTGACACAATGCTCACATTAGATCGCCTGTTGTAGTTCCAGCGAAGTCATTTGTTTATGGTCAGATGTGTGAGTGCACAGATTAAAGTCTAATAAAGCCTCAGACAGAGCAGTGCCTACAGTTAGGGAATGTTGATGACATCAGCTGCAAAGTATCAATTCTCTCTGTGGTTCTGACAAGTTGTGTAGTTATTTATTGAAGCACATACAGTTCTGCCATTGTGTCCCCGGGCAAGGCATTTCACCCAATACAAAATAATTACACTGGCAGACAGACAAAGAATCTCTAATACACCAGATGCCCTTACACTCCAGAAAATAATGTGTAAAAGACTAATGTATGTCCTGAAAAAGAAAACTCATTGGAAGTAGCTGATTTTAGTTTACATTTTTTTTATTTCAGCAGACACCAAAATCCCTGTTTCAAAGGTTTATATATATATATATATAAAAAACTAAACATTTCTTTGTATTTAAATGTTTGACTTTACAACAAGTTAATTAAAAATGCATTGTGTAACTTTTCTGGTGGAGGGTCCGTCAAATGCTTTTCTCCATGGAGATGTTATTGCTTTGTCTGGAATGTTTCACAGTATGGCATTAAATGTTTCTGTCCTCATGGAGACAAAGTTACAGGTCAGGTCTCTGGAGAGGCCACCCCACTCACAGTCAAAGCGCCTGTTTTTCTAAGTATTGTTTTTAGCTGTAACACCACCTGTAATTGAATAAATGTGAGGTAGAGCTGTTTAATGTCATACTGTGGAACATTCCAAGCAGAGCAGTGACGTAGCCATAGAAACAAGCAGGTGACAGAGCCGCAAACCAAAAAGTTACATAGTGCACCTTTAAAGTAAAAAAAAAAACCATCAGCATTAATCCGGTGTAATACTATTACATACAAGCTGTGTTGAGAAATACTTTGTACATATTAAACAAAAACAACCATACCAAAAATGCCCAACAAGATTAACACTTGAAGAATACAAAAAAAAACAACTTTATTTAACTGACACAAATTGTCTCAAATGGAACTCAGAGATTAGCTGCAAGTTTCCTCCTCACACATAATTCACATATTATTTTCTTTGCGTTGTGGCAGAGGGAAGTGGGTCAGGGATGGAACACAATACAAAAATACAAACTTGTTTTGAAAGGTCATGTTACGTCTCCACTGTGGAAACTTTTATTCAAATGGTATCCTTGTGATGGCTGCGTTTCCTCCTGTTCTGAATTTTCATTAAAGCCCTCTTCATTTTGGGATGTGCGCAAATCGGTTTCGGGTGTTTTTTTACGTAAAGACTGCCAAGAAAACAAAATATATAATTAAGATTAAAGGACCCATATTACACTCTTTTCTGATCTATGTTAAGAGTGTTTCCTCATCTAAAATATACCCAGTTGTGTTTTGTTTTACTCATGTTTAACAACACACAAACCCTGCAAAAAAGTGATAAATTAAAATAAAAAAAGATGAGTTGTCATAGCGACTTACATGAGTGCGGGGATGTCACAGGCTCCACTGCTGTGTTGAATCTCCCATCTCTGAACGTTGACCAGGACTCGCATAGAGATGTCACTTTTGGTCGACATGCAGCATTTGGGGATTCCAGCTATGACATTAAAAACAAATTGGCATGGATTAAATTAAATACATGCAAATTGGGTTGCTAATTGTGCATATATGAACTATAGTACTAGTATTAGTGATTCTAAACCATAAAGAATTGAACTCAGTGTGTCAAATGAAGCTCACCGAGGCTAAGAGCGAATTTGGAGCCAGTTCTACGTATATTAGAATAGGAATTGATTTACGGACAAAATATATAGCAAAATAAAAACACCTGGATCATATAGAGCGGGTTAATACGAACATTTCAGGACCAAAATGAGGAGCGTGACAGCAGCAGTTAGAGAGAGAGGGGCGACGCTTTTTCAATACAAAGTGAATTGGAGCCAGAAGAGCCCCCATGCTCACTTCCTATTTGGAACGTGGCGGCTAGTGGGTTAGCTATGCTCATTTATATATACAGTCTGTGTTATAAACTGGCGGGTTAGGACTGAAAGTACTTTGTGAGTGGCTGATAACTGAACTAAAACTCAATTATTTGATATTACATTTTTGTTTGAGGAAAAAGTCTCACATTGTTATTTTTGTAGAATTTGTAGAGAGCTTACTGCATGTAGTGTAAAAAGCATACATTGTGACAGTGTTTATGGTCCATATTTTTAGGCTAATGGTGATTTATGATGAATACTTTTTCGACATATATTTACTCTTGAGAAGTTTAGATAAGATAACATGGGCTGACAGTGTATGTGTCACCTTCCCATGACCCAGCTTTGCCCACCAGATGCAAGCCTTTACATTTGGACAAGCTGTATATGCTTCTAGTCTGCAACAAAAGGGAACATCTGTCAGCTAAAATGTCTTACTGAATCTAGAATAATAATCTTAATGTATTCCTTTTAACACATTTAATTTGATTTTAAAATGCATGACTTGTAGTACATTGTACGCTCACAACTTTCATGCAAAATTGACTCTTGTGAGCTTTAAGCCATGTTATAATGTTGCTAAAAACATAACTGGAGTTGTGTTTTGTTTCATTCACACATGTTTGAGTAATCCTTTATTATTGGTCTGTCTCAAAATGCTCTGTTCCACCTTGTGATGTCATGTAGTGGTATTTTTCATGTTAACAGCTACCTTTTGTTTTTAGTTCAGTAGAGATTGACAATTACAGAGCTGAAATTATCCAAATGATTCTAGTGAAGGTGTGTGGAGACAACAGAGCACTTCCTGTATTACCACATGACATCACAAGGTTGAACAGAGTGTTTTCTGTTTGAGAGAAGAACTCAGCCTAAATATGAAGGATTTGTGTGTTAAACATGCGTGAATGAAACAAAACACAACCCCAGGTATGTTTTAATGAGGAAACAACAACAGAAAATGGCGTAATACGAGCCCTTTAAAAACATCCAATACATTTAAGGTTTTTTTTTTTCGATTTAGCATGATTTTCTTTTATTTTCTTTTAGCAACACGTTATACCAAAATAGGTTTGTCATCTCACATTGAAATATATATAAAGACTTGCTTGCCTAACAACCACACAAACAAATACAAACAAATTTAAAGCAGTGTGAAGGGAAATGCGCATTACCAAGTTTTAATTTCTCTTAGGCTGTGTTCACACTCACCCTGCTTTGATCCTGATTTAGTCCTGATGTAGACTTGGTGTGGTCCTGGTCTAGTTCTGGTTTAGTCCCAGTTTTAATATGATGTGTGCAACTGTAACCCAGTTATTTAAGGATGCATTTACGCTTACACAGACTTCACATTAAAGTACACTGGAACTAAACCAGGCCTTAACTTGGACAAGAGACTGAACCAAGGTTATTCAGGAATAAGAAGGACTCAAACCAGGACCAAACCAGGACCAAATACAACCTAAAAGTGTCTATTTCTCACCTTCGCTGTAGGTCACTGCAAACACACAGAAGCAGACTCCAAGGAACACCACCTTGAGATCCATGATGACGACAGTTCGGAAATGTCTGGATTCGACTGTTCCCAAGCTCCTTAAGAACTACCCCCCTCTTCTTCCCCCTCTTCCTCCTCCCCTTCTCCTCCTCCTCCTTTTCTCCTTTTCATCATCATCATCATCACCACCTACCAACCCACTCACTTACTTCTGCTTCAGTTCACACAATCAAGGTACAAAACATACCAGTTCGATCCACAACCAAAAGATGTTGACAGTTAAATAATCCTTTGTAATCCTTCTATAAAAACAGTGAGATGAGGGTTAAGGCTATTGATGAACTAGAAGTTTTCACCAAGCCTACAAGCCCTGGCAAGTTAAATTATAAATGCTTTCTCAACTGAATTTGTTTTGATTAATGGTACACGTTGTTAAAAGGGGTCACAGTTCAAGCACCCAAGGACAAGGGACTATATATGTTAACTAGAAGTGGTTGTAAAGAATCAATTAGTTATGATAATGTCAATACTGGATGAAATTTGAAGTTATATTTTCAGAAAACTGTGATAAAATATGATAAGCACAATGCATATTTGTGTGCACAGGTGTGTCTTTGTGAACAGTTCACTTATTGGTTCTCAGCCTGTAAAATCAGACAATAAAAGGTGAGTTTGTTTTTGGTTTTGGTTCAATCAATGCTCTATTTTGCCAAGTTCATTGAAGTTATGCAACTGTGGAAACACTGTTTGCCAAAACTTCCTCCGAAACTCAACTGAAGCTTGGTGCAATTACAAATGTCACAGATCTTTAAAAATAATTATAAAGTAGATGTGTGTATTCTACTCTGTTTGAAGATGCCTAACGGAAAAAGCCTGTCAATAACATGTTTGTTAGATGTCAGAAATGTCTAAAAATGTATGAAATTTCAAGTAGATAGTTGTTTTTATTTATTTATATTCTTGTTTACATTCAGAGTTTGTTTTGTAAAGGTCCTGTATTATATAAAATAGACTCTTGAGAGCTTTTATTCATTATTATTTTATTCATGTTACCTCGTCAAAAACAAACCTGGAGTTGTGTTTTGTTTCATTCACAAATATCTGAGTCTGAACCCTTTATTATTAAAGTTTGTCCACATTTCTAAAGGTCATAAAGCTCTGTTCCACCTTGAGATGTCATGTAGTGGTGGTTTTCTTATGAACAGCCTATAATAAACGATGTCCATTAGCGATACACATGAACCTAAAACAATGATAGTATTTACTTTGCATCAATGAATCAATCAACTATATGAGCTTGTATTTAATTTGCTTAAAGGGCCCATATTACACTATTTTCTAATATGTAATATTTTATACTGTTTTTCCTCATCAGAAATATACCTGGCGTTGTGTTTTGTTTCATTCACACATGTTTAATTCACAAATCCTGCAAGTGCTCCACTGTTTTTAAACTCCATACACCTTCACTAGAATCATTTGGATCATTTAAGTCCAAGAATTGCCGATCTCTACTGAACCAAAGGTAAAAGGAGCTGTTCACTTGAAAACTACCACTTCATGACATAACAAGGTAGAACAGAGAATTTTGATCTTTGGAGATGTAGATAGACTAATAATAAAGGATTATTGTGTGAATTAAACAAAACACAACTTCAGGTATGTTTTGGAGGAGGTAACAACATTATAATCTGGTTTAAAGCTCACAGGAGTCAATTTTGCATCATATAGGACCTTCAATATGTGGTAAATTTGTATTTAGATTATTACTAGTAAATTATCGTATGGATTCTAAGTACTCATTGAACAATGAGTTGTACCTCACTACATTGTATTTAAAAGAATACCTGGAGGACAAAACCACATAAAAATGGATTAAACTTTTGACATAAACTGGCTGTAACTCAGCAGATACTCGTGTCAAAGAAGGGGGTGAGCTGTAGAGACTCTGTTGTCAAAATAATGATTGTAATAATTGATAATCAAAAAACCTTTTTTTTTTTTTTTTTTATAGTCAACTAGGCACGATTAGTTGGTTAATTGTTACGCTGTTACTGTTATGTTGTATGTGCATTAGATTTGAACATAAACCTAAAAACAGTGCAGTTACAGTGCACTGAATGAGTTATTTGAGCTTGTGTTCCACCAGTTTAACATTTTAATTTGATAAGATTGCATTAACTTGATTGGTACACTGTATATATCAAGGGTGTCCAAACTTTTTTCATTGAGGGCCAAATATCAAAACACAGATGAAGCAGAGAGCTGATAGAGGGCCATAGACTCGTGTCAGTACAGTGAATTATTCAGTAATAATTCAAACATGTGGTTAGAATGAGTCACCAGATTATTCATGCTTAGATCCTCAATAGGTTTTATCAACTTGGCTTTAGGGTCAGTTTTTGAAAATGTACAGTAAAATATACTGCTGAGCTAATAATATTTAATACAGATTTTGTTGTAGTACAGTTCAAGGGTATAGTCCATGATACAAATGATCAGATTCAACATTTGTGCATTTACTTTTTTGGATATTTGACGAAAAAGTACAATGTAACAAACAGGTAAAACTGAACTTGCCCCCTGTTATTACTTTATGACATTATCAGATTCTGAAATCTTAAAACCACCCATTTAAGAGAATACCCAGAGGACAAAACAACATTAAAGGGGATTAAACTTTTGACATCCACTAGCTGTAACTCACAGTAGGCACACTTGTCAAAGATGGAGCGTCCTAGGGCACTTTTTAGATGGATACGGGAACACATTATCCACAGAGACAAACTTTGTATAAATATTGGAATAAAGCCAGACTTTTCAATCATCTCACATGCGCTTATTTTCTCTTAACACTGTACAAGTCTGCACATAACAGAGAATGTGCCCACAGGAGGTGAGGAAACATGATAGACTATGCATTTTATCTTGGAATCATCAATCAGAGTTTGTTAAATCCAGCTTTTGTCTTGCATGTATTAACAGTTATACAAGAGAAATGAGACGTTCCTGTCTAAACTTTTTCTTTATGCTTTTTCTTTAGATCTTACTTACTCCCACATCCACATGCAGTGTTTGTGGCAGGGCTGGGCAATATGGATATAAAAATTTAATTGTGATCTAATTCCTGTGACGATCTGCTATGTAGGTCAAATCGCCAAACTGTGATTCACTCATTTTTTTGGTGATTGCAGCGCTGCTCAAACCGAGGCAACTTCTCCCACCCACGCCTCCTGTTGGACGGCCCACCTGACACTGAGTGGGTGTCAGGTGAACAGTTTTTCCTGTTAGTCGCTCTCACCTTTTTGTTGAAAATTATTGAAATTAAATACATTTTATATTTCTTTCTTGAGTTTTCAGATTTAAATCTTAAAAATGTTTGTTACTTTGCAGCAGTTACCATGGTGACGCACTGCACACATGAGCAAACACTGGCAAAAAATATTAAATTGTCTGAAACTGAAGAAAAAACACACACACACACACACACACACACACACACACAAAATCAATATGAGCATTCATGGTCCAGTTTTTCAACAAAAATGGTGAGTGAAAAACTGTCTTATAACTGTATAATTGTATTTAACAGGGACAAATCATCTCACCTGTTGTAGTTCCAACTAAATCAGTTCTTTCTGGTCAAATTGTGTTAAAAATAAAGCTCAGATTAAAGTTTAATTTGAGTAACAGAGCTTTAGTTAGCATCACACTCCCACAGAATGTTGATAACATCTCTGCAAAGTATCAATAGAAATGTGTATTGTTAAAATGCTAAATAGATAAAATGAATGATGCTGGATTTTTCTTCTTTTTCTTTTTTACTGTTAGTTATGTTCCCTCACCAAACAGGCAATGTGGGTGAAGTTAAGTGTCTTGCCCAAAGACACAGCAGCAAGTTATTTTGGTATTATTGAAGACTATTGGACTATTAAACAACTAACCTTTGAGTGGACAAACATCGCAAATGCCAAAACCTTCTCCTCCAGGTGCACAACGCCTCATGTTTTATATTTATCCAGTTTGTTCAGGATGTTTAATGTTTTATGTTTAAACCTATTAGGCCACACTAATTGTATATATGATTTTCTACTGGTGATTTGTTATGACACTTACAGATACTTAAATATTATGGTTTAAATGTCAAATCTCAAAACTGGAGCTATGGTTCACTGGACAACAATTTAATTCCAATTCTGTCCCTGAGCCAAAAGTCACTCACTCACAAACCGCATCCAAATGAGTAACGTGTTTTGCCAAGGACACAATGGAAATATGCACGCAAACTGGTGCTGCCACAAAGCATAAACTAGTATTCTCAACGGTCTCCCATCCAAGTACTAACCAGACCCAACCCTGCTCCCAAGCTCAGACGATACTGGTGGCATGGTTATGTTTTTATGCAGCAGTACAGCTTCTGCTTTACTTTGGTAATGTTCTGTGTTTGTTTTTAATAGATTTTTACTGATGGACTTTGCACTGTCACCAGTCGACTTAAAGCAGTTAACTTTGCCTTACAAAATGGAACAGACACAAACTGTTGTTGCAGAGATAATGAATTTACTTTTGGACGCCATTTAGTTGTGAAAATACATTTCTACCACACTTTAATGGAGGAACGTTTTCATGGAAATTTGTTTGTGGTAGTAATGCAAAACACTAAGAGATACAGTAGTCAAAATATCATTAAAAATTAAACAAAAGTGTGGTGGAACAACCCAGGAAACTGCTGGGTAATCTATCACTCTGTTGATACTTTGGAGTGACATCACGCTGGGGGTGTTCTACGTGTATCTCTATTGGCAGAATGTTCAACAGTTACCATGGTGACGCAATGCACACATTAGTAAAAGCCAAAAATGTTTTAAAATAGCCTAAAAACTCAATAAAAACACAAACACATTTCGGGAGCGTTCATGGGCCAGTTTAGGTATTTGATTTTCAGGAAAAAGGTGGGAGTGACTCACTGAAAAACTGTTGGCTAAGATTTCTTGTAACAGCAACTTTACATGTGAGAAACTTGTTTAACCTCCTAGGACCTGAACTCTTGCATGGCAAAGCTTTATTGATTTCAAAGCTTTATTGATTTCTCTTCTCTTATTTGGGCTGATTGGGACCTGATGAGTGCAAAAACAAAGAATTATCTTTTTACATGATGTCCACATATGAGGACTGAATAATGATTTGCAAAAACTATTTATTAAGTGCTTGAACACACCAACATTTTTCCTGAGTGTAAAAATAAAATGAAAAACAACAATTGTGCCACTTGGAACAATGTGGCTCATTTGAAGTGCTGCAAACAGGTGCATAACAAAGTAAAAAAAAAAAAACACACACACACATTCTGAATGTTCTAAACTCTTTTTTTGCATTGTTGCTGTTCTAAACTGTCCACCTAAGTGTGAAAGGCTTTGTACCAGTGTAACAATGTGTTGTACACATATGTGGACGTCAGGTCGTAGGAGGCTTTGCGCACAAATCAGTTCACCTGTTGTAGTTCCAACCGAGTCAACCCTTTTTGGTCAAACTGTGTTAAAACAAAGCTCAGATTAAAGTCTAATTTGAATAACAGAGCTTGTAACAGTAGTGCCTTCAGTTAGCTTCACACCCCCAGAGAATGCTGATGTCCGGCTGTTCAGCTGCAAAGTATCAATAGTGTCAGAAAACATTTGAGCATCTTAAAACTTCCAATGGGTTAAAGTTCTTATGAAAGGTTTGACTATTTTCACTAAAACACTTAACATCGTTACAGTTAAGATTTTACTTTACTTTAAAATCTCACCTAGTTTGTTCTAGTTTTTAATTTTTTGTGAAGGTATTCATTTTACATCCTGGTTGGACACAGATACGTAGAGGTAATTCCATAACTATTAATAACCATAATCTAAACAAGGACCAAACTTAGATTTGATTATACTACAAATCATTTATACCTTTTATTTTGGTTTAATTAATTTGTTACCTGGCCAACCAGAACCACTCGCTTTGACAAAAATGTACAAAGATGAGTCTGGAGCTGTATCCTGTCTCCTTAATTTCAATAGCCGTGATTGACAGGCAGACTAACCAATCAGAGACACGCATGGTCCGCACACCAAGATGTTTTTTCATTTGTATCTGACGAGCCATTTTCATTTGCTGATCTGACAAGAAGTGGATACTCCTGTGCGGAAAACAGCAGTATGACACCGAAACCCCTACGCTACACCAACTCGGCAATCTCTTTCAACACCTGTATTTGTCATTCGCTTTACCAACACATTTCACCATGGCTGTAGCAGGCAGGTGAACTCGAGAAAGCCCCTCTTGACGGTGAACAAGTTAGCACTGTTGTTAAAGCCCGATTTCGTTCATTTCCGAGTGTCTCATGCGTGCACTACATCTCTGAACAATGAAGTCTGCAGAAGGTTGCCTGATGATACTTTAAGAGGCAACAATGCAAACTTTACGTCCATGTTTTGATGTGACACGTAGCTGGGCACGTTATCTTGTGACAACCACTGACATTGGACAATTTACCACTGTTATTAAAATCTTTTGAGGGCCTTGCCTGTTAATGATCAATCATCTATAGAGGGATTATCAGGCTACGTCACTATCCACTGCTCCTTTTGCCTGCAGAAAGAGCTCCTGCTTGTATCATGTCAGTGTCATGTCCGACCACTGAAGTTTGGGCCGTTTCTTCTCTTTTACCCACTCACCTGCATTTAACACATATGGGTAATTATGATGTATCCCATTCACTAATGTTCATTTAGCAGGATAACTTATTTTATCACATGCTGGTAAACTGTTGTAGTACGTACACTGACAGCAAAACAAATAATCCATCTATAGGACTAATAATAATGTTAAACTTTACAACGAACGCAAAGTCATTAAAGGATTTGGTGCCACGGTTCATCGAGATATGAACTTGAAAAGCTCACTCGAGTTTGCGTTGTAGCGTCTTAAAACATGACCATGAACCCTTTAGGTGTTGACAGAGAGTGCGTGTTGAAGTGTTAGAATGATGTTTTCTGCATAGGTGAAGTGAGATCAAGACCCATGTACCCACTTACTCATATTGTTACATAACCTGTCTTTTGTAGTCATAACAAACAACACTAAACCACTTAGGTATAGTTATGTATAGTAGGTATAGGTATGTGCAATTGTAAGGCTTCATTTACTTTATTCTGAAGCCAGTTTATCGTAATCATGGCAGACACAAGTTTGATTGGAGTTGGTATTATTCTTGTCGAATCAGCAAATGATACAAATTAGCAGCTGTGGTTGGACTGTCTCAAGTTTGGATGGAGGTTTTTCACACTCTATTGTCTGGTTCTTCTGGAATCAAACAGAATGTAGAAGGGGCTGGCTGCTCAGGCAACCTTCCTTGTGCATAAATTGCCCCTGCATTTTGGATGGAAATTTCGCAGGTAGAGGTATATTGTTTTAGAACTCAGCTATTGACATATTATATACACTTTAAAATTAGTCTCACTGAAAATTCTATGAGATGTGACATCACATTCCCGAGCTCAAGCTTATCAAAGCTCAGATAAAGTCTAACTTGAGTAACAGAGCTTCTAACAGAGTAGTGCTTTCAGTTAGCTGCACATCCTCAGGGAACATTGATGACATCAGCTGCAAAGTATCGAATACTGAATATAAAGCAGGCCCCGCTCATCACAGGTCTGATTATTTACAGTTTTAACATAAACAGTTGTGATGTGCCTTATTAGCCAATTTACATAAACCTCAGAAAGAACAGTGTTTTCAAATCCACTTTTATTGTGTCTTAACTCACTTCATTTAGTATTGCACAGGATTAAATCTCAAAAATATTACACAAATCAATGCATTAGATTATTTGCCTAAAACACAATTTAATTCAGCTAATTTTCTGGGCTAGAAATAGGCTATATCTACCACATCGCACATCGAAGGCAGTCTCATAGGTGTGTGTTCCTCCGTGATTGTATTATCAGCAGCAGGGCTCATTGTCTTGGCTGGTGCAGGGTCAAGGCTGGGGGGTGCTGTAGGTTTGTTCTGAGAGGGGGAGAGCGCCCTCTAGTGTCAGTACTCAGTCTGTGTTCTGCTGGCTATGTGCAGCAGGCGTAGCAACAGCTCTGTGGGCGAGCTGTGAGCCCCTTCTGAAGATTCACTGTCCACCAGGCAGTCGGAGTCCAGCACACAGCTCTCTGGAAAACACCAGGACACAAAATGTAAGTCTAGATTTCCAAATATATATGTTATAGGCGTGAAAGTGCTCACAAATGAAACAATGAAGCAATTATGAAATTCAGAATGTTTTGTTGCCATTGTCAGTAAACAATGTGTAATGCATAGTAAATATAAACTATGATCAAATAAAATAAAGCTATGCAAACAAGGAATTAAATAGAAATACACTTTAACTGAAAATAAATACAAATATCCAATGTGGACAAATGACTTAAAGATGCTCTGTGTAACTTTTCTAGTGGAGGTCTGCTACTTGTTTGTTTCCATGGAGAATTGGAGATATTATTGCTTTATATGGATGTGGTGGTGGTGTGTGGCATTAATCTTATCCATCTTGCATTTTTTTTTTTTTTTTTTTAATTATGGGTATTTCTATTGCAAAAAACACCTTGAAATACACAAGCGGGGTCGCCTCTCCACAGGTCTGACCTGTAACTTGGTCTGGTGCCATTCCCTGCTTGTTTTAGTTTAATGCCATACTGTGAAACATTTGAGACAAAGCAGGAACATGCCTATGGAGATGAGCACTACCAGAACGTTACACAATACATCTTTAACTTGTGAACTTTAATGCTACTAATACAAAACACCTTCTCCAGCGTATTATACATGTAACTACAATCTCTCCAACGGCGAATTATTAATTAAGTATATGGTACAGCTAACCACAAATACAATCACGGAGATCCTGAATTTCTTCAAAGGAAGGGAATCAATAAAACAGGAGATCAATAAAGTATCAATCAATTTATCAATCTATCTAACCATCCATCGGTCTGTCTCTAAGTCATTTTTACCTGTGTCACAGCAGAGTCCTGAGGCAGCACAGCGCCGCCCCTCTGATCCACAGGGCCTCCCTCCAGACTGGCAGGGGGTGAGCAGGTAGTTCTCCTCCACACAGTGAGCTGTTTCTGGGGACCCCATCAGGCAGCCCAGGCCCTCCCCACAGCAGATACTGGGACCAAAGCAGCGGCCGCGCTCTCCAGGACCACACGACATGCACTAGAGGATGTCATGTGAACAGGAATAAAGCAGGAAAATTATTTGGGGTTTTTTTGTGTTTTATTTGTGATCTTTTTCTTAAATGTTAAATCTATAAGAATCCAGTCCAGTAACAATTTAAATTTCTATATAGCCTGCAATATGTAAAGAGCATGTATATTCATCTAATTGTACTGGATATAAAAGGAATTTCCAAGTAGCCTAATTTGTTCTGCCATATAGCACTTTTAATCACAGACAATTACATGTTAACAATATTGAGTGTTAAAATATGTATAACTATAGCTATATTTTAACGCTATAATATGAAAGAAATCATCAAACTTCCTTACATTTCAAAGTTGTCCCATAACTAACAATGCTCACAAAAAGGTACTATTACTAGATTTTACGCACACACAATGCTGTACCCAATTCACTCAACTACAATCATTCTACCCCTTTATACCCCGAGGCGTGCGCTCACCTGTCTGAGGCTGGGGTCTTGCAGCGCTCTCTTGCCTCCTCGGGGGCAGTTCTGGATGTAGCAGGCGGAGGAGAGGGCGATGAGTCCCAGGACGCACAGGGGGAGCAGGGAGTGCGACATCTCTGCGGCTACGGTTCTGTCTGCGGTTGAGGTTGCGCTGTTCCTCCGCCTGTTCTTCGTGTCTGACAGTCATCCCCCGGTCGATCTCTCACTTATAAACTGATGGACTAAAACTAACAAAGCCGTCCACACTCGTACGTGACGTCAGTGTCAGTTGTGTTCCGTACGCACATATCGTGAAGGCCACCGCGCGCGTCCATGTGCCAAGAGGTCACGGAAGATATGGTTTTGCATCAAATCTTGGAAATAAATAAATCCGCAGAGATCGGTGGCGTCTGAGGGAACAAGATGCCTTTTTCAGTATTCAAGACCATATTTGGAATAAGTTTTCACAATAATACCCGTAAACATCGATCACGTCAAAATGGCAAAACAGCTAATTACATTTTATGGACAGCTAATTGGATTAAAATAAATGAGTCTCATTGTTTGCTTCTTATGCTGAGCATGCACAAAACTATTCTCTTATGCTAATTATTAGTCACCACACGGACCTTTCTGACTTATTATGTTTATTATTATCAGCCTATTTTATAGCCATAGGTTTGTGTCTCATTATGGCGACGTAGCCTGGCTTAAGATCTGGCTAATCAGCAGCACCATGATTACACAACATAAATAAACATATACATGAACATGGTTGGTACATGTTGTAATAAACAACAAGTACCGGAAGCTGTAAGGCAGGGGTCCCCAACCACCTGTCCGGGGCCCAAAACCGGACAAGGACTATCTGGTACTGGGCCCCAGAGAAAAATATGACATAAACTCCTTTTAGTCTACAACCACATTTACTCAGAAAATATAGTGCAAATTAACTTAGACTTAGACAAACTTTACTGATCCACAAGGAAAATTATTTGGATACAGTAGCTCAAACATCACAATATAATATAATAACAGAGAGTAACAAAAACAGATGGTATAGCAAAAAGAGCAAGAGACACGTGTCCAATGAGACATAATTATAAAAATAAATGTATATGTACAAGTCAAAATAAAATAGAAAAATAAGTAATAAAGTATAAAATACTGTATAAAATCACAGCTATATACAAGAGACAACCTAACCTAAATATAATGCAAATGAAACACAAACATTATTAAGACAATTTTTTCAAAATATGGTTAAGAGTTATAAGCATTTTGTGCTGTTATTACTAACTGTATTACCGGTTTCTCTTAAGAGAAAAAAGGTCGGGGGCCACTGCTGTAAGGAGCTCATTGTCATTTTAGTTATTACACAATTAAAAGTTGCCTAACAACTGAGCTCATTTAAGTTAATTCACATACACAATATTTAATAGTGTGATAATGATATAATGTAATAATGTGCTGTCCCTTTGCACATTACAATCTTAGAACGACTCACACAGTGCTATACACTCTTTATTTATTTATTTATTCACTCTATACGCTCCATACAAACTATTTTTGTAGCCACAGCAGCCCTACAACCGACTGATGGAAGCAAGGCTGCCAATCTGCGCCACTGCCCCATCCACCACCGCCAAGGCCTGCCACATTAAGAAATTTGAAGCATGACATATCGCTACAGAAAAATGTTGAAACTACTTCATGCGACTGACACAAGGATTATCCCAGTAAACCTATTTTTAAATATTCATTAAAAGCCTTGAGCTGCAACAAATAAATAACAGAATGAACTAATAATAATTAGCGATATAATATTTATTCTTAGACTTAGACAACTTAGACAAACTTTATTGATCCACAAGGGAAATTATTTGGAAATGCTTCAAATAATTTATTCAACTCTCTACTGCGCAAATTTGACCATATTACATAAAAAGGGCAAAAATGTCTCAACTTTTGTCAAGAAATATTGAGCCCCAAAATATATTATTCCAGCGTTCATATATTGAACAATAAGGCAATATTGTAATTATCATGACGGGCCTACCACACATTCACATAGACGAGGCAGGTTAAGTGTCTTGCACAAGGACACCATGGCAGTATTCACTGGTCTGAGCTGGGATCGGACCATCTTCAGGTTGAACACTTTAAAAACTGAGCCCCTGCTGCTGAGTGTCTGGCTTCTTAAGTCTCAGATCTGGCGGATACGAGTTCACGACCTTCGTTAAAGTCTAATGTTGCCAAGGGAAACCATCAACAGAAAGGCTGTTTGTGACTGTGGCGGATAATAAGAGCTGCTTCCAGGGAAATGGTGCACAGACAAAAAGGGGAGAGTGTTAACAGGTAAAAAAAGGACAAGGACTGTGAGGAGGTGTCAGAAAACTGGGACAAACTGTGACCAATTAGCAATGAGAGCACTCTACTTACAGTTATAGATCTTCACAGGAAGTTTTTGGCCATAAAAAATTTAAGATATGTTATCAATATATAAATAAAAACTACATTTCAGAAGGAAAATTATCGGATCAATACATTGTTTATGGGAAAAAATATATTAACAAACTATGACATTTTTGGAAAAGCTATTGCCATGTATTTAAAGGTGTATTGTGTCACTTTTCTCTATGGAGATGTTATTGCTTTGTCAAAAATGTTTCACAGTATGGCATTAAACCTTTCTTTCATCATGAAGCCCAAACTGCACCAAGTTGCAGGTCAGATCTGTGGAGAGGCAACCCCGCTCACTGTCAGAATGCCGTTTTTTGTTGGTGTTTTTGAGCTATAAAACCACCTGTAATTTAATAAATGTAAGGCAGAGCTGTTTAATGTCATTCCAGGCAGAGCAATGACGTATCCATAGAAACAAGCAGGTGATGGATCCCCAACCAAAAAGTTACATACTGCACCTTTAACAAACTATATGATATTTTTGGGAAGGCAATTGACATATATTTTAAGTGGTTGTCTGATCTGATTGTGATGAATTTATTGTAAAATACAGTTAAAAACAGCACTAATGCGTTTGATTAAACATTTATTCATTATTTACAATTTGTTAAGTTAATATTTTGGTCATTTGTCCTTCGATGTACATGAAATGAACAGGTCCACTCTATCTGTAGCCACACAAAAGCTAAACAGCCTTGGTCAACCTAATTTCCACTTTCATTATCAGCGTCCTTTTGCTCTCGGTAACCTTTCTTTGTGTCCGTACAAAACTGCTATACAAGAGCAAAGGCACCAAGGCTGTGACTGTTCAATGTTTCTTCAATGAAAATCGAGCAGAGGTGATTTTTCTTTCATAAATTCCCAAGATTCATTCAGGCATGTCTTTTTGTCAACTTTGATAATTAAAACGTAGCTATCGTAGAACTTTTAGGTTAGATGAAAACTGACCTACGCTACCAGTCAAAAGTTTGGAAATACCCTCTCATTCAGTGTTTTTTTTTTCTATGTTTACTACTTTTGACATTTTGGTACATACAGAAGACATTAAATATATGAAGTAAGACATATGGAATTATGTAGCAAAAAAAAAGAAAAGTTAAATAACACTACTATACATTTTTCAACAATACAAACAGTGATTAATTTGAGCCTTTCTTTCTTTTTTGCTATATAATTCCATACATCTTACTTATATTTGATGTCTTCTGTCAAATGTAGAAAGTAGTAAACATATAGAAAAAACACTAAATTTCTATTTATCTATTGAATAATTTACAATTACATACGCTTTATTGTTCAAATACCTTCAGAAACACTCTTACTGTGAGTGGGGTAACCTCTTCACAGATCTGATGTGTACCTTGGCCTGGTGAGGTTGCTGACTTGTCTCCACAGAGGCAAACAGGTTTAAAGCAATAATGTGGAATATTCCAGGCAATGCAATAACACCTTCATAAAGACAAGCACATAGCAGACCCTCCACAAGAAAAGATACTCTTCTACAAAAGGTACACTATGTAACAAAATTTAAATATTTTGAAAGATAAGATTATAAAAGCAGTGACTTATTTTATTACATAATTTTGTAATGTAAAGTAAAGTACTGCCCACCCGCTCTTATGTTCCCTGCAGTGTTAACCTTGCCATAGTTATTGAAATACCATTGGTTACGTGTGTTATGCCTATTCAGTGATGTACTCGTGTGACGTCTCTGTGTGAAGTGGAGCTGTGGCAGGTCGGGCAGGAGATGTTTATGGCGATGGAAGGCCATTTTCGGTTCAGAGGTTTCGAGGACGTCTGAAGACAGGAGCGACAGAGGAAGTGTCCACAGAGGAGAAGGTAGAAGGGAGAGGAAGGTCTGGAGTAAACCGAGAGGGAGCAGGAACAGGCAGAGCAAATCTTCTCATCTGAAAAAAGAGAAGAAAAGAATATAAAGATAAAGATAAATTAAGTTCAAGCTTATGAATGAAGTTAAGACGCTTTAACAAAGGTTGTCACAAAATCACACTGATAATAATCTGAAGATTTTTAAGATGTAACGTAATATGATAATCCATAATACAGATATCTATAAATGTACAATAAATCTCTCCTGTTTTCCTGGTTAATGCATATTGTGCACTGTCCCCATGTCATTAAGAAATTCAAGTGGTGAACATAGTCAAATCTACACCCAAAGAGGTTTTAAAATGTCACTGAATCAAATGCAATATTTTAAGTAAGTTTTATATATGAGAAAATGCAACTTCAAAAAGACGTTTCCCACACACTCTTACGTTTATTATCACAATGGACACCAGATTAGTACAAAAATGTTATGATGTCCTCAATACAGATATTCTATCAGATATTACAAATACCTCTGGGAAAAATAAATCTGTCTGGTTATATCATTTATGTAGATTTAAGTATTAGAAATATAACTCGCTTGGAGCATTTTCACATTTTTTTTTTACATTTATCCTCATATTTATACATCACTTCATACAATACACAAAATTGAGTCTTGTGAGCCTTAAGCTGTGTTATAATGTTGTTACCTCCTCAAAAATATACCTGGAGTTGTGTTTTGTTTTATTCACACGTTTGAGTAATCCTGTTACATCTGTCTATATCTACAAACCTCAAAATGTTCTGTTCAATCTTGTGATGTCATGTAGTGTAATTTTCAGCTAATTTTTACACAGAATGGGACAAAGTGTTTTCTGTTTGAGAGAAGAACTCAGTCTAAACATGCAGGATTTGTGTGTTAAACATGTGTGAATGAAACAAAACACAACTCCAGGTATGTTTTTGATGAGGAAATGACATAATAAAATAGATCAGAAAATATTTTTTTTATTCATGGTGTCTCTCCAGCTGAGCCACACGTGAAAACTTCATTGACAGTTTGGGCTTTAAATACACGTCCTTCTCACAGAACATGTTGAACAAATACTTTTGTTCAGGTACAAGGTTGTCTTTCTATTCAGTAGAATCATACTTTGGGGACAGTGGAATGATGCCGTATTTAGAAATGTTATTCTGGCTTCCACAAGGTTTTTGTCTGAGTTCCAAAATATTTCAATAAAACTACTGGAACATGTACAGGTGGGCAATATTGTCAAACATTAAAGGTGCACTGTGCAACTTTTTGGTTGTGGGTCCGTCACCTGCTTGTTTCTATAGAGATCTCATTGCTCTGCCTGGAATGTTCCAAGGTATGACATTAAACAGCTCTGCCTTACATTTATTCAATTACTGGTGGTTTCATAGCTCAAACATACTTAGAAAAACAGGCACTGTGACTGTGAGTGGGGTTGCCTCTCCACAGATCTGACCTGTAACTTGTTCTGGTTTGGTCACTATGAAGATAGAAAGGTTTAATGCCATACTGTGAAACATTCCAGACAAAGGAATAACATCTCCATGGAGAAAAGCTTTTGACAAACCCTCCACCAGAAAAGGTACACAATGCACCTTTAATATCCTAATTATTATAACAATTATCCTGATTACGATATTAGTCATATTACGTATGCCAATCCAGAAATGTGTGGAAACATGTCAGTAAAAGTCATGCTTGGTTCAAGTATTGCATAAAAAGTGAATGGATTAAAAAAATCTCCAGCGTGCAAATATGAATGTATACACACAGATCTATATTGTTATTCATATTGATAATAATATTAATATTGTGATTATTGTATTGATATTGTTTTATATATGGTATAATTCTCTTATTGTAATTATTTATTGTTTCTTTTAAAAAGTGAAAGGTAGTTGTTACCTTGAAAACTACCGCTTCATGACATCACAAGGTGGAACAGAGCCATTTGGCACTGGAGATGTAGACAGACTGATAACAAATGCTCAGCCAAACATGTGCGAATGAAACAAAACACAACTCCAGGTGTGTTTCTGATGAGGGAACAACATTATAACATGACTAACAGGTCTCAAGGTTCAATTTTGCGTAATATAGGACCTTTAATGTTTAACCTGCTTGTTTACCAATGCCTCTATTTTTACTGTTTTGTTTGTCAGCCTGCTTTATTTTTATTACTGTACCAATTATGTCTGCATTCAGAAAAAACAACATAAATACAATATAATATTCAGAACTACAACAGCAGTATTATTCATCATTATTATTCATTTTTAAAGCTGGTACCTTTGCTTGTTGTTCCTTTAGCCTGTGTGTGCTGTGGCTGGTTCAGACTCAGGTTGGATGTGAAGGAGGGTCGGCCCTGCAGAGCGGAGGAGAGAGCTTCGTCCAGACTGGCTGACAATCGCTGTTCATGAGAGCTGCAGGTGGCCTCTGTACAAACAGGGCAAATTAACATCTTATTTTCAGCAGCAGAGACACTTGGTTCCATTTATAGTCTCTCTACAATATTTTTTCTCTTTGCAGCACTGATTAATATCCCCACCTGTGCCTGAAAAAGTACATTGTAAAATCACTATGTAAAAAATTGACCACAGCATGCAGTCTGCAACATATTATGAACCATTTTTTTAACAATAATTCAAACTCAGACCTATGCAAGGGGATTTGTCACTGCTGTCTATGGTTAACTGTTCTTTTCAGTTTGAATAACATTAAACTTACTTATCTCCATAGAGACAATATTAAGTGAGATCTGTGGAGAGGAGGATGCATGTTTTTGAGTGTCAGCGACCCCATCCAACAGAAAAGTTACACAATGCAACTTTAAAGGTCCCATTTTATGCTAAATGTATTCTTGTGAGCTTTAAGCCACGTCATAATGTTGCTACCTCATCAAAAACATACCTGGAGTAGTGTTTTGTTTCATCACAAGGTGGAACAGAGTGTTTTCTGTTTGAGAGGAGAAGTCAGCCTAAATATGCAGAATTTCTGTGTTAAATATGTGTGAATGAAACAAAACACAACTCCAGGTATTTTTGTGATGAGGAAACTAGATTATAACTTCAGATCAGAAAATAGAGTAATATGGGCCCTATAAGTTTTACACTCACCTGAGGCTTCGTCATTTCTAGGCTTTTTTGCTTGAGGTAGTAGAGTATCTTGACTATCTTCTGGTGTGTTCTTAGAGGATATTTTTAAGTCTTGTTTTCCACTATTTAAAGCTTTAGTCTCACTTTGTTCAGCATTACAAGTTCGTTCTTTAATTTCAGAAGCTACAAGTCTTGAAGGATGTGGATTTTTCATTTCAGCTTGCCTCCCTAACCTCCCGTCTATGTGTTTAAGTGGCCCCTCCTGCAGGAGAAAGTGGTCTACGCGGGCTTTGAGCTGTGGATGGGGCAGAGGTTGAGAGGAGGCGGTGAATGGGACTCCGGTGAAGGGGTCGTTAGGCGGCCGACCCCATGTAGCTTCTCTTTTCTGGTATTCCTCCAGAGTGCTGTGATCCACCGACACACCACTAGGGAGCAGCATAGGCAGAACCATCACCTCCTGTGTGATGGGGTCGAGGAACTCTTCAGGCACTTGGGAACTTCAAAAAAGACAAGAAAATTGCAATTAATGAAGAGAAAAAACAAGTGATTTGATCAAAATAGAAAGTACTATTATTATTGCAGATTTGTAAAGATATGTATGAACTGAAAAATGTGTAATCTACACACAGAGTTCAAATATGTGCAAAAAAAATTAAATTATAAGTGTTTTGAATTTGATATTTTGTAGTGTTATGTTTGATTGCTGTATAATGTAATATAACTTGAGCTTAATTACAGCAAAGGTTTTAAAAGGTGCACAACGTAACTTTTCTGACTGGAAGGTCAGACACCAGCTCGTCTCCATGGAGATGTTATTGCTTTGTCTGGTATGTTTCAGTATGGCATTAAACTGTTGATTTCCATGGAGATGCTAGCAGGCCGAGATACAGGTGAGGTCTGTGCAGATGCAAGCTCACAGTAAGAATGCGTGTTTTTTTGCAATAAAAATATCTGTAACTGAATAAATACAAGTTAAATGCCATACTGTAGCACGTTCAAGGTAAAGTAATAACATGGAGACTCATCAGAAAAGATAAGTTGCATAGTGCACCTTTTAAATTAAACAAATCATACTCCTCTCTTCTCTTCTCTGTGGTTTATATTTTCTTACAGAACAAAAACCTAAAAGAATTACAATTATAATATTCTATCTTTTACCTTTGTGCTGTAGGTTCTCTTTTTTGATGTTTGGGCGGACAAACAGGAGTGACCGATACAGGAGTCTGTGTCTGTCTCTCACTGGCCTCGTGAGCTTTTCTTATCCTCTCCACTTCTTCTTCTGAACAACACTTCGCCGGCTGACCCCACACGGACAGCGCTTTGAGCCCCAGAGCAGACGCAGCGCCCCCAAAAGGCAGAGCCACACGCAGCTGTGTCACGGCACCCAACGACTGCACCCCCCGGCTCCACAGCTCGTCATGGCGGCAGTTTGAGGGTGGGGGAGGAGGAGTGTGCTGGAACGGAGGTCGGGGCCTAAAATGTTTATGAGAGAAACATACTTTGGTTTCCTCTCTCAGCTCACAACGCCCCACTAGCCTGAAATCAGGATTAGAAGACTCCCTGTTAGATTGATATGTGGATGACCGGGCTTCACTTCCACCCCAGTTCTGTGCCTGGTCCCTCCACAGATGTCCACTGCCTTGCGAAAAGTTACCGTCTTTCCTGTCTTTCCTTTGTGGATGATCTTGAGTTTTGTTTTGTTGAATTTGGTCATATGAGGGAGACGATAAAGAATCAGAGCAGGTGCTGATTTCAAGTTTTTTACAAGCCTGTCCTCGGTCCATGCCCCAGGGCCACAGCTCCACATCCACTCTGCATAACTCCACTTTAAATTCAAATGTCAGTGTCACCTGCAAGATTACAAAATAGCTGTTATGCAAATGGTTAACATGTTATCCTCATGCATAAAGCATTTTTAGATGACTGTTAACATGTTTTCTTTACAGCTAATACATTAAAAACAATCAAAATGTTGTTGACTTTCACAGTAAAACAGATTGATGGGACATTTATTATTAGTACCATCAGTAAGTATCAAAGTTATTTATACCATGTAGGGGTGGCTAACACTGACAAAAATGTATACCTGAATATTTTTTTGGTGTATCCTGAAAATGATGTAACTGTGCAAAAACAGGTCTTTAAAGTTTAAATCTATCAGTTGAGATTTAAGTTTCAGGCAAATGTGAAATGACAGTAAAATAGAAATAGCTTTATCCCTATTTGGAAGTCAAATTTTTATTTTTAATCAGCTTTTTTTCCCCCCATAAACAATGTACCTCATATACATTTTTTTTTTAATCTTCAAAGCAACATTCACAGTATTTTGATGTATTACACACCTGTACTTATCTATATTTTGAGTGATTTTATTGTTTGTTCAGGCCTTAATTTGTTTTGTTTATAAGAGGATAATAAAAAGATCTTTCACTATTTATGCCAACAGTGTTAAGTCACCTGAAGAGGAGGACGCAGGAAATACTCCAGTTTGAAGCCCCGTCTCCTCACCGCAGGGTCGGCTGACACAAGGTTTGTTACGTCATATCCATCTGCACACAGCTGTAACACATCCACAACACACAAAACATTTGCATTATAAAGACTTCAATAATGTGGCTGGAATTTAATAGAATAATGATTACATTATTTATTAACATTACAATCCAAGTCTATTTATTCTGACTTTTCTATACACTATTACATAGCATAGCTTCTCATCCTTATTACATTTATACCCATGTCTTTTTTTATTCAGTCTTACGTCTTACAGGCGCACTGTGTACCTTTTTCTGGTTGAGGGTCCGCCACCTGCTTGTCTCCATGGAGAGTTATTGTTTTGTTTAGAATGTCCCACTATGGCATTAAACATGTCCATCTTGCATTTACATATTAACATAGGTTTTATTGGACCTAAAAACTTCCATTCTTACTGTGAGTGGGCTCGCCTCTCCACAAACCTGCTGTCTCCATAAAGATAAATAAGTGTAATGCCATACTGTGGAACATTCCAGACAATATCCCCATAGAGACAAGCAGATGTCCACTAGAAAAGTTACACAGTGCACCTTTAACCTGCTTAGTCTTCTCATAATTCATATTTTAACAGGAAAAACGAACGAGCCTACGTGTAGAAAATGACAATAAATTCTATTCCCAAGAAAATTCTACCCCCGCATCTATTTATTTATTTATTGTTCGTGGAAGTTACATTGCCAATTGTAAGTTTCCATTGATTATTTAACTAAACCTTGAGATGCAGAAGAGTGTGAACGCGTTTCTCCCACACTTCCTTCAGGAATGTACAGTGTATTGTGATGATCACAATGTAAAGAAGTCCACAAGGTCAGCTGTGTGATTCAGGCTTGTACACAGATCAGTGCCCTCTCCTAACCCCCACCTTTGCCTTGCTCAGTTTTAAAAGGTGTAGATTATATTTTTAAGTATTCTCTTACCTTTACCTTATCTAATTCCCATGTTGTTTAATCAATATCAGTACAAAAGTGAAGTAACATCCCTGAGAGATTCACTGAAGCTATCCAAATCCCAGAAGGCCCTTTGGCGTTATAATAATATGGTTACACTATTTTTAACCCCTGTGGTGTCTTAGCAGTATTTTATTGGCTTTCAATGTTATTTACTTTTTCATTAACTGCTCAAATGTGACATCTTGAATTAAGTCTGTATGGTTTGGTGACTCAATAAAAATAACAAATAAATAAATACATTTCAAAAAGTGAAGAAAATACCTTGTTGCAATGAACTGTTGTGTGGAACTGTGGCAGACAGAGGTTGACAACCATTCTTGAGACTGAAAATACACAAATGAATCATATTCATTCTGTTTTCTTAGCCAGCTCACTTCTTAGTTTGTTTACTTACGTAAAACGTCTCTGGCTACCTTAAAAAGCTCTATACAAATGCTATAGATTATTATTATTATTATCAGCTACAAATAACCAGCGGGCCAAGGCTATACACAGCATCACAATTACACATGTCATGGTATAAGAAAGCACATGTTTTGACCCCTGCTCAAGCTCACGACCTTCAGCTCTATTCACTGGTAACAACTCCGTCCAAATGAATGAATGAATTCATCAAGACACACTGAGTCACTCTCTGCAATAAACCATGAAGGAAAACATCATAATAAACGCGTGGGATCTGTTTTGGAGGTAATTCATTATTTTGTCCACAGCACAGTACATTCGGCTAACATACTAACAACTATTTGAGAAAAAAATATATCTTTAACATGTTTAATGACCTGGTGTCCAGCCCGTGTCCCCATCAAACAGGAGAAGAAATATTGTCTTAGCAGTAAAATTCGGCTGCAAACTGCGTAATATTTGTGAGGAAAACGGAACATTTTTTCAATGTATATTTAAATGTTTTTAATACAGGCTCTTAAAAACGTGACTGTAGGAACTTCTGAATGTCTTCGATTATTTAACTAATTCATTAACAGCGAAATAAACGACGGGCTTATGATTATAAATCAATTTCACATTGAACACAGAAAAAGGCAAATACTTACTTCTTTTGATCACAAATGAAAGGTCGAAAATATTAAAAAACACAACTTAGTCCAACATAACTAAACAGCTAGCTAACAAGCTAACAACATAACAGCACGGCTGGCTACGGAAACCGATCAAGGACAATCTTAATTTTTTTTAAATTGAAAATTGCATTTGCTAAAGGAGAAAAATACTATAAATTACGCTTAAATTGAATAATAATATAATATCATACTATATGTAATGATATCCTCTTAAATATATGGATGATAATAATTCATAAATAAAGACAAATAATGTATTTTGAGCAATGTTGTCTAAAATTAATTTCAGGGTCAGACAAATAATACATAACAAAATTGAATTCTTCACATCTTTATTAGGTCTGCTGAACAAAGGAGTGGTTTAATCAAGCCAGAACAGTAACAGAAATGCAAACAATAATTCTGAAACATGTATAAAATTGGTAGCATTTTGTTCTCTAAACAATGCAATACTTGAACTACATTTATACCAACTACATTAAAAGCAACATCATTTTTGGACAAGGTTGCTATGATTGCACCATTATGGTAGGCCAATAGGCTATCTACACAGTTTAAAAAAACACATAAAGGAAAGCTCAAATGGCACATATTTTCTCTTTCAGTTCACTACAATATAATAACAGTAATAAAGATGATAATACTATGTAATACCTTAGAGATAAGTTAATATTTTTGAGCAACATCTTTGTATGCTGGCATAAACAACACATATAAAAGCCATGATATTCACATCTGAATCTACTGTACATCCGAACTTGTGTGTAGGACACTACATAGTGCAGTTAGCCTTTGTAAAGAGGCCAGCATTCAACTTATAAATTAAACTACAACCTTCCTCTCCCCGCCTTGGTTTAAACGAACTGTACAGAATTAAGAGTTTTCCAGAAGGATATGCAGACCCAGTGTTCATTCTTTCGTCTCACTGTTGTTGCCATTGTTTCTAATAATAACTTGTAATAATTTGGTTGGTTCTAGATAGTATGCTCCGGAGGGACGCTCTGCACCAATTGGTCATCCAAAGTAATGAATAACCATTTTTCTAGTAGAGGATCCTTCACTGGCTTTTGTCCATGGAGATGTAATTGCTGTCCCTGCAATGTTCCACAGTATGACACTTGAATTATCCATCTCTATGGTGACAAGCATGCTATGCCATCAGGACACGTTACAAATCAGATCTGTGTTTTTCAGGTCAGATCTGTGTAGAAGTAAACCTGCTCACAGAAAGAATTGTTTGTTTTTTATGCCATACTATGGAACATTCCAGACAAAGCAATATCATCTCCATGGAGATGAGCAATTTTCAGACCCCCATCAGAAAAGTTACATAGAGCACCTTTAAGTTTAGGAAATGTGTTATGTTTAAGGTTAGGTTTGACAACATGTTAGCAGTAATTTCAAATAACAAATTTGTCACACACTAGCCTTAAACCATGAATTTAAAAATGCAAAACAGTCAAAAATATAACAGTTTATGCCTGTTCATTGCAACAGAAGTTTATATTATGGTCCCTCCAGAGCCTACTGTCTAGCACTAACTGTAAAAACATTCCCAAACCCTTTAATTAATATATCTAAACTTCTCTTAGCTCTATTGCCACTAGTCCCTCTATCATCAATCTCATAAGCTGAAGCTCTTCATAGGTATACGCACATGCACACTCACACACTCTGTCTCTCACACATTTACAATCTAGAAGTATTATAGGTATTTCTGTCTACTGTATCATACATTCTATAAAATTCTTTTAAACTTTGGGGACTACTATCTCACATTTCTTGGCTATAAATGCACCACGTGAATGACAAAATAATGTTGATAATCAAATTCGTGTGCTTCCAAATATGGTCATTGCACTTTCCCTGTTTGCTTTTGTTGGGGCACTATGAAAAATCTCTACCGTCCTCTAGTGGAGAATGTGAGTCAATGCACTACTAAAGCTAAATTATTATTACGTTTTTTTTTTCTATTCTTTTGGGGCTTTGATTATCTTTTTGTACAAAATATATAATCTGTTTTAGTTTTAATGATACGATTCAATGGCTCATGCATGTTGGACCTGTGCATGTTCATGAAAAATACCAAGCAAGATTGAACAAAAAAAGCCCAACTATGTGCAATAACCTGTTTCAGATTTACAATTAAAGCACTAAAATGAATGAAAATAACACTCTGTTTTTTTCACATAGTCCCAGCACCTATTAGTATCATACACATGCTGGAAACAAATGATAAGGCGCTCTCTGGCCAAAATGTTAACATCACACACTCTGAGCACTAGTTCTACTTTTGTACATTACCAGTTACACAGACTTACAGTTAATAAATAGCACATAATAATATTATTGTTGTTGATCATTTTTGACAATATCCCTGATTGTCTTGGTCCTTTTATAGCATGGGTATTAAATTACCCTGTCTTGAAAAACACTGGCTTTGTTTACATGCACACCAAAATCAGAATATGCCGCTGTTTCCAAATACATTTCTATTCCCAATATGGAACTTGGCTCCTCATGTAACTGATGAGCTTCATTTAATCCACTTATACCATGGTCCCACCAACTAACAACTTTTTGGCTGCATTAGCATTAGTTATTTCTGTTTAAGTTGAAGTTAGTCCCTCCTTACAGTAGTTCATCTGTTTACCTGTGATTAACCATTGCCCATACTACCTGTGCGGTTATACAAAATAATCCACGGTAGTTACTTAGAATTCTCATTGACCATGGTATAAGATAACCAGATCTTATTGGGCTGTTATCGTGTCATTTAAATAGCCTTATAACTAAAAATATGTTTTGATTTTGAGTGCACATGTAACTGTAAGCCATTGTCATTTAATAATATTATCTTTTCCCCATATATCAGCGTGGCACATTTTTCACAAACACTGATTGAGTTGAATGTGCAATTATTTAGCAAAAGGCTGCTTCGGAGGCTGAAAAATCCTTGATAAATTGAATCTCAGCCTGTTGTTGGTAACAGCTACTCAGTGGTACATTTCATAATTTCTGCTCATGTGTCCAGGAATACTTTGTCATAATATGTTACTATATACTAAGCCTAATATTCTGCAAAAAATAATATCTTGGTAAGTTAAAATTACTTTAATTAAGAACAGTTTGGTTGATTTAAGTAGATTTGACCTGATAAAATAATGGACCTATGGAATAAGTATTATGTCTTAATTCCAGCAGCATACAAGTTTAGTTTCTTATTTAAAGTGTTGTGAGTTGTTTGTTCTTTTTTTTTTTTTTGTAAGTGTAACTAGGACTGTCATCGACTACAGAAATTCTTGGTCAACTAAAGGTATGCCCTGCCAATCAATTAGTCGACTAAAAAGGGGACGTGGACAAAACTCGCTAAACTTTTAGACTTATATGTGACAGAAACTGCATTCAAAACACTACACAAGCTGAGGAGTTCATGCAAAAACAATAATTTAAACAGAAAGCAACTAGAAACTGTATTTATACACAGGATTCGCTCACCAATCTTTAGCTAGCTCATACCCTACCTATCTCCTTTCTGCTTTTGTCCCATAAAAATCCTTATGATATAAATAAAATAAATAGTCGACTCATACAAATGTTGGTAAACTAAGACACCATCGACCGGTTAATCAACTAAATAACTAAAAGACTGGTGAAATAATATGTAGTTTCGAAAAAGTCTTAGATAATTTTACTTGTCAAGTGAATTTACTTCAATCAAGATAAACTTCCTTAATTCATGTAATTTCAATTTAGCTTAATGTTACTTTTTGCAGTTTTTGTTGTAATATCAGGCTGAAAAGATCTTGTGTTTTTGTAATCTGTGTTTTGAACTGGATCGGAGAATGTCTTTTTCATATTTCAGTGGACTCTATCCTCTCCAGACGGGATGGTCCTGCCCAGGGAGGTGCAAGGTGGTGGAGGGAGGGTGGAGCTTTCTGATCTTCACAGGGCGGGGACAGGGTAAGAGAGATGGGACCGGGCAAAGACGGGGGCATTTGAGGGGACATGGGAGACACGGTGAGAGACGGAGGGGGTGAATTCGAGGAGGTCGGGGATGTTGCCGTAGTAGCAGTCGTCGTAGTTGTGGTCGTTGTCGTTGGGGCTGTTGTAGATTTGCTTCCCAGTTGGGTCATGCGCTTCTCCAACGCTTGGTTCTTCTGCAGCGTCTCCACGTAACTTAACTGAAGCTGCGCCTGATATTTCAAAACCCTCTCTTTCTCATCCTGCCACGTGTGTCTCTCCTGATCAAAGTTGAGAGCTTGGCGTTCTCGCTGTTGTCTCTCTAAACGTAGCGCAGACTGTAGTTGCTCCAGCTGTCTTCGCAACTCCCCTGCTTCATCCCAGTTGGCCTCACGGTGGGGCTGGTGAGCCTCTTGTCTGAGCTGCACGTCTTGGCTTATCTGGGTCTCGTGACGGAGCTGGGCCTCGTGGCGTAGCTGGGCCTCCTGACGCAGTTGCACTTCGTGCCTGAAGGGGGCGTCCTGGCGGAGTTGAGCCTCGGATCGGCCTTGCATGTCCGGGGGGATGTGGGGGTCTTGTCTCCATTGTGCTTCTTCGCGCTGCTGCCGTTCCTGCCTCTGGGCCTCCTGACGCTGGGCCTTAGCTTCGTCGCTCTGGAGGCTGAGGAGCGTGTCGGAAGGGGGCGTCAGGGCGTTGTTGGGGGGCTCGTTTGGGTTGCGTGGGCAGTGGACCATTCCCCAGGGAGGTAACAGTCCGGCTGCAGCCAAGTTTGGGCTCACGACCACCTCAGCGCCGCGGCTCACTTCGCTCAGAGCTCGCTTCAAACTCAGCACCTCTGCTTCAAACACGCCCAGCTTCTCCCGGAGGACTGACACCTGCAAGAGAAATATATATGTATATGTTTGTGAATTGTTGATAATAATTCTGTTTGCACCAAAAGCACATCCATGGTTTGTGAAGCACTTTTGCATTAAAGGGCCCATATTATACTATTTTCTGATCTATGCTATAATGTTGCCTCATCAAAAACAGACCTGGAGTTGTGCTTTGTTTCATTTCCCACATGTTCAACACACAAATCCTGCATTTTTAGGCTGAGTTCTTCTCCCAAACAAAAAACACTCTGTTTCACCTTGTGATGTCATGTGGTAATACAGAAAGTGCTCCACTGTGTTTTTTAAACTCAATACATTTGGATGATTTTCAGCCCTAGAATTGCCTATCTCTACTGAACAAAAGGTAGAAGTTCGCTGTTAACTACTGCTTCATGACATCACAAGGTGGAACAGAGCATTTTGAGCTTTGGAGATGTAGACAGACACATACTGATGCAAAAATGTGAATGGTAGAAGAGCTGAAAAAAGTCTGAGGCACTCTTTTGTACAAAATTTAAAATCCAGCCTGCACAACTGTAGCAGGTTGGTGAAGTAAATGTTACTTCTTAACTTGTACTTTGAGTAGTATTGTTCATGCATACATTTTACTTTTACAGTACTTACTTACATGTTTAACGATGTCACTGTACTTTTACTTGGATACACATTTCCAGTACTCTTTCTACCACTGCCCCCATTATTAACCCATACCTCAGACAGAGTCCTGCGCAGTTCGTTCTCACACTTCTCCAGCTCCAGGCTCTTGGTGCTGTAGGAGTCTTTGAGGCCCAGCATGGCCTCCTCCCTCTCTCTCAGCTGGGCATTGAGCTCCTTCAGCTGGCCTCTCAGAGCCACCATCTCCCCTGCCCTCTGGGTCACCTCTGCCTGGCTCTCCCTGAGCTGCTGCTTCAACAGGGAGATCTCACCTGCCTTTTGACACACCTGAAACAACAACAATATATCACTTAATGGACTTGAATATTATACAACACTATGTAGCGATAAAATGTAAAAAAAAAAACAACTAATGACAAACTATGCTTTCTCAGGGTTATCCGTTTAACAACAGTATGAACATGTCAAGAAGTCTCTAGGTATATTCACATGCAGTATGTTCATATATTACATGTGAACATATGTATGAGCCATGGGGTCTGAGCGTTGGCTAACAACTCACGGCTAACAGAGATCTCAGCAAATAAAATCCTGGTTTTCACCATGCACGATCTAATGTGCAGAGATTTACACACAGTGTGGTTCACTGACCCCAGAGAGAGCAGCACCTGAATCTGCTCCTTTGATTAAATTAAATATAAAATGACTGGGGTATGGGTAAGAAGAATAAGCCAGGATGTACGCTAAAAGTGTTTTGAGAAAAAAACAAATCAAAAATTAGGCTAATGTCTTATTTTTTATCTCCCAGAGTCGATGTGAAGCACACTTTAATATTAATAAAATAAGGCAGAAGAAGTTTGGTAACCACTGCTCTAAATGTACCTCCCACTTGGTCTCCTCCAGTCGGGGCAGGATGTCGGCCTGTTCTTTTCTATAGTCCAGACACTTTCTCTCCAGCTCCTCTCTCTGAGCGAGCAAAGCAGCCATCTCCTCCTGCAGACGCCTCTTGTCCTGGGATAGTCTGCCGATCTGAGCCTGTAGAGCGGTCTGCGAACGCTGGGCACGCCTTGTCACCTACACAAAATATACATTTATTACAACCCATTACAATACTAGTGCTCAGGTTAAACTGATGGGAAATGTTTACGTATCCAAATTATCTTTCTTGGTTTTATACATTTAAACAATATTGGAATAATTAACAAATAGTAACTATAACAAGTACTCTATAATCATAGAAACTCATTAAATGGGGTCTCTATGATTTTTTACAACATATTTTGTAGAATCTGGCAACCCAAAGGAAGACGCTGTATGAATGTACGTTATGCTTTTCTGATTGGATAGTTGGTTTGAATTCCACAACACAAAATGTAAACATAAACAGCTCTGGCATAAAGTAAAATGCTGTTGTTATTAATTGTGTATAGCTATAAATAAAATGTACATTCTATTTGAACCATCTTATTTCAAATCTGAGGATACACAAACTTGAATTTCCCTTGAGATCAATAAAGTATCTCTTTCTCAAATGGGTAAAGCTTAGGAAATATTTAGGGAAAGTCATACAAATTCTACCTGTCCCATAAAGATACAGAATCTCTTTTACAGAACAGACCAACGTAGCAACCAACACAATCAACATTACAGACAGTCACAGAAATATTACTTTATAGGTTCTGATTGTTGCTTTGAGGACACCAAGTTGTTCTGACCTGCTGCAGACGAGAGGCGTAGTTCTGTCTCAGCTCGTCCATCTGTCGCTCCCAAACCCGCTGCTTCTCCTCAAACACCTGGATAATTGCCGCCTCGCTCTGGTCCAGATTACGACGCATGTGCTGCACCTGTTTAAATGTTACACAAAAAATCACTGACGCTTTGTAATGAGAGGAGACACAAAATTAATAATAATATTGTTAAATGTTATTTGAAAATGAATGAAATATTTGCATCAAATTACTCTTGCCCTCATTTATTCCACAGTATATCAGTGAATCAGTTGCTTGTTTTTCAATGATTATATGAAAGAGTAAGTCATCAGAGCTATAATACTCCCTACAACAGAAGCATAGCCAGACAGGACTGGACTAGACTGAGGGCTCATGTCTCCATATGCTGTACTGAGTCCTGTGCTGATGGTGAATAAACTTCTCCTGCATTCGAACTCCAGTGTTGTTCTCTTCAATTCTCTGGCTACTACAATTTATTCTACATTCTAATAACATTATTACTTTATTTTTTAGGCTTTAAGAAAACATTTTCTATATAATTCCTAATTGCAAAATAAATCATATACGCACAATAAAATAAAATAAATAAAAGACAAAAATAAATACATAAATAAATAAAATAATAAAATAAAAATACAAAGAATACAAAAGATAATGATAGCAATAATAACAACAACAATAACAATATTCTCATTACCCCTATCATTCATTCAAAAAAAAAAAAAAAAAAAGTATGTAAGAGTGAAGTAAGATTGTTATTCTAATAACATTTTTAATATGAATAATAATGTCATACATAAATGGCTTGAGCAACCTCTTTTCAGTGTGTTATTTGCAGACAACCGTTTGTATAAAAATAATTGTTTAGTAATGTACTGCACACTCATAAATATTGTACTATATTAATGTAGCAGTTAGTGTTGATAGTGCTCTTTTTGGTTAGTTCATGTTACTATTAAAGTTGTGTGGTTCTGACCTCTTGCTCCTTCTCCCACAGGCGGTCCTCCAGGTCTTGGATGATGTCATCAGAGGAGGGGGAGGGCCGCAGAGGGGCGGGAGCGTCACTCAGGTGACTCAGCCTCTGATAGGACGACGAGCTTTTACCTGAAGAGGAACGCCCGCTGTCCGACGCACTGAGGCCATTCTACAAGAGACACACTTTTGGTAACATTTTCTGACAAATATATTTTTTCATTGTGTGGTAATGAATTTCTCAAACCGGACTATAATAACTGGTCAATAGCAAATGATGGCGTTTATTTTAAGAATAAGTTTGTTAGAGAAATTTGTCTTCTACATTTGACCCATCCTTCAACTACTGTCTGAGCAATGGGAGTAGTAGGCAACTGTGATACAACACCTGGAAACCCATCTCCATATCTTGACGATAGAGTAGGGATGCACATAAAAAAGTCAAATAGCAATTTTTTCTAGTATTGCAATCATGTTTAAAAAGCAGGATTTTGTTCAGAGTGCACATTATAAACAACCCCAGGAGCTTTAACACTGAGAGAAGACTGAAATATGAACTGATTAGTTAATACAAGAACCCCATGAATTTCTCATGATGAAGTCTCCTGAAATGGTTTTCACTTCTCAGCTATCCTGTGTCCGGGTCAAGAAATGTCAAAAGTGCAAACCAGGGTTTAAAGCAAGGGTTGCTATTTTTAATCTTTTAAAATCTAAAACATGTTCTGAGTTATTTCATGTGTTCATTCATAGTTTTGATGTAAATAATCATGAAAATAAAGAAGAAATATGAATCAAAAACTGTGCCCAAACTTTTGACTGGTAGTGTAGCTGAAGGATTAGCCTATATTGTACTGTACATGTTTTGCTCACCTGGTACCCAGGCTTGTCCAGTTTATCGAGGCCGGCCGCTGCCCCCACCATGCCCAGTCTGTTGATGTGGCTGGTGGAAGCGCTCAGGGGTCCCAAAACAGCGGGGGGTCCATGTCCTGAGCCTGACCCGGCGTACGTGGGCAGGCTGGTCAGAGAGTTCCTCCCAGAGTCGGACATTCCTTGGACCACCTCGTTGTTGTTGCCCGCCCCCTCTCCTCGTGCCACCCTCACTGGACTGTCCTGGTCCAGCAGCAGCGCCTCTGGGACCTCTCCAGCCTCTGCGTCTCTGGCTCTCCTGCTCCGGCCCTCACTGTAGCCCTCCCCTCTGGCCTCACACTTCCCCTCTCCCCCCGCTCCTCCGGCCTGTCCCACCAGGTTCTGCATTGAGTGGAAGCTTTTGGGGACCACGGGTTTGAAGGCAGAAGGACGCACCAGGCCCGAGTTGCTCTGCATTGCCTGTCAAAAGAAGGTTGAGATTACAGTGTGAAAGATATTCAGACACTGAATCGTTTCACAAATACAGACCCAGGTATGTTGTCCCAATCCCTATGGAGCTCAACAATGACCGCCCATCCTCTAGTTCTGGAAGTAAATTTTCCACTCATTTTTCCCATAGACATTCAGAAAAAAAATTATAATATTAAAAGTTTGAAAGCTTGCTCACCCATAATCAGTTACATGTTAACTAATGACTCCAAAACCTGTAATTTAAATTAAAATCTGTTTCTGAAATTTTATAAACTGCAAAGGTTTTCGCCAAATCTTGAATTAGTTACTATGAGGCTGGTTACCCTCCGTTGTGTCATTAAACTCATAATATTGGAAAATTTACTTGTAGAACCAGACTGTTTAGCTCCATAGTTGTAAACATATTACAAAATACAAAGTAAGTAATATACATATCTTCTATAACCTGTTTCTTTTTTAATGAAGTACGCTCAGAAATAGTACTATTAATAGGAATAGTAACAACAATGCCACAAATAACACGAGTAATAAGACTACTTCAATGGATCACATAAAATAATTCATAGGCACCTGGTTTTATAATGAAGTGATAATGGCGTAAAATCATGTTTGATCATGAATAAAGCTGAATACAAACTATGTACAAAAATAACATGTGCTGGGTGAAGACATGACTCATTTGACAAAAAAGATTCTACTTTTGAGAATCACATATAAACTGTGTTCTATTTAGTTTCGGTACATATGTATTTATTTACTTTTTAAAGGTGCACTAACTTTTCGGTTGAAGGTCCGTCACCTGCTTGTTACTATAGTTATGTCACTGCTCTGCCTAGAATGTTCCACAGTAGGACATTAAACAACTCAGCTTTGCATTTATTCAATTACAGGTGGTTTTACAGCTCAAAAATGCCTAGAAAAACAAGCATTGACAGGCATGACTATGAGAGACGTTGCCATTCCACAGATCTGACTTGTTGCTTATTCTGGTTTGGTCTCCATGAAGAAAGAATGGTTTAATGCTATAATGTGAAACATTCCAGACAAAGGAATAGCATCTCCATGGAGAAAAGCATTTGACAGACCCTCCACCAGAAAAGTTACACAATGCACCTTTAAAGTGAAAGTAGTTTTTTGGTTTGTTATTTGTGTTAGAAAGATGTCTGCGTAATCCCTCAGTCGTCCAGCTAGGTTCCAAAGCAAAAGAAAATTTAACTCTGTCTTCTGAACCAAAGTTTTGTTTATTTTTGAAACCATAAACTAAACAGGAAGTTTCAAAAGACAAATTTGTTGAGACCATCCTATAAATGGTTCAAAGTCACATCTGACTCTCTTGCCCTGCCCACATGCCCCTGGTAGAAGTATTGAAAGTTGCTATACCTGTACCTGCTCTAGCTTTCCGGACACGGGCATGATCTTGGGTGGGTTGTGTCCGGTTGCTTGGTTGCTGTCGCCATCGTTACGAGCAGACGCCATCTCCCTGTGTTGGTGCTGGTTTATCATGACTTCTTGTCTCTTGTCCGGTGCCCCTCTCCCCACTATGTTCCCACAAACATCTAGAGCTGCTGCTGCTGCTGCCTGCATCTCTCTCTCCCGCTCTCTCTCCCTCTCTCTCTCCATCCTCTCATTCTCAATCCTCTCTCTCTCCCGCTCTCTCTCTCTCTCCCTCTCCCGCTCCCTCTCTCGTTCAATCTTCTCCCGCTCGATCCTCTCCCTCTCCCTCTCTCTGGCTCTTTCTCTTTCTCTCTCTCGCTCTCTCTCCAGTCTCTCCCTCTCCACGCGTTCTCTCTCTCTTTCGCGGTTCCTCTCTCGCTCTCGTTCGCGTTCCAGCCTCTCCCTGTCCCAGTCCCTGTCCCTGTCTCTATCCCTACCCCTCTCCCTCTGCCACTCCCTCCTGGTGGGGCCACAGTCCAGCTGGTTGTTATTGGAGGCTACAGCCATGGTACATTCTGTGTTAGTTGTGGAGGCAGTTTCGGTGGGGCGGTCCGTGCCCGTACAGGTTGCCGTGCCGATGCTAATGCTGCCTCTCTCGTCGCTCGATGCCGTCCCGTCCGAGATATTCGCCGGGAGTCGCGGGAGTCTCTCTGCGCTGCAGCTTCGGTCGGCGGGGCAACGGCGAGACAGTGGCGGGGCTCGGGGCAGGGTGGTCCTCGTGCCCACTGACTTCATGGCGAACTCCTGCTCCCCTGCCACCCCACTACCAACACTGCCCATAGTGGGGTACAGTCAGGGGCAAGAGGCAAGGAGTCAGGTTTGGGGAGGGTCACACATGCATTTGGCGTGGGGCATTACAACCTAATGCAGGCAGTGGAGGCACACTCACTAGAGGAACACAGAGAAACAACGAAAGCAGTTAAACCAAAATGTTGTTGCATAAAGATGTAGTTATACAAGAGTTAATGCAGAGGAGTCCCGCCCACAGACAGGGCAGTGAGAACCTCCTACTCAGGTGCAAACTAGAGGTCGCTCTGGTACATGTGCACAACCAGGCCGGCACTTAACATGTTTATGTAATTGTTGGGCCTCACAAGTTTGGAAGAATTCTGATGATAGGAACATGCTGTAGCAGAAAACAGTCATGGTTCAGACCTGGTCAGTCCTGGTTTAGTCCTGGTTTAGTCCTGATTTAGTCCTGGTTCAGTCCTGATTTAGTCCTGGTTCACTCCTGGTTTAGTCCTAGTTTAGACCTCTGGGTCAATGCAATTAAACCAATTTAAGAAGACCATTACAATGTTTTTACCTCTGATAAATTGAAATGTCAAAGTGAACCAAAGATTTTCAGTCTCTTGTTATGTCGACAACATTAGAAGACTTCATTTTGCTGTCACACTCTGTAAGATATTTCATTTGAATAGGCCATAGGTCACACAGATGAAACAAGCTGTCAATATGCACTTTTCATCACCACAACATAATTCTTTTTGGACATTACATAACAGCTCTAATGATTTTCTTAACACACTGACATTAATGGAAGTAAATTAAATCGGCTAGTAACAGTTTTTTCTACTGCATAATTATTATAGGCCTACATCTCAACATGAAGGCTGTTGACCAAACTTTAGGTCTTCTTCTCATTATCAATCTGATTATGGTAACTCAAGATTATGATAATGAAAATGTCATGAAATGTTTTGTGGAAACATATGACATGTGCCTTAGAAAAGCTGTGACATACACATTAATAGCCTATGTTTCTATTTCCTTTTATTCACCTTTTCCTGTTTTGTGCCTGTGTTTAAAAGGCCCATATTAGGCTATTTTCTGAACTATGTTATAATGTTGTTTCCGTATCACAAATAGACCTGGAGTTGTGTTTTGTTTCATTCACACATGTTTAACACACAAACCCTGCGTATTTAGGCCGACTTCTTCTCTGAAAACACTCTGTTCCACCTCGTGATGTCATGTATGTATATCATGTGTCAGGTAATACAAGAAGCGCTCCACTGTGTTTTTAAACTCCATAAACCTTCACTAGAATCATTTGAATCATGTCAGTCCTGAAATTACCAGTCTCTTCTTGAAAAAAGGTAAAACGTAGCTGTGAAATTGAAACACAACTCCAGGTATGTTTCTGAGGAGGTATCGGCATTTTAACATGACTTAAAGCTCACAAGAGTATTTTTTTCATAATATAGGGCCTTTAAGTGAATACTCAGATCGAACCAAGTAAAATGTTGAAATTTGTCCATTAATAATAATAAGCGAAACACCACGTGCTTCCAAAATATCCAACACCAGTGCTATTCACCCATCCATAGCCTACTAAGGTTTTACCAATATATAAAATTGTTTATAGGCCCATACTGTAGCCTAAAATTCTTTAAATGGCCTGTAAATTTAGGCTGTAACTTTAAACTGGTCATGGGTGGACAGTTTCACCATCACAACAAAACAGTGTCAGCATCCAACAAGTGTATGTCAAACGAGGAAACATGGGCCTTGTATGTTCACAAATGATTATAAACATGCCTATTGCCCACAGTCAGGAATGCATAGGCCCGATTGGGAATAGTTTCACGGCAGATTCTTTATAGGCCCATAGTTTATAGGCCAGTTGATGTAAAACCAGGCTCAGAAAACGACTAGTGAAACAGCAATGCCATAAAAATAACATTGAACGTTAACCTACTTCAGTGGATCACATAGGATAACGCACAGGCACCATTTCTCTAGACTGCCAGCTTTGCCTCGCCGCTGCATGCAGATTTTTGCACATGAGAGCCCGCTGAACCTGTATGTAAATGAATAAAGACTTCACTCGTCGTGTGAACAGCAACCATACACCCCAGCACCCTCCACGTAATTAGGCTGAACGCACAGCTACACGGATGCAGGCGTGTATCAGGTGCGCCCCCTTCCTCATCCCATTTACTAGAGGTTTACTTCCACCTGGGTCGCAGTAGTAGTAAAATACAGTGCTCCAGTTTGTCTGTGCTGCTGAGCCCGAGTCCCCTCCCCTCACGACTGCTGGCTCTCTCCCTTTTCTCTGCATCCTCGTTCGGCAAGGGCGGCTTTGGCAGCACCCGCATCAAGCCTCGAATCCACTGCGCTCCCAAACAATTACCTCCTGGCACTAGGCCCACGACTGAACGCGACGCACCAACGACACAAAACGAGTAACGGGGGAAAAAACGTCACATTTTCCCTATAAAAGCCTCATTGACATTGACGACGAATCATGCAGTTGCTTTGATTTACCGACTGTAGCATGTCCGCTGTCCATCATCAAAGACTACTCACTGTTTTTGCAGCTGGGCGCTCGGTAAGATGGCAGCCACCAAAATACACTTGGCTGTCTCCTCGCGCTCGTCGTGTCGTGGACGTGACGCGCCGTGGTCCGTGGGGCGCTAATATTAGGGGATGTTGTCTTCGACCGCTGTCAGGAGCGTCGGATGCTGATGATGGAGTCGGCTGATACGCGCATCAGCTGAGAGACACACACCCACTACTGTCCCCGCCCCCTTAAGGCTCAGCTCCGGCGCGCTCCTCCGGGAAAAGCCGCGCGTGAGTACCGGACCGGGAACAGTTACAGCGGTAGTGGTCCACGAGGGGGACGCCAGTAAAGTGACTGTTCTTGGGGGTTACATTGCATAAATAGGCTATATGGATCAAGGACGGCAAGCATGAATCTGTTTACTGATCCAAGTGTAGAAGTACAAGGCCATGCTCACAATTTGGATATGCCTAGCGACGTACAAATCCTAAATGAAACAAAACACCAAGATTAGGGAGACCATTCCTCCATATTTACCCGGGACAGTCCCAGTTTGGAGCCCTGTGTCCCCTGTCCAAGTGGATTTATCCAAAACCAGTGATTTGTCCCATTTTTATACAAGAAATGTCCCTGGTGTCTCAATTTTTGACTAATTTGATACCTGTCAACAGTAAAGAGAGGCATAAATTGTCTAGTGTTTTTGTTTTAGGTTTTTGTTTAGATAAAATTACGGAAAAAAAAGAAAATAGGACAATACTGACTCACATGTTATCGTGATTAAGTCATGAATGGGCCAAGTGCAGAATAATTTTCTTTAATTACGCACTCGTTTCACAATTTTATTATTACCAACCACAACCAACCCGGAGGTGTTCCAGTTTCGGAACCCTGTGTAAGATAGAAAGCCCTAAATGATCCATTCACATTTTTTGAGTAAGACACACAACGGTAAGATCAGGCTGTAAGAGGTCAAAATAATCAGTATTAGTTTAATCAAATGATCAAATCGAAATAATAATAATTAAAAAAAGAAAAAAGAAAAATACATAATAAATAAATAAATAAGAATATCCAAATACCTGCAGCATTGTAAGGTCCTCCCTTCTATGTCTACCCAGGTCTTTTAAAACTGAAACTATTTTGGACTTTTCCTTATAGCCTCTTTCCCGTAGGCTAGTCTAGGCTATAAGATAATAAAATAATATGGGCCAGTGTGTCTTGGAAATACCCAACGCCCTAATTATCATGGAATGTGTCTATTTAATTAAGTTATATGGCCTTTAAAAACAGAGGAGCTTCATGAATTACAACGTCAACCACAACATAGTGTAGGGAGGCATATCAATGTCACGTATGTTTTTGACTTTTCATTCGTATGGGCATAATAAGCTCATTAATCAAAATGACCAGCAGAGGGCAGCAGAGGTACGAGGCTTAAAAAGTCAAATTTGCATACTCTGTACCTCCCTCACTTAACCTGATTCTATTCCTTTTGATGTTGTTTAGAATAGGTAGGCCTGGGCTTGGCTGTAAATAGGCCTATGGCAGTTTGTTGAACATGGTGTGTGATATTTCATTGGGAGAATGCTAATACTATACATTTAAATAAAGAAATAACGCAAAAAAAAGTTTACAATCGATGATGTTGTTTTCTGAGCAGCGGAGACAGGACTGTTACTACATCTGTCCACGGGGAGGCAGTATTGTGACGCATTCCTTACACCTTCAGGGCTGGAGAAAAGCTTTGGACAAAAAGATGCTCCTATGTGACATTCATTAGTTCTGCTGGATAGTTTCTTGTATAAAACGCGTCTCTCTCAGACTCTTGTGTGTGTCCCCTCACTGCATGCATTCTTTGTCTATAGCTCTTTTCATTTTTGAAGCATTTTATTAAACCTCCATCTTTAAGATGTGTGATTTCAACTCAAAGAATCTGGGCTGGTGCTTGTGTATCATCACTGGAGCTTCAGGATTTGTGATGAAGGATTTGGACGGAGTCTGGCACAACAGGTAAGCAAAACTTAATTGCTTACTTTTTTGGTGGAGGGTCTGCTGCCTACTCACTCCATGTAATATTACAGTATAGCATTAAATTAGACTTAGACATAGACATAGACAAACTATTGATCCACAAGTGAAATTATTTGGACACAGTAGCTCACTAATCACAATATAATATAATAACAAAGAGTAAAAAATAAATGGTAATAAATTCTAAATAAGTAGCTAAAAACATAGCAAGACACAGGTGTCAAATAAGACATAATTATATAAGTGTATATGTACAAGTCAAAATAAAATAGAAAAATAAGTAATAAGTAATATAAAATCACAGCTATATACAAAAGACAAGAAAGACAGTGCAACAATGATATGATTGACAGGACATAAGGTTATCCATTACATAAGCGTGAGTTGTTGTACAGTTGTAGGGAGTATTATCTCCTCTGTCCCTCTATAGTCTGGTGCAGTGGGTGAGTTGTTGTACAGTTGTAGGGAGTATTATCTCCTCTGTCCCTCTATAGTCTGGTGCAGTGGGTGAGCAGGAGTGTCCATGATGGAGAGCAGTTTGTCCAGTGACCTCCTGTCCCTCACTGTGACAAATGTCTCCAGCTCACAGCCGATCATGTGACCAGCTTTAAAGATCAGTTTATCAATCCGCCTATTGTCTCTTTCGCCCAGCAGAGCACAGCGAAGTACGGGACGCTGGCCGCCACAGACTGGTACAAGATCTCCAGTAACTTGCTGCACACACTGAAAGACCTGAGCTTTCTCAGGAAGTAGAGTCTGCTCATGCTCTTCTTGTACACAGCATTACAGTTGTCCCCCCAGTCCAGCCTGTTGTTCATCTGTACGCCAAGATACTTGTAGCAGTCCACTATTTCTACCTCATGGCCCTGAATGGTTACAGGCTCTACTGGTGTCCTCTTTCTCCTGAAGTCAATCACCAGTTCCTTGGTCTTGTCAACGTTCAGGAGCAGATGGTTTGCCTGGGATCACTCCACAAAATTTGCCATCAGTGTCCTGTACTCCAGCTCCTGTCCATCCCTGATACACCCGACCACTGCAGAGTCATCAGAGAACTTCTGCAGATGGCAGGACCCGGAGCTGTACTGAAAATCAGAGGTGTACAGAGCGAACAGGAATGGAGACAGGACTGTACCCTGGGGGGCTCCTACATTACTGACCACAGTGTCAGACAGGGTGGTCCCCAGTCGCACATACTGAGGCCTGCCTGACAGGTAGTCAGTAATCCAGGAGACAATGGAGGAGCTTACATCCATCCTGAGCAGCTTCTCACTCATCAGAAAGGGCTGGATTGTGTTAAAGGCACTGGGGAAATTGAAAAATAATATCCTCACAGAGCCCTTAACACTATCCAGGTGACAGTGAGCCCGCTGCAGAAGACAGATTAAAGCATCATCCACACTAATGTGGGCCTGATACCCAAACTGTAGAGCATCCAGGGATGGTGCCACCAGGGGTCTGAGCTGAGCCAGAACAAGTCTCTCAAACACTCTCATGAGATGAGACGTCAAAGCAACTGGTGTGAAGTCATTAAGTCCAAGATAAATGTATTTATCTTCCTTTTCCAATTAAAGAAATTTGGGTTGGTCAAAAAATGTCTTTTTACTGTGAGCTGGGCTGCCTCCACAGATCTGAACTGTAACTAAGGCCTGGTGGCACCATCTGTTTGTCTCCAAGGAGACAGATGATTTTAATTGATATTGTGAAACATTAGAGAGAAAACAATAAAATCTCAATGGCTACTCAAAAACTCAAGTGCAAAAATATTATATACCTTTGTTGCAAAATAACACACAGGATTTGAATGTTTTTATTTAAATAAACTATATTTGTAGCTTTGTAAAATTTATTATTATTATTATTATTATTATTATTATTATTATTATTATTATTATTATAGTCTGCTCTCTTTTAGGTTCCATATATTCTCCAGACTGGCTCTATAGTCTTACTGGTGGCTCGGAGTGCTCTACTGCTTGAGGAGTTGAAAACAGAACTGGAAAGCCTGATTGTTAATCAGGGTGTGGTGTTCCACTATGTAGCAGCAGATCTAAGCACCGCAGAGGGGGTGGCCGCGACACTGCAGGCTGTAAAAAGAGACGATGTGAATGACTTCAATCACGTGCTTCTCATTAACAATGCCGGTGAGTTTACAATCCTCATTATGAACCTGATTTTAATTTCTGATCTATGTTGTAATGTTGTTTCCACATCAAAAACATACCGGGAGTTGTGTTTAGTGTCATTTACATAAGTTAACACTGAAACCCTGCGTATTTAGGCTGAGTTTTCCTCTCACACGGAAAACACTCCACCTTGTGATGTCATGTCATAATACAGCAAGTGGTCCACTGTGTTTTTAAACTCCATACACCTTCATTAAAATCATTTCAATGATTTAAGCCCTGGACGTGTCAATATCTACTGAACAAAAGCTGTTAACTTGAAAATTACGGCTTTATTACAAGGTAGAACAGAGCATTTTGACCTTTGGAGATGGAGACAGACTAATAATAAGGAATTACTCAAACATGTGTGAATAAAACAAAACACAACTCCAGGTATGTTTCTGAGGAGGCAACAACATTATAACATGGCTTAAAGTTGCAGTTCAGATTTGTGGAGGGGCAATACCACTGACAGCAAGAATGCATGTGTTTCAAGGTGTTTCCTTGCAATAAAAAGTTGCAATTGAATAAAAGTAAGTATACTGTAATATACTGGAACAAGCAGGACAAGCAGGTGGGAAAAGTTGCACAGGGCACCTTTAATGTTCTTCTGTTTTTTTCTATAGCCTCTTTAGGTGCCCTCTCCCAGTTCTCCAGCTTCACTGACCCAGCTGAAGTGAATGCCTATATGTTCTTTAACGTCAGCTCGGCTCTGGCTCTGAGCGCTGGGGTTCTGCAGGCGTTCCCCAAAAGACCAGGTCTGAGGAGGACTGTGGTGAATGTCTCCTCTGTGTTCGCACATAAACCACTCCCACGCTGGGTCCTGTACTGTACCGCCAAAGCTGCCCGTGATATGATATTCAAAGTACTGGCCACAGAATATACTCAGCTATTCTCCAGGTAAACTATGTAGTCAGTTTGTTTTTTTCTAGTTGCCCTAACCCTAAGATAATTTAAAGGGCACATTTTACGCAATTTTCTGATCATCTTATAATGTTGTTTTCTAGTCACAAACATACCTGGAGTTGTGTTTTGTTTCATTCACACATGTTTAACACATAAACCCTGCATATTTCTTCTCTCAAACGCTCAAAATGCTCTGTTCCAACTTGTGATGTCATATAGTAATACAGGAAGTGCTTCACTGTGTTTTTAAACTCCGTACACCTTCACTAGAATCATTTGGATAATTTCAGCCCCCAAACGCACCCAAAATGCTTTACAAGGAACCACTCACCCATTCAGTGTACGCAGACAGTGGGGCAAGGGTTAAGTGTCTTGCCCAAGGACACAACAGCAATAACAGCATGCATCTGTGGGAGCTAGAATTGCACCGCCAACCTGTGGGTCAGTGGATCTGACCACTCAACCAATGTCAAGAGCGAGATTTGAACCGCCAAACTTCGGATCAGTGGACAAACTCTACCAACCTACCAAACTCTACCAACTGAGCGACTGCTGAAACAAAACACAAGCACTGACAAGCATTTGCGATTTATGATGATGATGATGATGAGATTCTGTTGAATGTTCACAACGTGTCCAAGAGAATTGAAAGACTGAAAGATTAAAAATAACTGACAAACTACTACAAAAATCAGATTTCAATAGCAATTTTTTATGAAGAATAAGACATGACATTTAGTTGTTTGTGGAGGAAATAATATTACTTCCAAAATGCAGACTTTGTGATTTTCTATTTGCGTCCATTCAAATTGCAAGCTCGATATGAGTGAGATGAATCGATTGAGATTAATCTTGCAGCCCTAATTTCAACTGAAATCCACTAATTTATGTTCCTCTTTTTTGTTCAAGGGCCCATGGACACAGAGATGCAGAAGGAGATCTTCCGACAGACCGGTGTCAGTTATGATTTGCTGCCTTGTCAAAAATCTGGAGCTAAACTGCTGAATCTGATTCTGGACAGTGACTTTCCCTCTGGAGCACACATAGACTTTTTTGATTAGTGACAAAAAATATATGGTTGTTTTGAGATGTGGAATGGGAAAGAATTTCTGAAACACAATATTTTATGATTGATTAGCACATTATTAACACTAACACACTATTAACAATTATATCTTAAAGGTCCTAGATAACATAAAATTGACTCTTGTAGCTTTAAGTCATGTTAAAATGTTGTTACCCTTTATTATTAGTTAACAGCTACCTTTTAGTTTTTGTGAAATTAACCAAACGATTCTAGCAGTGTATTTAGTTTAAAAACACAATGGAACAATTCCTGTAGTACCACATAACATCACAAGTTGGAACAGAGTATTTTCTGTTTGAGAAAAGCCTAAACATGTAGAATATGTGGGATAAACACAACTCGAAGTATGTTTGTGATGAGGAAACAGAATTATAACATACTGTAGATCAGAAAATAGCTTAAAATGGGTCAGTAATATTAATGACAATATTACAGTATTATTGATAGATTTACTGGAAAAAGTACAGTTTTATGTTGATAATGTATAAGATAAAATAATGTATCCGATACAATCATGTAAGACTAATTCCTTTATTACTGTAATAAACATGCATGGAGTTTAAATTGTGCCATTGTTTATTCCCATTCATATTTTTCCACTAGACTAGAAGGAAAATGTTACGTATCTTTGATCAATGAGAAATATGGTTTAAGTGATTTATATTGCATGAGGTGTTCCGCAAGGTTCAATATTTGGACCACTACTGTTTATATAGTGATTATTATTTTACTCTTAATTGGTATTTTTTTGTTAATTAATCAGCAAAACAACATTCAAATAAAGTCCACAATGAAAAGGGGCTATTTTTGTGATTTTTTTTCAATGGTAGTAGGATGGTTTGCTAACATGACTCTTTGCCTATGGCTACTTAGACCCAGCCGCACCTCTGTTCGCAAATGACCTTACAACTTTCTATTCACGGTTCTATTTCTAAACGCTATTTTGCAATGGGAAGCCGAGAGCACCTTGGCGAAGGCACCAGAAGAGTGGAGCAGAGTCTGATAACACCAATCTCTTCTCGCCAAACTTCTTGCAGCTGTTCAGCGTCACCAGTGGCTCTTGACAGACAGCAGCAACTGAGAGACAAAAATAACCAAAAGGGCCTGGGTACATACCACCTTTATTTACTATAGGGGGGTCATTTGTGTGACATTTAAAACTTCAAATTATTATTAGATTTAAACTTGAAAAAAAGAAGCATATAAAATGTTTGTAGCTATTAAAATGTATTATAGAAAAGTAAACAAAAAATGCTTAAAAGAGAGCTACCAATAAAGTGTTCCCTAACCTTCCTTGTATGTCATGGTACTGCCAAGAGGTGACAGGGCTATTTTAGTCCCCCTGGGTGTGGAGTGAGCAGTTGTCATTTGTAAAGGACTGAAAGGGCAAAGAGAGGACTTCCATAAAACTTTTCTCATTCATTTGGAACTATCCAGGTTTCAGGCATCATGGACACAGTGGAGATATTTGATTCACCAGGAAAAGGCAGAGGGCTGAGGGCTACCAAAGAATTCTGGGCTGGAGATGTTGTTTTTTCCGAGCAAAGCGTTGCAGCTGTTGTATTTGATAGGTATGATGAATACTTTTACTTTTACGCTTTTAAAGTCCATAAGAGTTTTCTATGTCAGCTAGCAACAAGAAATAATTAAATATATTGGTAGCACTTTATGGTACAGTCAGAGCATTGAAATATAATGTAAGAAGCTTGGTAAATGAAAGTGATTTAATGGTAGTTGCATGGTAATTCTACCTCATGGACTCATTTAAAAAGAGTAGATCTGTCATGGTAAAATTATCACTTAAACCTAACCCATGAAATTACCCTGCAAATTACCAGGAACCATGGTCAGTATTTTCTTGGTAATAATATGCATGAAGGCTTATGATTTGATTTATCTTAGTGAGCATGCAATTCCAATCATATAAAAGTCTATCTACAGTATCTAAACTAAAATACAATCTTTTTTCATTTTTATATGGATCAACTTAATTAACCAATGAACCGTTTGTACCAGGTTTTGTATTTTATTTTATTAACATAAGTGTCTGTACATTTTGTTTCTTTAGCCTAGCAGAGCGCATTTGCCACAGCTGTTTTCGGAGACAAGACAAGCTCCAAAGATGTGGCCAGTGCAAATTCGCCCATTACTGTGACAGAACCTGCCAGAGAGCCGGGTGGGCTGAACACAAGCAAGAATGTGCTGCTATCAAGGCCTATGGCAAAGCACCCAATGAGAGCCTCCGGTGAGCAGGGACTTCACCTTTGTGTTATTACAAGAGACAGTGTAAGAGAGGAGAATGTAAGGGGGTCACAATTTTCATGAGTCTTGAATGATAAATATTCCTCCATTTATTTTATAGTAAAAGAAAAATCAATTCTGGTTTTTTTTTTTCTTTTGCCATTTTTTTTCTTTCTTTCTTTTGCCATGGATAATGCCTGGACGACTGAGGAATTACGCAGACATCCATTTCAATATAGAGCGAAAGATTTGCAAAAAATAAATATTGACCATACATTAAATATAATATATAATTATATAATTATATTTTCCATTTGAATATTTAGTGTTAAATGAGCAAATCTATTATTATTATTATTTTTTTAATACAATTAAAATTTAGCATTGGTTCAACATTGGTTCAACTTTACATAAGATTTTTATTTAGGCTCAACAGTTTTTTTTCCCTTTTTCTCTGCAGAGTATATATAATTTATTCTTGAAGGAAATTCAGCGTACTAGAGCTTCATTCATACAAGATTATAACAAACTGAAAAGAAAAAATAGACATACCAAAGAAACGTCAACCACTCTGCAAAAATCATTGCAAATTAACAGTTGTTATCGGACTATAAAATGTTAGGTCTGCAGGCTATTCCCTTTACAATTACAGCATATGGTATTAATATTTTCACAAGAAATACCTGGAAAATAAAGCACAATCCAATGAATGATTTTATTGACAAGGTGTGTTACCCCCTTTACCCCACCCATCTTATCAAAGTTTACATCTGTACAGACTGTTGTAATTGAAATTTCAACTTTATTCTTAACCTTATTATTGATGTGCATGGAAATTGATGTGCAGCAATGTCAGACATGCAGATCAGGTAAGTAAATCTTGAAAATGAGCCTTGAAATCACACGGGTTCCCTGTGCTTGTGTTTTAGTCTGGTGGCTCGGATCATGTGGCGTTTGGACAAAGACGGCAGTAAAGTGTCTGATTTGCAGCTGACCACACTGGACGAGCTGGAGGACCATCTCACTGACATGCCAGAAGATGAGCTCAAAGAGTTCAAAGTAGACATCCATAACTTCCTGGACTACTGGCCCCGCAACAGCAAGCAGCACACAATAGACGTCATCTCACACATATTTGGAGTGGTGGGTTTTTATATTCTTACACTAGGGATCTGTACTCTATAGTCGTTCAGTTATTTAAGTGCCAAAGCATCTTAATTTAGTGTCAAAACTTAAATATTAGGTCACACCAGAATGTTAGTTATGGGAGTTATAATGGTAGAGATTTTACAACTTTTTAGATGTGAAACATAGGTTGGAGTAGGCGTTTTTTCAATAGAAAGTGAATTGGTGCCAAAGTCAATGGAACCGGAAGCTTGCCCATGCTCACTTCCTATTTGGGACGGCGCAGGTAGCAGGCTAGCTATGTCCAGTTTTCATATACAGTTTGTGAGTTCAGATGTGAAGTAAATGGTACTTCTCAAGATAATGTCGGCCAATTCACCAGGCGAATCAGTCAAATCTAAATTGTATTGTATCACAAAAACACAGATTATTTACAACATTTTATGCATTATTTTTGTAAAAGATGCAATTCTTGTAGTTTAGGTTAGCAGTTATTATTTCAGTCTTCTCTCAAATGTTCATACTCTTGGAAGTGTTAAAATGTCCTCTCTGAACTGAGTCTTGATTTGAAAACATAAATTACAAATCAAGTTATTAATCTTCATAAATCACAATTAGATATAGTTCCAACATTTTTCAGTGGCATTTAATGAAAACTTGCATTTCATTTCACTTTTACAAATAAGTAAAGTTATATGCTACAGTGTAAGCTCTATAAATAAAGTGTTAGCGACTACTCACACACTGGAGTAGAAGCACATGACTGAGAACAATGGCTCTGACTGACAGCTGCAGTAACAGGCCTCTGTCAGCTGTTGCCACTGTGTAAACGCTATAATAGGTGTGAATAAAATTACACTCAACTGAATTAATAGCTGACATGGTTATATGAAGGTATTACATCATCTTTTCCTATCTAAATCATTTTATGTTGCTTGAAAGCAAATTAAAGTAGTTAGACTAAAAATAAAAAGTGCTTTGAACTGACCCAATTTAAATGAATTATGCCTATATTTTCCCATCTACTTACTGAAAATACATATTTTAAGTAAATGAACTAGCTCATATCAATGTAAAATTAATAGGTGTAAAAACATGACTCCAAACTTTACATTTGAAGGAACACTATGTAATTTTATCTTGTGCCCATGAAGAGGTTAATGCTTTGTCCACAGTGTTATCCATCTTGCATTTCATCAGTTACCTGTGCTTTGATTGCTAAAACATCTCTAACAACATCTATACCACTATGACGGGATCATAGTAGTATTTCATGATCAAAAAGTTCAAATTATAACCATATTTGTCTCTTTTGCTTTCAGATTAACTGTAATGGCTTCACAGTGAGCGATCAGAGGGGTCTTCAGGCCGTGGGGGTGGGCCTGTTCCCAAACCTGTGTCTGGTGAACCACGACTGCTGGCCCAACTGCACTGTCATTCTCAACCATGGAAAGTGAGTATTTTAAGTTTAGCACATGGTTTAAAGTCCGTCTTTGTTCTTTGTCTTCTTGTCTGTTAAGTCTGTGATTGGTGTAAACTGCTTCCTGTTTATCTTTCAGTCAGTCGGCTGTGAATACTTTATTTCATTCTCAACAGAGGTGCGTTACCTCAACAGAAATGTGTTTATATTGATCTAGAGCAACCTTAGCACAGAGGTGGGAGATATGTATCGAAAATGGATAGTATTGCAATAGTTGTTTTCGAGAAAATTAGAGTATAAATTGCATTGTCTGTAATGAAAATGTTTAAAATTGAGCAAAAACATAAAATGATCAGAAATGGTTTGTATAATCGTCCGAGTAAGTGACATATTGTTTGAATTTTTCCTTTGAGATATTGCAAAAAATATCAACATATTCATTTTTGTCAATATCGCCCACCCCTACTTAGCAACCATACACTTTTAACTTTAGGTGGACATGGTAGTAACATTAGCATCTTACCTCACTCACTCCACATACTAGTAGTAAACTGCATTACTGGGTAGTAGTGTGCAGTTCCCATAATGTGTAATATGATCACATTATATTGTATGAAATAACAATCTCTAACATATTTTAAACAGTAGCGTCATTGATAGTTTTGTGTTTTCTTCATGTCACCCCCGACCCTTGTTCTGATGTGTATTATCGTAATAACACAAGTGTAACACATGGTAAAGATGCTAAACTACCTGTGCTTTTATGTATTTACAACTAATGTCATATTGTTCTATTTAAGCCAAAAATGATGAAACAAGATGCAATTTTGCTGACGTTTTTTGAGGTTTCATTCAATCCTTTTCACTTACCAACGCATTTTATATGTATATGGTTTGAGAAGGATTTTTTGGCTTTTAACAGAAACTAAACCCTGTTCCATAAGTAATTATAGAAACAATACTTTTAACAGCCAGTATATACATGGAAGTGAAATGAATTACCCAACATCTTATCTGCAGTGCTTTATTTTGTTACTTAAGTAAAAGTACAGATATCAAAGCAAAGAAAAGTAAAAGTAAATGCATCACATGAAAAAATCTACTCAAGTAAAAGTATTAAAATACTCATTAAAAAAAACCTTCAAAAGTAAAAAGTTATTTTGAGCATAGTATTTCATATTTTGCGCATATTTTGAGATCTTAAAAAATTTCAAATGTATTGATTTTGACACAGATTTGTGCTGAATTTTGTTCAATAGAAACAACTGAATATTTTTTTTCCTCGCTGTTTTTATTTGTACTAGTATATTAGAAATGTGTTAAAAACTCTTCGGGCTTTTCAGTAGGTCTATACTATATTATACTCTATATCAAAATACTTTTACTTTTCATTTCAGATACCCGCTCTCAGATATAGTGAAGTAAAAGTAAAAAGTATCTACTTGAAAAATTACTTACGTAAATTAAATACCACTGCTTATCTGTGTATTTTGTTAGTCTAATTACACATATTTTGTTGCCTATTATTTTCAGTATAGGTATTTCAGTGTTTTTAATAGCACACACTGTATAAGCTTTTTATTATTATTATTATTATTTTTTTATTATTATTTTGGGCAAGTAAGCAATTTGCATTCTTTTACATATACATACGACAAAGGTGCAATCATAACAGAAATAACAACAACAAAAAAACATTTGTCCAAAAGGAGTGGGAAGAAGAAAACTTATTTAATCCCACCCCTTCTTCTAATTTAACATAATGAGCTTTCTCGTTATGTGGACATAACAAGCTCATCTTGTTATGTCCATCTTGTTATGCTCATCTTGTTATGTCCACTTTTTGGCTTGAATGACAGCTGCATTGACTGAAATTAAGGACACACGCTCAGGAAAAGCAAAAGCATTAGTAGAAGCACTAATTCAGCCTTGAGTGTATTCTATAGTATTAATGCGTGAGATGTAATTCATGTGTTCTTCTTTAGGATTGAGTTGCGCGCTTTGGGGAAAATCGCAGAGGGGGAGGAGCTGACCGTGGCCTATGTGGACTATATCAACTTATCCGAGGAAAGAAAGAGACTGTTGAAAGCACAGTACTTTTTCGACTGCACATGTGAACACTGCACAAACCACACCAAAGACGATATAAAGATGGGAGGACGAGAAGTGGATGGAGTCAAGGTTAGCATAAATGTGCATTAAAGACCCAATATTATGTCATTTTCTGGTTTATGTTATAATGTTGTTTCCTCATCACAAAGATACCTGGAGTTGTGTTTATTGTGTTTTATTCACACATTTAACACACAAATCCTATATTTCTGAGTTCTTCTCTCAACGGAAAACACTCTGTTCCACCTTAATGTCATGTGGCAATACAGGAAGTGCTGTGTATTTAAACTCCATACATCCTCACGAGAATCATTTGGATGATTTTAGCCCTGGAACTGCCAATCTCTACTGAACACAAGGTAAAAAGTCGCTGTTGACTTGAAAACGACAAGGTGGAACAGAGAAATTTGAGATTTGGAGATGTAGACAAACTAATAATAAAGGTTTACTCAAACATGTGTGAATGAAACACAACTCCAGGTATGTTTTTGATGAGGAAACGGCATTATAACATGGCTTATAGCTCACGAGAATCAGTTTGATGTAATACAGGCCCTTTAACCTTCTGTGTTTTGTGCTAACAGGAACTAGCTGACATTTAATCTGTGTTCACACTTGGTTTCCTGGTTTAGTCCTTGTTCCAGCTCTGTCCAGTTTTGATGTAGACTTGGTTTAATCCTGATGTAGACCTGGTTTAGTTGCTGGTTTAGTCCCAGTTTTATGAGGAGTATTTGGAAGTGTGAACTATAATAATTACGTGGTTGACAGGGCAAGAATGGTATCTGAGAAGTAGAGGCTATTTTTGGCTAATGTAGTAAGTGTGAGTGCTCCAAGTCACATACAACTCCCAAGCAAATATTGATTACATTAAAATTTTAGTGAAGGTATTAATGAAGTACTAAATCTACACAAGAAATACCTACATACATAAATAAAATAAAATAAAATAATGAAAAAATATGATCGCGTAGCTATTCTGTTCTGCAATTAACTATTCTAACAGTTTCAGATTGCTTATTACATGGTTTGACACTGACACCAAACAAATTTCACACACATTTCATTTTAAGTCAGCAGAGAATTGCAAAGGTAGTTACAACTGCAGAAAAAAAATGATGTAATCCACCTTGTCCCCAGTGTATGTGTTCTTGATGCTTTGAGTGCCTTGAAGGTGGAAAAGCGCTGTATAAAAATGTGACTATTTACTATTACCGTTATATTGATACTGACTAATTTAGTTTCTTCTTTCAGCCGACAGAAGAACAAGTTAAAGAAGCCACCGATTTCTGCTATCAAATGCTCGAGAAAATGGACCAAGCTCGGTTAAAGGGCGACTATCATGAAGTAGGCAACATGCAAGTTTCACTACCAATATAATAAAGTTTTTTAAAGGGCCCATATTACACTAGTTTCTGATCCATGTTATAATGTTGTTTCCTCATCAAAAACAGACCTGGAGTTGTGTTTTGTTTCATTCACACATGTTTAACACACCCGGAATATTTCTTCTCTCAAATGGAAAACACTGTTCCATTTTGTGATGTCATGTGGTAATACAGGAAGTGCTCTGCTGTGTTTTTAAACTCCATACACCTTCACTAGAATCATTTGGATCATTTCAGCCCTGGAATTGCCAATCTCTACTGAACAAAAGGTCAAAAGTTGCCTTTAAGTTGGAAACTACCGCTTCATGACATCACAAGGTGGAACAGAGCATTTAGAGCTTTGGAGATGTAGACTGACTAATAATAAAGGGTTACTCAAACATGTGTGAATGAAACAAAACACAACTCTGGGTATGTTTTTGAAAAGGTAAAAACATTCTAACATGACTAAAAGCTCACAAGAGTCAGTTTTTTATAATATGGGACCTTTAAATATATAAACTTACTATATATTGCATTTTAGGTGGTGAAGATCTGCAGGGAAACTATTGAGAAAACAGAGCCCATTTTGGCCGACACTCACATCTATCTGATCAGAATGTGGAGCACGATGAGTGAAGTCCAGGCTTACCTCCAGTACAATGAAGATGCTGCAGAATACTCACGCAAAATGGTGGAAGGATACATGTAAGTAAGGCCTGAATACATCTTCTATAGTCCCATGTTGCTTTATTAGTTAGATTGCTAACAAAATTGTTTGACTCTAATCTAGAACATGTTGAACACATAGGTTAATTAAAGAAGTAAAAGATTATTTATCGATCTATCAGTCTATTTATCTTAATTTTTGTGCCCTCTGTTGGAGTTGTATATGCCCAGAAATCAAGCTGAATTAGCTTTTTTCAAATACTTGATGCATGACAGTACCTCAGTTGGTAGAGTGTTTGTCCGGAGTTCAAATCCCACTCTGACATAAACATCATTGGTTGAGCAGTCAACTCCACTGACCCACAAGTTGGTGGTGCGATTCCAGCTCCCACAGATGAATGCTGTCATTGTTTCTTGGGGCAAGACACTCAATCCACCTCGCCCATAGTGTCTGCGTACACTGGTGTATGAATGTGTGTGTGAATGGGTGAGCGATTCCTTGATGTAAAGTGCTTTGAGTGTCTTGATTGTGGAAAAGTGCTATATAAAAATGTGATAATTTACCAATACCACGAGGATGCTAAAAGGTCCAAAAGTTAACTTTTAACTTTAATATTCATTCATGTATGTTTTCTTTAATTTGTATAGAAAAATCTACCACCAAAACAATGCTGCACTGGGTATGGCCGCCATGCGAGCTGGAGTGAACCATTGGCAGGCTGGTAAAATTGAAGTTGGACATGGGATGATCTGCAAGGCCTATGCTATTCTAATGATCACACATGGACCCACACACCCCATCACCAAGGACCTCGAGGTAAGAACCTGTTACATATACTGGTATTTTTTATTTTTATTTTAACAAGACCACGGCTCAACTGGTTGTTAATTATCTTAGTTGACAAGTTAATTATTTTTTTAAGTCAAATATTTAAATGGATTTATAAAATATTTGCGTACTGCAGAACTCATAATGAAAGAAATATGTAGGGATCTTGTGGATTTTTGTTTTGTATAAATAAATTATAGGGGTGAATGAAATATAGCCAAAATTTAAAAAGGTTATAAAAGTTTAAAAACTGTTAATGCTTTTGAAAAGTTTAAAAAAATTTATTGTTTCATTCACGCATCTCCAAAGCTCTGTTCCACCTTGTGATGTCATGCAGTGGTAGTATTCAAGTTAACAGATACCTGTTACACACTACATATGTAGGATTTGTGTTTTAAACATGTGCGAATGAAACAAATGTTTCATTCATGTTTTTGATGAGGTAACAACATTATAACATAGATCAGAAAATAAAGTGATATGGGCTTTTCAATACTTGAATATTTTTATTTTTATTATATATCTTAATCTTTTTGCATGCTCTTACTTTATTCAAATAGTGATACTTTATTATCATTATTATTATTATTATCCTTTATAACTGTGATATCTCTACTTGTATTATTATTATTATTATTATTTTTCAGTGTTCTATGTTGCACCTTATCACCAAAGCAAGTTCCTAGTCTGTGAATTGTGTTCACTGACAATGGCAATAAAAGCTTTTCTGATTCTGATTTCTGATTCTGATTCTGATTCTGATATTTTCAAGAATTAATACTTTTCTTCTGCAAACCCCAAATGCTCACGTGTCCCTTTGGCTTGTCCACAGGAAATGAGGATGCAGACGGAGATGGAGCTGAGGATGTTTAAGGAGAATGAATACGTGTACTACAGCATGAGAGAGGCTGCTCTGAAGAACAGACCCATGACCATGATGCATGAACCCAAGTCTGTGGAGGAGGGCATCAAAAACCTGTTCCACCGGAGAAAATGAGCCACTCTTCGCCATTTTGTTTACACTTTTCTGCTTGTCTAAGCATGTCTAACTGTTCACTTTTTGTAATATGACTTTTAATAAATTATGTGACTTGACATTTAATCTGCACTTGTTCTTTTCATTCATTTATGTTTTGTGTTATTATTCAACAGTTACATCAGTATTTTTAGTCAGAGGTGAGTAGTACTCAGTTACATTTACTTAAAGGTGCACTATGTAACTTCCACTACTTGCTTTGCCTGGAATATTCCACAGTAGGAAGTAGTATGTCCATTGTATTTGATCAATTACATATGCGTTTTATAGCTCAAAAATACCTTAAACTATTATCTAAGTTATTGTTATTATTTCCATACCGTGGAATATTCGAAGCAAAACCTCCATAGAGATAAGCAGGTGGAGGACCCACTCCAGGTCTGTTTATGATGAGGAAACATAACAGATCAGAAACATAAATCGGCCTCAGTGCAGTTCAATCAGTTCAGCTCATGTGTGACCTTTGCCCTCACTCATTACAAACCACTATTTAACAAATCAGACAAATTCCACTTTTTAAACTTTTTTATTATTCCAAGTGTTTAAATACGTTTGCTTGTCCTCTTGTACTGGATCCCACCAACTGTCATTACCTGCAGGGAGAAAGGAATACATAAGAAATAAAAATCTTAAAGGTGCACTATGCAACTTTTTGGTTGGGAGTCCGTCACCTGCTTGTTTCTATGGATATGTCATTGCTCTGTGCCAGAATGTGCCACAGTATGACATTAAACAGCTCTACCTTACATTTATTCAATCACATAGCTCAAAATATACCTAGAAAACAGACAATCTGACTGAACAGGGTTGCCTCTTGACAGATCTGACCTGTAACTTGGCCTGGTTTTGGTCTCCATGAAGATTTTATGTTAAGTTTTTATGCCATACTGTGAAACATTTCATACAAAGTAATAACATCTCAATGGAGGAAAGCAGGTGGCGGACTCTCCACAAGAACAAAGTACTCACATTGACAATAGTGTTGGCGTCCACCAGTTCTGTGACAGATTCAATTCCCTTCAAAGATGTAATGAGTTTGTTGCCTTCGCGCTTCACCACTGCCTAAAAAGCACAACACAGATTTAACTTTTGCACTACCAAAATGAATTAGACGCATTAAACGGCTTACTTTGACTTTTTCTCCGGTGATTGATTCGATGTCTGTCTCCTGACCGAGTGTGAATGAATTGGTCAGGACTTTGGTTCCGGTCGTGACCGTTACTTTAAAGTGGTCACCATTCTCCTCAATTTCAGAAATGCTTTTGATGTCTTTGCCTTTCTGGATGAGTTCGTCAGGGAGACCTAAAAAAATAAAAATAAACAAATAAAAATTAGTTTTAGTTAGTTGCATTGTATTCATTTATTCCTGCAAATCAAAGACTGCAGAAATTAGCCTTTTAGCTATAACCTGGTGCACAACAACTTTTATATGAACTTAATGCAATACTTCTACTAAAGAGTAAACTAAAATGCAAACCTTCCACATGTTCACACTGAAACATTTAAGACAAATCTTAAATATATAACGTAAGGCGACATATGTGAAATAAATTAATGACATACCAATTGCCTTCATGAAAGGCTCAAAGTTCTCCTGAGACTCGAGTTGGTATTTTCCAGAGAAAGACATGGTGGCGGTGGCGTTGGCGGTGGCGGTGGAGTGAAGGTGGACAGGAGCAGAGTGTGTAATCTCCTTTTATAGGCCAATATTAATGATTAACTCCAGGCGTCTGTGATTAGAAAAGTCCTGTGATGATTAGGACTGTCTGCGCTCTGATAATCTGCTTTACTTGACCTGGTAACGTTTAAGTTTTAAATTTTATCTTTTCTGGTTGAGGTTACACTACTATCACTTTGCCCGGGTTAGTGTTTACAGCAATGTTTCACAATATGGCATTTAACCGATCAAATATTAATTCAACTACATGTATTTTTATTGCTCAAAAAACATTGAAAAACATATGTTCTTACGCTCCACAGATCTCACCCATACATTGGCATGGTGGTATTACCTGCTTAGATAAGTATAATGCTAGACTGTGGAACATTCAGACAGAACAATAACATATTTATCATGGAGACAATAAGGTGGTGGACCCTCCACCAGAAAAGTTACGCAATACAGCTTTAACATTTTATTTGATTGAAAAAGAGTAGCAGATATACCTGGAGGTAATGCTGTAGCTGTAACCTAGCAACCATAATGTCAAAAAAAGGCTAAAACCTGTCTAAATTACACAATAGTTATGATTAGTCTAATAAACATAGAAGACAACACTTTTATTTTGTTAAATGAAGGTTTAAACTGTCAGAAAATGTCTTCCTTGTGTGTAAATCAGTGCTACTTAAGCTATGATACTATGATAAAGAATTACCATATATAATCTATAATATCTCACCAAACCAAATAAAAATGAGAGACAACGTATATATACTATGTACTTTAAAGGTGCAATGTGTAACTTTCTGGTGGAGGGTCCGTCACCTGCTTGTCTCCATGAAGATGTGCCTAGAATGTTCCACAGTATAAGTATAGCCATAAACTTAAGAATCTCCATGGAGACTTGCAAGCCAAATTACAGAGACTAGATTTATGAAGAGGCGACCCCAGTAAGAATGGATGTTTTTTAAGATATTTTTGAGCAATAAGCATATTGCAGTGAGCAATAAAAGTAGTTACAATAAATGCAAGATGGTAAACTATTTAAACCAAACGATTAACATCTCCATGGAGACACACCCTCTCCAGAAAAGTTGCACAGTGCACCTTTAAAATAAAAGACAAAATTGCAAAATGCTTTTCTTGCCTTTTTATCTCGTGCTGGTAACCCTTTGACCAGCTCACCTTTGACCTCATGGATTTCTGTTCCTTCTTTCTTCATCTTTGCTATTTCTCAGTTAGTCCTCTGTTGGTAAACACTATAGTTTGGAGCAAAGTTCAACCTTTGCAGGATGAAATTTGCCTCTGATTTTGTGATAAACGGCTAATCCACTACATGTTTTAACTGCACTGAAAAGTAAGGTACTTTTCATATGATTTGAGTAGTTTTTTGTTTTTTCTTTTTTTAATCATATTTGTGGTAACATCCTGACTAAAGCTTTTGAGTTCAAGCTTTGGCTTTCAGCAAACATAAATACAGAAAATTCATAAGAAAATTTAAAAAAATGCCCTTTTTAATAAATACCACTACTTTTAACACTAACAACAAATTAACACTATCAAAATTTGTGTGAAATACTTTTAGTTTTTACTCTTAAAGTATGTTTTTAAATGGGTACTTAAATACTTTTACTTAAGTAGATGTTTTCATGTGATATTTTTACTTTTCCTTGGGTAACTTTTTGTATCTAGAATAGAATAGAATAGAATAGAATAGAATAGAATAGAATAGAATGCCTTTTATTGTCACTATACTCATGCACAATGAGATTAAAAGCAACTCACTCTCCACTGCAGAAATGTACGTGGGATCTGAATCTGTACTTATACTTCAGTAACCAAACTGAGTACTTCATCCACCACTGGTAACTAATGAACATTTCGCCATAGAAATACATAGAAATATACCCCCAGCAAAGTATCAATAAACAAAACAATCAACAATCCACAATGCACGTACACATTTATTCAGATATATTGAGGTACTCACCCTCAGTGTCTGTGTACATTGGTGTAAGGATGTGTGTGTGAATGGGTGAGTGGTTCCTTAATGTACAGTCCCTGACAAAAGTCTTGTCGCTTATCCATTTTGTAGAAACAAAAGCTTATAACCTGACTTTAAATTAATCGATTGGTTTTAGAAATGTTTCATATGAAAGCTAAAACCCTCCCAAATTATGCTCAATATACTAAAATAAATTTGCTTCACTGAAGAAAGATTGATCATTTAATGAACACAGAAAGGTCAGATTTTGGCAAGACAAAAGTCTTGTCGCCTTGTAATATGATGCACCCAATCCTAGATTACAGCCTCACCTGTGATCAGTTACTGATCAATCAATTAGTGGGTGTGTATAAAAAGAACCCCAGCACACCAGACCTTCACATCAACTGCAACTTGACCTCTGACAACATGCCTAAGATCCACCCTGAGACCAAAGCGTTAATTATCAAGAGGCTGAAGACCAGATCCACTGCTGAGGTGGCTGACACCTTCAATGTGTCTCAGCGTCGAGTACAAAGAATAAGAAAAAGATCTGAAAAGACTGGAGCTGTTTTTGACAAGCCCAGGTCCGGCAGACCCCGCAAGACAACTGCTCGGGAGGACCGTTTGTTGATTCGAAAATCCAAGGCCAGCCCCTTTTCCACTGCAGCAGAGCTCCACCAGGCCTGGTCACCTCAAGTCCCTGTGTCAACCAGAACAGTTTGTAGAATTCTGTCTCGAAATGGCCTCCATGGTCGAATCAGTGCACAGAAACCAGCACTAAACAAAAGGCAATTAAAAAACCGTGTGGCATTTGCCAAGGCCCACAGCCTGCTAAAAGGATGGACACTGGAAAAGTGGCAGAAGGTGGATTTCTCAGATGAATCCTCGGTTGAATTACATCACAGCCGCCGCAAATATTGCAGGAGACCTACTGGAGCCCGCATGGATCCAAGATTCACCCAGAAAACAGTTAAGTTTGGTGGCGGAAAAATCATGGTCTGGGGTTACATCCAGTATGGGGGTGTGCGAGACATTTGCAGGGTGGACGGCAATATCAATAGCCTAAAATATCAAGAAGTATTAGCTACCTCTTACATTCCCAACCATAAAAGGGGTCAAATTTTGCAGCAGGATGGTGCTCCATCGCATACTTCTATCTCTACATCAAAGTTCCTCAAGGCGAAGAAGATCAAGGTGCTCCAGGACTGGCCAGCCCAGTCACCAGACATGAACATCACTGAGCATGTCTGGGGTAGAATGAAAGAGGAAGCATGGAAGGCAAAACCAAAGAATCTTGATGAACTCTGGGAGGCATGTAGGACTGCTTTCTTTGCTATTCCTGATGACTTCATCAACAAATTGTATGAATCATTGTCGAACCGCATGGATGCAGTCCTTCAAGCTCATGGAAGTCATACAAGATATTAAATATGGATCTCACAGCACCACTACTTAATTCACTGACGTTATGCAACATATTTTTGTATTTGAAGTAAATTATTTGTTCAATTTTCTGTAGGCGACAAGACTTTTGTCTTGCCAAAATCTGACCTTTCTGTGTGTTCATTAAATGATCAATCTTTCTTCAGTGAAGCAAATTTATTTTAGTATATTGAGCATAATTTGGGAGGGTTTTAGCTTTCATATGAGACATTTCTAAAACCAATCGATTAATTTAAAGTCAGGTTATAAGCTTTTGTTTCTACAAAATGGATAAGCGACAAGACTTTTGTCAGGGACTGTAAAGCGCTTTGAGTGCCTTGAAGGTGGAAAAGCGCTATATAAAATTATGACCATTTACCATTTTACTAGTATATGTTGTGAAATCATACTCTACACTGTGGAGGTACTTTACTCAGGTGAGGTAATCTTTAAGATAAGTTCCTGATAAACACGGAGAAGAGATAAAGTTAAGCCGCTTTCATAGTGTTGGGCAAAGACTCTCTAAGCAAAAGGTGCACATGGAAACAGAACACAACAGTCATTTTTTCAAGTCGGCGTACTGGGAAATCTTAAACAGCACAAACTGTCCGGCTACGTCCCAGTTCGCTCCTCCTCTCCTCAATTCCTCAGTTGTCAATCCAATGTGAACTGTGTAAGTTTCCTGGTAGAGATGGAGGGCCCACACCAGTTTGTCTCTATGGAGATCTTTGCCTGTGTGGGTCCACTCACTATAAAAATACATCTTTCAAGGTATTTTTGAGCACTAAAACACCTGTAATAAAATAAATCTAGACACACAGCACACACAGACACATAGCACACAGACAATATTGTAACATTTACATGAAACAAGCAGGTGGCATATCCTCCACCCAAAAAGTGACATAGTGTACCTTTAAACGGTGTCCCAAAGCTCAGAGGATACAAGGGAAGGAAGAAGGGAACATGAGTGAGGCTTCAGAAGGCAGACTTAAGATAAAATCCTCCATGGATCTGACCTGTTTAATACCATACTGTGAAACATTCCAAAGCAACAACATCTTCATGGAGAAAAGCATTTCACGGACCCTCCACCAGAAAAGTTACACAATGCACTGAGCGATTGTCCACTGATCCGAAGGTTGGCAGCTCGAATCCCATTCTCGACATAAAACATCATTGGTTGAGCGATCAGATCCACTGACCCACAGGTTGGCGGTGTGATTCCAGCTCCCACAGATGAATGTTGTCGTTGTGTCCTTGGGCAAGACACTTGACCCACCTTGCCCCTAGTGTCTACGTACACTGGTGTATGAATGTGCATGTGAATGGGTGAGTGGTTCCTTGTTGTAAAGCGCTTGGAGTGCCTTGAAGGTGGAAAAGTGCTACATAAAAATGTGACCGTTTATCACATCTTACCAATTTTTGTCTCTGCATGTCCAGGAAAAAGGGGCAAAATCATCAACAGAATGTAAGGTGTCCAAATATTGTTTTTTGCAAGCGTTTGTAAACAGAACACCTGCATTTAAATATTTGATGATGGTGATAATCTGACATGCTTTTAGGTCAAAGGCTCATGTGTCCTTTTGGCACGTCCACAGGAAACGAGTGTGAAGAGACAGAGCTGAGCGCGTTTACATGTACTGTTATTAAACTGAATTCAACCTGGTCTTTTCTTGATTTTGACCCATGAGTGTAAAAGATTTTTTTATTTTATTCAGAATGATGTTAGCCCCGCCGACTTAGTACATTGTCTCACTAATGTTGAACCATGACAGACAAAAACAACTGTATGGGATAGTTACAAGTAGTTGTTTCCACATGGTTCTTATACAACAACATATCTGCTTTCTGAAATGAAAAGGCAATAATATTTTGCAGTGTCATTTATTCACACATTGTGCTTTTACAATTCACTGTATGGTTCAAACTAACATGATTGTGGTAACTAAAAAGAGTTTGATTTAGTTCAATAATAACATTTTTTACTGATATTGTAAGTTGATTTGTTTTATTTTTTTTCACCAGTCTAGTGGTGATATGTGAGAAAACAACAGGGACAATGGTAAGTTTAAAGGTGCATTGTTTTTTGGGTGGAGGGTCCATCAAATGCTTTTCTCCATGGAAATGTTATTACTTTGTCTGGAAGGTTTCACAGTATGGCATTAAACCTTTCTATCTTCATGAAGAATAAAATAGACCAAGTTACAGGTCAGATCTGTGGAGAGCCAACTCCCACTTACAGTCTGAATGGATGTTTTTCAATGTATTTTTGAGCAAAAAACAACAACACTGTAATTGAATATATGTAAGGTAGAGCTGTTTAATTTCATATTAAACAATGGCATCTCCAAAGAAACAAGCAAAAGAGTTACACAATGCACCTTTAAGTAGTGCTGAAAACCTAATATTGAATCGTTTGACACTACATTTTGTCTTTTTTCAAGGCAGACCAGTATATAGCCAAATTAAGCAGATTCTTGTATTATTCCAAGTTTTTAAATGCGTTTGCTAATTGTCTTGCACTTCATGTCTCCTAATGTCATTGTCTGTAAGGAGAGAAGACGTGAACATGACATTGATACAAACAAAATGTCTCAAGTTACAAAACAAAGAAACTTAAGTACTCACGTTGACTAGAGTGTTTGCATCCACCAGTTCTGTGACCGATTCTATCCCTTTCATGTCATTTATGAGCTTGTTGCCTTCACGCTTGACCAGAGTCTAGAAAGCACAATTTTATTTATTCATTCATATAAATATGCAAACTTTATGTCAAGAAGTTGCCTTTCAAATCCAGAATATAAGAGGGATGTTATGGTCACCACTTCCTCCATCACACCCATAGACTTTAGATATAAATAGATAAACAGTGCTAGCTGCTGCGTTCCAAAAAGGAAGTGAGCATGGGCGTGCTTCCAGCTCCATCGACTCTTGTTCCACTTAACTTTACACTGGAAAATTGTCACACCTCTCTCTGCAACTGCTTCAGTGAGCCTTGTCATTTTGGTCTTAAAATGTTTGTGTTAACCCGCGCTACATGATTCTGGTGTTTTTATTTTGCTATTTTGTCCCTTAATAAATATGGAACCCGGCTCCAAATTCACCCTTATAGCTGCTAGCCTCGTGAGCTTCATTTAACTGGAACCGAACGCTATGGATAACGTCACACTCCCTTAGTCCACTTCTTTATACAATCTATGGTCACACCTCTAGCCAGATTCAGAATGTACTGTTCCATGTGATGTTTTTTTCGTTTCTTTTTCCTCGTGAGCAGCCATGTTTGATTTGTTATGATCGGACCATGCATTTCCCTGATTGGTTTATCCACCTGTCCGTCATGCCCATCTGAACTCATGGAGACTGACCAGACTCACATCGTCATTAAGTATTCTAAGTATCTAAGTGTGTATTCTGGATCCTATGGGCCAATCTAGAGGCCCACTATCTGTTTTCCTCAGATCCTTACCTTGAATTTCCCCCCAGTCATGTATTCCATTTCACACTCCTGACCGATTGTGAATGAAACAACACTAACATGGGTTCCTGTGGTAACCGTAATTTTAAAGTGGTCTCCATTCTCCTCAATCTCACTAATGCTCTTGAGGTCTTTGCAAAGCTGGATTTGTTCTTCAGGGAAACCTAAAACATAAAAATATGATATGATTGATAAAGTAAGATGTAATCTGCACTTTTAAACACATAACATATTCACAGCCGAACATGGGATACTATTGGCTGTCATATAATCAAATTGACCCATCAGAGGTTGCCAGTTTGTATTATTTGTATAGATCATTCTGATTTCTGATTGGACAATTAACATGACAATCAAAACATAAAATGTAAACATAACAATTGACAATATGTAAAATTAGATTAGGTTACTCTGAGTACATCTATATTAAAAATTGAATTAATGACACTATGTTTGACATTTACTTAAAGGTCCGATATTACGCAAAATTGATTCTTTTGAGCTGTTGTTACCTCCTCAAAAACATACCTGGAGTTGTATTTTGTTTCATCCACACATCTTCAAGTAACCCTGCATTATTAATCTGTCTACACCTCCAAAGCTCAAAATGCTCTGTTCCACCTTGTGATGTCATGAAGCGTTTTCAAGATCTATCTTTAACCTTTTGTTTAATTGAGATGGACAATTCCAGGGCTGAAATTATCCAAATTATTAAAGGGGTATGGAGTTTAAAAACACAGTGCAGCACTACCTGTATTACTGCATGACATCACAAGGTGGAACAAAGTGTGAGTGTGATTTGAGAAAAGAACTCAATATGCAGGGTTTTTGTTTTAAACATTTGTGAATGAAACAAAACACAACTCCAGGTATATTTTTGATGAGGAAACATATAACATAAATCAGAAAATAGCATAATATTGACCCTTTAAATATAATTTAACTAAACTGATACAAATATAAAAAAGTAAAATAATTAAATTTCATACCTAGTTTTCGCATAAAGATCTCATAGTTCTCCCGTGTCTCCTGGAGGTATTTCCCAGTAAAAGACATGTTGGCTGCAGTGGTGTGAAGATGGACGGTCTGTGGTGTTTTTAAAGGCTTGATACAGCTCTTCAATCATTAATGTCAGGTGACTCTAGTAACCTGAGTCACACTCACACCTGTTTTATTTTTTATTTTTTTTACATTTCATTGACCTGAATTTAACCATGAAAGTACATCTCAGATTTGGAATTTCCATTTAGGGTAGTTCTGGTCCAGAGTCTATTGTCATCATTTTCCCAATTAATTAAAGGGCCCATATTAAGCATATTTATCTATGTTATAATGTTGTTTCCTAATCAACAACATACCTGGAGTTGTGTTTTGTTTCATTCACACATATTTAACTCACAAATCTTGCATATTTAGGCTTCTCACAAACAGAAAACACTCTGTTCCACCTTGTGATGTCTCCAGGAAGAGCTCCACTGTGTTTTTAATCTCCATAAACTTTCACTACAATCATTTAGATGATTTCAGCCTTGGAATTGCCAATCTCTACTGAATAAAAGGTAAAAGGTCGATGTTAACTTGAAAACTACATGACATCACAAGGTGGAAAAAGCATTTTGAGCATTGGAGATTTAGACAGACTAATAATAAAGGATTACTCAAACATGTGTGAATGAACCAAAACATAACTCCAGGTATGTTTCTGAGGAGGTAACAGCATTATAACATGGCTCAAAGTTCAATTGTGTAATATAGGACCTCTAATTAACAAATTTTACTTAAATGGCATTAGGACTGGGCATGTTCAAAACCATTATTCCATTTTCTAATATTAAGGATTAAAATATATTTAAATACTCATAAACAGAGCTTGTGTTTTTGTTTTAACCCTCAGTCTCTCGCTCCACTGATGGGCAGTTTAGCTCATTGCAAAGGTTTGGTTCCTTTGAATCAGCTTCCATTTGATTAAAAAGTAAAGAAGAGGGTTTATAATCTTTTGTGTCATAAAATTAGGAAATATATGAAGGTTCTATCCAAAATAATGTACTATTTGAATGTTCAACAGTTTTTTATTTGGGCACATGAAGTCACATATTAGTGCTATTTAACAACACTAATCAATACGTTTTTCGTCATTGCATTTTCCCAAATACAGCACCTAGACGGACAGCTATATTTCCTCTAAGCTCTCGGACCTGCCGCGCACATGATTTTTCAGACCGCGCATTAAATAACTGCTCATAGTTTTTTTTTTTTTTTATTAGACTAATATTAAAAATAGTAATAATACACTAAAAGTGTCAGTCCGAGTGTCATTCTGAATTTAGTGGAGCTGTCATGGAGTGCGTATACCTGCACATCAGTATCCTGTTTTTTTGAGTATCCCGATTTTCGTCATGGTGCATGTATACGCAGTATGCCGGTTTCAGTATCCTGAATGAGGCAGTATCCCGGTTATAAGAAACATTTGGACTTAATGTAAAGACACTGATATAATTGTAACGGTAGGATTAAAGCTAATTGCCAACATTTTAGTATATTTAATCCATGATGTGTCACAGTTTCAGAGGTGTGCCATTTCCCTCTATGGGCCTGGGCTCCTTAGGAAGTCAGTGTAAAGTACAGATATTTTATTGCTGATATCAGATTTATGTTACTGTTAAGCTGAATTTCAGCTCTGCATGTTCTTTTATAACCCAGACAGTTAAAATTTCAATGTAGTGAACACAATGCCGAACTCAAGTTAATAAATATAAATAAACACATATTACAGATGTGATTATTAGCATGATGATCAATTACTATCCATTATGTTGATCGCATACTGTACAGTCCTCAAAACCTGCTCATAGTGCTGAGGCATGCTGCTCAGACACATTTCACTTTGCTCAGTGCTGAAAAAAATTAGAGGGAACATTGACGGACAGTCCAGCTCACTTCAAAGCTCCCATTCATTTTTATCATAGAAGTGTAATGTAAATAAAGTAAAGGCAAAAGACTAACTATGTGAAAACAAATTTAACAATGTATTTCTTTTAAAAGGTTTATACAAATTTCAGAAATGTATTTTAACAGTACAAAACACATTAATGAACATATACATGATATGTAAATATGTTTTCAGATTGTAGCCCAGGGCTAATTTCCATCTGCTGTCCCTAGACAGGTTGATGCAATCATAAAGCAAATACACACAGTAAAAACAATACACCCAGACAGACAATACAATACTACAAATACACAGACATAAAGAGATGGTCAGTCACAAGATCACAGACACAGGTCAACTAAAGGATGTTGGATTATTTGATCAAAATTGCACGCTGCCCTGTTTAGTTAAGGTGCCAGTGTATAAGTATTGCACACAGCCCATTGCTAAAATTATTATAGTACATTGCACAACCCTAAAAAAACGAAAAGAAAAAGTGCAAGGTGAGATTGCTAAATAACCCGGCTTATAAAGTGCTATTCTACAATGTATTGCATGTGCTCTCAAAGGTAAAATTATAATTATAGGTTGTTATCAATTTATTTCTATTACAGTATCTATGGGGAAATTAATTTATTGCACTATAAACTGGTTTAGAAGTGGACGGTCACTGTAGATATCCATTCACGGATTACTTCACTCAGGTGCTTTCATGGATATTGTCTTATATGGACAAAGCATCCTGTAGAATTTTGTTAATCTGTGAGCCACATCACATGAAACAGTGAAGATAATGCATTTACTCAAGCTCCACGTATTTGTAGTGTAGCACTGAAATAAAATCAGATGCAGGCAAAAGTCAATGTTTCACACTGTCATACGAGATTCAAAGGGACATGGAAATCTGAACATCTACGAGATAAACACAGCTCTGGGCTTTGTACGCACTGATTACAGCTCACTTTGTATTTGATAAGGTTTGCTGACTGTACTAAACCTGAGGCACAGTACTGCGACATTATAGATCTGTAAAGACCCCAAATATATAAGATTCTGTGGATTAACGTGCATTTGACAGGTTAGACTACTCATTTAAATGAAACATCATTGTGTAAAAAATATGTGTGAATTATTTTACTTGTTGGTTGAACAAGTGCAACAAATTGATTCATTGCAGTGACATCGTGCTGGAGGTTTTCTACATGTATCTCTAATGGTGGAACGTTTAGGAGTTCCCGTGGCGACATGATGCCCACGACTGATGCAATACTGTCAAAAAAAAGCATGAAGACGGTCTGAAAATGTAGGAAAACTTAGGCACCGGTGATCAATACGAGCGTCCATGGTCCAGTTTAGGTGTTTGATTTTCAACAAAAAGGTGAGAGAAAAACTGTGAGAGGGTTTTGTTTAACAGCACGAATCAGATCATCTGTTGTAGTTCCAGCTAAGATAAGTCTTTATGGTCATATTGTGATAAAATAAAGCTCTGATTAAGAGAACTCCAGACAGAGTAGAGCGTACAGTTCCCAGGGAATATTGATACATACAGGTAATTCCATAACTTTTATCTAGCAACCATAGTGTTAACAAACATGTCGAAATTACACAATAGCTATGGTTAGACTAATGAAAATAAATGACAACACCTTTACTTTGTTAAATTAGGGTTTGAACAGAAAAATGCCTTCTTGTGAGTAAATTGTCCCTGAATTTTGGATTGGATTTTCCGTGTTCATTTCCTGTGTTTTTGTACTAATAACATTTAACCAAGAAATAATTAGAAAAACATAAAAACCTGTATTACGCACTTTCAGACTTCAGCTGTTATGACCATAGCCAAGGACAACACAACACACTTTGTAATAGTTTCTCCAAATTTTATTTCAGCATGCATCTGGATGACCGTCATCCACTATTTGTACATAAAAATATAGACAAAGGCACTCTACAGAAGTACTCTAAAGAGCTAAAAGAAAACTATTGTACCTATAGAAATACAATCCTGGTGTTGTGGTGTCAGGAGCGGCTCATTGGTGCAGTCTATGCGCTGCGTTGTGACTGGCCAGGTGTAAAAGCCTGAGGATGATGTCGCTGGGGTCGCTGGGCTCGTATTGGCCAACAGTGTCTTCTACTTCCTCCTCGGGCAGGCAGCTCTGGTCTGTGGTGCAACTCTCTACAAAAGACATGTACCGTTATCAGGGATCATGCACAATCTACAACAGAGACCAATAACCTGTTATCAGGGCTCGTAGTAGTGTCAAAGTAGTGTCAAAAGTACATAAAAGACAGATCCTTTGCAATATTAAAAACTTTGCTTTTAAATTAGGCACTATCTATTGATATTTATTGGTATGTTGCTGTTGACTTTTATACTAACTCTTGTTTTTATGAGTGCATAAAATGACAATAAATTGAATCTTGAATCTTGAATGTAAAAACTAGATACTAATTTGAGCAAGTATTGATACAAAAAATAACAAAATTTGACCTTCCCTAAACAGAAACAGATATTCAGAAATCTAACAGAAATCACATTCTCAAAAAGGGCATTTTAAATTATCATCGTTGTATCAAAACTATACAGTAGTAGTATCAGTATTTCTCAGAATCGAAATCGACTTTGAAATTTCAGTATTGTGACATTAGCATGTTTCTATGAACAGACAATCTTAAGTTAAAGGGTTAAGAATAGACACCAAGGATAAAAGCATATAAACCTATTGACAGCTCATTTATTTGTGCCATAGTGTGTGTTTATCTGATAACTCCTATTACTGCCCGTGGGAGTCTGAGACAGAAACTGCTCTGGACTTTGGCCGGTTTATTGGTGACCAACTGTCCATGTATGGGCACACATTAGTTTAGAAACTCCTGCACAACACTTAAATTTCCCACAAATATGAGCAGATCCAATACTAAGTAATAGTATGGCACAATGACTAATTGATATTGGAATTGCATTAACGATTTAATCCAGATTACAATGTTTTGTATTAAAATGCATTGAAATTCTTCTATCATAAAGAGTTTTACCTTGGCATCTTTGAACTGATCTAAAATGAAATATATGCGCCAATAAACGGAAATATAAACAATGAAATACAAAAATGTAGAAATCTAGAAACAGCATTTTTTCAAGTTCTGTTATTTCACATGAGAATCGACTTAAAGACTGACCAGCATCGCAACAGAGTCCTGAGGCAGCACAGCGCCCCCCCTCTGATCCACAGGGCCTCCCTCCAGACTGGCAGGGGGTGAGCAGGTAGTTCTCCTCCACACAGTGAGCTGTTTCTGGGGACCCCATCAGGCAGCCCAGGCCCTCCCCACAGCAGATACTGGGACCAAAGCAGCGGCCGCGCTCTCCAGGACCACACGACATGCACTATAGGATGGGACGGACTTTTGTTTATTTTTACATCCAGTATAAACGTGTTATCAGTGAGTTAAACAAAAACAACTGTACTTACTTAGCGTTTTTGAAGTCAGTGTTTCGCTTCTAACCAGACAGCTTCATCAGGACTATGAAGATCTGGTGGGTAGCGAAATGTTGGCTTCAAAAAAGCTAAGTAAGTCCAGTTGTTTTCGTTTACTCACTGATAATATCTTATTCCTGGATGTCTCCAAATTTGTATCAATTAATCCAGTATAAAAGATAAAATTATAGTAATAAATAATACTAATGCACTCAACGACGCTTTATATTGCATTATTCATTCACTCCACAATTGGCGGTGGCGAGCTTGTTGCTCTGGAGCATCTGCGCCATCAGCCTCACTGAAACGTAAGATCCACTCACCTTACGCAATGGGGCATCCATAATGGACCTCTTTCCACCAATGGGGCAGTTGGAGATGTAACACGCCGAGCAAACAGATAGCAAAAAGAACAGGCACGCAGTCACAGCAACACCGCTCATCTCTGTTGAAAAAGATTCACATTATAAACAATTTAAACACAAAACAATAATAATTTAACATTTAAGAGAACGCAATATATGGTCACTTAGACTTAGACTCAACACAGGAAATTATTTAGACACAGTAGCTCACACATCACAATAAATATAATAACAACGAGAAAAATATTAATGGTAATAATAATTTCAAAATAAGTAGCAAAAACAGCAAGAAACTGGTGTCAATAAGTCATAGAAAACCGTACTTTCTTATTGTCCAGAGAACTCAACCTTTACAAGATGATCTTCTAGCTTTTGGGTTCATAACTCTATATGGCTTCATCTTTTATACTTTTGGAGATACTTGAGGAGTGACACTGAAAGCCAAATACTACTTAGAGGTCTTTAATGAGAACAGGTCTGACAATGTTCTGGGCAGTGACAGATGACCGCAGAGTGGTTATAGGGGTCAAAGGTCAAATTCAACATTTTGCGGTACGAGGTTCATTAAAGGGGGGAGTGATGGCGCGTGACACTGCATTAGACTGACCAGAGTTTAAAAAGTGAAGATAGGAAATTATTTAAAACATGAACAGTCACAGGTGAAGATTTGTAATAACAAAATTGAACATATTATCAGACACATTATAACTATAGCTATATATAACTAGAGCTATATTTTTCTTATAAACAGACCTACTTCACTGAAATGTACACATATAGCATGATTGTGTCGATTTATTCACCGTTCTTAAGCCTATTATCCAGTCAGATATCAGAATGAGCTCTTCATTTTGGCTGCCAAATCCTACAACTAAAATTATTTGCAATTTGGGTTATCTGTATAATGAAGAAAGAGAGAGATACTTTATTGATCCCAAGGGAAATTCAGGTTTTGCTGCAGCAACATTTACACTCTGCTTCTCAGTCGCCTTTGTGTCTCAGTGCAGTTTAACAGGAGGACTGGTCAGGTCGGGTCAGCAGCTGTGTCAGGGCAGTTTGAGGAGGCGAAAAGCCGAAAGTGTCCCTCCTCTGTGTCCTTCAGCCCAGGCATCACAGCAGCCTCCATGGAGACAGATAAACACATCAGGAAAGGCCTTGTTCTTTTTGGCTTGGAGTATTTCTTCTGGAAGGTCTTCTGCCACATTTGCGGCCACATTTGGTGTAAAAATGCTGTAGCATCTCAAATGTCCATAGCTAGCTCCTTAGCTAGCCTCTTACACGGTCACAGTGGATACAGGAAAGCAAACTGTTGAAGCATTTTTGTCCTACATTTGGCTGAAGGTGTTTGGGGTGGAGCCTTGGGGGAGGAAGCCTGGTGGCTCATAGCCAGGTGGCCTATGTGGCCTTCTTTGTGTAGAGGGCTGAGGCCATACAGTTTTTTGATCATGTGAACCGGATCTATTGTGGAATCTTCATTTGTGGAACCTGCATCTTTAATGAAACCCCTTAACATGAGTCAAGCTGAAGCCATGCCCTCACAGCTATAGTGGCAAATGGAGCGAAACTGCCACTACACAAACTAAAGCTCATTCCTCAAAATCCAAAAGTTCCTTACTTGTGTGGTCAGTGTGTGAGCCAGGTAGCCAGGAAGTGCGCCACTGTCTTTTTAAACTCCATACACCTTCACTACAATCATTTAGATCATTTCAGCCCAAACTTGAGGTATGTCTACAGTAGGAACTCGCATGCTCTTACTCACTTACTCACTCACTTATTAAAGCTCTAATTCATAACATGGATTAGTACACAGTGTTCAGGTCTGGGGTTAATAGACTTTATGAGCTAATTAACATGGCTAATGACGCAGCACAGCCAAAAGAGGACAATAACATGATTTCAATCAAATGACTTCAATTACCACAGATCCTCGCTCATTAGCACACCAACACGTAAAGGCAATTAAAACCAGCTAAGAAAGTGCAACTTCTGAGGCAACGTAATGCATCAGCTTCTAGAGAATCAGTAATAGGTCTATAAGTTGAACCTTTAACACATATTTCTGTTTTTTTATATATATATTATTATACCTGTAGTAGGCCTAAATAAGGATGTCACCACTTAAAGGTCCTATATTACACAAAATGGATTCTTGTGATCTTCAAGCCTTGTTATAAGTCTGGTTTATTAGCGCTCAAAATGCTCTGTTCCACTTTGTGATGTCATCAAGCGGTAGTTTTCAACAGCTACCATTTACCTTTTGTTCAGTAGAGGTTGGAAATTTTAGGGCTGACATGATACAAATGATTCTAGTGAAGGTGTGACGAGGAAACAACATTATAACATAGATCTGAAAATAGCGTAAAATGGGCTCTTTAAATCTAACGATAGAAGTGAGAAAACCACCTCACTTCAACCATTATTCACAATTATTGATACTAGGGCCAAACAAACGTGCAATCGTTAATCGATACTTTGCGGCTGATTTCATCATCATTTCCTGGGGGTGTGATGCAATCTGTAGGCACTACTTTGTCTGAAGCTCTGTTACTCGAGTTAGACTTTAATTTGAGCCTTGTTTTAACATAATCTGACCATATAGTTGGAACTTCCATCAGGTGAGATGATTTGTGCTGTTAAACAAGTGCCTCTCAAACTGATGGTTACTAATAAACATTCCATCAATAGAGATACATGTAGAACACCCCCATTGTGACGCTACTGCAAAATATCAAAGTCGATTTTGTTTATGAGTTTTGTATTAGTTGCATTTCTGATTATTATATTGTGACCTGAATGATTACAATGATAAAAATTAAACAAATAATCTTGATGTCCTTAGAGTAAAGTTTAACAGATCTGCAGTCATAGAAGTAGAGCATGAGCAGTTTTCATGATGGGTCACTCTTGCCTCCTAGTGGCTATATGGTTTTATATCATCTTTTCTATATTTAGACAGATGAGAGGAAATATTGTTGTAACTTTTAACCAGTTTAACAAAAACTAGGGAACTAAACAGCCTGTACTAGAATTCATTTGTGGAGAATATTCTGCAACACTTTAGTTAAGTGGTAATTCAGCTTTTTGTTATAGAGCAATTATTATTAAGACAATTAAGTTACTAATCTACTGCAAATGTTAATGAACAGATATTAAGATTATTAATAGGAAAATAATTAGTTCATATCAATACAAAAAACACTGCAGTTTAAATACTAACATCTATGTTTTGTTTTGTTTTTTTCCACTATACTAACCCATTAAAATGTGGTCTCTAAACTTGGGTATACTGACAATTATTAAAGATTAAAGTAGTTTGGATTTGCTGCAATCAGAAACAATAAACACATACTACTGCACATTGTTTATAATACAGAACTTGGAAATGTTATTGTAAACAAAAATCAAAATTCAAACTATTGTGCATGCTGTATAAATAACTCTTCTCAGAATGCATGGGTGTGTGATAAAAGGATACAAGTTTATTGGATAAATGCTCTGAGTTGATAAAACTCCTCTATGTATTGTTTTTTTGTGTGACATTGGTTCTGGTGGTGCATTCTCTCCCAAAAAGCAGTTTAAATGTCTTTTTGGTGGAGAAGTGGAGATGTCTATCTAGTGTTTCCTTATTTTTCTGCAGGAAAGCACTCGGCTTGTTGACTTCCTCTCCCCTCCCTTCCTTCCTTCTCTCCGAAGGTACTCATCTGAAAAATGAGAACAAAGTGATTGTTCCTGTTCTCTTTCTTAAGTCACTTCAAATGCTATCCGCTATCATAGTCAGGAGAGGCGTGCAGCGAGCAGCAGGCACAGAAACACAGGCAGACGGAGAGTCCAAAGGAGCTGCTGAAGTCCATCACAGCATCCCCATGTTCTGAGGCTAACACTGGGACTACTGCTGCTGCTGCTGCTGTGCGAAGGTGAGTGCACACATGTGAGGAGGGGCTTCTGTTTAATCGACTGTTTGAAATGCAAAGACTGGAAAAGTATGGGCGAGTGGCAGGCTGCAGGGTGCTCGAGGAGAGATTAAAGGTGCACTCTGTTTTTTATTTGTTTTGTTTTATGACTTTTGTTCATGAAATGTGCTATAGAAATAAAGTGGATTGGATTGGATTATGTAACTTGTCTGGTAGAGGGTCCGTCACTCTGCTTGTCTCCATGGAGATGTGCCTAGAATGTTCCACAGTATGGCCATAAACTTATGAATTACAGGTTAGATTTGTGGAAAGGCGACCCCACTCACAGTAAGAATGAATGTTTTAAGATGTTTTTGAGCAATAAATAACACATGTAGTTGAATAAATGCAACACAGATTAGTTCAATATCTTACTGTGGACAGTTTAAACTAATGTATTAACATATCCATGGAGACAAGCAGTGAGCGGACCCTCCACCAGAAAAGTTACACAGTGCACCTTTAAACAAAAGAGTGCTCGAAGTGGGAAAAAAAAGCTAATTGATGAATTGTTCTGTATTGTTCCAAAGTATTTATTTATTTATTTATTTATTTATTTATTTATTTATTTTCGAGTAGCACAAAGAATATCCCTCGGTATTTTTGAGCATCAGAAATATGTGTTAAAATTAGTATAGGTGAGTGACAGCAGAGTGAAGAGATGAAAAAGCAATGTAAACAATGTATGCATTTTTCTAATTTTTAATTTCTATGATGCATAGTAATGCCCAATGTTTACAAAATTATGCTCTCAGTATTTCAACTCATTATCAGACCAATGTGATTTGTTGATATTGTATGTTGCATGGTCAATATACAACTAGCGGTCCGTAAACTTTGTAGCTTCAAGCAGAGTTGAAATAATGTGTCTAATGTATAAATATATTAATTCAAATCTATATTTATTTCTTGCCTTTAGTAACAAGAACACAGCGATCTGTCTGCCCTTATGTAATTTCTTAATTGTTGGTGTGTTTTTATTGCTCATAAAAAGTTCAAACATTTGCATTTTATACATTTGAAAAGAACAAACAAGATTTCTTAGCTGAACTGAGTATTAAGTGCAAAAGTATAATTACCATTTATTTTTTTGCTCTTTGTTATTATATTATATTGTGATGAGTGAGCTACTGTGTCCAAATCATTTCCCTTGTAGATCAATAAAGTTTGTCTAAGTCTAAGTATGGCAAAGTGATCATTTTATCTTTATATTGACTCAAGATTGTATCTGTGTTGACTCAGGTTGAACTAATTTTTGAGTCACTTTTAGCTTTGCCTGCATTGTAACAGAAAAACGGAAGCAAACAAAAAAAAAAATAAAGTGAAAAATGAAGTTTTTCAAAAGTGACATGAATCCGTGTACCATGTAACATTTTGTTTAGTTTTCTGTTATAAATATACTGTAACATTGCTTTATGATGTTCTGTTTAGTGAGTTTGCATCTTTCATGTTTTCACTGCATTGGATTACAAACATGAATCTTCATTTTAATATTAGTATCTTATATCTGTTTAAATGGTCTTACATCGGAAACGTTGGGCCTTTGATAAAACGTGTGTGTGTGTTTGCAGATGTTGATAACAGAAGTTCTAAACTCGTGCTGGGCAATATACCCCTTTGTATTGGTCTATCATGATTTTCAGTTCAAATTGTGGCTATCAGTTTTAAATTTCTAGTGGAGGGTCCGCCACCTGCTTGTCTCCATGGAAATGTTATTGCTTTGTCTAGAATGTTTCACAGTATAGATTAAATTTATTCATTTTATTCAAATGTCATTTCTTAGAAGAACTTTGAATAAAAATATGATGTAAATTAAAATTGATGCAGAAGTTGGAGAGTTCCCTAGAGTTCTTTTTATTTATCTATCATTGTATTTTTGATCAATGACTGTGCAGAAACAGATGGGGAAGAGACAGAGGGAGCGTTTGTTCAAGATAAGCTGCACAATTAAAAAAAAAAAAAAAAAAAAAAAAAAAAGAAGAAAGAATTGCAGGTATTATGATTGCAGTTACATTTGCACTTTATGTTTTCAAACCACGATTCAGGCCACACTGCACATTTTAAAGGGCCCATAGAGTTGTGTTTTGTTTCAGTCACACATGTTTAATGCACAAACCTTGCATATTTTGGCTGAGTTCATCTCTCAGACAGAAAACAGTGTGATATGGTAATACAAGTGCACCACTATGTTTTGATACACATTCACTAGAATCATTTGGATCATTTCTAATCTCTACTGAACTAAAGTTAAAATGTAGCTGTTAAGATGTGTTAAGATTTGAGTATAGCCGAACGTCACACTCACTTAGTCCACTTCTTCTTTATACAGTCTATGATCTGTCTACATCTCCAAAACTCAAAATGCTCTGTTCCACCTTGTGTCATGAAGAGGTAGTTTTGAAGTAAACGGCTACATTTTACCTTTTGTTGAGTAGCAGATCAAGGAGGGAGTACTTATGGGTTTAGGAGCAAGCAAATAATATAATGAACGCACCCTTAAAAATGACACACTTTTGAGATTTCTATCACAAATTGCTTCTTTGTTTGCAATTAGTTGTGCAACCACAGATTAAATTATCGCACCAAATAAGAAGAATAAGACAGAGGCGGTGATGGAGAAGTGAAAAGGTGCTTCTGAACTTCCTAATTTCAGGAGGCCAGGACACAGAGAAGACATATGAAAAAGGTAGAAGTGAAAAGTTCAGGCTGAGAGGTGTAGGCGGTGTCACTCTGTCCACTGACAATCTCCACTGACAGAAACTCAAGATGGAAATAGAAGCCAAGCAGAGATAGCGCCACAGATTACTTATACAGGACTGAATCTTGTCACAGAAAGAAATGCGAAGAGAAGTTAGTGCAACGTTATAAACAAACTGTCCAAATCTGACTAGAAAGTGCCCCAAACTTTGTAGCATTACTTTTATTAAAGGTCCTATTAAAGGACTATTAAACAGATTATTTTGAAATTTGGAGATGTAGCAGACCAATAAACATGTGAATGAAACAAAACACAACTCCAGGTGTGTTTTTGGTGAGGAAACAACATTCTAACATGTCTTAAAACTCACAAGAATCAATTTTGTGTAATAGGACCTTTGGTAAATGCAAACCTTGCTTATCAATGCCCAATATTGTCAGATTTTGTAAGATAAGTAAGGCTGGGCTTGATTAGCATTTGGGAATATTGTGCCATAGAGGGGCAGGAGTGGCTCTAGTTTAAACTGTTGTTATGTCCTTAGGCAAGGCACTTCCCCCATAAATCCTAGTTTAAATGCGGTGTGTGCGTGAATGTTGGTGGTGGTCAGAAGGGTTGACTGAGTTCATAGGCAGCCTCACTTTTGTCGGTCTGCCGCAAGACAACTGTGCCAGTAGTAGCTTACCACTACCGAGTGTGGAGTGGACTTTAACGGTCACTTAAAAGGTTCTATATTACGCTATTTTTAGGTTCTTTCCTCAAACAGAAAACACTTTGTGATGTCATGTGATAATACAGGAAGCACTCTGCTGTTTTCATACACCTTCTCTAGAATCAAACGGATGATTTCAGTCGTAGAATTGTCAATCTCTACTGAATTAAAGGTAAACTGTAGCTGTTAACTTGAAAACTATTACCTCACAAAGTGTAGATGTAGACTGACTAATAATAAAGGATTACTCAAACATGTGTGAATGAAACAAAACACTTCACAGGTCTTCACAACATTCTAACATGGCTTAAAACTCATAAGAGTCAATATTATGTAATATAGGGCCTTTAAATGCACTATATATGTATCAGTATTGACTTAACAGTGTTCATTTTTGTTTGATTTTTTCTAGACTGAAGATGGAAATAGACTCTGCACATTTTTCAAGCAGCCCACAACGCCGAGATGATCTAAGGCCTACTTCTGAGCGCAGCTTCTACCTAAGCCCCCCTCCTCTGCTCCTCAAAGCCCCTAAGTTCCCTGGTACAGGCTTTCCCAGTGTTACACCCAATGGAGCCAGTGCATACCGCGTCTTTAGCCCACCTGCTTTCTTCCCCATGCTCGGGCTTTCTCAGCGGGAGGCAACACAAACACGCAAGCATTTTAAAACAGAAGATAAAGACGAGCGAGAAGACAAAACTGAAAACAAAACGGTGGAAACAACTGTCTGGAGTCCGATCAGCCCGCTATCTCCAAAATCAGGGATGATAGAGTTAAACAGACATCATAACGATACCATACAAGTCAAGCAAGAACCTATAAGTCCGACTCCAATATGGCCGACATCTCCTTACCTTCTCCATCCCCCATTCTTACCCCCGCTACACCATAGTCTCCTCCCGTACCCTTACTATTTACCAGGTACCTTCATGCGCCTCTCCCCCAGCGCATTCTACCAGCGAGAAGACACCCGCCCCTTTCCCAAAACACGTGATCTTGTACCTTCTCGCAATGTCCAACCAACCACCAATCCAGAGAAGCTAACCATCAACGTCCACGTAGATGAGAGTTACTATGTTGATGTAGGAGGAGACCAGAAGAGATGGAAGTGTAGAATGTGTGAGAAGTCCTATACTTCTAAGTACAATTTGGTGACGCACATTTTGGGGCATAATGGGATCAAACCACACGAGTGCCATCTCTGCGGGAAGTTGTTCAAACAGCTGAGTCACCTGCACACTCACCTCCTCACTCACCAGGGCATGAGACCACACAAGTGTAAAGTCTGCCATAAAGCCTTCACCCAGACCAGCCATCTGAAGAGACACATGATGCAGCACAGTGACGTCAAGCCCTACAGGTAATGCTCAATAGATAGTTGTCCAGTTTAAAGATGCACTGTGTAACTTTTTTAGTAGAGAGTCTGTCACCTGCTTGTATTTGCTAGATGTTGCCTAGATGTTCCATAGTCAATAAGCCTACTTTAAAGATGAATGATACACTCCACTTTTCTGCTGGAGGGTCTGTCACTTGCTTCCTTGCATTGATTTGCCTAAATTGTTGGACTGTATGGCATTAGACTAGTCTATCGTCATGGAGACAAGCATGTGACACTACCAGACCAAGTTACAGGTCAGGTCTGTGGAGCGGTGACTCTTCTCACAATGACACAAGTGTTTTTTACAGGTATTTTCTGGCAATTAAATCACTTGTAAATCTGTAATCACTTGTTATAATGTAATAAAGATAGAAACGTTTAATGCCATGCTGTGGAACATTCTGGGAAAAACAATAAAATCTCTATAAAGACAAGCAAGATGCAGATCCTCCACCAAAAATGTACATCGTGCATATACTTGATGTTTATAGCTTTACTTAGGGCATTGTGGCTACCAACCCAAATGGTCCCAGTTTGTTCCCAGCTCTGATGAATTGCCTGCTGTTTTTGTGTCCTCGAGCAAGACACTTCATCCACTTTGTATGTATGAATGTGGCGTGATTGCTTGTCGGAGAGACAAAATCACTGAGTTGCTGTTATAACCTTGCTTGATAAAAATGTCAGACTTTTTTTTTTGCCTTATATTTTTACTTATTTAATTATTTATTCTTTATTTCAGATACAAATATGATTGGGTCCATAGTTAAAAAAGAAAAAAAATACAAAAAACAAAAAACAAAAAACAGGATACAAGGCAACCAAATTAGTCCATAATATCTTTTATCATATATCTTTTCCTCTTGTGCAGTTGCAGTGTGTGTGCTCGGGGTTTTGCGTATCCCAGTGAGCTCCGAGCCCATGAGCTGAAACATGAGAAAGGCCAGGAGAACATCTGTGTGGAGTGTGGCCTGGACTTCCCCACGCTGGCTCAGCTCAAGAGACACCTGACTGTGCACCGAGGACCCACACTGTACAGGTATGAGGCTACACACCTGCTGCTGAGGATGTTAAAGCCATACTGCGGAACATTTCAGGTTATGTGCCTCTAATTTACAAGAGCTCATAACAATAAAACACAGGACACATATTCCTCGAGATCTGTTTAGATTTTAGTCTATTTTTGGTGAGAAATATTCTGCAGCAGGGCTTTACATTCACATTTTGATTATTGTTTTTTTCTTTAGGTGCTCCGAGTGCCAGAAGACGTTTCAGTATCCAAGTCAGCTTCAGAATCACATGATGAAACATAAAGACATCCGGCCGTACATCTGCACTGAGTGTGGCATGGAGTTCATCCAGTCCCACCACCTCAAACAGCACACACTCACACATAAAGTAAGACCTATTGTGTTTTTCATCACTTCATGAATGAGTGTATTTCTTGATGATCGTTTGTATCCAGAACAGTACGCTTGTTTTAAAGTTTCACTGTGTAACTTTTCTGGTGGAGGGTGTGCCACTTACATGTCTCTGTAGAGATGTTATTGCTTTGCCTGGAATGTTACACAGTATGACATTAAACATAGCATAAACTTTTTATTCAGTTACATGTGTTTGCCATGGCTAAAATCTACATTGTAAAACGTGCATACTGTCTATGAGCAGGGTCGCATCTCCACAGATCTGAACTGTACCTTCAGATCTGTGGATCACATGCTTTCCTCTATTGAGACTGATAAATTTAGGGTATAATCAATAATATTTCACTTGTAACTTTAGTCTATTTCTGTTATGCATTTATTGCAAAAAAAAAAAAAAAAAGTGAAGTATTCTTAGTCACTAGAAAAAATGTGACATGACTCTGGACTTGAGCCCAGTTTTTATTTGGCAGCTATTTCGGTAATTTAAAGTCCCAGTGCTTTTTTATTTCAACAACTTCCAGAATTTCCTCTCAGATTTTCCTTTTGCAACCCGAAGTGGCACCAAGGAGATGACAGCATGTTGTCAAGTGAATCTGCTAGTGACTAAATAGTGTGTGTTTGGGTTTTTGACCAGGTTTTATTGTTGGTCCTTATTTAATACTTTTTATGCACGCATGTTTTCTGCAAATTTGCTAACAGCAGTGCCAACATTTTTTTTTTTTTTTTACAATTTCTAGAAGTGAGTGACAGAAATATAGTGTACAACATAAAAACATTTGCTCTAGTTAAAAGGCCCATATTACACTATTTTCTCATCTACGTCATAATGTCTTTGTTTCCTCATCACAAACATACCTGGAGTTGTGTTTTGTTTCATTCATATATGTTTAACACACAAACCCTGCATATTTAACTCTTCTGTCAATCAGAAAACACTCTGTTCTACCTTGTGATGTCATGTGGTAATACAGGAAGAGCTCCGCTGTGTTTTTAAACTCCATACATTTTGATTAGAATCATTTGGATGATTTCAGACCTGGATTTGGCAACTAAAGGTAAAAATGATCACTACATGACATCACAAGGTGGAACAGAGCATCATGCTGGATTACTCAAACACGTGTGAATGAAACAAAACATAACTACAGGTGTGTTTTTAATGAGGTAATCATTATAACATGGCTTAAAGCTCGCAAGAGTCAATTTTGTAGGACCTTTAATGTACCAAGTTAAAAGCATGGCATGTGACTTTCTAAAGGTGGCACATCACCTACCATGGAAATAGAAAGTTAAAACCATACTTCAGAACATTCTCCATGGAAATATGCCATACTGTGGAATATTATAGACAAAGGATCAACAGAGGACCTCCTGCAGCTCTAATAAGATCCAAACTCTCTCACAGTTTTTATATGTTTTTAAATGTCCTTACATGCCATCTGCTCCTGACAGTTTGCCCCAGTGGTATAGAGGAATGGGTCAAATGCAGAGGCCAAATAACCTTAGACCTGCTCTGTGTGTCTGTAGGGGGTGAAGGAGCATAAGTGTCGTATCTGTGGGCGTGAGTTCACCCTGCTGGCCAATATGAAGCGTCATGTCCTGATCCACACAAACGTCAGAGCCTATCAGTGCCACATGTGCTTCAAGAGCTTTGTCCAGAAGCAGACGCTCAAGGCCCACATGATCGTACACTCCGACATCAAACCATACAAGTGCAAGGTATGCCATGGACTTCTATAGTGGTCAGTATCACAAGCAAGATACATGAGGGCTGCTGGGTCATATATAAAATACTAATATTTACAACAGGTGAAATTACAAATTACAATTGTTTAAACAAAAATGAATGTCATGAAGTCAACTTGTTACAGTTTAGACTTATCATGGTTCAGAACTTTTCAGGCACCCAGGGCAGCTGTGGTACAGAAGTTTACCACTGCCAGATGTTAAAGTTGCATTACGCGTCACTATGTACTGGAAGGTCCGCTACCTGCTTGTCTCCATGATGTCATGATGAGCCGAGATGTTATTCCTTTGCCTGGAATGTTCCATGGTATGACATTAAACATATCCATCTAGCATTTATTCATTACAGGTGTTTCTACTGCTCGAAAATACAATCATTCATTCTGTGTAAGATTTTAGTTTAATCTATACTGTGGAACATTCTAGACAAAGCAATAACATTTCCATGGAGATAAGAGGTGGCGGACCTTCCACTAGAAATGTTAGGCAGTGCTTAAGTCATGATTAAGTCATGAAGGTGCAGCGCAACTTTACCTTAAAGAATCATGACTTGGAGCATTATGAGAGGCTTGTCAGGCTTTAAGTGCAATTCAGTGTGAGGATTTATTTATATTCATATAATAGCTGCAATTTTAAGAGTGTTTTTTTCTTAGCTATTTTGTTATCAGGTCAAACAAAACATACTGATGTACATATTTAAAATAGGCCTATTTGCTCTTACACTGAATCAGTTGCATTTGAGCATTAATCATCTTTACATTTTAAGAGTCCATTAAAATTAAATCACACCAACGCGTAAATAAATAATTAGTAATAAATGATCACATGTTTTTGTACCATGAATGACATTTTTATTACATTCGACTCATTTGCCTCATTATTCACATTCCAAACCTGTAATGTTTAGCCTCTGCAGCAGCTGCTATAAAAAGCCTGCCCTGGGCCTGTGTTGACCTTGAGCCGGCACTTGGCTGGAGGCAGGGACCAGATACCAGGGAGGCTTTTGGCAGTGGGACCCTCCTCGTTCATAGGAAGGATATCGCTTCTCCAACAATGGCCCCCAGCCTCTCCCGAGAACAGGCCCTGCAAATAGATTTCATCTTGCTTTCTCTGGCGCTTCCTGTTTTCTCACGGCCCTCTTGGACAGTTTACAGTCCCTCTCTCCTCCTGAAGGAAAGGACCACCCTCGTAAGAAAGAATGCAGAGGAAGGACAGCACAGGAGCGGCCCTTCCATGTCCAGCTCCTGTCTGCACGGGGCTTCCTCTCGTGTTATTCTAACGCGTGTGCCCGAATGCGCGTCCAAGAGTCAGAGAATAGGAAAAAAGGAAATCAAAGTGCAGGGAGGGTGTGGGGTGTCTGCTACATTCATTCATGGTGACGTCGTGTAGATTTACAACTATTCTGCATTCTGAGAAAGTTTGTGAAGAATTGTTGGCAGAAAAAAACAAAACAAGCATGGCTGACACTGGTCTTTTGTTTGGGAAACTTTGATCACTGGGTGTAAAAAATAACATAAAACAAAGGTTAAATAAACATGGGCAATTTATTTTGTGGGATTAGAAAATTTAAAGGTCCTATATTAAGCAAAACTGACTCTTGTGAGCTTTAAACTGCTGTTATAATGTTACCTCATCAAAAACATACCTAGAGTTGTGTTTTGTTTCATTCACGCATGTTTGAGTAACACTTTATTATTAATCTGTCTACATCTCCAAAGCTCAAAATGCTGTGTTGCACCTTGTGATGTCATGTAGAGGTAGTTTTCAAGTTAACAGATAGCTTTTACCTTTAGTTCAAAAGAGATGGGCAGTTTCAGGGCTGAAATGATCCATATGATTATAGTGAAGATGTCTGGAGTTTAAAAACCCGGTGGAGCACTTCCTGTATCACAAGTTGGAACAGAGTGTTTTCGGTTTGAAAGGAGAGCTCAGCCTAAATATGCAGGTTTTGTGTGTTAAACATGAGGAAATGAAACAAAACACAACTCCGGGTATGTTTGTGAAGAGGAAACAACATTATAACATAGATCAGAAAATAGTGTAATATGTAATAATGTAATATGAGCCCTTGCTACAACCACTGTTATATTTTTACATGAATCGTGCACAAAAACAGTATGGCATTCCAAAAAGAGGGATTAAAAATTATGGGCAAAATGCATAAACAAAACACCTGTAATTAAAGGTGCAATGTGTAACTTTTCTGAGGGTCCATTACCTGCTTCTGTTTTGCCCAGAATGTTCCACAGTATGGCATTTAAGTGTTATAATGTATCTTGCACTGATTTGATTATCAGTGTTTTTATTGCTGTGAAATACCTTGAAAAGCGTTTGTACTGTGAGTGGGTATGCCTCTCCACATATCTGATCTGTAACTTGGCCTGGCGGTGTCATGTACTTGTCTTTATAGCAATAGATAAGTTTAATACATACTGTGGAACATCTCAATAAAGACCACCAGAAAAGTCACACAGTGCACCTTTAAATAAATCCAAGACACAAAAGTTTAAGTTGTCCATTGTCCAAAATGTTGTACACTACAAAACTGTTTTTGTTATCATGTTGTTTATCTTTTGCAGCTTTGTGGAAAAGAGTTTAACCGAATGCACAACCTGATGGGCCACATGCACCTGCACTCGGACAGTAAACCCTTCAAATGTCTGTACTGCTCCAGTAAGTTCACCCTGAAGGGAAACCTGACCAGACACATGAAGGTCAAACACGGCATCATGGACCGAGGCCTGGACCAGAGATGTAAGCCTCCACACACTGCATCAGAACATCTGTTAGTTAGTTAGTTCTTCTGTTTAAAGATGCGTTGTGTTAGTTTTCTGGTGGAGGGTCCATCAAATGCTTTTCTTTATGGAGATGTTATTGCTTTGTCTGTAATTAAACCTTTCTATCTTCACGGAGACCAAACCAGACCAAGTTACAGGTCAGATCTGTGTAGAGGCAACCATCACAGTCAGAATGCATGTTTTTTAAGTAATTTTTGAGCAGCAAAATCACCTGTAATTGAGTAAATGCAAGGAAACATAAGGAAACAAGCAGGTGATAGACCTCCAACCAAAAAGTTAAATAGTGCACCTTTAAAGCTGCATTGCCCAACTTTTTTTTCATCTCAGAAAGTGTATTATAAATGTGACGAAAATCTGACCGTTAAAACCCACCAATCACTCTCACATCACATTCAAATATAGGCAACGTGTGTGAAGTGTCTTGCTCAAGGACACAACAACAGTATAAACTGGTTAGAGATGACAAAAAAAATCTGCCAGTGGAAATAGCTGATTTTACAAGCGCAAATTTCTGTATCCACTGCCAGAAATTTTGAAATTTGTAATATATTAAAACAATCAGACATCTTTGGAAATCAAATCTAGTAGTGAGGGCATCAATATCAACAAGTATTGATCCTCATGCAGAAATATCAATACTTGTTTAATGTCTAATTAGAAAATAAAAGGGGTGACAGTGGCTCAGAGGGTTGATTCCTGTTTAGACCAAATTTTATATTCTGAATTCAAATCATTAAATAGCAAATTCATTTAGCACAACATGTATTTTAATTTCACCAAACACTTAAAAGTTAATTCTTTGTCTTTTGTTTTCTAGTGTTCAGACAGAGAGGTAGATTCTGCTTGCCCACCTCCGTCAGCCTGATCTCCCACTTCAGCCAGGACGAGCCGTTTGACCTGTCCCAGAAGTCCACGGGGGACCCAGGGCTGCATTTGACTCAGTCCGATGGAGAGAGCCTCCCTGGCAGCTCCGGACAAGAAGAGGATGAGGACAGTCTGTATCGAAGAAGCCAGTACAGTCCTGAAGAAGCCCAGAACGAACCGATAGAAGAGGAGAGCGAAGAGACAGACAAACAGCAACAATTTAGTACTAATGATTTTGTAGAGCTGGAGGAAACATCTGAAAATTGTAGAAAACCCTATGATAATGAATTTACTGTAAAAACTGAGTCGAGTAGCCCAAGCGAAGCAGAGAGGAACCAAAACATGTCAGAAAAAGGTGAGAGCGATTACAATAGTGTGTCGGTGGAAGTTGCAAGTAGACAGAATGAGGAAGAAGACTGAAAATGAGAGAAACAAGCAAAAATGTGTGTGAGGAACAGAGGAGGTGTGTAGGTGCAATGTAGGTGCATCAAACCAAAGAATGGAAAATGTCACGGGTTGATTTGAAAAAGCTGTGAATTTTATTGTATTATTATTTTTTGGTTAAACTAACATGGAATCAAAACCCTTTTTATTGTAACCAGTTTTATTTAAAGCTACCATCTGTACGTTTGTTTGATTGTTCTTGACCAGCAGATGGCAGATATGAAACCTGTCCCCCTCCCCTCACCTGGCCTTTGTTCAGGCTTTGGTTTTCTTCTGTCAGATAAAAGCTGGTACACTATCAAACGGCAGTAATGTAGACAGTATTTAGTGGTGTTATGCGAGAATACAATGAGGGTTAGGTTAAGGGAGTGGGTAGCTTTAAAATGGGCATGACTATTATATTTTTTTATCTGATTATTTGTAATTAGAATGTATTGATTAATGAATACTGAACAAAATAATCTGTACTGTACTGTAAATTGATCTATGATGGGGCAGCAGTCAGATTTTGAATCGTGTCACTGAATTACAAATACATTTTAATTGTGATCATATAGAATAGTAATATATTTAATTAACTTAATCATGATTATAACTGCGGTTTTATTTTATTTTGATTTTTTAAAGTTTTTAATGTAACAAAAATCTTTCAAATAAACTGTTTCGTCTGAAGTTTGTGGTTTGTGTCCAGAATGTTAAACTGACTTTTCTTTTGTGATGAACAGAAGTGGTTGCTGTGAGTTACAGCGCACTTGCCTGTCTCCTCCTGGTTGTGTTTCAAAGCAGAGGAAAGGGAAGAGAAAACACCTCTCCTCTTCACTCTTTTAGGTTGTGATCAAACGCCGCTGACGGACACAGTGGGTGTCCCAGACAAAGGCTTCATAAGTCTCACAATAAAGCTTTGTTTCGGCAAGTTGCAGGAGCTTCCCCTAAAAATAGAGAAAAATAAAAGTAGTACAAAGTTTGAATATTGTAAAGAAGACGTGCTATGATGTATAGAGCTCACCTGAGAGGCCTGATATTTCAAAGAATTAAAGGGCCCATACTGCACTATTTTCTGTTTTCTCTGTTCTATGTTAAACAAAAGGTAAAAGGCAACTATAAACTTGAAAACTACAGCTTCATGACATCACAAGGTGGAATTTTGCAGCGTTTTGAGCTTTGGAGATGTAAACAGACAAATAATAAAGCGTTACAGAAATGTGTGAATGAAACAAAACACAACTCCAGGTACGTTTTTGATGAGCCATGTTGACCTTTAATCTCAGATAAATAATAGTTTTACAATGCAACACATCTCCTATGGACTAAAGGCCATGCCACCTTGAATATCATATAATAAATATTTAATTACATAAATTGGCAATAACATTACATTAATATTATTTCCTGTTATTGCCCATCATCATGGGTCAAACAAAAGCAAAACAAGGTGGATCAGTCAAATGAAGTGGGGACGTAATTAGCCTTTTATGTTGCAGATGCATAAATGAACTTACAGGAGCAGAAATTATGTTAACCTGAACATTTACAACATTTCCAGTAACTATAAACTATTAGGGAACACTATTGCGCCTTGAGGTGTAAAAAAAAGTATGTAATCCCTGTTAAAGATGCACTATGTAACTTTTCTGCTTGTCTTTGTATAAATGTTTTTAATCTGCCTTAATGTTGAACAGTACAGCAGTACATACCCACCTTCCATTCATTCTTTTAAGGCTGTTTTTATTGCTCACAAACATGCATAGTTACTCTGAGTGGGGTTACCTCTCCACAGACCTGACATGTAATTTAGCCTGGTGGCATCTCCTGCTTGGTTCAGTGGAAATAGTTGTTTCCAGACAAAGCAATAAAAACAAAGTGGCAGATTCTCCACCAGAAAAGTTACATAGTGCAGTGTTATATATTTATTTTATACGTCAAGGCACAGTAGGGTTCACCGATAGTTTGTAGTTACTGGAAATGTTGTGTTTTCTTTCCACTGGCTGCTCGCTCAGGTAAACAGTCATTTCTGCTCCTGTGAAATGCAGAAGAGCAGCTTCTCCTTTTCTGTCCATGACGACCACCACGTCCATGGGCTGAAACTGCAAATAGTTTGAGGAAGTTCTCACATCCTCCTCTCCTTTCCTTTCCCCTCACCTTTATGGTTCATTCCCAGCCTTTAGCCTTTAGCATGAAGAGAAGACGTGCATCGAGCTGCCCACTGCACAACTGAAACACAGAACAGAAGAAAACGCAAAGAAGAGAGAAATGAAACTGCAATAAACTATGAGAACACGCACTTAAATACTCAACGGGCATAGCACTTTAAAGGTGAATTATGTAACTTTTTCTGCCACTTGCTTGTCTCCATGGTGTACTGCATGGCATAAACCTATCTCCATGACTCCACCAGATCATGTTACAGGTCTCATCCTTGGATAGGTGAGCCCAATCAGAATTGAAAATAAAATAAATCAAAATAAATGCAAAATAAAGTTCCTTAAGCACAACAAACATGTGCTTGTCTCCATGGAGATGTTATTGCTTTGCCTAGAATATTCCTCTATATGGCATTAAACTTGTCCTTATAGGTGAGCCCAATTAGAATTCAAAACAGTTGTAATTCAAAATAAATACAAGATAAAGAAGTTTAATTCCTTTAACACAACAAGCACAACATGAAGAGAAGATGTGCATTAAAGCGTCACACTGCACACTGCACAACTGAAACACAGAACAGAAGAAAACACAGCAAGGACATGACCTTTAATCAAATGAAACTGCAAAGAACTATGAGAACACATTCCCAAACACTCAACTGGCATGTCATATTAAAGGTGTGTGTGTGTGTGTGTGTGTATATACTATACTATAAATGTGTTTCTCACCTTCCACGGCGGTTGGTCTCCCTCACCCAGCCCCAAGTGCTCCGATCACCACAGGCACCACTGATGCCTTCACCTTCACCTTCACCAGGCCTTCTCCAGCTCTTCCTTGAGCCCTTGGTATTTCTCTAGTTTCTCATGTTCCGTTTTCCTGATATTACCATCGCTTGGTATTGCAATGTCCACCACCACGGCTTTGTTCTGTTGCTTATCCACCACCACTATGTCTGGTTGTTTCGCCATCACCATTCTGTCAGTCTGTATCTGGAAGTCCCACAGGATTTTGGCTCGGTCGTTCTCCACAACCTTTGGCTGTGTTTCCCACCTTGACCTTGGGGTCTCCAGCCCGTACTCTGCACAGATGTTTCTGTACACTATGCCCGCCGCTTGGTTGTGTCGCTCCATGTATGCTTTCCCTGCCAGCATCTTACACCCTGCAGTTATGTGCTGGACTGTCTCAGGAGCCTCTTTGCACAACCTACACCTTGGGTCTTGTCTGGTGTGGTAGATCTGGGCCTATTGCTCGGGAGCTCAAGGCCTGCTCCTGTGCAGCCAGGATGAGGGCCTCTGTGCTGTCATTCAGACCAGCCCTCTCCAGCCATTGGTAGGATTTCTTGATATCAGCCACTTCAGTTATGTTTCGGTGGTACGCCCCATGTAGGGGCTTGTCCTGCCATGATGGTCCCTCCAGCACCTCTTCCTCTGAGCTCCACTGTCTGAGGCATTCCCTGAGCACATCATCTATTTGGGCCTTGTCCTTGATGTACTTTTGGATTTTGGACGTCTCATCCTGGACAGTGGTTCCCACACTCAGTAGTCCTCGGCCTCCTTCCTTCCGGCTCGCGTACAGCCTCAGGGTGCTGGATTTGGGATGGAACCCTCCATGCATGGTCAGGAGCTTTCGTGTCTTAACGTCTGTGGTCTGTATCTCCTCCTTTAGCCAGCTTATGATTCCTGCAGGGTATCTGATCACTGGCAGGGCGTAGCTGTTTATTGCCTGTGCCTTGTTCTTGCCATTGAGCTGGCTTCTTAGGACTTGCCTTACTCGTTGCAGGTATTTGCCGCAGCCGCGGTACTTGTAACTGTTGTCAATGTCTGCTATTGTTCCCTTTGGGAGTGAGACCCCTCTGTGTGGACTACCTTCCCTCTCTTTGTCACCATCCTACTACATTTCTCAAGCCAGAATGACATCCCAATGTCTGTGCTGTAGAGCCTGGTGGTGTGGATCAGTGAGTCGATGTCTCGCTCACTCTTAGCGTACAGCTTGATGTCATCCATGTAGAGGAGGTGACTGCTGGTGGCCCCGTTTCTGAGTCGGTATCCATAGCCAGTGCGGTCGATGATTTGGCTGAGGGGGTTCAGACCTATGCAGAACAGCAGTGGGGACAGTGTGTCTCCTAAGTATATGCCACATTTGATGGACACTTGTGCAAGTGGCTTGCCTTTGGTTTCAGTGGTAGTTTTTCACAATCGTATCGAGTTTGCAATGAAGGCCCTTAGAGTCCTATTGATATTGTACAACTCCAAGCACTCAGTGATCCGTGTGTGGCATTGAGTCATAGGCTTTCTTGTAATCAATCCAGGCAGTGCACAGGTTGGTCTGATGGGTATTGCAGTCACGGGCGACTGTTCGGTCAACCAGGAGTTGGTGTTTGGCTCCCCTTGTGTTTTTGCCGATGCCCTACTGTGCTGTGCTCTTGTGTTGATCCATGTGCCCGCTTATCTTAGCCGTGATGATGCCTGACATGAGCTTCCATTTCAGGCATCATCCATGAGCATCATTCCATGAGCATCCCAGGAAAAACATCAGACATCTCAGTTCAGAAAAGTGCAGTACTAGGAACAGCAAAGATACTACGCAGAACTCTCAAGCTCCCAGGCCTCTGGTAGAGGACCCGAGCTGGATGAGGGTGAGAGAAACCAACCACCGTGGAAGGTGAGGAACACATTTTTTATTTTTTATATATTGCATATTTTTATTGTACAAATAGCCCTATCTTCATATGTGCAGAGGCTAATTGTTTACAAATACAGTGGGGGTTTTTTCGATGTGGGCTTTTGTTCAGGTGAATGTTTCCTGTTTTGCTGGACAGAAGGCACACAAGAGGATGTTAAATTCTTCCATGTTTTGTTTAATAACTTTGCCCCACCCATGCTCAACCTGTCACCTATTTCCACACAAACCTCTAAAACAAATGTTGGGAAAAAAGAAATGGACTTCATTCGTTAAAGGGTAATGGAGCAGTGATAGATGTATAGAAAATTATAAATTACTTAAAATACAATTCCCAAACTAAACTTCAGTTAAGCTTAGATGTTACCACTGGCAAAGGTTGTTAGAGTATTGATCTTGACAAGTCTAATAGACAGAGGAACCCTGCAGCTATTCTTAAATAAAGTTGAAAACATATTGCACACTTTTGCATTGTGTTTTCTCTCTGTAAACCACAGATGTAGCCAGGAGGAGTGCCTGTGCCTCCTCTCTCCAAGGAAGACAAATTGCGGCCTCTACTGGCAGAAAAACGCCAACGTTCATAAAGTGTAGGCCTACTTGAAATGTAATGTAAAAACGCGTACAATTCAACTTGCAATTTAGTTTTTATGTACCGTTCATCTGGATGTCATCACTTACCTAAACACTGCAAATATTGCTTTAGAAATAAAACTTCTCAAAATGGTTTCGCCCGTAGAAAACACCCCCGCTGTCTGGGGAAACTTGTATCGTTCCAAGATGGCGGCCTCCGTATGGAAGTGCTGTGTGACTGCGGCTGTCAAAGTTAAATGTTTTTCACCATCTTTCACTGGTAGGTTTATGTCCTTTTTGCACACATTTTTATATGATCGTATTTTCCATAAAACAGTTATTACAGTTAGTCTTTAAATCAATTGTTTTAGCTTAAATGCATGTTAATAACTGCATTTGATCCTAAAGACGCTAGCCATTTTGACAACATCAGTGAAGTGATTTTGCAAATAAAAGTATCAGCACTTTAAAATGTGCGTAAAATAACCCATATGACCTGTTGATCTAGTGAGGAGATGCCTGCTGTCTGCAGCTTACACAGACACCAAAGTCTGGGAGGCCAGAGAGAAGGATCCTCAGAACCTGGGTAAGATCTGTACAATACTGGCAAAGTAAAGTACACAAGTACACTGCTCAACTCTGTACAAGAGGTGCAGATTTGGAGATGCTTAAGTCACCTTGGCTTGTCAGATTGTTTCTATAAATGAAATCTCGAAGTGAATAATAGCCTAAGCTAAACTGAATTAGTAGCATCCTTAAAAGGGTAATTATTATGTTAAGGTGCACAGTGTAACTTTTCTGGTGAGGGATCTGCCATTTGTGATAAAATGTTCCACAGTGTGGTATTAAATTTATGGGATAAACAGGTGACACCACTAGGCCAAGTTACTGGTCAGTTCTGTGGTGAGGTGACCCCGCTTACTGTCAGAATGTTTCTCAGTTTATTTTGGCAATAAAAACACAATTTCATAAATGCAAGATACTTATAAGACCATATCCTGGAACTTTACAGGGAAATTAATTAGTAGGACTCTCCATCAGAATAGTGAATTGGTGCACCTTTTAAACTACTGTAGTGAACTTTTGCTCTGTTGTCAAACCACACCGTCAGATCAGCTTTGAACACACGGGGGCGCTACAACTTCATATGTGATAAATACTATTCTTGCACAAAACTTAATTTAGCTTTTGATAGTATTTCTAAGATGTTTTTTTATCTGTAGTATGTCTTTACCTTCACAAGGGAAAAATACGTATTACGTATTTAAGGAGCCCTTTTTTCCATTTTAGCTTCATTGGCCAATGTTATGGACAGAACATATGACCGAAATCTCCCTGTCAGCTCTTTGACAGTGTCTCGGGTGAGTTCATACTTACAATGTTAATAACAGTATTTATTTATTTTATGGCAGCAATTTCTCCCATTTGATTTCTAGTTTGTCGACAACATCTCTTCTACAGAGGAAGTTGATCAAACGGAATATTACTTGTACAAGTAAGTTTTTCCTCTTTTTGAATTTGCCTGTGTGAGTGTATTACAGAGTGATGTTCCTTGGTCCATAGGCAGTATCATCATATATATTGTACTTTATTTAGAATGAATTGTTATCTGTCTGTTTCTCTGTCATTCTCTCATCACCGCATTCATTCATTCATCACCGCAGGCCCGACTTAAAGTGTCCACATTATAACATTTTCTGATCTATGTTATAATGCTGTTTCCTCATCAAAAACATTCCTGGAGTTGTGTTTTGTTTCATTCACACATGTTTAACACACAAACGCTACATATTTAGGCTACGTTCTTTTGAATTCCACTTTGTGATGTCATGCGGTAATACAGGGACTGCTCCACTGTGCTTTTAAACTTCATACGCTTTCACTAGAATTTTGTCTGATGTAGGCCCTTTAAAGCTGTACTATGTAACTTTACTGGAGACAGGAATACCACAGGCTTGTCTCTATTGTTGCTTTATCTATTCAAGAATATGAGCTTAAACCTCTATCCATCTTCAGTCTATTCAGCAAATATTAAATAAAGCATGATTGGGCATGTTATGGGAACAATATAATGCATTCTTACTGTGAGTGGGCTCACCTCTCCACAGATCTGACGTGTAACTTAGCCTGATGTCAACACCTGCTTGTGCTCATGAAGATAGATCAGTTTGATGCAATACAGAAAAGTTACATAATGCACCTTGATTCAAACATCTGCTGCTAAATTTAAACCTGAAGTTGTAATCTTATCTATATTTTTGTTGGAATTATATTTTTAGATTTCGTCATAGTCCAAACTGTTGGTACTTGAGAGACTGGACCATTCACAGCTGGGTCCGGCAGTGTTTGAAATACAACCGAAGGGAGAAGGCCCTGCACACGTTACAAAACAAGGTACAAGTTTATTTAGTTTTCATCAGGACAAGCATCCTTATGTTGTTTGAACTGAAGGAAGTGGCGTCCATGTAAACAAACTTATCACGGGACGCTGATCAAAGCTTTCTTTCATTTTGAACGATTACTGACCAAGTGCAACCACCCAGATGTGTTCTCACACTTATCTGATGCACCCATAAACGCATACGCAGTGCCAGACATTATGGTTTTACATATGGTTTTGGGAATATTAACAACAATAAATATCCTCAAAGAGATTTTTCTACTCCCAGTGATGATAATTAAAGGTCCTGTATTACACAAAACGGATTCTTGTGAGCCATAAGCCATATTATGTAGTGTTTTCTTTCCTTCACACGTTTAAGTAACCCTTTTATTATTAGTTTGTCTCCAAAGCCCAAAATGCAGTTAACGAGAGTTTGGCAGTACATTTCTCATAACATTTTTCTCACAAACTTTCACAAAAAATATGTATATTAAAAGTTTGAAAGCAGCTTCGTGGTGAATAATGACCACATGACCTACTTATTTAAAATCTGTTTCTGACACTTTATAAATTTAAATAAAGTTTTTAAAGTATTTCACAAAATCTTGCGTTTTAAATTTGTTTAGTGGACCTAAAACAACTGCGTTTTGGATATTAGTTTGCACGTAGCTGGTCAGTCTCTGCAATGCCGCAATACCTCTTAATATTTAAATTTTTTGAAAAGTCTATGGGAAAAATGAATGGAAAATGTACTGGGCGGTCACTGTGGAGCTCGGTATCCACTTCTACTTGTCCCAGGTAATATTGCATACACATGTTTTGTTTATTTCTGCAGGTCCAGTATGGCATATTCCCAGACGGCTTCACATTCAATCTGCTAATCGACTCATACATTAAAGACAAGGACTATAAAAGTAAGTCTATTGTAATCTATAGAGTTGCCATGGAAGCAGGAACAGTCTCTATGCGTTCTGAATGCATTCTTCTCGACTTGAAACTATTCGCTGGTACAGACTGTTTTGTCCAATCTTTTAGATCAAGTTTCAAACATTTCCTCTCTTGTTTGCTCAGTATAGAAGTTATGAAACACCTGGATGTCTGGCCTGCTATCACAAAGACCAGTACAGTGCTGGAAGAAGTACTTAATTTTGAGTAAATGTACCGATACCATGGGGAAAAAAACTCAAATAAAAGTAAAAGTATCACATGAAAATATCTACTTAAGTAAAAGTATTTCATGCAGATTTTGAGATCTAATAAAGGTTCAAATGTAGTGATTTTAATAAAGCTTTGTGCTGAATTTTGTTCAACAGAAACAACTGAATTGATAGGTTTTCTGTTGTATATTTTTGTTTGTTCAAACTACTGCTTTTACTTTTCAGTCCTGTTCAGAAATACAGTGGAGTAGAAAGTACAGATACTATACTATAATGTAGTGAAGTAAAAGTATCCACTTTAAAATATAAGTAAATTACAGATACCTCTTTTTTTAACTTAAGTACAGTACTTTACCACACCACTGCTGTGTATATATAATGTATTTTCAACCTATAGTTACATATAAGTGTTTTTCCTCGTACTTATTTAGCTATATAATTGTAGTTTAACTAAAGAATTAAATGAAGGTTTGTTAGCATTGTCAACATTGATTAAAGGTTAAGTGGAAAAGGTAATAAGTAATGACATGTTTGTCCAGGTGCTTGTGCCGTGGTGGAAGAGGTGATGCTTCAAGAGGCGTTTGATCTCCCCTCTACGCAGATCCTGTCTTTTTACGCTTTGGGACATTACCTGGCATCCAAACCGGAACTTACGGTAAAAACTAAAAACTAAGCTACACCATCTCATACTCTTCTGCAAGTTTGTTTAATTAAAGCTATATTACCTGACTTTTCAACTGTAAAAGGAGGAAGTGTGTATTTAAATCTGCCTAACTGGTTCCTAGTAGTGCTGAACGATTTGAGGAAAGTTTAATTGAGGTTTTTCTGAGAAGCATTGCGATTGTAATTAGATTTGCGATTTATGTTTTAATAAAAGGATTCTGTTGAAGGTTTATAAAGTTTATAAACCCGTCCAGAATAAAAGACAAAAAACAAAAATGTCAACTGACAAACAAAAAATACAGTTTATATTAAATGTTTGAAAGCTTGCTCAGGGCTAATTATCACCATACCTTTTGTTTAAAACCTCTTTCTGAACTTTAACAAACCATAAAGTTATTAAAGCATTTTGTAGAATCCTGTGTTTTAAACATGCTTTTTGTACTTAAAACAACCACATTATGGATATTACTTAGCACATAGCTGGTTATCCTCCATGATGTCGTTGAACTCTTAATATTTGAAATTTAGAAAAGTGTATAAAAATAAAATAAAAATTGACTTCCAAAACTAGAGCAAGCCGTCACTGTTGAGCTCCATTCTCATTAAGTGATGCTTTTGCAGCACTTAATGACACAAAAGTTACATATTTAAAAGGGTAAACTCGGGTACCCCAGCTTTAATTAGTATTTTATTTTTATTGTGCTCTTGGCTTCCTTGTTTAAGGTTGTCAAAAATCAATACGAAGGTACTAATCAATCGTATAACTAACTAAATCTTAAATACAATACTAAACAAGTACTGATACTGAAAAATATGACAAAGTTGAACCTTTGCTGAATAACGTTTTCACTTTTTTTTCTACTATATTTTCTTTAAAAAAAAGAAAAGAAAAAAAAAGACTGTTCAGACCTGGTTTCGATCTTGTAGCACTTGGAAAGCCAAATATTGTTTTTAGTGGTACACGTCGTCTATGTGTGTTATGAAAACAGGTAAAAATATTTGTTAAATACAAATGATAAATTATGGCTTTCACTCAAAAACACATTTTGAGTGTAAATTAAAACATGGGACTTTTTTCAGTCTGTCAGCTGAATGATTGAAATGTTCAGGTATGTGTGAATATAAGGTGACGTAGTGTTTTTACTGCAGTTAAACCGTGACGGCACAGTACAGGTAAAATATGTGTCTTTGGGCTCCTTTGGGTTTATGTATGTGTTAGAAAATATAAGGACTCAATTTTGTACAACTTATTTTGAGTGTTAAAGTTTTTATAGATAATAAAGGTGCCAACAAGGTTCTAGGTTTGAATGGGGCTTTTTTGTATGAAGTAGGTTTGTCAGGGTAATTATATTTATCAATTCATTATTCAGATCACAATACAAGTTATGAATGTTTAAAGAAAGTTATTATTATTACTTTAGAAGTCAAATTAAATTATTTCAATTAAATGCCTAAAAAATACATACATAAACTTTTGAACGTAAACTGCTCTTTCCTCTCATTGATTATGGAGTTGTGTTTTATTCATTCTGTCTACATATCCAAAGCTCAAAATGCTCCGTTCCACCTTGTGATGTCATTAAGCTGTACTTCTCAAGTTAACCACTATTATCTTTTACCTTTTATTCAGTTGAGATTGGCAATTCCGGGTCTGAAATCATCCAATTGATTCTAGTGAAGGTGTATGGAGTTTAAAAACACAGTAGAGCTCTTCCTGTGTTACCACTTGACATCACAACCGAGTGTTTTTCATTTGAGAGAAGAACTCACAGCCTAAATATGCAGGGTTTGTGTGTTAAACATGTGTGAATGACACGGAACACAACTCCAGGTAAGTTTGTGATGAGGAAACAACATTATAACACAGATTTTTTTTAAAATAGCATAATATGGGCCCTTTAAATAAAATGTAAAAATCTAAATAATCTAAATCCTTAAAGATCATGGTCCCTCTGAGTATTCACAGTTTACATGTCCTTTAGATAATCATAAAGCACCAGAATTCTTATTATAATTTTGGTATGCCAGTGGGAATGAAAGTGATAAAAGCTTCTCACTGATGACGTTAATAATTGTGATTAATCATAGAATATGTTGATCTTTCTTCCCAAAATTGTAACACAAAAATTTGATATGATGGAGCCGGAGGAGTCCCCATGGACACTTCCTATTTGGAACACGGCGTCTAGCGGGTCGGCTATGCTCATTTATATATACAGTCTATGATTTCCCTATTTAAACTGATCCACGCACTGCGGAGTTTGCTGATACTCCAGTCTGGTTCTCCTGACTCGGATGGTTTCAGCCAAACACATTTTGATTAGATAAGTTTATGTGCTTTAGACAGTGTTACATAGTGTACCTGATAAATACATTTTGTTCTGATTGAATAACCACATGTTTAGTTAAAGGTGCACTGCGTAACTTTCCTGGTTTGCCACTTGCTTGTCTCCATGGAGATGTTATTGCTTTGGCTAGAATATTTCATAGTAAAACATTAAATCTATCCAGCTTTTGTTTTGTTAAAGGTCTTTTAATTGAAAAAAGACAAAAAAAACCAAAACAAACCAAAAACATAGAACTGTGCGTTTCTACTGTTACTGGAGTCACTTCTACACAGAGTCGACTTGTAATTTGGCCTGACGACGTCTCCATGGAGCTAAATAACTTTATTATCATACTGTAGTAGAATATACCAGCCCAAAGTAATACTACAAATACATGCAAGCAGGTGGTGGACCCTCTGTCAGTAAAGTTACACAATGCACCTTTAAATTTGATGTAATGCTACTTCATCAGAACACACAGACCTCTACCATAAGAACTGCTACTGTGGCAATTTAAACTACTGACAAGGGTTTATTGCTTGAGTTTAATATGATAATAATTGCCCAAAAAATAGACAATTCAACAAACTTTAATTATGCAAATTATGTTTAATTTGAAGTGTAATCAAGTGGCAGTTTGGGAAGGAAAGTTTTTTAAAATTACAGAAAGTGGCGCCGAGATCTATAAAGGAATACCTGAATATCTGAAATTTTACTACTTTTTTGCCTGGGATGTTCCACTGTATAGCATTAAACATCTTCATGGAGACAAACAAGTGACAGCACCCAAGTTACAGGTCAGATCTGTGGAGAGCTGATCCTGCTCACAATACGAATTAATGTTTATGTATTTTTGAGCAATAAAACACCTGTAATTGAATAAATGCAAGAGAGACAAGTTTACAGCCATACTGTGGAACATTCTAGGCAAATAATACAGCATCTTTATGGATACAGAAATGGCAACAGTGTAGTTCTGAGTTCTTCTCCCAGAAAACACTCTGTTCCACCTTGTGATGTCATGTAGTAACACCGGAAGTGCTCCACTGTTTTTTTTTTTTTTTTAACTCCTTCACTAGAATATTTTTGATACGTTCAGACCTGGAATTGTCAATCTTCACTGAACAAAAGGAAGAATGTAGCTGTTAACTTGAAAACTACCACTACATGACATCACAAGGTGGAACAGAGCATTTTGACCTTTGGAGATATAGACTGACTAATAATAAAGCATTACTCAAACATGTGTGAATGAAACAAAACACAACTCCAAGTATGTTTTTAATGAGTTAACAACATTATAACATGACTAAAAGCTCACAAGAATCAATTTTATGTAATATGGAATGTTTTACTTTACTGGAATGTTTTATTACTTAAAAAGTGAATAAAGCATTTCACACATTTTCCTCCCCTAAGCAGCATTGTAATTGAAAGGTAAAACTTGTCATTTTAAAAACACACATTTATTTGATTGAATTATCTTTGTTGTTTCAGGGGTCTGGGGAGCGGGCTCTGGGAGCTTCTTTCCTCCTCTGTGGCCTCACCACCAGCGGCACCATAGGCCTCAGTGCACAGTTCATTGGAAACGCCCTCCTCGGTGAGTAAGAACAGCTGTCTTCTTTTATTTTATTGACACTTTTTCATGTTGGTGTCACTACTTCAAACAATCAATGTGTTTTGAGACTGATGAAGAATTAGCACTTTTCGCATACTAATTAACTGTGTTTTGAATGGTGAAATTAAGTATGAAACAAGTATAAAGAAGTGGACTAAGGGAGTGTGACATCACACATAGTGTTCAACTCCAGTCAAATGAAGCTCACGATGCTAGCAGTTACAGGGGCGAATTTGGAGCTAAGTTCCATATTAAGAATAGGAATATTATTTAAGACAAAATGGCAAAATAAAAACACCAGGATCATGTAAAGTGGGTTAATACAAGCATTTTAAAACCAAATTGATGAGGCTCACTACAGCAGTTGCAGAGAGAGCAGTGACAGTTTGTCAATGTAAAGCCGAGAGTCGATGGAGCCGGAAGCCGGGTTAGCTATGTCAATTTATATTTACAGTACAGTCTATGGCAGACGTGGGCATTGTAAAGCTCCCAGGCCACACACGGCCCTTTCACTGACTCTGACCAACCCGTTTAAACTGATTTGGAATTACAAAATAAACATATTTTATAATTTTACCTCATGCATGGACTAAAGCTAAAGCTGCATTGCTTTTGTTTTAGAGGTGTTTTATTTAAATGGCATTTTTTGTAAGGCAACCTCACTTTTCCATTGCTTAGTCATAAGTCTTACCAGCTTGTCAAAACAATGCTATTTACTGCTTTTTATAAAGAAATACAATTAATATTATGCAGAATTGAGTTAAGCATTTTGGCCCGGCCCTCCACAATATTTTCTGTTTCTCATGTGGCCCCATGGAAAAAATAATTGCCCCCCTCTGTTGTATAATCAACTCTTGAGGTCAAAATAAGTCAGCAGTGTATTGTCTGCATTTAATTATAAAGCATTTTCTTGTCAGAGGATCAGGAAGAGTGAGGTTAGCATGTTATTTGTTGTTAGCCTTACTGTGACAGCAGTGGTAGAATGTAACAAAGTAAAAGTAGTGAAATACTGTACTTAAGTAAAAAGTAATTGAGGTGTCTGAATTTTACTTAAGTACATTTTACTCAAGGTATGATTTTGATGTTAAAAACACATGGTTTAAAAAAGTCAGTTTAACAGAATATTGGACATTTAATAGTTTATAATTATGTAGAAATATAACACATTACACATAACCTTTTTTTGGTATTTTTTAATGAATGCTAAAATTGAGGTAGAGGACCAATAAATAAAGAAGTTTTCCTCTGTTTCCTCATTCAAATATTAACACTGACAACGACTAAGCACAAACTACAACAATGAGTCAATCAATCAATAAATCAATAAATCAATCAATAAAATGGATGAAAAACTGTCAAGTGTTTTTCAAATCCAGGTTAGGAGGTAGGAGTTAGGGTTAGGAGTTAGACTTTAGGGTTTATGAAACTCTAGTGCGTCTGATGAAGATCTGTTTGCCCTGATGGTTCTGATCTTTTTTCTCCTCGTCTTTCTCAGACCTGATTTTAACCTCTTCAATGGACATTTTACAGTCTTCCCTCACACGTTCTGTCTCTTCTTTGTGCTTTTTGCGCTGTTCCTCTGGCTCCTTCTTTACTATGGACAGCTCCTTCACCAACTCTATTTTCTCCTCTTTAAGTTCTTTTTCTTGCTCAATCAGGTCAAACTTAAGCTCCTGTATTTTGAGCTGAGCTTCTCTCCGCTCCTTCACAGTCAAAGTTTTGACCATATTCTTGGCTTCTCCTTGGCCTTTCTCTACCTTCTCTTTCAGGTTGTTGATTTCGAGATCTTTCTCTTGCAATTTCAGGCCCTGCTCTTCCAGAACCTTCGCCGTGTCAGCTAGATCTTTCTCCAGCTGAGCAATGACCAGTGTTTTCTGGTCCATTTCCATCCTGATCTCCTCCATGTAATTGTCTGAAAGGAACTTGGCTTCTTCAGACAATCTACAGGAATCTTTCAGGGTCTGGACCTCATTTTGAAGGTTCTGGATCTTCTCCAGGTTGCTAATTGTCCCATCTTTGTCTTTCAGAGTCACCTGCAGTTGCTGGTTCCTCTGTTTCTCTTTCAAGTACTTCCCTACCTGTTTCTTTGCCTCTAGAACTGACACTTCACAAGCCTCCTGAGTTTGAGCCTCATTTTGGTGTTTTAGGCTCTGCTTCTCAAGCTCTTTCACAGCCACGGACAAACTTCTCTCCAGTTGTCCATTCTTCTCATCTCTGAGGTCCAGCTCACATTGAAGGTGGTTCATGTGCTCCTCCGTGCTCTGCTTAAAGGTCACTATCGCCTCCTTCACAGATTGGAAACCATTCACCATGGCATGTTCTTGGGTTTGGTATTTTCCAATCATGTCCTCCAGATGGCGTATAACCTTCTGTTTTTCTCCAAGCTTCTGCTGAACCTTCTGAGCCTGGTCCAAAGCATTTCTTGTTGTTGTATCTCCAGGTTTGTCTTTGTCAAGAGCAGTTCTGACTCTAATCTGGAAATCTTGTCATTCTTCTGCTCCATCTTCTCATGCAGACACCTGTTCTTTGCTTCAGTTTCCTGCATGATTCTTGTGCTGTATTCAGACACATTTTGTGCAGCTTGCTGGGTCCTCTTCAGTACTGCCAGTAGCCGCTCAGTTTTCTGTCCCATCTCCTCCTGGATGTTTTTGGAGAAGTTGGTGGACTCACGTAAAGCCCTCTCCACTGCGGCTCTCTCCTCTCTCTCTTTCTGTATTTAATTTTGCAGAGCGTGAATCTTGACCTGCTCCTTCAGCTCTTTTACCAGACGGGCATTTTTTCTGAAAAAGTTCATCTTGCTGCTACTTATGTCAAGTTCAAGTGAGTTATGAGCTGTGTAAGGACAGAGATTTCAGCTACACAATTTGGGCGGTGATGTGTCAAAGATAACTGTGACGATGGAACTGTGCGTCCACATAAACGCGTGATGTTGTCATAGCCTTAAAAATAAAAATAATAAATTCAAATAAAAACACTATGTGCATAATTATTAGGCAAGTTATATTTATGAGGGTTAATTTATTAATTAATCCAAAATGTTAATAAACCTCAAACCTGAATATTTAAGTAAGTAAAGTAAAGTAAAGTAAAAGTGAAGTTTTGGCTTTCTTAAGAGAAAATCTATGCATGCACAATTATTGGGCAACTATTAATGTGCAGAATTATTACGTAACTAAATGAAAACTGAACATTTTCCTTTTTCACCTGTTTATTTTCATCTATCAGAATAGTAAACAACTCAAAATTTACAAATAAACATTTCTGACATTTAAAAAAAAAATAAAAAATCAGTGACCAATATAGCTACTCTTCTTCTCAGTAATGGTCATAATCCTTCCATTCAAGGAATCTGTCAGTTTCTTGATCAATTTGTTGATAATCAATTTTTTGATGCAGCAGCATCCACAGCCTCCTGTTCACAGAGGTGTACCGTTTTCCTTCACCGTAAATCTCCCGTCTAAGAAGGGCCCTCAAGTTCTCAACAGAGTTTAGGTCAGGTGAGGAAGGGGACCATGTCATTATTTTTTCATCTTTAAGACTTTTACCGTCTAGCCACACAGTGGAGTACTTCGAGCACGCGATGGAGTATTGTCCTGCATAAAAATCATGGTCCTTTTGAAAGATGAAGACTTTTTCCTGCACCACTGCTTGAAGAAAGTGTCTTCTTAAAACTGGCAGTAGGTTTTGGAGTTCATTTTGAGTTCATCTTCAACAACAACTTCCAACAAGCTCATCTTTAATAATACCAGCCCATACCAGTATCCCACCTCCACCTTGCTGGCATCTGAGTGGAAGTGAAGCTCTGTGCCCATCTCACCATAAAACCTTTGAAAAATTGACGTTTCATCTTATGTTTCTTGTTCAGTGGTGGTCGGATTTCAGTTTTTTCAGTTTCTTGTCATGTCTCTGAGCACTGAACACCTTGTACTTCTGGGCTCTCCAGGTGGGTTTCAGTTCTGGAATATGACAGTCTGGAGGATAATGGCTTCCTGGTAGCTTCATGTTTGATTCTTCTCAAATCTCTTGCGTCTTTTTTTTCTCAACACATTTCTTGCGACACTGTTGACTATTTACAACAAAATGTTTGATGGTTCTGTGATCACGCCCCAATATCAAGAGTGCTGCATCCCTCTGAATAAAGAAATACAATTAATTTTATGCAGAATTAAGTTAAGCATTTTCGCTCGGCCCTCCACAATATTTTCTGTTTCTCATGTGGCTCCATGGAAAAAATAATTGCCCACCCCTGGTCTGTGGTAAACTGGCATCTGAGCTAAAGGCTACAGGCTAAACAAATTTTAACATGAGATAAATGTTCTGATAGATGACTACTAGATTAAGAGGAGACCACATAAATGATATAAGTACCATGAAATAAAAATGTTTAATACTTATGTTGTATGTTATATATTGGGAATTGGCTTCCCCATTCATTTGTATGTGATGGACCATTTCTACTCATTACATTGTAGTAACCGGCAAATATACAGAATTTCGTGCCTGTGGGTGAAATGTCACCACTAAACAGAAAGATGAAACCCATGAATAGAATAGTAATATTAATTTGCATATTACCAATTAAATAAATGAGTGGAAAGTAAGTAAATTTTCAAATAGATACTTAATGAAGTAAAAGTAAAAATTATCTGTACTTTCTACTTCACTATATTTTTGAACTGGACTGAAAAGTAAAAGTATTTTTCATTATTGTCTGAGACCTGCTGAAAAGGCTGAGGGTTTATTTTTAACATGTTTGTAATTCGAGCAAACAAAAATATACAAATAAAAAGCTAGAAAAAAAAAAGAATCAATTCAATTGTTTCTATTGAACAAAATTTAGCACAAATCTCTATCAAAATCAATACATTGGAAGCTTTATTAGATCTCAAAAATATGTGCGAAATACCCTTTACTTTTTACTCTTTAAGTACATTTTTAAACAAGTACTTTAATACGTAAGTAGATTTTTTTAATTTGATACTTTTACTTGAGTATTTCTTTGCTCTAGTATCGGTACTTTTACTTAAGTAACAAAATGGAATACTTCATCCACCACTGTACTTTTGTTCTTAGGTAAAGTGGAGATGCAGAATGGGATCCATGCAGTGTTTAAAGGCATGCCTCTGCACTGGGCTCATGGATACTTGGACAGAGCCCTGGCCGTGATGGAGAGGGTGGCCGCAGAGACCGGAGATGTCGCACTAACCAAAGACGCAGTAAGAACCACTCATTCACTCGTTAAATAAACACGGTGATGGTTTCGCTAACACTGCGTTGTTGTTTGCGCTGTTAGCATGTCATCTAAACACATTTACCATTAGCTGAATCACCAGAACTGAAGCGGTAGATGGATCTCACATGTTTTGCTAGAGAATCAGTGAACTTACAAATATTTATAGCAAAGGAGAACAAATAAATATAAAATGCAAAATGTTTGAGGGACTTCAAGGTACACTGTGTAACTTTTTGTCCACCTGATTCATAAAAATGGTATTGCTTAGCCTAGAATGTTCCACAGTATTGCATTAAACTCCTCTATATCCCCATGGAGACAAGCAAATGACAGCACCAGGCCAAAACTACAGATTTGTGGAGAGGTAATTCTACTCACAGCAAAAATTGATGTTTTTCAAGATATTTTTAAGATCATAAAAATAATAAAATAGTTAAGTTCAGTAGAGATCTGCAATCCCAGGGCTGAAATTATCCAAATAATTCTAGAGCAAATGGTTGGAGTTTAAAAACACAGTGGAGCACTTCCTGTATTACCACATAGCATCACAAGGTGGACCAGAGAGTTTTCCATTTGAGAAAAGAACTCAGCCTAAATATGCAGGATTTGTGTGTTAATGTGTGAATGTTACACAACACGACTCCAGGTAGATGAGGTTTTATGAGGAAACAACATTATAATAACTTAAAATAGTGTAATATGGACCCTTTAAGCAACAAACTTTTCTGCAACAAGTTTCACTCACTGTTCCCAGTCCCATCCTGTGACACAAGAACATATTGATCTTAACTGGGCATTTGCGTCATTACCTTCTCATAATGGACCTGTCTCCTTACATTGCACATGCCTGTTGTCATATTAGTTATATTTTTACATGTATGTTCGCCCAGGGGTATAATTTAATATATTTTGCATTGTCCTGTTTCATAATTAAGCTTTGTCCAAATGTAATGAGATTTTAAAGAGCCTGTAGCATGAAGGATATCCAAGAGAATGAGAGGAACAAGACGAGAAAGTGCTTTTGTCAGATACGGGCACCACAATAGCATCAATGGTGCCAATATGGTGTGGGCAAGGCAGGAAATATTACATCGAAGAAGGTGGAGGTCTGTGTAGCTTGGAGTCACACTTGATCTTACCTGTCTATGGTTTAAACAGACCACCTCTCACATCAAATCTGCAGCCTCTTTTGTCATTGCGCAGATGGCCTTATTTACTCAAGCATGCAGTGAGATATGTATTTAAAGGTCCTGTATTATGCAACATTAACTCTTTTGAGCTTTAAGCCAATAATATTGTTACCTCATCAAAAACATACCTGGAGTTGTGTTTTGTTTCATTCACATGTTGGAGTAACCCCGCATTTTTAGTTTTAGTTCAAAAGAGATTGACAATTTCAGAGCTGAAATTATCCAAATTATTCCAGTCAAGGTGAATGGAGTTTAAAAACACAGTGGAACACTTCCTGTATCAAAAGATGGAAAAAGCGTTTTCAGGTCGAGAGAAAAATATGTTAAAGTAAATAATATTAAATGTATTTTTGAAATGGCAAAAACCTGTTTAATGAATAAAAATACATAAAAATAATTCTTCTTTTTGTTCATATTTCCCAACCCTACTTGTAAAAGACGAAGAAGAAAAAATGACTGTTGTCAGTCTCAGGAATAAGTATTTAGCTTTCAGCTCTTTAATTGACACTTTCAGATCCTCAAGAGGATGGTGATGGCTGAGACAGTTTACCACTTTTAGTCTTAGAATTTCCTCATATGCAAGTAATAAAAGGTTATATATAATTCTTAATGATTATCTTTAAAAGTATATTTTCTATAATTGTGTTTAGTTGGATCTGATGGCTGGTGTGCTCGATGACCTGTCCTCTGAATCTGAGTCTTCTGGAGAAGACACTGAGGAAGAGGACGAGAAAAAACAGGATGCAGTCGATGAAGACGATGAAGCTGAACGTGCAAAGTTGCCTCAGTATGTCGCCAGGTTCAAGGTTTGTGTTGCTTTTAATCTGCTTAAAATGACTTTAGTTGTTCATTTGTGCATAGAGGATAATATAGATTTGGTACTCCTCTTTTCTCTGCACTGCTGCTAATCAGACAGTGAAGTTGATTTGAGATATCTGCAACCTTTTTCATCTTATTGAACATGGTTTCCAACGCTGACTTGCATCAGCAAAATTGTCTAACAAATCTATGGGTATTTCACAATTCAAACAGATTCTAGATCCATAGTCTGAAGGCACTTCTGCTTTTTTTAGCCAATACCGTGTTATATCGCAATATTGATCTTAGTAAAAGAAACAAGTCCGCTGACATCCGCGTTACAAAACTGCAATGTCCAATGAGAGCAGACGTCGCTGTAAACAACGCTGTAAAAGTTGACGGCATCTCCTATGGATAGCTGCAGATCATGCAACAAAAATCACTACGTGACGCTGCCAAATCCTATACATATCACAGATTTTAAAAATAAAACTGGACAAAGTAATTAAAGAGCTGTGGGTGTATTCCAGTGGCAGTGAAAATGGGGGTTGATCAGAAACATAGAGTCTTGAAAATAAGTGATTTAAAGATTGCTCAAACATGCACATATCACCAAATACAACTTGTTAAGGGGAAACAACTATAACATGGTTAAAAGCTCTGAAAAGCTGATTTTATATAATGGGTCTGCTTTAATATTGTGTCTTATTTTGTGCCTGCAGGAGTTAAGGAGCCAGTTGGAGTCCTCAGGTAAAGCTGAAGTTGCCTCTTTTCAGACTTTGGTGAACGCTTTGGCCCAAAAGGAGCTGTCTGCGACGGAGGGGCCCGACCTGGAGCGGTACAAGGAGCAGGTGCAGGGCTGGGAGGCAGAGAGGGCACAGCTTATCCAGAGAGAGAAGGAGATGAGGGAGAGAGCAGAGGAGGAGAAGAGGGAGCGATTAGCTGCCTCTGCCTCTGCTCAATAAACATGAACTCAAAGCACTGAACTACAAAAATATACACACATATTTAAAGAGTTAATTTGCAAAACTGATAACCGTTTATTTTAAAGCCACACAACGTTTTGCCAAGAAAAAAGGCATGTTTCTTGTTATGGGTATTTTTACTGCACTGAAAAACACACAAAACAGACTTCCTGTTTGTTTCAATGGAAGTGTTGTTTTTTTGCAATAATATTCCACAGTATGGCATAAAACTTATCTATCTCCATGGAAAATAGTGACGTTCCACCTCCAGAAAGTTGTATACTATCCCTTTAAAGGGCCCATATTATGCTATTTATAATCTGTTTTATGTTGTTTCACAAACGTACCTGGAGGAGTGTTTTGTTTCATTCACAATCCCTGCATATTTAGGCTGAGTTCTGCCCTCAAACAGAAGACACTCCTTGTGATGTGGTAACACAGGAAGTGCCTCACAGGATCCATCTCACCTGCAATGGCCAATTTCTACTGAGCAAAGGTCAAAGGTAACTGTTAACTTGAAAATTACCACTACATGACATCACAAGGTGGAACAGAGAATTTTGAGCTTTGTAGAGTGTTATTCAAATGTGTGAATAAAACAAAACACAACTCCAGGTATGTTTTTGATCAGGTAACAACATTATAACACGGCTTAAAGCTCACAAGAGTTAATTTTGTGTAATATAGGACCTTTAAGCTAACTGGCCTATCCGTGAATTGTTATCTCGCAACTAATACAGAAGTATTGGTGCAACCTCTGGTATTCTTGAACAAATGTGTCCATTTATTTCTGCTATGACAAAAGTAATTCCCACCTCATTTTTTTTTATTGACATCTGTTTTTGCAAATAAACTCTTCCTTTCCTGTCATGTATTCAGAACAGGTTGCATACTAAGAGCCTATTGAGTGTTGTGTTCTTTTTTAATAAATATTGAAATGCACTTACTGCTTGAAGAGTGTTACATCAGTAGTGGCAGCTTGAGTTGGTGATCTCATGTATACAAAAAGACAAGAAAGCTGGGAACCGTACACATCCTCCCACTCCTTTTCCTCTGTGCGATCTCTGAGCATTTTCTCACGCAAAGCCAATGCATCCAAGACACTGCTGATCATGCATTAAAAATATAGTTAAATGAACTGTATGTACATCTTTTACTTCATAAACTTGTCATACCTGACCTATGATGGGAAGAATACTTTGAAAATGTGTTTACTTACAGACTACTGAATACCTGCTTTAAAATGTATTTTGTAAGGTATTCTGATACACGGCCCAATCAGAGTATTATATTCTGAATACTTACAGAACTTTTACATTGAGTTGCATATAAAGTATAGTGACATAGGATTAATAACATCTTTATATTTGTTTCACCATTTGTTATGTATTTCCTATCACTAATTGGAGGCTAAAAATTACACTTACACTTTCCATGTACTGAGGAAAACATGTATGTGTCCTGTACTAGTACTACAGTATATGCAGGTTTAGGCACTGGCAACCCAGGTTCAGGTTCAGTGGTTGAAGTTGTAGTACCTTTTGTAGTTGTAGTATCTTTTGTAGTTGTAGCTGTAGTACCTTCTTTAAGAGCGAAGGCTACATACAGTTCCTTTAATATAGATGGTTTCAATAATCTCAAAAGCTATTAAGTATTTGTCACATTATTGTACTGTGTGAAACTATCAAGTTCTTAATAAAAAAGGAAATAGGAATTTAAAAAATACCAGGAAATTGCTAACCTCCTGCATCATAGTATTGTCATGAGGACTGATCTTCAGCAGAAAATGAACCTCATTAGCTGTATCAGTACATTTATCACAGGGATTAATTTTTTAGTATTGATTCATTAGTGGGAGACATATTTTTGTGGTTAGATGCATTAGAATTTAAGAGTTATCCAAGTTTGCTTCTCTGCTGATCTAACCTGCAACTTGGCTTGTCTCTGTAGTGTATGAATATCCCAAGTGTATGAATATGATTAATAGATAAATGTATAAATGTTTTTACTTTCATAGTGGAAAAAAGGAGTATATTTGTCACTGTTTCAAAACTGGATGAGACCTGATGCTTAAAGGTCCGAAATGACGCTGTTTTCTGATCTATGTTATAATGTTTCCTCATCACAAACATAACAAGAGTTGTGTTTAGTTTCATTCACACATGTTTAATACACAGACACTGCATACATTTAGGCTGTGTTCTTCATTCAAACTGAAAACACTCCACCTTGTGATAAAACAGAAAGTGCTCCACTGTGTTTTTAAACTCCATACGCCTTCACTAGAATCATTTGGATAATTTAAATCCAGGAATTTAAGTCTTAACATGGCTTAAAGCTTACAAGATTCAATTTTGTGTAATATAGGGCCTTTAAAATTGTGCTTCAAAAATATAATTGTTTATATATAGTAAATAAAAGATTTGTTGGTCAGGAAAGAATGGTGTATTTTTGGATACACACTCAGATCGTTGCTATTTTTAGGCCACGGCTCTGAGCTCCGGCAGACTTGCACATTTAATAATCATTCATTATCCATTAAGACCAGACGCTTCCTATTTAACATGGTAAAGTCACAGCAAATTACATTGAGATCAAGTTTAATGTGTTTGGGGGCGACAGGTGGTCTTTGACGTCACAAAAGGGCTCAGATTTTAAGAGGATGCTTATTGCAGTCTAATGAGGAAATTCATTTGTTTGGAAATTCATTTCTCTCCAATTTGAGATCCTCATACATCAAATGGCTGAGCTCAGACTTGTACACAGCAGACTGGAATACAAAACAAACATGTTATCTTCTATTGCTAAAAAATACATTAAAAACATACCTCTCCACAGATCTGACCTGTAACTTGACCTGGTAGATCTATGTTATAATGTTGTTTCCTCCTCATAAACACACCTGGAGTTGGGTTTTGTTTCAGTCACACATATTACTCACACAAATCCTGCTTATTTAGACTTTCTCTCAAACTGAAAACACTCTGTTCCACCTTGTGATGTCATGCAGTGATACAGGAAGTGCTCCACTGTGTTTTTAAACTACATACACCTTCACTAGAATCATTTTCAGCCCTGCAATTATAGATATAGACATACTAATAATAAACTCCAGGTATGTTTTTATGTTGGATCTTTAATGCCTAAGGAGAAAAAGGAGCAGGAAAGGTTCTCTTGCAATTTTACATTTACATTCATTCATGATAGATAACTCGATTACTTAATTTCAGTAATTAATTAGCTGCAAATTAAAGGTACGGTATACAACTTTTTTTTTTTTCCACCTGCATGATTTAATGGAAACCGGAAGTTAAAAACATACTTTGGAACATCCTCCATGGAGATACGTTTTATCCCATGCTGTGGAATATTATAGCCAAAGAAACATTTCCAAACAAGCAGGAAGAGTCCCTCCTCCAGGCCAAATAAGAGTCAGGTTTGTGGAGGTGCAAGCCCATTCTCAGTAAGGACGCATGGTTTTCAGTGCAATAAACGCAACCTAATTTACCAACAATTTAAGGTTTGTCCATTTATGACTAAAAAGTTACACACTGTGGCTTGAATCCGATAAGCAGCTTTAGTCCGTCTGTGGGATTCTGTAGTTTTAAATTCCGATACTGTTTTTATTATTACTAAATGACTCCCTTGGAGACTTATTCAGTTCCTAAGAAAAAGGGATATCTGTTTCTGTGGAGCTCAGCTGTGTCCACCCACCCCAGTTCGGAACTAAATTTTTCATTCTTATTCCCCTAGATTTATAGGGGGGAAAAAAAAAAAAAAACATTCAAAAACTTGTTCAGGCATAATCAGCTATGTGATGACTATGAGCACAAGACCTAAGGATTTGCTGGATCGGATATCAGCTTAGAAATATTGGTTCAGTCAATATCCTGGTTGGACTTTTTGATGTAATAAAAATATTTACTGGTCATAGTTGGCCCAGAAAGTCTCATAATGTTTGAATTTTATTTACACAGAACTGTTCTGTAGTTACTTTAGAGATAAATAAGATTTACATAACTTATTTGGATCCGTTTTGTCTTATTTTATATTTGTTTGAAGGAAATAAATGCTGTTTTCAGTCTCTGCACTGTAATTTCCAAAGGAGTGTTTATATTGTCTGAAAACCAAGAAAAAAAAAGAAAATGAATTTAAACAACATATTTTCAGGAGCCTGTGATCAATACGAGCGTTCATGATCCTGTTTAGGTGTTTGATTTTCAACAAAAAAGGTGAGAGTGACAAACTGAAAAACTCTTGGCTAATACTTGCTCGCTTGTGACTGCAATTTTATGTGAGAGACATTTTTAAGTGCATAAACTACTAACAGAGTAGTGCTTTCAGTTAGCATCACACCCCCAGGAAATGTTGATGACATCAGCTGCAAAGTATCAATACCAATTTGTTTTTTCCTTTTTTTTGCACAATTATGAGACATTCTCTGTAGACCTACCTTAGTTTAGTTTAGTTTTTTCATCATTGGCTCTGTCTTCCTTCTTGTTGGATGTGGAGTTACAACATGATTATACATCGTCTTGTTGCACCAGGAGATCTGTCAATTACTCTTCTGTACTGACAAATCTGTGAATGAAGCAAACCATACGCCCTTCTGTTTTATGTAACTGACAAGACTAACCCCACCAGCTGTTTCTTAGATCAGTGTTGAAAGAGACATTTGTGATTATTCTTCAACAGACCAAGCCAAACTATTGCAAAATACAACAAAACTTTAAAATTTATTAAGGTGATTGTCAAACTTTTTTTTTTTTTTGTATTTGTTTAAAGCTGCACTGTGTCACTTTCCTGTCTGTCACCATGGAGAACATGTTATTGCTTTGTCTATGTTCCACAATTTGACTAAGGCTAAGTTACAGGTCAGATCTGTGGAGAGTCGCCTTCACTCACAGTTTTAATTGAACAATAAAAACACCTGTATTTGAAAAAGAATCAAGATTGATTATGGTAATGCAATACTGTGAAATATTCCAGGTGAAGCATTAACATCTCCATGGAGACAAGCAGGGAGCAGACACAAACAGAAATATACATAATGCATCTTTAATTATAGTCAATTTTATTTTTGCCTTTTTCCTGGAACAGCTGTAGTCATGGCGACAGCACAATTGGATTTTCAACCTGTTTCTTCCTCATTTAGATCTGTAATCCTCTTTTTGTAGACCTGCTTTAGATTTGTTCGTATCGAAAAGTCAAAGATTTTTCTGGTGTGAAAAATTGGAAAATCACAGACAGAATGATAACTTAAAGGTACACTCTGTAACTTTTTGGTTGGGGGTCCGTCACCAGCTTGTTTCTATGGAGACGTCATTGCTCTGCCTAGAATATTCCATAGTATGACATTAAACAGCCCTACCTTACATATATTCAATTACAAGTGGTTTTACAGCTCAAAATACCTAAAACAGGGATTCTGACAGTGAGCGGGGTCGCCTCTCCACAGATCTGACCTGTAACTTGGCCTGGTTTGGTCTTCATGATGAAAGGTTAGGATGAAAGGTTTAATGCCATAATGTGAAACATTCCAGGCAAAGAAATAACATCTCCATGGAGAAATGCATTTGACGGACCCTCCACCAGAAAAGTTACACAAGGCACCTTTAATGTCCACTAATGTGTATTATATATTATATTATTATTATTATATTAAATTGTATATGTATTATATGATTGTTGTAACTGTTTGTATCACAGTGCATTTTTACATAATTTGGTGGGATAATACCTGTTGTAAATAGAAGTTACTGTTTTACTTTAATCAATAAGCAATTTGTGAAGAAAAGTTGAAAAATATGTTGAAAATTACAGGAAGTACAGAGTTCTATTTTAGGAAGATGACGTCACACTAGGGAGAATTCTATGCAAAAGTTCGGCACAATTGTCACAAACATTTCTTTATTTCTGATACTTTAAACATTATTTCAGCAATATAAAGGTGTTTTCTTATATTTTTATCTGTCAAATCATAATTTCTGTGTACATTAGAGGAGTTTTGGCCCAGTGTACTACATGGTTGCTAGGTAACCGCTATGGAAATACCTAGCGTGATGTCATTATTTCCAACAAGGGAGTAAAAATTGAAACCTATGAGTAAAATAAATTAAATATAATGATGTTAACTATATTTTTGTGAAATGAACAATCCAACCTGTCATAGGCACAGTATAAGATGACTCTGTTTTTTCCCCTCACCATAAAGTATTATTATTTAATGACTCATTTACCACAGAAACTGCTGATGCGTTGCTTAATTTAGTTACTATTTTATTGCGAGATAGTGCCTGTGTTCTGCATGGTGAACGTTTGTTTTTTGATAAGATAAGCATTTGATGTCTTCTACTTAGAATTAAAACACAAGCTTAATGCCATACAGTGGAACATTCCAGCCAAAGAAATAATATCTCCATGCAAGTCGCAAAAAAGTTACATAATACACCTTTAAAGGGCTTATTTGAAGTGGTAGGGTGGGTTTGGTCCCTTTTTAGTCCTGGTCTAGTCTTGGTTTAGTTTAGATCCAGTTTTGTCCCACTTTTGATGTGGTTAAGTGTGAATGTGTGTGAATCTTAATCTCTTAAATCTGTATAAAAATGTACCTGTGAAACCTCTAAGTATGTTTTTGATGAGGAAACTACAACATAGATTAGAAAAATATTGTAAAATGGGCCCTTTACGACACAATTCACAAATCTAATCACTATGGAAACTTGTTAGAAACATCACATTATTTTTATTGTTCAGCCCCTAATACAGTTTATACAGACATTGTAAGAATCATTGATAAGTTCACATGCCCAGAGCACTAGTGTTAATGGGTTCTCGAGGCCATTGAGTGGACTATAAACAGCCCTATTAGCTGACCTGACTCTTGCTGGGCTGTTTTTGCTGATCTTAAGTCAGAGTTTATGCATTGTCACTGCTACATCCACACAACATGTTCCTAACACCGTGTACCTCAAAGATTAGCGCAACATTAGCTGAAGTGTTTGTTTGTACTTTAGTTTTTTAGACTATAGCTACCATTTCATGATCTGATCTTTAAAGGGCCTATATTATGCTGTTTTCTGATCTATATTATAATGTGGTTTCTACATGGAGTTGTGTTTTGTTTCATTCACACATGTTTAACACACAAACCCTGCATATTTTAGGCTGAGTTCTTCTCTAAAATAAAAAACACTCTGTTCCACCTTGTGATGTCATGTGGTAATTCAGAAAGTATTCAACTGTGTTTTTAAAGTCCTTCACTTTAAAGTCCTTCACTTTAATCATTTAGATGATTTCAGCCCTGGAATTGCCAATCTGTACTGAAATGTGGAAAACAGCATTTTGAGCTTTGAAGGTGTGAACAGACTTATAACAGACTAAGAGTTACTGAAACATGTGTGAATGAAACAAAACACAACTCCAGGTATGTTTTTGAGCAGGAGACAACATGAGAACAAGGCTTAAAGCTCATAAGAGTCAATTTAGTGTAATATAGGATCTTTAAATAACAATAGTCAAGTAAAGTTTTGGTTACTTTTTGGATTTGGTGCCATATCTTCATATGATTCAGTTTTTCGGTCTATATTTTCTTAAAGTACAGACGTTTGTGCTATATTTTATCTTTCAAATTACAACTTCTAAATCATTTAAACTAGATGTTGATGTTTGACTACTCAGTACATAGACTTAGGAGCAGGATAGAATAGTAGGGCAGTGTTCACAAAATACCTTTATATCTTCTGACACCTGCTGGTCTCCATGGAGATGTTACTGCTATTCATGGAATGTTCCAGGAGGCATTAAACTAATTAAACTGCTATATCCTGCATTTAGGTCTACTGTGAGCTGTCTCGACTCTCCACAGATCTCACCTGTAACTTGAGTGCCATACTGTGAAACATTCCAGACAAAGCAACCCCCATCTCCTTGAAGCCTGTGAGTACCCCCCACCAGAAAAGTTACATACTTCACCTTTAAGTAATATTATTTTTTCACCTCTATTTCAGTAACATAACTTTAAAGTAATACAATTTTTTGAGTACATGTCTGGCTACTCCTCTATCTTCTACTTTTAAGGTGCACTGCTTAAGTTTTCTCGGGGTCTGCCACCTGCTTATCTCCATGGAAATGTTATTGCTTTGTCTAGAATGTTCCACAGTATAGATTAAACAGTCTATCAGCACTACGCTACATTACAATTCAGATCTGTGGAGAGTCACCCCTATTCACAAAAGGAATTATGTTTTTTGGAGCAATAGAAACACCCATAATGAATAAATGCTAGTTGGATATGTTTAATGTCATACCATGTAACATTACAGACAAAGCAATAACTTTATCAATAATAATAAATTTATCAGTTCACATTTTTTTAACATTACAATAATCTGAGTACATATCTGTCCACTCCTCCCCTTTCTACATTAAAGTATTTGTCTGTCTGTTAATATTTACATTAATGTCTGCATTGACATTGGCATCACATTTTCCAATAGTGGCTCGTTTGGGGCAGTTTGTGATGTTTTTCCGTAACATGGCTGTTTGGCAGTTGCTACGATATGAAAAGTCACGCCCTCAGGATTAACTGTCCCAGTGGTAGGCTTGTATTTTCAAAGGTTTGTGTACCGCGCTGTCACCGCTGAACTGGAGAAACTCGAGTAAAGTTTTATCAGATGTCAAGCTCAGAAAGTTATTCATGACTGTTGATTTAATACACGTGACCAATTTAGGATTTATTATAACTTAATCTGAGGGAAGAGTTCATTCATATCAACAGGCTTTTTGTGTACATTATTGAAGACTCTATTCTTTTTATACAAACTTAGTATTGCGCAGTTTCTGGTAGAAAAGGAAAAGCGAGCTGTTCTGCTGTTCTTTAAAGAGCATTTATTACGGTATTTTCTGATCTTTGTTATAAAGTTGTTTCTTCATCACAAACACACTTGGAGTTGTGTTTTGTTTCATTCACACATGTGTAACACACAAATCCTGCATATTTAGGATGAGTTCTCTCAAACCGAAAACACTCTTTTCCACCTTGTGATGTCATGTGGTAATACAGGAAATGCTCCACTGTGTTTTTAAACTCCATACACCTTCACTAGAATCATTTGGATGATTTCACCCCTGAAATTTCCGATCTCTACTGAACTAAAGGTAAAACATATACCACTACCACTTCATGTCATCACAAGTTGGAACAGAGCATTTTGAGCTTTGGAGATGTACACAGATGTACATAATAAAGTGTTACTCAAACATGTGTGAATGAAACAAAACACACAGCTCCAGATATGTTTTTGAGGAGGTAACAACATTCTAGCATTGTTAAAAGCTCAATTTTGTGTTATATAGAACCTTTAAATATAATAGCTATAATGTTTACTAGTTAGGACCTGTTTACTTTGTTGTAGTTATAAGAGGAGACAGTTAATGTTTATTAAAGAAAACTATGTGCACTATGTAACTTAGTGGTAGAAGATGCAATCTCTGTGCCTGTAATGTTCCAGGCTATGGCATTAAACATGCTTATCTTGCATTTAACAATAACAGGTGTTTTATTGCTCGAAAGACATACATCCTTATTGTGAGCGAATGGGTTTGCCTCTCCATAGATTTAACCTGTAACTTTGTTTGTTGATGTCACCTGTTTATCTCCATGGAGACAGATTGGAGAAGTTTAATGCCAAGCTTATGGAAAATTCAAGGCAAAGCAACAACATTTCCATGGAGACAAGCAGGTGGCGTACCCTTTACCAGAAATTTTACATAGTGCACCTTTAAATAATAGATTCTGAAGTGTATCATAGCTATTATACCTGCGATATATATTTTTATGCCTAAGTAAATTCAGTGATTAAAATCGAGTTACTTTTCTCTAATCCAATCTTTTTTACAATAGCCATTTCCGTTTCCAGGCAGCGGCACATGTGGAGCTCAGGGCCAGAGCAAACAGTTTACATCTGATAGTGCGCTTCACAATTTTGTTATGCAGAGCAGAGCTGGCGTACGGATGTTATTTGAATGGTATTTGAATCACACTGAGCCCAGGATAAACACGTCTGAGTCTTTCTAAAGTTTACGTTTAAAAGAGTGGAGAGTCCCGACACAGACGGGACTGCACCTGGATCACTGAGAGGAAATACTGGAACATGAATGAAATGTTTACTTGAATGTGATGAATGTGAAATTTCAATTAATCTATGCTTAATATTATAATAAAATGTGTAATTCGCCTGTAAAAGCAATACACTGCAGTCATTAGTTATTTTCTCTGTTATAGCCACAGCAAAAATCATCAAAAACATACCTGGATTTGTGTTTTGTTTCATTCACACATGTTTAAGTAACTCTTTATTATTAGTCTGTCTACATCTCCAACTCTCAAAATGCTCTGTTCCACCTTGTGATGTCATGCAGTGGTAGTTTTCAAGTAACAGCTACAGTACCTTTTAGCTTTTGTTATGTAGAGATTCCAGGGCTGTAATGATCCAAATGATTCCAGTGAAGGTGTATGGAGTTTAAAAACACAGTGGAGCACTTCCTGTATTACCACATGACATCACAAGGTGGAACAGAGTGTTTTAAGTTTGACAGAAGAACTCAGCCTAAATATGCAGGGTTTGTGTGTTAAACATGTGCGAATGAAACAAAACAGAAGTATGTTTTTGATGAGGAAACACCATGAGAACACAGATCAGAAAATTGCGTAATACGGACGCTTTAACAGTGGAACAATTTTCATTCACTGTCCGTACTCAAGTGGTGGTAAGCTACTTATGTAGGCGGTGCCATAGACAAAGTTGGTGTGTCTTGCCCAAAGACATTATGGGTGGAGCTGGCTTCAACCACCAACTTTATAGCTACACACTACGAGCTACTGTTAAGACGGAATACAATTGCAACAACCAAGAAAGACGTAGTATAAAGTATAAATATATTATCGTGAAAATCAGTAGCAGCATGTTTTCTGACGTTTTACTACCGTGTTTGCTAGTCAAAAACTCCAAAAATCAAGTCTTAGAAAATAAAGTCAGTCAGAATAAACATTGTGGTAACGCGTAAAACCAAAATGAGACAGGCTCAGTAAATTTGAAACTTATGGCTCTGTCTGATTTGCCAAAGGATCTGGGGCACGGTTCTCTGGGCGTGTTGATACATCACTGGAGCATTGGCAGGATTTCTGTAGGTATGAAAACGGGTTCCTTTGACCTGCTTTACAACCTGCCTCCCTCTTGTCTGTACCTGCCCCATGTTGTTCGGATTCTCTTCAATGGGGCCTGTTGTTTTTCCTGACAAATAAAAACCCTGTGGCGTATCGTAATCTGGGCTGAGAAATCAAAGGCTTAGTACTGGCATTAAAACCAAAAGGCACAGACACATTGCTTCAAGGGAAATCTGCTACACCTAAATGCTTCTGAACAGTTATTTATGTTTTATTGAGCGTTGCAAGAAGACAATGTGCGGATAGGTGGCGTTCGCGTGGGATTAAGGCATTTTAAACTGTCTGTACTGTAAAATCTGGCGCTTCCATGGATGTTATGGTGGAATTCTATGGTGGATTTGCTGTTTAATTGTTTTTTATTGTAATGTACATGATTTGACCTGGTTTTGGTTCAATATCTGTAATTACTGGGTCTATTCACATGAAATAAAAACTGGCACAGTTCACTGTTTTCTCTGTTAAGATCAAGAACTAAATCTTTTTCAAACTGCCAAAACAACAATTTTTCAGTCACAAAGGCATCACAAAAGATCGTTGCCTGTTAAAAGAACTTAAAGGCGCATTATGTAACTTTTCTGGTGGAGTGTCTGCCACCTGCTTGTCTCCATGGAAATGTTCCAAAGTATGGCATCAAATTTATGCAATGTTAAAGGTCAGATCTGTGAAGTGGAAACACCCACATTCAAATATACTGTAGTTTAATGCCATACTGTGGAACATTCAGACAACGCTATACCATCTCCATGGAGACAATCAAGTGGCAGACCCCCACCAGAGAAGTTACATGATGCAACTTTAAAGGGCTCATATTACACTTTTTTCTGATCTGTGTATGTTAAAATGTTGTTTCGTCATCACAAACATACCTGGACTTGTGTTTTGTTTCATTCACACATGTTTAAGCTAAGTTCTTCCCTCAAACATAAAACACTCTGTTCCACTTTGTGATGTCATGTGGTAGTACAGGAAGTGCTCCACTGTGTTTTTAAACTCCATACATCTTCACTAGAATCATTTGGATGATTTTAACCCTGGAATTACCTATTTCCACTGAACTAAAGGTAAAAGGTAGCTGCTTACTTGAAAACTACCACTTCATGACATCACAAGGTAGAACAGAGCAATTTTGAGTTTTGGAGATGTAGACAGACTAAAAATAAATGAAACAAAACACAACTCCGGGTTTGTTTTTGATGAGGTAATGACATTATAACATGGCTTAAAGCTCATAAGAGTCAGTTTTGTGTAATATAGGATCTTTAAAGCCCTGGATTTTTATTGCATGATTACAGACCCAGAGAAACATAATTAGGTTCAACATGTATATTTTTCACAGTTATATCAAAGTTCTCCATCTGAAATATAAAACCAAATCAATGTTGTGAACCCATTGTTTGGCATGGGAATAACAGACCTGTATTGGAAACGTTTCTTTCCTCTGCCCCAAAGTCCAGCTGCAAAACAACCAGCCGTGCAATTGTCCGGTCTACAATACAGTCCCCGAAATATGGATTCTTGCAGGTTGATAGTATTCTAGTGCAGGTTATCTGACTTCCACAAACAAATCCAGGAAAAGCCAATGCATAATAAGTCTAATCTTCAAAATCTACTTAGTGCACATTCTACTGAGGCTGGAAATATGCTAAAAATGTCATTTTAAAGTGCCACCTGCAGTCATACAAAAACATTACATAACCACCAACCACGCATTTTCAAAAGAATGACTTGTGATTCTTTTAGTGATTATTCATATACAACCAGTGGTGGGAAGAATCCTTTGAGAATGTATTTAGTTACGGAACACTGAATACCTGAATTAAAATGTATTTTGTAAAGTATTCTGATACATGGTCCAATCAAAGTACTGTATTCTGGATACATAGAATACTTTTACACCGAGTTGCATTATCTTATAGTGAGAAAATGTGTCATATAATGACGAAAATAGTTTTTGTTATGTTTTATTTCATGTATTTTATCCATCATATGCTTTTCTCCATGAAAATGTTATTGCTTTGTCTGGAACGTTTCAGAGTATTACATTAAATCTTTCTATCATCATGAAGACCAAACCAAACCGTTACAAAGCAGATCTGTGGAGAGGCGAGCCCAGTCATAGTAAGAATGCCTGTTTTTCTATAGGTATTTGAGCTATAAAACCAACTAAATGTAAAGTAGAGCTGTTCAGTGTCATATTGTGGAACATTCCAGGCAGAGCAATGACATCTCCATAGAAACAAGCAGGTGGCGGACCCTCCACCAGAAAGGTTACACAATGCACCTTTAATTTAGAAGTAACTTTTATTCTGACTATCCCCAAATGAAAAAATAAAAGTACCAGAATACAGTTGCTCAAAATTACACTTCAGAAAACATATTCTCAGTACATGTATCCAGTTACTTCCCAACACTGTAGACGACCAACAAATGCCAAAGTTGAGGATAAATATTTTTTCAAGGCAGTCCAGTCCATAAGTGCCTAAAGGAGCTCAGGGCTTTCCCCATTTCTGTTTGAGTTAGATTGAGAATGAGAAACAAAAGAGGAGTTTAGTGGAGTGTTTTGAGAAAGCATCGGGTCACCAGGCCTCAAGACCCATGTGCGCAACAGAGGGAAGGAAGTAGCTGTACAAGATGTAAAGATAGGCTCGTTTGTCCGGCTGAAATATGAACTGATATACTAGAATCTCTTGTATTTCAGATAATGTAGCGGTCTATAAGATGTTTTGTTATTTGGCAAGGAAATTACGTTACTTAAAAGGGCCCATATTATGCTATTTTCTTATCTGTTATAATGCTGTTTCCTCATCAAAAACAGACCTGGAGTTTTGTTTCATTCATAGATGTTAAACATACAAACCCTGCATATTTAAGCTGATTTCTTCTCTCAAACAGAAAACACACCGTTTCACCTTGTGATGTCATGTGCTAATACACACAGGAAGTGCTCCACTGTGTTTTTAAACTTCATACACCTTCGCTAGACTCATTGGGATGATTTCAGCCCTGGAACTGAAATCTCTACTGAACAAAAAGTAACTTGAAAACCACAGCTTCATGACATCACAGACATTGACGTGACATTTTGAATTTTGGAGTGTAGACAAACTAATAATACAGGATTACTCAAACGTGTGAATGAAACAAAGCACAACTCCAGGTATGTTTTTGAGGAGGTAGCAACATTCTAACATGGCTAAAAGTTCACAAGAGTCAATTTGACATAGAATAGAAACTTCTCAAAGGATCTTACAATTGTCTGTTTTCTCTCTAGCGTTCTATGTTTTTGTTCAAGCCACACCTGCCCTGGGGCAAACTGATAGAGTTGTGGCTTCCATTCTGTGCGACTGGACTCACCGGCCACCACTATTTATACAATCACATCTTCACAAAGTAACACCGGAAGTAGAGTTTGAACCACCAGTATAAAAGCTGAACTCATTGACCTAACTTGTACTTTGTAGCCAGTAGTTTTTATTGATTTCAGCTTTTGTTTTTCTTTAAACTGACCAAAGATATTGATATTTCGTTATCGTCAACTGTTTTCAGAGGAACGTCATTCAGTTCCTGCAACAATCCACAAGACTAGACATCTAAATAACTGACACACTAATGATCTTTTCCATTGCATTGTCTCCACATATCTGCCTGTTTAGTCCATTATTTATTTAAAATCACTGTCTTTTCATCAACTCATAATACTTTTGTACTTTCTAGCTTCAGTGAATAAGTCAAAACAAATTAAAATGTCCAGACATGGTTTTCAAATCAGACCCAACAGTCGTCACATTGCATGACGTTATTTTACTAGTTTTGTCTTTCTTTGTAGTCTTTGAAGTAAAAATACAACATTAGTAACAGCTTGTGGTCAAATAGCTTTTTACTGGTTCTGCTCAAGAATACATAACCACAACAAGTTTTATTAGCCTATAATTAATGCTTACAACAATGTAGCCTAATATTAAAGGTGGAATTGCAATAATTAACATATTATTTCATTGTGTCTGAATCTGTTGCCAATTATTAGATTTTTTATTACATTTTTAAGACCTCTTAAAAGCCTTTTGTGGTTTTACCTGTAGTTGATTCGGTGATTCGGTAAACGTAACCTGTTTAGGTCGTTACACAATCAAAATATGTTGCCATCAGGTAGCTAAATAAGATTACAGTTTCAACACACCTCCATGTCCTAATGTGATAAAGGCGGAGAAGGCAGCGCGTAAAGCGAAGGGGAGGGGCCGAGCAGCGCCAAAAGTCTCGGCGCTGTCAGACCCTGGAGTCTCTTTGTGTACAGGTTCCGAGCAAAAGTTTGGACTGCGCTCCCTGCCTGCTCTTCACTTAAAGGTTTATTTCATTTTTGAGCAAAGAAACAAGAAAAACTTACGACCATGCTGCTCAGTGTTTCCTCAAAAGAACAAGAGTCACGCGCTCTGGAGTGGAGGTACTGGCGTTAAAACTTCTTGAAACTTCTCTTCAAGGTCGCAGCGATGAATAACCAGACCATGAGCGGGCGGACCATGGTGCCCACTATCCCGTCCATCATGTTTATTTTCGGGGTGGTGGGGAACGTCATCGCCATCGTGGTGCTGTGTAAGACCCGGAGGGAGCAGAAGGAGACAACTTTCTACACTCTGGTGTGTGGACTGGCTGTGACGGACCTGCTGGGCACGCTTCTGGCCAGTCCTGTCACTATCGCCACTTATGTGAAGGGCACGTGGCCCGGAGGAGAGCCTCTGTGCCAGTACTTTGGCTTCACCATGCTGTTCTTCTCGCTGGCGGGGCTCAGCATCATCTGCGCGATGTCAGTGGAGCGTTATATCGCCATAAACCATGCGTACTTCTATAACGACTTCGTGGACCAGCGTCTGGCGGCGCTCACGCTGTTGGGCATCTACGTGTCCAATGCGCTGTTTTGCGCGCTGCCCAGCATGGGCTTTGGGCAGATCAAAATGCAGTACCCGAAGACCTGGTGCTTCCTGGAATGGAGGAGCAACCTCACCAGCGACGCCGCGTACTCCTTTACATACGCTGGACTGAGCTCTGTGCTCATTATGGCCACTGTCATCTGTAACGTGCTGGTTTGCGTGGCTCTGATCCGCATGCACCGGCTCTACGTGCGCAGGATGTCTCTGGGCACGGACCCTCAGCGCAACGTGGACCCGCGCAGGAGAGCGCGTAGCTTCAGCCGTTTGGCCGGAGCAGAGATCCAGATGGTCATTTTGCTCATCGGCACATCGGTAGTCATTCTGGTCTGCTCCATTCCACTAGTGGTGAGTGTTTGCTCTTGTGGTCAGTTTTCATCTTTTACGCACGTTTTACGCACGGCTATTTGATGGATTATATGGAAGTTTTTATTTTGTACATTCATCAATAGCAATGGGTCTTAGTTTTAACTTATGCATAAGAACATTATTGTATTGTAAGTATGTAATTATGAATAGGAGCAATGTTGTGAATTGCACATGTCTTTAACATAGGCCAACCACTTTACTGGACTCAGATCTCCTACCATTTCAATAAAAAATATTAACAAAACAAGTGTACATGAATTTCTTTGCCCTGTAATTGTCTTTTGTAATGATTGGACCCCTTCTGAAATCTCACTGCTTTGTTTCCAGGCACAGGTGTTTCTGAACCAGCTCTACAAGACCCCGGTGGAGAAGCTTCTGGAGAAGAACCCAGACCTGAGAGCCATCCGCTTTGCCTCGTTCAACCCCATCCTGGACCCCTGGATCTACATCTTGCTGCGGAAGGCTGTGCTGCAGAAGCTTATAGAAAAAGTCAAGTGTCTGTTCTGTAAGATGGGAGCACGGGGGAGGCAGCAGGCACCCGGTAACTTCCACTGCATAGACTCACAGCACCAATCTTCGCTTATATCCAGACAAGACTCTCATTCTGTGGTGTCCCAGGACTTAAGGGGAGCCACAACCTCCTCACAAACGTTCTTTCCACTGCCAGAGAGAACTGAGCTGGTTTCTGTCAATTTTAAAAAGTCAACGAAAGACTCACAAGCTTCATTTTCTTCAGAGCAGAGCAGTGTAGAGGTAAAACTTCCAGCTCTACCCTGTACAAAAGACACAGCACTACAGGTGTCTCTAACAACTCAAACTGTGGAGGAAAAATCTATTTGAGCTTTGTAAAATTAGCTGAAAATCTGAAAAAGACTGAAAACTATTAGTAGGCACATACATTAGCACAGCTGCAGAGGTGGGTGGATAAATCTGCATTAAGGCCCATAAAAGGAGAGTATTTGCACGTGGATATATTACAGCCCATTCACGTTTTGTGTGAACTAGTGTTGTCACGATATTAAAATTTCAAACTTGATTTCAATACTAAAGAATAGACACGATACCCAATACCACAATAATAACAATATATAATAACAATAACACTCTTTATTTAGTTGATAGAATGTCATTTTCAACATTAAATTGTAGTACTTTCTTTTATATGACCATGTGGCCTTATATATGTGGACCAGGTAGGTTCCATAGTGGTCCATGGGCGTATACTAGTCTATGTGCTCTTATACTTGTTCTGATTCAGCTCAAAATCATTCTAAAACTATTCAGGAAAGGTTCATTTCTGTCCTGTTGATGTGACTTTATTAGTATCGATACTAGTTCAAATGAGTATCTAGTTTTGGTACTAGTTTTAGTATCGTTTAGTGTCTGAATTTCAATACGCTTCACAACCCTAGGGCGAACCGCTATCCCAACATGTACATGCACATCTGCCCCTGAATATCATCTTTGGAATTGTGTAAAAATGTTGAGAAATTTTTTTTTATCAATATTGCCAAACCCTTTTACTACAATGACTACTTTTTTTGGCCTGGTTAGATGGCTGCTTGGCTAGTAATAAGTCTTGATCAAGATTCTAACAGAAGTGTGTGAGAGAAGTTACTTAGTCAGATGTGAAGTGCAGTAAAATTAAACATGATTTTTCCATAGTATACATTTTTGCCATTCAAAACAATTCAATCATCTATGTGAGAGATAAGTTATTACACTTACAAAGCAATTTACAAAAGAAAAAAATTGAAAAAATAAAAACTATTACGCTCATATTACAAAGTGTAAGTGTAAGTGTAAGTGACCATGGGAGATTCTGATTCCAAACATGTGGCCGCAATGCTACAACCTTTCAGCAATGCTAAAAAAAAAAGGATGCATACACAGTCTTTAAAGGGCCCACGTTACTCTATTTTCCGATCTATTTTTATTATGTTGTTTCCTCATCACAAACATATCTGGAGTTGTGTTTTGTTCAATTCACACATGTTAAACACACAAATCCTGCATATTTAGGTTCTTCTCTCAAGCGGAAAACACCATTTCACTAGAATCATTTGGATGATTTCAGTCCTGGAATTGCCAATCTCTGCTGAATCAAAGGCTAAAGGTTGCCTAAAGGTAGCTATTAAACCACTACATGACATCACAAGGTGGAACAGAGCCTTTTGAGTTTTGGAGATGCAGACCGCCAAATAATCTAGGAATACTCAGACATGTGTGAATGAACCAAAACACAACTCCAGTATGTTTTGGTGAGATAACAGCATTATAACATGGCTTAAAGCTCACAAGAGTCAATTTTGCGTAATATAGGACTTTTAAGTGTGCATCAGTAATAGCAAGAATACAATAGATGCAAGCACTAATAATCAATCAAACTGAAATTTACAAAATATTTGTCAAATTCTGCCCATCTCTGTGTTGTGTGAATCTGTTTTGTCATAATGAAACTTGAATCGTGTGTTGTTTTAGCACAGATCTACCTCATAAGTCACTCGGCTCAGAGCAGATGTTGTTTTAAGCGGCGATGGCCCACTTCTCCTGTGTCAGTGATGGAAAAGCTATCATTTGTCCCCTCCGCTGTCGTCGTGGAAACCTTACCGTAAAGCAGTTCAGGCTGGTGCAAAGCCAAGATGAATGTGATCCGTGTGATTCGGGCCTGGTTTTGCTGAGTGCTGTCCCTTTTCTTTAACTGTGTATTGTGCAGTCACTTGAAGGACATTGTGTGGTGGATCAGTGATTAATGTTCATCAATAGAACTGCTCCCTTTTGTTCTTCAGCTCTGGAAAACTCTACAATGTCAGTTTAAATGAACATCAGCACTTGGATTACAGTAAAAGATCATAATAGAATTGGAAACTTACACCGCTACTGAGTCATGTGTCTTCATGTTTAGTATTAGAAGTGTTATGCAAGTATAAAAAGCTTTTATTTTAACTGTTGATTCTTCTCTGTGAGAAGGTTGTAACTTCTGTCTGTTCGTCCACCTCTTGTTAGGCCTGTCACGATAACACATTTTGATGTGTGATATATTGATGAAGAAAATATAGATGATAAATGATAACACTGAAAGTAATTTATGCCACTGACATAATAACGCCAAAGCAAATTTAAACCACTAAAAACTATTCTAAATGTACAATACTGTTAGAAAATCATGAGCTGCAGTAAATAAATAGCATCACATACCCAAAAAATAACCAGAAATTTCACAGTATTGCTTAAAAAAGTACATAAGATAAGATTACATTGACCTCAAAAAAATATTGTTTCATCTGTCATGTATTGAACCATAAGTCAATAAAGTAATTATCGTGACCTATTGTCTGTAATGTTGATCAGATTTGTGATGTTCAACTTCCCCAATGAAAATACAATATGTACTGGATGGACATCTTGCATTGTGTCAGTCTTTATAAATAGGACTTTCTATGTTTAGGCAAAAACAGGAAGGATAGTCACATACTTGCAATAGTTCACTTTCAACACTTTCGTTTGTACTGAAAACATTCACAGACAGGGTTATGAATGTACAAACTTTTAGATGTCTCGGCCAACAGTAATCTTCATTTCATTAACCTTAAATATTCTAACAATGTAACACTGCATTACATCCATTTTCCAGAGTTCGTGTAGTAATTACACAAGTAAGTTTCTCTGTATCAGCCACACACACAGTAACTTAGTGTCTGCAGATTTGTCTAAGCAGCTTTGGGAAAAGTTCAGTTAAAGCTGAGCTTCACATTCTCTGTTATTTTAAATCTTACACTGTTTATTAATACTTAAACACTGCTTTGATCTGCTGTGTGTACAATAACAAAATAACCCCACACATCACCTTTAGTCTTTGACCTGTATCGTCAAAAGTCTTAGCGAAAGTTAATAACATGAATTAACATGAATCCAGTTTTTACTCTTGAGTTTCTCGGCGCTTATGGCTTCTTTAAAGGTGCACTATGTAACTTTTTGGTTGAAGGTCTGCCCCCTGCTTGTTTCTATGGATATGTTATTGCCAAAATATTTTCCACAGTGTGATATTACTCCAGCTTACATGTTTTAAATTACAGGTGGCTTTATAGTTTAAAAAAAAAAAAAAAAAACATGCATTCTGAGGTTTTGAGAGGGGTTGCCTCTCCACAGATCTGTCCTGTAACTTGGTGTGGTTTGGTCTCCATGAAGATAGAAAGATTTAATACCATAGTGTGAAACATTGCAGGCAAAGCAATAACTTACCCATGGAGAAACGCATTTGACGGACCCTCCACCAGAAATGTTACACAAAGCATCTTTAAAGACAAACTGAAGCGAGCGAAGCTAAAGTGTTTGTATTCTTATAAATTAAAGAGTGACCCAAATGATTGAATAAAATAATGACAGAAACTGGAGAGAGTCTGTGTCAGGAAGTGAACCTGGCTGAAGATATATTTACTGAAATAATAAATAGAAACCAACGCAATTTGAAAAGTGACTTGGACAGGCTACAGAATACACTATAGAGAGGCTGGGTCAATGGACTTTCCAGACTTTTGGAAAAACAAACTTTAACTGAATTTAAGTGTGAGAAATGATGAGACACAGTAGCACAACACAGAGTGGAACAGGTCCCATGTTTTTCAGCTGTTGAATTGTGGATAAAGCCGTAGGAGTGGCTGACATTTATGGAAAATCTAATCAGGTACAGGGTCAGAAGAAATAAGAATGAGTCACACAAAAATAGGACAACCGCTTGATCCAGAGACTCGAGTAACTAATTAAAGTAACGAGGCAACCGTAATTTTACTATTCTAAATTCAAATTTCACTCTAAAATGATACCCTCATTTGAATTTAATAAACCCAATAGCCCCTTTAAAAATGTCAACAAAAACATTTAAACAAACTAAATGGAAAATTGAGGCAACTGGAGGCAAAAGTGAAGTGGAACATAATGTGATTTCAATGGAAAAACTGGGGTTAGCTTCAGAATATCACAAAATATGAAAAATCAAGGGAAATTTGGGAAATGAAAACCACTCTGATACATGTGAGTGATATCAGAGCCCTGTTTAAAAACGTCTACAATAGTGTTTTACGTTATTTGTTAACATCAGAAGACAAAAGAAAAAATCCTGTTGAGTCCACTACAGTTTGTCACTTCATCTACAGATATATAAATATATTTCATCATAAATTATACTTTTTGTGAAGCTCATATTCAACTTTGAGGTTAGAAATTTGTATTTTTCCATCCTTCTTCACAGAGAAGCAAGTTAACTAAAACGTGTTCCTTGGAAATTCAAAACTGTTGTTTATTTTTTGTTATAATGTTGTAAAACCATTATCATTTAGATCTACTCATCAGTTAAACACTGAAAATATACAGTATTATGTGAGCTTCATTTTGGCTCCAGTTCCAGAATTTCCAGAATGCTTCTCATACCCTCAATCAATAATATACTTTTTACTTCCATCAATCCCAGAAACTACAAGATTTTTATTACAATATAAGGGTCCTCCATTTTCTGATCTATGTTATAATGTTTTTTCCTCATCAAAAACATAACTGGAGTTGTGTTTTGTTTCATTCACACATGTTGAATATACAAATTGTGCATATTTTAGCAGAATTTCTTCTCTCAAACAGAAAACACTCCACACACCTTCACTAGAATCGTTTGGATCATTTCACCCCTGGAATTCCTGCTTTCTACTGAACAAAAGGTAAAAGGAGCTGTTAACTTGAAAACCACATCACAACACTTTGGAGACGTACACAGACTGATAACTTAATGCTCACAAGAGTAATTTTGCGTAATATAACGAGGTTAAAGTCTACAGACATCTGAAAAAATACACCATCCTCTACTGTGTATCTTCTAAATAAAAGCAGAAACCACTTGTCACATCCACATCACTAAATCAGCAGAGACTTGGACATTCACCAGAACAAGATGTGATTGTGTGTTATGCCTCTGCCTAATGTCTTAAGTAATGAACCACTATTAGCGCTAATGTGAACCACAACACTCAGCCCCTGTTCAGTGATAGGTCTGAACAATAAACAAGAGGATTTGTCCAAGAACAATTTCCTCATCCTATTAAGGAAGGGATCGGCTGTTTGGCTTAATTAAGAGACCACACGTTCACATTGTTTCTTAGAAAGTCATCCCCAGGAAACATTTGGTAAACACATTGCAACCAAATTATTTTCAGCACTGAAATCTGTGTACAAAATATCTGCAGCACTGACAGCACTGAGAAACTGAAATTGAAAGACTCCTGCACTCTGTCTAACTTGAAAAAAGTGAGCTTTATAACATTTCGGCAAATAGGTCTTCATCAGGCAAATGGTTTGTGTGAGGCTGTGTGGTTTCTCAGCCACACACAAACCATTTGCCTGACGAAAGCCTATTTGCCGAAACGTTGCTCTACTGTAAATAAAGCTCACTTTTTTCAAGTTAGACAGAGTGTGGGAGTCTTTCTATTTTTGGTTTTGTCAACCATTACACTCAATGCGCAAAGCAACCTCTTAAAATCTAACCCTAACCCTAACCCTAACCCTAACCCTATCTTAAAAATGTCAAACCAAAATTCTTAATCATTGATGTAGTGCGTAACTATTTTTTACACACAAGAAAACATTAAAGGTCCTATATTACGCTAAATTGTCTCTTGTGAGCTTTAAGACATGTTATAATGTTGTTACCTCATCAAAAACATACCCGGAGTTGTGTTTTGTTTCATTCACACGTTTGTTATTAGTCTGTGTATATCTCCAATGCTCAAAATGCTCTGTTCCACCTTGTGATGTCATGAAGCGGTAATTTTTCAACTTAACCACTCTCTCACATCACAATCATTCATAGGCAAGGTGGGTGAAGTGTCTTGCCCAAGGACACAACAACAGTATGCACTGGTTGGGTCACTGCTGTCCCAGTTCCCAGCTTCCATTATAAATATCCACATAGCCTCATATATTTATTGTATATTTTCTGTACGACCAAGAACAACAACTGACATAGATCACAGAGCGCTCACTGTGGCTCTGTTTGACCCATTTGCCTTATCAGACGTTGGCGATCCATGGATTTCAGATTTATGAACACTTTTGTTGATTGTTACCATAGCAATTAACACTTTAAAACAAATTATTTTATCTTTTGAATAGTGGAAAGTCCTTAAAATGTCACACATAACAGGAAAGTGACGCTATCATCTCAGCAACAGTGGGACGCCAGTGTCAACACGACTAGTCCCTCACTCGTCTATTAAATTCTCCAAAAATATACAGTGACTTTGTTCAAAGAATAAAGTGCAGCCATACTTCCCAGAAAATGAAGTGCTAAATGCTAACTTTGATCTTCAGGGTCTAATAATATCAACACACTTCTTAAAAGCGTTGTCAGAAGAGTGAGATAAGCTCATCACTGGACACGTACAGTAAGTATTTAAAAGGGGCACTATTTTGGGCCTGTCACGATAACAAATGTTGAAGCACAATATATTGCTACAGAAATATACTACGATTAACCATAATACTGAAACAACTTTATGCCACTGACACAATAACAATATTATATAGCAAGGTTATCCCAGTAAACCATTTTTAAATAGATAGAATCATTAAAAGGCTTGAGCTGCAACAAATAATTAACAGAATGAACCAAAAATTAACCACAGAAGTTAACTATTCAACCCTCTACAGCTCAAATCTTACTATATTACAACTGAATTACCCAAAAATGCTCCACTTTTACCAAGAAAATGTACAAAAAATCATGTTTCAGCTTAATCTGTCTCCATGGAGATGTTATTGCTTGGAAGTTCTTCAGTAAGGCATTAATCTTATCCATGGAGACAAGCAAGTGACCACGCAAGGTCAAGTTACAGGTCAGATCTGTGGAGAGGCGACCCTGCTGACAGTCAGAATGCGTGTTCTTCAAGGTATTTTCTAGCAATAATAAAAGTTTAATGCAATACAGTGGAACATTCCTGGCAAAGCAATGTGATATCCATGAAGACAAGAAGGTTGGGGACCCTCCACCAGAACTTTGACATATACGGCACGTTTAAACTTGCTCTGTTTAACTGTGTTCTTGTGCGTTATAAACTTCTAGTATATGGTTCCTCCAATAGTTCAACAAATGACCTGTGCCACTTCAGTAATGTATTGATCCTGGTTGTATTTCTCCAGTCCAACACACAAAGCAATTCTGCCTTTTACAGCAACCTAAATCACATGTCAAAATAGCTCTAAATTGTTAATGATATACCTTCTCCATTATCTCCACGCTGCATTTAATCTATACCTCACTAAGTACATTTCCTTGCCTTTCTGATTAACTATTAAATGCTAATGTTCGCCTACTGTGCTATTTTATATCAAATTAGTTAAAAAAGCCTATACCACGTTATTTTCTGATCTACAGTGTGTTATTATCTTGTTTCCGCATCAAAAACATAACTGAAGTTTTGTTTTGTTTCATTCACACAAATCCTGTTAACTTGAAAACTGCCATTTCATGACATCACAAGGTGGAACAGAGCATTTTGAGGTTTGGAGATGTAGACAGAGTAATAATAAAGGGTTACTCAGAAAAAATACCACTTCAGGTATGTTTTTGAGGAGGTAACAACATTCTAACATGGCTTAAAGCTCACAGGAGTCAGTTTTGTGTAATATAGGACCTTGAAAGGTGCACGGTGTAACATCTGGTAGAAGATCCACCACCTGTTTGTCTCCATGAAGATGTTAATGCTTATGCCTGGAATGTTCCACAGTATGAAATTATACTTATCTTCTATTCATTCAGTTACAGTTGTTTTTGCGTAATACAGGTCCTTTAAATGATTCTGACTTCACCAAATTGAGTACATGCTCTCGTATTAGACTATTTTGATGATTATAGTGGAATTAGATGTCAGATAAAATTATATTAAAACCTGTTTTGCTTAGTCCTAGGTCCATAGAGAGATCAGTAATTCACATGGGTCTCCAAATACTGGAAGCTATAGCGCCATTTCCCATCTCCACCTACTGCTCTGCCAAGTCTGCACCGTACATCAGTAATTCTTAAAACTATCGTCAGTTCTGTCCATTACACGCTGTGAAAATCATTAAACCCTGTAATTACCAATTACAAACCACATTTCTCTGCACTATTAATCACTGAATTATAGCTGGGAACTTCCAACCACTCACTGCTTGAAAAAACATAGAAATGCATGCATATTTTTGTAATTTTCTAATAAATGGTGGTCTAACACATAGTGGTTTAAGGGTGTACTATATGCAACCTGCTTGTAACCATGGAGATGTTATTGTTTTGTCTAAATTGTTCCACAGTATGGCATTAAAAGTACTGATCTAGCATTTATTTAATTACTGGTGTTTTAGGGTTTTTGCTCAAATACAGTATACCTTGAAAAACTTGCATTCTTACGTGCTTCTCCACAGAGCTGACTTGTAACTTAGCCTGGTGATGTCACCTTCTTGTCTCTATGGAAACAGGTTTATGAGGACTGTACCCACTTTAGTTTGTATTGCTCCAGTACAGATAGTATTGTAATGAGAACGCTGTGAGTATCTTGACTATAAAGCATCTTTATCATCTGCGAACCAGGAAGTAGCATTGGTTTGAAAGTGAGGAATATGCCTGGACCACTTTTGAAATTAAAGTGTTTTAAGAGTTTTATTGTGATGACAAAAATTTAATGCCTTGCTGTGGAACATTCCAAGCAAAGCAAAGCATAACATCTCTCTGGAGACAAGCATGTGGCATACGCTCCACACACGCTCCTTTAAATTGTGCTGATCTTCTGACATCTAAAAACGCAGCACTTTGTAATTCAAATCCAGCTGCTCCATGTGTAAAAGTTCACGGTGACTTATATGTTTAATTTATTCATTAATCAACCTAAACTTGAAGGCAAACACGCTTAAAGGGAAATATTATTTTAACAGCATTGTAAATCATGTCCAGCTCTAATATCCTCTGCAATATTTCACGGTTTTATGTTAGGCCATATCTGGTCCGTTTTACCTCTGAACCAATGGCGTGCATGGGAAAATCTGTGCTAAAGGTACAGCTGTGGAGACGATATAAGAAAAGGTCACAAGGTTACGACTTAACAACAGATCTGGGATGTAAAGAAAACTTATTAAATACTGGAATGCTTCATAAATTACATATGAAGAAATGATGAGGATGTAAACAGTTATAGAGAACTATTCTGAGCAGTGCTATTACTGTTAAATGGCCCATATTACTCTATTTCTAAAACTGAAAACACTCTGTTCCACCTTATGATGTCATGTACAGGTATACAGGGAATGCTCCACTGTGTTTTTAAACTCCATACACCTTCACTAGAGTCATTTGGATCATTTCAGACCTGGAATTGCCAATCTGTACGGAACTAAAGGTAAAAGGTAGTTGTTAACTTGAAAACTACCTCTTCATGACATCACAAGGTAGAACAGAGCATTTTGATCTGTGTGAATGAAACAAAACACAACTCCTGGTATGTTTCTGATGAGGTAACAACATTATAACATGGCTTAAAGCTCTCAAGAGTCAGTATTGTGTATTATAGGGACCTTTAACAACAGCTCTGGGATGTAAAGAAAGCTATTAAATGCTGGAATGCTGTGGCGGTGTTATTGTTTTGCCAGTGAATGTTCCACAATATGGCATTAAACTTTTGACACCATCAGGGCAAGCTCAAGGTCAGATCTGTACAAAGACTATGTGAAAGTCTTCTCACGTAAGAAGAAAGTAATATTGAGCAATACAAATCCCAAGGACCACATTTGATGGCCTCCAGAAAAGTTATATAGTTCATTTTTATTATTATACTATTATTATTATTATTATTATTATTATTATAGATGGAATAACTGTACAAAATATTATCTAAAATTTAAAGGTCCTATATTTGTTACATAAACATAGCTGGAGTTATGTTTTGTTTCATTCACACATGTTAGCGATTAGCTATTCCAGATTGGCAAGTGATTCTAGTGAAGGTGTATGGAGTATACAAACACAATGGAGCACGTCCGTTTGGGGACAATAAAGGCTAACCTTAACCCTTCCCGTATTACCACATGACATCACAAGGGGGAACTGTGTTTTCAGTTTGTGTTTGTTGTGGGTTGTGTGTTAAATGTGTGTGAATGAAAACTCCAGGTATGTTTTTGATGACAGATTGGAAAATACCATATGGGCCTTTAAAAACACAAATACGCATCCCCAAAAAGGTGGTAGCCTATATAGTATTTTTCATCATGTGTAAACATCCATTGTCAAATCACATATTGTGATATAATTATTTTGATTTATTCACAAAATCATATTACACAAGAGTTGTTAATGTCTATTTCTTGCATATTATCCAATCAGAAAACATGTCCTCACTTTGGGTTGCCAGATACTACAACTAAAACCAGTTTGTAATGACTCAAAACAAGCTCTCTATGATACATGTGTATTTATGAGATTAATAGCATTCCATTAATGTGTGTAATGTGTGATTTTTATGCCAGTACCTTAATAATTGTCAGAACATTTTTTAAAGTCATTGCTGATAGATTCTTGTTTTTAACGTATTTCTCCTTACTATGAGAAATAGGACCCCATGTTTTTCAAATGGGGAAAATAACTTGTAATTGTTAGTGGCATAGACCTACATAGACTTAAACGATTTACCAGAAGAAGGTAACAGAGAACATAATGCTTTTGCTCTTGCACTTAATCAACTCTTAAGTGTATTTTAAGAAGGAAAATACTCAGAAAGCCCACTATAGTTTAAACAATTTAACCAAACATAAATCACAAAAAGGTTCTCTCCAGGCAACACGCTAACAGAAGTATTTGTCTAGGCGTTATGACATAAACATCGATGACAGTTTGTTTTGATATGATATGATATTCAATTTTGTCTTACTAAAAACAAAATAAAAATCAGCGTTAAAGGTCCTATATTACACAGAATGGACTCTTATGAGCTTTAAGAATGTTGTTACCTCCTCAAAAACATACCTGGAGTTGTGTTTTTTTTCATTCACACGTTTGCATAATCCTGGATTATTAGTCTCAAAGCTCAAAATGCTCTGTTCCACCTTGTGATGTCATGAAGCAGTAGTTTTTAAGTTAACAGCTATCTTTCAGCTTTTGTTCAGTATAGATTGGCAAATCCAAGGCTGAAAATATCCAAATGATTCTAGTGAAGGCATATGGAGTTTAAAAGCACTTCCTGTATTACCATATGACATCACAAGATGGAACAAAGTGTTTTCTGTTATTTTCTGATAACAGACATCAGAAAATGGGCCCTTTAATTTCCTGAACATAAACAAGATTGTTTTATAATTAATTATTCATTTTTCCTCCAAAGCTCCAAACCCCATGCTTTTACTGGCAGGGCTGTAGACTTCTCCATTAAAAATACCCCAGTTTATAATTAATGATTAAGAATGACCTTATCGCTTTCTCTGTTAAATATTAATTCACTGGTCAGCCCAAGTGCCTAGAAATAGCAACTACCTGTAGGAAACTATGGAAATTGATTTTCTCTCACCTTAAACTTAACCAGGAAAGTCCCACTGAAATTCAAAGATCTCTTTTTCAAGGAAGTCCTGGCCAAGGGGCATCAACAACACTCACATTTTGTCTTACTAAAACAGAAAAATGCTTTCAATAATAAGAAAACAGTAACAATACAGTAGCAATACCTTTAATCATTGCCATTTAACTCACAAAAAAATGTAAATGTTTCTTCATTTAAAGCAGACTTGGGTGCATATGAGCTTCAAAGGGGTGCAAAGGCGTGGTTCAAACGTGTGAATGAAACAAAACACAACTCCAGGTATGTTTCTGGTGAGGTAATAACATTCTAACATTGCTCAAAACTCACAAGAGTCAATTTTGCGTAATATAGGACCTTTAAAATAAGGTTTGAAGTCTGAACTCTGCTCCAAACTGCATGCTTTTACTAATATAAATGGCTGTAGATCTCTCATTTAAAAGACCTAAACTGATCACTAACAATTAGAAATGACTAAATTGCTGTCTCAATTTAATTTCAGTTCATTGCCTAGCCCTAGTGCCTAGAAATAGCAAATACAATACCAACAAAAGAATTAATCACCTCTAGTAGTTGTTTGTATAATGAGTCATAGACGTTACCATTTCACTCTTTTACAGCTCAAATCTTATTGTATTGCAAAAAAAAAAAAAAAAAAAAGATCCAGTTTTTTTGTTCCAATAGCTTTAAAGGTGCATTGTGTAACTTTTTGGTAGGGGGTCCGTCACCTGCTTGTTTCTATGGATATGTCATTGTTCTGTTTGGAATGTTCCACAGTATGACATTAAACAGCTCTACCTTAAATGTATTAAATTACAGATGGTTTTATAGCTCAAAAATACCTAGAAAAAAAAGGCATCTGACTGTGAGTGGGGTTGTCTCTCCACAGATCTGACCTGTAACTTGGTCTGGTTTGGTCTCCATGGAGATAGAAAGATTTAATGCCACACTGTGAACCATTCCAGACAAAGCAATAACATCTCTATGGAGAAAAGTATTTGACAGACCCTCCACCAGAAAAGTTACACAGTCTGAAAACATAATTAATTTCTTTTTAAACTTTAAACAGCATATGGTTAAAAAAAAAAAAAAAAAAAAAAAGGTTAAAAAAAAAATAAAAAATCTATATCACAAATGTCTTTTGTAATTACAGAACAGTTTTGCAAAATACAAGTTTAATATTAAGAGATGGTTCACCATTAGACGTATTTATAGACCAAAATGAGATATCGGCTGAACCGATATCTTGGAAACCAATATATATAAATATCAGTGCCAATATCCAATACCAGTATCATATCGGTGCATCCCTACCCTAAATACACTAACAATACTTTTAACCATTGCCATTTAAAATACAAAAATAGTAAAAAAAAATCTTCCTTGAAAGTCTAAACTCCAAACCATATGCTTATTTTATTATTAAAATATGCAAGCTTATCACTGACATTTAGAAATAAATCAATTTCAATCTCTATTTAATTTCAGTTCATTGTGGTCCTTGTACCTGGAAATGCATTTAAATACTCCGAATGATCTCTTCAGAGTTTGAGTGTAGCTGGAGCAGGTCGTAGCACGCTTATAAACAGAATGAATCATGCATTATGAACACGGCTGTATTATTTATATAAGACATTCAAAAGAACAACGAAAAAAACACAGACGTTGCGAAATCAAATGAAAAGCATTTCTGTAAATATTGACTCAGACTTTATAAGCAACAAAACTGTCCCATTCTGCTATTATTACTATTGAGCTGTTTCACTGGCCCTTTTCCAGGCTAATGGATTTTTTAGGCTTTTGATCCAACTATGCATATGGGATGATGTGACGAGTTGTTGCTGTGACTGCCTTTTAAAGAACATTAAGTTTATTTTACCATCATAATTTGTAGTAATTAAATGTATCATCAGTTCTGCTGACTCAGGTAGTTTTTGAGCACAGCTAATAAAAATATTGGAACTGTTAGCGCAGTTTGAAGATACTAAAGAATGTAATATAATATAATGAGATGCTTTTATAGGCGTTATGGAGTCCAACTGTGACTGCCCCACTCCTGTTCATGTAAGTAAAGACTTTTCAAAAATTTTAAATATTAAGAGTTCAAAAACATTGTGGAGGCTAACCTGCTACATGCTAACCAATATCCATAAAGCGGTTGTTTGTTGTTCAAAAACCACATTTAAAGCAAGATTCTATGAAATGTTTTGATAACTTTGCAGTGTATAAAGTTTCAGAAACAGATTTTAAATAAAAATCGTTATTAGTTAATACATAGCTTTAGTTCTGTTCAACTGAAGAATTCCATTCAGCCCCCCAGTCCAAAGTTGACTAGTGCATGCATGATGTTTTTCTGTTCTTGAGCAAGACATTTCACCCACCTTCTCCATATGACAATGTCAGTGTAGCTGCCTCACTTCTGCCAGGCCAGCTATCAAGTATTAAAAAAAATCTATTTGATGTATGTAATGCTTTTTGGACACTCAAAGACTGTTATGTGACATTATTCATTCACTAAATGTTGACAATGGAAGGAGCACTGCCAATCTGCTGCAATCAGCTCCCTTAACCACCAATCACTCATTCACTAGGCAACGTGGGTGAAGTGTCTTGCCTAAGGGCCATAGACGGTATAAAGATGTGGACTAAGGGAGTGTGTCGTCGCCCATACCTGCAGCAGTTACTGAGTGAAGGGTGACAATTTCTCAATGTAAAGTCATTTGGAAACAGAGTCGATGAAGCTGGAAGTGCCCCCATGCTCACTTCCTATTTGGGATGCGGTGGCTAGCGCATGTCCATTTACACAGTCTATGCTAAGGACATAATTGTACTGTAGCCACTGCTGCCCCCTTATGGCACCTGGTAATCCAAGCAGTGGACAAACCCACTACCAACTGAGCTACAGTCGACCAACAAAATTCACAAACTAGGAACTTGCTTCAGTGATATAAACATTGACTGAATATATACAAAATAAATGGGCAAAACAACTGTGTAAAGCTTTGAGCGCAAGTAGATTAAAATGATCCCATTATACCGTGGGAGAGGACAGTGCACCTTACCCTGCTCCACTGGCCCTGTGTTTCTCTTCCCCTGTGGTCTGATCTTTGTCATAACATCATTCACTCTGGGTCCTAGTTTTTGAAGGCCTTTGACAGCTGGGGCCCCGGGGACAGGACAGTGGCAGCGTCCTGTACATATCCAACGACAACAATCGGTTTCCTCTTCACTTCCGGACGGCTCCACATCCTGAGTGTACCGCTGGACCCTCTGTTGTGTTTGTTTGAGGAGAGTTTGCAGAGCGTTATGGTGAAACTCGTCCTGGGACCCACAGAACATAAACAGAAATGTCTTTGAGAAATCAATTAAGCTCAAAATAAGAAAGTGGAGAGAAAGTTAAAAAGCCACTGCCTCTGAAATCCTAGAAAGAGCATTGAATCATGATATATTGTTACATAAAAATACTGCAATAAATGATGATATTGAAACAACTTTATGGCAGTAATACAAAGCAAGATAATCCTAATAAACCAATTTTTTAATAGACCATATCATTATAAGACCTGAGGTGCAACCAATAAATCGCAAAATGAAGCGCCATAGAAGTTATTTATACCCTCTACTGCTCAAATCTTACCTTATTACATAAAAATAACAAAAACCCACTATTGCAAAGAAAATGTATGCGTGATAAATACTGATATCCAAAAAATACTGTTCCAGCTTTCATACTGAACAATAAGTCGATATAGTCAGGCAGGGATGGGTGATATTGACAAAAAGTACCCTGCTGACAATAATAATAATCTGAGAACTGTGAAAGGAGTGTAAAATACATATACACAGAAATATAACCTACATTTTTCATACATTTCTTCTATATTTTTCATCTTTTATTTTTTTTTATATATATATATATATTTTTTTGGTGCAGATTAGCACCTGTGAATCAATGATTTTCAACCAAAAAGGTGATATAAATAGGGTTCCAACCAAGTTCGGCTCTTTCTGGTCAGATTATGCTTAAATAAAACTTGAGTAACAGAGTAACAGAGCTTTAAACAGAGTAGTGCTTTCAGCTAACTTCACACCCCCAGGGAATATTGTCACAAAGTCATTATTGTCCCCCATACACAGTCCCAGTTTTGGAGGCCTTTACCTGGATTATTGCTGGATAACTGCCATCTAGACCCAAACTGATCAATATCCTTGCTGAAAAGGAACCAGAGGAGAATAAATGAAGTATACATTACCCCTCTTTAGATTTGTAGAACATGCTTATTCTGTTAAGACTATAGCAACACCACATTTTAGTCAGGTTTACCCAGATTAAGTCAGTGAACCGAAATGACCATGTAAATACCATGACTTTTATCTTCAGTCTGAACATGTTGCTCCAGTGAACAACCCAACAGAGCTAATGGTTGTTGGGCTGGGTGTTGCTGGGACCCCAAACACATTTTAAAGTCAGTTCAAACAGAGAAATGCACTGTCTGAAGTCCACTGTATCTGTCCTTAGTGGATTACACGCCCTCCCTATCTGCTCCTCTGTTCTACAAAAGCTCCCCACTTCCTCCACTGCTCTTCAAATCAAAACGATCACTTAAGATTGTTGTATGTCCAATGAAACATCAGAGAAAAGCATAATTTACATCACTGTCAATCTGGTTCTTCTAGATAATTTTAGAAGCAATTTTAGAAACAGGGAGTTGTACTGAAGTAGGGCTACGCCAAAATTTAAAAATACATTATGTAACTTTGGTTCCCACCTAGTCTCCATGGAGATGTTATTGCTTTGCCTGGACAATATGGCATTAAATTTGTCTTTAGTCATGTCGACAAGCAGGTGATGTCACCAGGCTGAGTTACAGGTCTGTGCATAGACAGTAATAAAATAACCTGTAATTGATTCATTGTTTTATTTGATGTTAAATGCCATACTGCAGAACACTCCAGACAAAGCCATAACATCTCTATGGTGGCAAACTCCCCATCACAAAAGTTACACACTGTACCTTTAACATCCTAATCTTATTGGCGGTTTTCAGATTCTTGAATGTGATAATGTAATACTCCCAGATGGGGGCAACAGTTAGATGTCTCTTTTGATAACACAGTATTTTCCCGTGAAATATCCAAAATGAACTCACAATAATACAACAAAAATCTGCCTTTCAACATGCCTCCATCAGTATTAAAGGACTTATTATTACATTATGTTATAATGTTGTTTCCTCATCACAAATAGACCTGGAGTTGCGTTTTTGTTTCATTCACACATGTTTAACACACAAACCCTCCATATTTAGGCTGACTTCTTCTCTCAAACAGAAAGCACTCTGTTCCCATCTCTGGTAAACTAAAGGTAGAAATTAGCTGTTAATTGAAAACTACCACTACATGACATCACAAGTTGGAACAGAGCATGGTTTTGAGGAGGTAACAGCATTATAACATGGCTATAACATGGCTCGGACCTTTAGAACTGAAACTGTAATCTATTTCAATATAATACCCATAAGATTCTATTCTCTTAAAAAGTGGATTTATGTATATTTTGAAGCAATGTTGAAAAAAGTTCACTTTGTTGAGCACTTCACCATTTAAAGCTGTGTGCAGGTGTTGGTCAAAGAGACTTGCATGTTGCAGTAATAAAGAAAATGGGCACTGTCCACCTATAGGCTATAAGAGTCTGCAGAGACAAAGAGGGAGAAGGAGTAAACAGCTTACGCCATCAAGAAGGGACCGGATCCGTGTGAAAAATCCTTAATCAGACTGATGCAACTGCAGGAGAAGAGCTGCAACACCGGGTCTGCAATAATACAGTTGACAATGTCTCCATCTGCTGGGCTTTAGGGGAATTACAGGTTACATACACAAATTTAACTTTGCAAAAATGTAGTGCGCGTTTGTATGTTTCTCTTAAGGCTCTTTGATCTGACAGAAGTTTTAATTTATAAAAAAAAAATAATAATAAGAGAATACGCTACATTAATTACATGACACCACATCTAACCTCTCAAATAAAGGTTATTTCGCAATTTTTCGCTGCCTTAAGCATACTATTTGGCCCATTTAAAACGACATTTCTGGAGCGTGTCGCCGCCAGTACAGCACGCCCTGAACATTTTTTCCTAAAATTATGTCGATAGTTATCCTGTGCTTTCTTAATGTGAATGCCTATTTAAATGCATTCTTTCTACGAATTATTACAGTAAATCAAGTGTGTCGTGTTATTTCGCAGGATAAATGCAGAAAGAAAGTTGATCAGACAAACTGCTTTCCAGGAAAAGCAGATGGCAAAGGTTAAAGGTGAGGCATTGGTCTTGCAGAGTTTCAGGTGACATTACAGCATTTTATAGGCCTATATAATATTTAATACAGATGGGGGGCAGCTAAAATTGTTATTGTTAAAATGCAGATATTTGGTGCAGTATAGTGAGTTTTTGGTCTAGTCACTAATAGAAATGATCAGGTTCAACATTTGTGAATTTAACTCGTAGATATTTCATAGGAAAGTGCAATGTTATCAGTAGGAACCTCTTGTCTCTTGCCCCCCATCTGGGAATATCACATCATCACATTCCAGAATCTGAAAACCACCAATATCGTTAGCGTAATTCCAGCTACTTTTAATGTTTTTTTTTTGTATATTTACATAGTATGAAACGTTTTGAAATATTTAATCAAGTATAAAGTAAATTAAAATTATTTAAAGGTCCTATTTTACACACAAAACTGGCTCCTGTGAGCGTTGAGCCATGTTATAATGTTGTTGCCTCATCAAAAACCCAGAATTGTGTTTTGTTTCATTCACACATATTTGAGTAATCCTTTATTATTTGTCTGTCTGCATCTCCAAGGCTCAAAATGCTCTGTTCCACCTTGTGATGTCATGTAGTGGTAGTTTTCAAGTTAACAGCTACTGTTTGCCTTTTGTTCAGTAGAGATTAGCGATTCTATGTCTGAAATTATCTAAATGATTCTAGTGAAGGTGTATGGAGTTTAAAAACACATTTGAGCACTTCCTGTATTACCACATGACATCACAAGGTGGAACAGATTGTTTTCTGTTTGAGAGAAGAACTCTGCAGGGTTTGTGTTTTAAACGTGTGAATGAAACAAAACACAGTGATGAGGAAACAACATAATGTAATATGGGCACTTTAACTGTCTTGGCTGTTACAGATCTTCTGTCTTCACTCCGGACCAGTGTGTTTTATATAAAGAAATGTACCATATCCACGTTGTTATTATTATGTAACCCATTATTAGGCTCTGTGTTATAAAGGCCCAGGGCTACTCGTATGTGTCACCTTATATTGGGAGGGTTTCCTCTGCAGGTCACGTGACTGTGGTAGATTATCATATTTAATGAAGGCCCTCCTCAGCAGGTCCCAAGATGAACAGAGAGGGGCTTCCCCAGTCTCCTGCTTCACACACAGAGAGGCAGAGAGAGATGTGTAACTGACCGTCCTTTGGGTCACTGCGGTCTACACTCACAGGTCAGTTTAATCAAGTTTCACGGGAATCAGGTACAGTTACAAAGGTAGTAAATAAATTAAAGATGCCCACAAAAAAGAAAAAAACAAGTCGAGCGGACGAACAGGAAACTAAAGATGTGGATGACGAGGACTCGGAGGATCAAGAAACCAAACCAAAGAAGAAGAGTGACTCAGGGAGACTGAAGAAGAGTCAGACGAAGAGCAGAGGCAGCGATGAGGAGGCATATAACTCCGACACATCAGGAGCGGATGTGAAGAGGAGCAAGAAGAAGAGCAAAGACAAGGAAAAGGTCAAGAAAAAGAAAGCAAAAGAGGTGAGTGGAGATGAGCTAAGTGTAACATCTCAAAACTCAGAGCAAGAAGACAACAACAATGTCTCCAAAAACAGCAAAGGTAAAGAGAAACTGCCCGATGTGATTGAGACCACTAAGAAGGGTACGAAAAAGTCCTCTTCGAAAGACAAAATGGCTAAAAAATCCAAAAAGGACTCGGAAGTGGAGGAGGAGGGCGGAGAGGAGGATGAAGGGAAGAAGAAAAAGAAGGATAAGAAGAAGAAAGGATCGGACAGTGATGAAGACACCAAAAAGAAAGGAAAAAAGAAGAAAGTGGAGAATTATGTGGAGATTTATGAGAAGGAGCTGAGGACCTATGAGCCAGACAAAGTGGAAAACTACGAGGATGAATACCACAAGAAGAAAGGTGAGTGTATAGTAATTTATTGTATTGATTGGTACTGATATGTGCTATTGATGCTTTGCACTGACATCACGCTGGGGGTGTTCTACATGTATCTTCTACATGTATCCACAGTTACTATGGTGACACAATGCACACATTAGCAAAAAATGAATGAAGGAATGAATGCCTTTATTTGTCAATTCCTTCACATGTGCAAGACATACAAAGCAATCGAAATTGGACCTGTCACCCCGCCAAAATGCCAAAAATGTTTTAATATAGTCTGAAAACAAACAGCACATTTTCAGGAGCCTGTGATCAATATGAGCGTTCACGTTCAGGTGTTTGATTTTCGACAAAAAAGGTGAGAGTGACTAATTAGCTTTTGGCAGTAATTTTATGTGTAAGAGACTTGTTTAAGCGCACAAATCATTTCACCTGTTGTAATTCCAACCAAGTCAGCTCTTTCAGGTCAGATTGTTATAAAACAACGCTCAGATTAAGTCTAATTTGAGTAACAGCTTTAGTGCTTCAGTGTTGTTCCTCACACCCCCGGGGAATGTCGATGATATCAGCTGCAAAGTATCAAAAGAACTCGTCATAGTTATTTTATTTAATTTAGGATCCTTCTATGGCAGATCTGGGCATTGTACGGCTCCCGGGTCATATACGCCCCTTAACTTGACTCTGATCGGCCCGTTTAAGCTCCTTTGGAATTACAAAATAAACATATTTCATAATTTTACCTCATGCATGGACTAAAGCTGCATTGCTTTTATTTTAGAGGTGTTTTTTTAAATGCAGTTTTTCTAAGGCAACCTCACTTTTTCATTGCTTAGTCATAACATGTACTCTTACCAGTCTTACCAGCGCATCAAAACAATGATATTTGCTGCTTTTTATAAAGAAATACCATTAATATTATGCAGAACTGAGTTAAGCATTTTGGCCCGGCCCTCCACAATAGTTTCTGTTTCTCATGTGGCTCTATGGAAAAAGTTACCATCTTAAAATATCTGGTTAGTTAATTTGAAATGGTTCTTAAATAGAAGACCATGATATCAGCATGTTTATTGAGCCTATTGACCTGTAACACTTTGAAATGAAATTATTATTAAGTGTTTATACCCTAAACATAGAGGAGTCAGTCAAACAAAATTGGGTTCAGGAATTAAAGCTCTTGACATGAAGACGTCCTTTTTCAAAAGTCAGAACGTTTTTTTTTTACAAAAACAGATTAAAGTTACAGCTCTGTGAAATCTTAAAGTAGTAACCTGGAATGCAAGCTGTTATGTGTTTGAATACAGGTAGGATTTCTGCTCAGCGAATACGTTTTTTGACAATCCAGTTACTTATTTATTGCCTATTTAGTGTCTCTCTCAATAGTGGTATAAATGTATTCTCAAATAAATTTGTAATTCAGACCAAAATTTTGGTACAACTTATAACTAGCAGTGATTAGTGCTTCTCACATTGATTCTAGAGTTTGTTTTCCTCCATGTAACTGGTAAAACAAATGGACCATGCATTTGTCTGATTGGCTGATCCGCCCATAGACTGTCTATATAAATGGACATAGTTAACCCACTAGCTCCAAATAAGAAGCAAGCACCTTGTATTAAAAAAAACTTTGCTCCTCTCTCTGTAACAGCTGCTGTCAGGCTCCTCATTTTGGTTTTAAAATGCTCCCGCTCTACATGATCCTGGTGTTTTTATTTCACTATTCACTAAATCAATTCCTATTTCTAATATGGAACTCGGCTCCAAATTTGCCTCTACAACCGCTAGCGTGGTGAACTTCATTTGACTGGAGCTGAATGCTATGGTTGACGCTCATTTAGCCCACTTCTTTATACCGTCTATGAATCCGCCTGTCAATCACACCCAGTGGAAGTCTGGGAGATAAGACCTCCAGACCCCCATACTATAATATGTCTTTATAAAGTAATGGAAAAGCTGGTTGTCTTAACTGATCTGGCAATCAGAAGCGTGTTGAGTTAATCCCTTCATTTTGATCTGAAATGACTGCATGTGCCCCCTGCTCGTAGTCTGGCCTGGCTGAGGAACAGTGATATAGGTAACGGTTAACTGATAGAAGGGGTGTCCTGTACCAGCACTTTGTTTTCTTCAACTTACAGCTACATGACACCTGCCACTCACTCATCTTAAAGAGCGGAGGTCGAATCTAATAAGATCACCTCCATCTTCTACTGTTTCCTTTTGGCTCTCACTAATAAATGCAATGTCTCCCGATGTAAAGACACACTCAGGATACTGTATGTGAACCTGCGTTTAATCTGTCAACGTGATACTGGAAAAATATCTCATTATTAAAGGGTATGCTGTTTTCTGATCTATGTTATAATGTTGTTTCCTCGTCAAAAACCTGCCTGGCTTTGCGTTTTGTTTCATTCACACGTTTAACACACAAATTCTGCATGTTTGGGCTGAGTTCTTCTCTCAAACTGAAAAAGTTCTGTTGCACCTTGTGATGTCATGTGGTAAAACAGGAAGCGCTCCTCTGTTCTTTGTAAACTCCATACACCTTCACTAGAATAATTTGGGTAGTTTCAGCCCTGGATTTCTCTGCTGAACTAAAGGTAAAAGGAGCTGTTAACTTAAAAACGGCCACTGCGTGACATCACAGGGTGGAACAAAGCATTTTCCGTTTTGGAGATATCGACACACTAATGATAAACGATTACTCAAACATTTGTGAATGAAACAAAACACAACTCCAGGTATTTTTTTGTTGTGGTAGCTCACAAGAATCAATTTTGTGTATACAGGACCTTTAATAAAGCTTCGTCCAGTTTGAGTTTTACTAATATTCCTATGGTTTTAAATTTTTCTAAATGTAATATCATTTTTGCCCACAGTGTACGAGGTGGTGACGATCACAGGAGATGAGAGAGGAGCCGGCACAGACGCCAATGTGTTTATTACACTGTTTGGAGAATATGGCATCACTCCAAAGGTTCACCTGGCCAGCAAGTACGCCCCGCCATACTGTAGCGATGAAATCTTAAAAATGACTTTACATGAAAATATATGAATGTTATTGTCGGATTTCTGTGGTAAAATATTTCTCTCTTTTCTTTTATGTTTACAGCACGGAGAAAAGGTGAGTCTAAATGTTTTGTTTTGCTGTAGTATTATTTAACATTTGGGTAGTTGTATTAAAGTGTGGGTTTACTCGTTATGTGTGTTTGGACCTAAATATGGATCTTTAAATATGGGTTAGTCGTATTTTGTAAATATCTGGAGCTTTAACAAAACACTAAAGTGAAGCAAATGTGAACTTTATTGTATATGACCCAAAGGCATAATTTAAAAAAAACAAAAAAACAATTGTATGTGAAAAGTGTGTAACAATGAAACAAATTTACAGGTTTTACACCATATGAGAACTACATATACCGGTATTATGTTCTAAAAAGATTTTGTTGTAACTTATCATGTATCAAAAATATATTTCAGGAGTCGTACTGCGTTTGAGAGGGCTAAAACAGATGTATTCAGGATAAGAACTCACAATGTTGGAAACATTAAAAAGATAAGGTATGACATTTTACTTAAATAATCATAATAATGTGTAGAGTGTATGAAGTGGTATGTTATGTACTGATTTTGTTCTATGACATTTCTCATTTTTTGACACTCTTAAACCCGTGAATAGACTTTTTGATAAAAGGAGTCATTAAGAGTTTAAAAACCTGATGAAACCAAATCATCTCAACACATGAAGTAAATTTACATGAAACCTGAATCTTTATATGGATATATGAAGTTTGCAATGTATCTGTGATTGAATATCATGTTTTTGTGGTTGTTGGTTACCCCATAGCTCGTTAGCCTTAAATCCATGAGTCAGAAATAGAAATATGACCTTTATAAATCAAAATATAATCTTTTAATTGGGAAAAGTCGTCAAAATGAATAGCCTAGAAGGGAAAATGTATGGTACAAACTAAACTTCCACCACATCAACACTGCTTTCTGTGTTTAATAATATACTTCTGTGAATGCAGGATTGAACATGATAATACAGGCATGAACGCGAGTTGGTTTCTGGATCGAGTGGTGGTGACAGACGTGATCCGGCCACACCTGCGCTTCTACTTCGCCTGCAACAACTGGCTCAGCAAAGAGGAGGGAGACCACCTGTTCATCAGAGACCTGCTGGGCACAATGGACCCCATGGACATGCCTAAGTGTATGTCAACATTAAGAAAATACATAGCTTATCAAATAAATTGGTTAAACGTTACATTAAAGATATGTAATTTTTCTTGTCTCCATAGAGATGTTATTACTTTGTCTGGAAAGTTCCATTTTACATATTTATCATGCATTTATTACGATATGGGAAAAGTAAAAACATCTACATGGAGATAAGCAGGTGGGAGGCTACATAAAGTTAGATAATTAACAGTACTTATTTACACTTTGTTGTAAGGAAGCCTGCTCACCCTCACTAAATGCTCATTAAAAGTTTACTCGCTGTTAATTAGTTTTAGTTAAGTATTTGTATTCTAAAAGACTTGAATATACAACTTATTAGTCATAAAGATGTAACTACTACTTGTTAAAATGAAGTATGAATGCGATTTGGATTTTAAAAATGATCTTAACCAGCTTTCCTTCACTACTAACTTGATAAATACTGTATATGTAATTAATATATAGTAAAACATATTGAAAAAATATGTTAATTGTATTCTCTAACTTCTTATATTAAATTAGTCACATAGAAATAATTTTATCTCTTATGCAGATAACAAATATATAGTGACTGTTTTGACCGGTGATGTAAAAGGCAGTGGAACCGATGCAGATGTCTTTATTAATATTTTTGGAGAATTTGGCGACACAGGTAAAGGAACAAATAAAATACACGTTTTTTTTGTTTTGTTTACATTTTCTCATTGAATCCACCATTTTAATTTCAGGAGAGAGACGACTTGACAATGAAAAGGACAACTTTGAACATGAAGCAGAAGACAAGTTTACAGTAGAGGCGCCAAATCTGGGCAAAATCAGAAAGATCACGATTGGGCACAACAATAAAGGCTCCTCGGCGGGATGGTTTGTTGACAAGGTAAAAAATAACTTTAAATACTATCTATCTATAAGAGTTAAACAATTATGGAAAAATATTTCACTGATTTTTCTAATAAGCATTGCGATTAGATTTGTTATTTATGTTTTAATAATAGGATTCTGTTCAAAGTTCACATTTTAAACACTTCCAGGAGTATTGGTTTAGTTTTAGTTTAGTTTTAGCTGAATCTAGTCCCTCCTAACAGTAGATCATTTGTTTATCTGTTGCTATGGTGATGCTCGCAGCGTAGTGATATAGAACAGTGATTAACTGTTGCCCGAACTACCTGCGCGGTTATACAAAAATAGTGCTCGGCATTTAGCATTAGAATTCTCACTGACAATGGCATAATAAAGCAATATTCAGTTCATATTTCTAGCTGCTATTTTTATAAAAGCATTGAGAAACTGTCGGCCTGGGTTATCGTACAAAGGCAGATTCAAAGATTGTTTGATATAAGAGCAAAAAGGCCAAACAGTAGACTAGACAATCTCTTGATTAATTGTTACAGCCCTATTTTGTATCAGCTCAGATGGCAGAGAACGATCCTTTTAAAGTTACGTGATTGATACAGATCTAATTAGGCCGGTGATCAAATACCGTGTCAAATACCGTGTTCTGGAGCATGCTGGGTGCTTCCTTCACTATGGCTGCCTGCCCTTTCACACATCTTGTTCACGGTTAAACACCATACTACATTTTATGCCAAACTGGAAGATTATAGTCAAAGGAACAATATTTACATGGAAACAAGCAGGTGGAGGCCCTCCTTCAGGCCAAATAACAATCAGGTTGGACTAAAAGCATCCAAAATGAACAACAAACAAACAAACAAAAATGCTTTTATTACCTGGCTTTACAGTGAACCTGAGATTACACAAATTTTAGTGTCACAAACTACAAATTGTTGCCTTTAAGAATCTTCTTTGTGTGTTAAAATCAAATGAAATTGTTGATGCTCTTTGGTAATGGGCTGTTTATTTATTTATCTCTTTACAAAACACAAAAACATTTACTTTTCTAGGCTAGTTAACCAAAAATAAACCCAAATCCTTGAGTAATCTACTGTATTCAGCCAGACACTACCTCTACAATTGTAGTTAAGACATTTGATCTTTGTATTTCCTCCTGGTCCCCTCATGTACAGTACACCAGTGGAGTCGGGCCATGACTTCATTTAAAGACAGGGATAAGAGTACAACACAGTGAACACACACACTGACACCCTAACCCTGTGTGTAAGAGAAAACTACCCCCCCATTTAAGCATCACGTTACAACCAGATGGAGAAGTCACCACATTTGCAGGAAGATCAACCGTGACAACATCAATTAAACATGTTTTCCTTTCATAAAAGTCACGACTGGTAGTTTTAGTTTTACATGTGTTGTTGACAGGTTTCTTTCATGCGTCCATGTTTTGTTTTTTTTGACACCGAGTTGTTAAAGGAGTCATAGGCAAGCTGTTCACGGTAACAGGAGGCCTGGTTAGGTGTGGACTGAAATACAATATTGTCTTGAGACACTGTTATTTACTTAAAACATTATTTACTTGAAACATTTTGTACAGATTTTTCTGCAAATCTCAACTGATTCTATTTTTTTTATTTGATTATGGCCTTGAAATAACCACTGTAATTGTTCAAAATGCAATTTAAAAGATGATAAAGAGAGTAAAAAACTAATATAGGGTTTGTAAAATAGCCACATATTTTTTATTGTGGATAATAAGTGTAACATATTAAACTACTATTGCAAATACTACACTGTAACTGGAGCGCTGAACATTTTAAAGCAGCAGTAAGATCAAACACAATCTTATAATGGATAACATTATGTTTTTTCAGTCTTACTTACTTTTTACTACAACTTGTTTCATTTTAGGTGGTCGTGGATGATCTCGGAAACAAAATGGTGTATGAATTTCCCATTAATCGCTGGTTTGCCATTGATGAAGATGATGGGAAGATCCAGAGGGACATTTTGGTGGGAGGCAGCCAACCCACAGGTGAGAGTGGAGCACTTAGAGCTACATACTTCTGTATCAGAAGAATTATAAAACTATCCACCTTATTCCGAAAGTTGCAGTGGGCGTCGCTATCATCATTCGGGTTGTATTATTTTATAAGGGGCTGCAAATAAGTTCAATACGGACGATAAAGTCCCTTTAAAGCCCCCCAGAGAATCGGTGCGGTGTAACTTGTTGGCGCACACGAAAATTGAACATTTTACACAAATGAACCGACTTTATGTCATATTTAAGATGCTAAATGTTTCCCAAATTCTCCACTGACATGAACCGGAAGTGCCACCACAAAAAACACGGTTTAGGAACGTTTAGAGGCAAAAGTGGGCGGGCTGAATAAGGTGGATATGGTAGCATTACTTCTATTATTATTACTATTAAGTAAGTTTAAATATTGTAAAGGAGAGGAACTTTATTAATGAGACTACATAGAGAGGTACATTATGAGAGTTTTTTTTTTTGTTTTAAGGGCTACTCAAGTATAAAAAAAATATATATTCACAGTTATTTGAGTCATAATTGCAATGACAAGTATTTGAAACTCTTGTGTTGTCTTTTATTTAATGAGAAAACCCGTAGAGAAGAAGAATAGAGTAATCATTTATTAATAATGTTTTATGATTCATTTTAAAAGATTAGGAGAGCAGCCATCCCCCAGGATTTGAAGGGCAGAACAAACACTCATAATTTTGCATCTTGTATTGAAATCCAGTGGAAGACTTAGCATTGTGACAAATGACTAAACTAATAAATAATGACCCTCTTATTATGTTATGCTGTTATGTAATTGTATGTGGTCATTAAGTCTTGGTTAAGGCTCTTCTTCTCCTTGGGGAGTCTGGCTGCAGTGATGTGTAGCGTTGGCACAGTTTGTAATAGCCTGACATGTAATTGTACCCTCAGGTATTGTCTACAACGTCCAGATTGTGACAGGAAACATCCGCGGAGCCGGGACCAACTCCAAAGTTCACATCGTCATGCACGGATCCAAGGGCATAAAAAACAGTGGCAAGGTAAAAAAAAAGGGAAATATGCAGATTTTTATTTTTATGCAAATTCAAACTGAACGCTGTGATTTGCATTCAGGTGCCAAAGCTGAACTGCATTACCATATTACAAACTCTAGAATGAACTATGGCAAAAAAGGCTATTATGTGCACATTTTTGGTGCTCTGCGTAACTTTTCTGGTGGAGGGTCTGCCACCTGCTTGTCTCCATGGAAATGCTTTGCCTGAAACTTTAATCAATGAAGTTAATCAATTAAAGCTACCATTTTATTTGATGTTTTGTTACAAGTAGTGAAACCTGTTCCCCCCCCTCACCTGTGTTCTCTGGTCAGGCCAAAAGCTGTCACACTATCAGCAGTAACTAGTGTGTGTATTGTACTATTGTAGTGTAATGTGTCTAGTGGTGATATGTGAGAATACAACGGGGCCAGGTCTGCCAGTCTTATTACAAATGGTGGCTTTAACCATGTTTTTATTGCTTAAAAATACCTTGAAAATCATTCTTTCCTACAGTGAGTGGGCATGATTCTCTTCTGGTACTGACCCTGAACTTAATTTTAATGCCAGACTGTGGAACATTTTAACCAAAGCATCTCCATGACCTGACCTGATTTGTGTTCTCAGATATGAACTAAATATGTTCAAATCAATCAATTCATTATGTAAAGATAACATAAGTGCATTGTCTGTATTATAGATTTGCATGTTTTTGGGGCATAAACTCTTGCATATCTTGTCTTTGCTGTTGTTGTTCAGGTATTTTTAGAGGGAGGAAAGTTTGAGCGCAGTTTGACTGACATTTTCACCGTGGAGATCGCGGCGCTCCTCAGCCCCTTGAGTCGAGTGACGATTGGACACGACAACGGAGGAGTCAGCTCGGGCTGGTTTTGTGAGAAGGTACGACACACACTCACACCGTGTTTTGGTTATTGTCACTGATGCGCAGCTAAAAACAGCACCTCATACTAATATACAGGTAATAAAACTATCAGAAAAACGTGACACTCATTTGTGTTTGTATTGATTTTATGAATTGTGAACTCTTTCAGAAGCAATAATCATAATAATGCATTGGATTCATATGGTGCCTTTCAAGACACCCAAAGCTCCACACTCTACTACTTCTATTGTAGCCACCACAGCTGCCAAACAATGCTGCCAATCTGCACCATAGGCCATCACAAATCACACAGCACATTCCCACTATGCAAGGTGGTGAATGTCTTGCCTAAGGACACAATAACAGTTTCCAGTAGAGACACTACTGGCCCACTATGGCACCTGGTATTCAAAGTGGGCACCCATCCAATTACTAACTACTAATTTAGAGACAAATAAGTTTAAGTTTTTGTCCTCTTTTGGGTTACTCATTGTTTAGAACTAGTTTATCCATGGTTATGTCTCATTTTAGACTTGTTTAGCCATAATTTAAACCTGGTCCAGATCTGGTGATACCTGGAAACCAAAAATGATCTTACTTGGTGTTAAAAGTTTGAGAAGCAGTACCTAGATTTTTCCTTAGTATGGAGTTTGAACGCTTCTCATTGTGATTGTTATTATAGCCTGTTATTATTTGCAGGTGGTGGTGTACTGTCCGTTCACGGGGATAGAGCAAACGTTTCCCTGCAGTAAATGGTTGGATGAAAAAGAGGGAGACGGGCTGATAGAGAGAGAACTCTATGAGATGGTGTCGCTCCGGCAGAGAAGACAAAAGAGTAAGATCACTGTCAAGACATTGTTCATACATTGTTTTCAGTCTGTATTTTGCTTGCAGTATGGTTTTAGACTATGTTAGAAAGAACATTTGAATTTGGGTTGCCTTAAAGGTGCACTGTGTAACTTTTCTGGTGGAGGGTCATCTTACCCGCGTGGATATATTACTGTTTTACCTTGATTATTCCACAGTTTGGAAATAAAGTTGATAATTACAATGGAGACAGGTTAATGGTCAGATCTATGGAGAAAAACATGGAAAGAGAAAAACATGGAAAGAATTCATGTTTTTAGGGTATTTTTGAGCTTTAAGACAGCTATAATTGTGAACAAATGCAAGGGAGATATTTTTAATTCTCTGCTGTGGAACATTCCAGGCAAAGAAATAACATCTTTATTGAGACAAGCAAGTACCAGACCCTCCACCTTAGAAGTTACATAGTGCACCTTTAATATGTCTTTTTACATTGCAATAAATAGTCTTCTTTATGTGACAAATAGTGCAAATATCTTAATGTATAATGTTGTTATATATAATAAAATAAAAGTTTGATATTGTATTTTTGGATAGAGCACCCATGGTCTTTGTGGATCTGGACTTCAGACCTCCCCAGCGCAGGGACAGACGCAGACATCTCATTCCAGATTTACGGAGAAAAAGGAAAATCTGATGAGATACGACTTGACAACAAAACGGACAACTTTGAGCAAGGCCAAGTTGACAGATTTATTGTAAATATTTTAATATACTTGAATATATACTAGTTTTTCAGGCCCCAATTTGCGCTGTAAGCACGTTGTATTCATTGATACTTTGCAGTGGGATGATGCTAGGGGTGTTCTATATGTGTGTCTATATAGTGGAATGTTCAGCAGTAACCATGGAGACACAATGCAAAAATTAGCAAACACAGCCAAAAAGGTTTTTAGATAGTCTGAAACTACCTTGTAGTTCCAGATAAATCAGCTCTTTCTGGTCAGATTGCGTTAAAATAAAGCTCAGATTACAGTTTAACCAGAGTAACAGAGCTTCAGACAGAGCAGTGTCTACTGTTAGCATCGCACCCACCATGTTGCCCATAGCTAATTAATGTACACAATATTTTTGTTATTTTTGTTATCCTATTTTGTATTTTTATTTTATCAAGTATTTGAATTGATCTTTTTTCTTCTTGTTGTTCTGTTCTTGTACTTTGCTGTTGCAACACTGAATTTTCCCCATTGTTTTGTTAATCTGTTATGCTATTTCTCATTCAGGTTGAGCTGCCTGATTTTGGAAAGTTGACTAAACTTCGTATTTGGCACGAGAAGAGGCACCCATTTGCAGGATGGCATCTGAGTAAGGTGAAATTTACTGTCGTGTTTGAGTTTTTATTGAAGTTTTTCTCTGCAGTTACTTTAAGGATAGGATTACAACTGTATAACACAGATCAGTTCTGTCTTATTTTATTTTATTTTCAGGAAATAAAATGCTGTTTTCAGTCTCTGCACTCGGTTGCTATCGGTTGTTATCAGGGATCGGCAGATACTTAAAGCCATAGTATTGGAATTGGTATCAGAACCAAAAAATCAGTGATTCGCTAGAATATCTATATTTGTCACCAGAATAATACCACCACTATCAGATACATAAGCCTGAACTTGTAATTAGAACCTGTAATTCCTCAGGCGACCATCATGAAGACCTTAACTAAAGAGAAGTACACCTTCCCCTGTGAGCGCTGGCTGGACACAAATGAAGACGATAATGAAGTCGTGAGGGAGCTGCCTGCCACTGGAGACCTCATAGACGAGCCCCTCACCGGTGTGTGCAGGCATATTAGTATTTAGTCCAATCCAATCAAATTTATCGACTAAATAAAGGAGACAAACTTTATTTATTTATTTTATATTAAACAGCCTTACACCAGAGCACAAACAAACTCAGCATCAAGTAGCAAGTCTGTTGCTTTATACATATTCTGTAAGGTGGCTGAAGCTGTGCAATTTCATTCTCACAACTGGTTTAAAACTACGGTTGACTGAATGTAGTATTCTATTTGCATTTTTGTACTCACTGAACTTTAAAATTACATCAGGACTAAACCAGGTTCAAATCAGGACAACTGTGAACACAGCCCACAACTTAAAAGTACAATTTCAAAGTCAAAGCTTTAGACCAGGGTTGTCCAAACTATGGCCCGGAGGCCAAATGCGACCCTCCGACCAATTTTTGTTGGCCCTCAGGCTTCCTGGTGAATTGGTCCAAATGACCATGACTTTTTACTGAAAATTCAAGTATTACTTATTGCATTGTGATACAGACATAAGTTAAGTCTGGAATTCGTGCTCCGAGGTGTTGTGGCTCTGTAAAATGCATCTATCTGAAAGTCTGTATTGAACTCCAGTCTATGACCCTCTATAAATATGTTTCTATATGCGTCCCTCTGTGAAAAAGTGTGAGCACCCGTGCATTAGACTAAAACTAAAATGTGTTATTAAAATCAACACTCGAACGTATTGGCTGCAGTTGTACCAGTCTGTTTGTAATACATGTTCTGTTTGTAGTGATAAAGTACAGAGTGACAGTCTGCACTGGGAATGTAGGGGGCAGTGGCACAGACGCTTCAGTTTTTCTCAACATAATTGGAGACAAAGGAGACACAGGAGACCGAGAGCTGATCAACTGCAAAAACAATGTCAACAAGTTCGAAAAAGGAAATGTGAGTACAAGTTTAAAGGTGTAGTACTATGTAATTGTGATTGGGGGTCTGCCACCTGCATGTTCCCGTAGAGATGATATTGTTTTGTCTAGAATGTTACACAGTATGGCATTAAACTTGTCTATCTTACTTTTATCCAATTACAGATATTTTTCTTGAGCAAAAATACCTTGATAAACATGCATTCTTACTGTGAGCGAGGTCACTTTTCCATGGATCTGACATGTAACTTGATACAGCTACATAGTCAATGAGCATTTAAGCAAAAACACTAATAAGAAATTAATTGAGTTTTGTATGTATCAGTATTTTTGCTCACTTACCATTGTGATGAATGTTTTTCAAAAGTAACTAAAAAAGGGTTTTAAACATCCTCATATATGGTAGTTGTAATGATTTGGGCCTTGGACTGTGGTGTGGTAAATATATATATATATATATTTTTTTTTATTAAAGGTGTCAAGATTAGGACAATTAATCATAAAATATAACAAGCTGGCCAAAGTGATTAGGGAGATTGAATGTGTTAGTGGTAGACACATATTAAATACATGTATTTTCTGTTACAGTTGGATGAGTTCATTATTGAGGCGGTCTCTGTGGGGAGAGTGCGCAGAATCAGGATCGGACACAACGGTAAAGGAGGAGGCTGTGGCTGGTTTCTGGACAAAGTGGTCGTGAGAGAGGAGGGACAGGCAGAGGCCCACGCTGTGGAGTTTCCATGTAATAGGTTTGTATTTATTAGCTGACATGGATGCACTTGTAACTGTACTTGAACACTGTGATAAAAGCTAATTGTGACCATATGAAATTATTTGAACATTTGTGTTTCTTAATCCTTTCCTTTTGATAAGATTTACTTTTCTATGTTCTTCTTTTTTGGAAATATTGTTGTCTTTCTAATTACATTAACTCTAGATCATAAATCAGGTGTTACAATTACAACAGTTATACATACTGTATGTTTAGTCTTGTTTTAAAGGTCCTATATTGTGCAAAACTGTGAGTGAGCTTTAAGTCCTCAAAAACAGACCTGGAGTTGTGTTTTGTTTCATTCACACATGTTTGAGTAATCTTGCATTATTAGTCTGTCTGCATCTCCAAAGCTCAAAATGCTCTGTTCCACCTTGTGATGTCATGTAGCTGTAGATTTCAAGGTTTGTGATGAGCAAACAACATTATAACATAGACCATAAAATAGCATAATATGGGCCCTTTAATAATTGTTTTGCTACAGTATTGTTACTTGAGTAAAGTGCACTTCCCACCTCTCCACACTGAAATATAAAAATACTTGTTTGCGTTGTGTATTCAGAAGTGTTCTTGTTTTTCAGATGGCTTGATCGAAATGAAGACGATGGACAAATTGTGAGGGAGTTAGTGCCGTTTTCAGATGGCCAGCGTCTGTATAGTAAGTCGTATTTTTCTCTGAGAATAATTTGGACACACCCTCTCATTCACTCATTTTTTTTTTTCTTTATTTCTATTACTTTCTACACTTATAGACGTACAGAAGACATCAAATATATGAAGCAAGATGTATGGAATTATGTAGCAAAGAAAAAAATTAATTAATTTTTTTTACATATTTTTGGTGGCTACTTTGAGGATTTGAATATAAAATAATAAAAAAAGAAATTGTAGAGTTTATTTACCTTTTTTTATTTGCTACATAACTTCATATATGTTAATTTACATATTTGATGTCTTCTGTATGCACCTAAAATGTAGAAAGTAGTAAAAAATAAAGGAAAAAAACATTGAATGAGATGGTGTATCCAAATTTTTGTCTGGTAGTGTATTTGTTTTTATTTATTAAAGGGACAATGCATATTAAAAAACAAGATAATGCAAAAAACAAAAACTATATGCAGGACTGTAGCCATCCTTAGTCCCCTGCTTGGCCAAGGCCAGCCACAATATACTATTACTTTTATATATACTGTTACATGTTGATATTTGATAATCCTTTGTGTTTTTTGTCAGACATGAGCTATCACGTAGCTGTAAAGACCGGAAACATCCCCGGGGGCAGCTCGGACTCACATGTGTTTGTGAAGCTTTACGGAGAGAAAGGCGACACCAGTAAAATGATGCTGGTGGTCTCCGACAACAACCTGGGAAACTACTTTGAGATGGGCCGCGTGGACGTGTTCACTGTGGAGACCTTTGACATTGGACAGGTAAATGGGGTGAGGGTCAGGCCTGGATAGGACTGTGTGTAATCCCACAGTCGTCCAGGTAAGTTCCTCCAAAAAGAAAACTGATAAGTCACTATTTTATTTCTGTATGAAGTCAGAATTAGTCAGAATGCTTTATTGCCATTGCCAAATTCATAATGATCTCCAAAGCTCAAAATGCTCAGTTCCACCTTATGATGTCATGTAGTGGTAGTTTTCAATGTAACCGCTAGCTTTTACTTTATGTTTAGTAGAGATTTGCAATTCCAAGGCTGAAATGATCAAAATGATTCTAGTGAAGGTGTATGGAGTTTAAAAACACACGCTTCCTACATGAAATAGGATGTTTTCTGTTTGAGAAGAGCACAGCCTAAGTATGCAGGGTTTATTTGTTAAGATTGTGAATTATTACTAAGTGTCCTTGTTATAAGGTTCAGGCCAACAGTTCAAATTAATAATACATTTAAGTTGATATTACACTAGATAGGAACTACTTCTGTTGTTGCAAAAAGCAGTATTGTAGTAAATCTAATCTTATAATTTGGACAATATAACTAAATCATTCCTATTAATCCACTGATACGCTCAAAAGTCTGTTTACAGCTAGTGAGCAGTCATATTTATTTGTCATTTCAGTATAAAAAACAAATAGACAGAAACAAAACACTGTACACAGGTCTAGGTTATCAGTAGCATAAAAAACAATTCATATTTTAAAATATTGTATGTCAAGTGCAGTCTTTAAAACACCCCCACCTGCCCCCATTTTATAAAGTGCTTCTAATAAAATAAATTATCAGAAAACCAAATGAAACTCGTTGAACTGTCTGTTGAGAGACTTTATAAATTCCATTGTCTTTTGTTTTTTTTGGGGGGTTTTTCAGATTAACCGTTTGATGATCGGTCACACCAATGCGGGCATGCGGGCAGGCTGGTTTCTGGACAGTGTTCAGATCATGGTGCCCGTTCATGGGAGTCAGTACATGTTTCCCTGTCATCGCTGGCTCTGCAAAGATGAGGCTGATGGAAAAACAGAGGTGGAGATCTACCCCAGTGAGATCCTGGACATGGAACAATGTAAGACAACTGTTTTACTTATGAGGTTTTGTTCTAAAATCTATGGGTTTTAGAACACCATTGCCATAGGAATTAGCAATTTAAACAAAAATATTCTTTATATCTTTTTAATGGTCAAATGCCCCAAAATGTCGCCTTTAAACTGAAACCCATGAATACGTCTGGAAAACAGGAACTTGAATATTTGCCATTAGAAATTTGCAAATAATACAGTTTGTTAGTCATTTTATTTCTAATGCAGGAAGCAGATTCTTGCTGAGCCACTATTGGGTTTTATTCTTGATTAAACCCTTTAGTTCAGACCTCTTTTACCATGAATTGCAAATCTTCCTTCAATTCTTATTTTTTCTAGGCATAATTAAAATGTGAATGTGAATTGAATCCTGATTTTTTATACATAAATCATAAATCCAATAGCGATAATAGTCCATATGTTAAATTGGACTTTTTTCCTAAAATTCCTAGCTCTAAATATTATTTTATGTGTGTGATATTGTTCTGAAATGTAAAGTATGGATTTTTTTTTTTCACTAGCCATAAATTACTAGATCAGTATGTGCAAATTTAACTTCAGCTTCAGCTCTAAATATTGCTTACTCTGCGTGATATTTTTCTGAATGTAGAAATGTAGAAATCTTTGTCATTACATAATTTTTTTACTTTATTTTTTTATTCACTAGTCATAAATTATGAGATCAGTGTGGTGACAGGAGACGTGACATTTGCCGGTACCAACGCCAGAGTGTTCATTCAGATGTACGGAGACAAAGGGAAGTCTGAAGTCATAATCCTCGAAAGCAGATCCAACAATTATGAGAGAAATACCACGGAAATATACAAGGTACTTTTTGACCTTTACACAGTTAAAAACAAGTATATTTTTAAAGCAGACATTCAAGCCAAGCGTGCAATTTTCATACACAATTTATTCTAAAATTGGGAAAACTATGGAATTTTTCTGGTGGAGGGTCCGCCTTCTGCTTGTCCTCATGTAGGTGTTATTGCTTTGCTTGTAATATCCCACAGTATGGCATTAAACTTGTCTATCTAGCATTTCATTACAGGTGTCATTAGGTGTGAAATAAGAAATAGCTAGAAAAACATGCACACAGATCTGACCTGTAACTTGATCTGGTGATCCCAAATCCTTGTCTTCATAGAGATAAAGTTACACAGTGGCTCTTTAATATTCGAGATTCAAGCCATTAGTTATTCCTTTTTCCATTGTAATCCAACAGTTTGTTCTTTAAAATATATTTTTACAGATTGAGGCCAAAGACATTGGTAAAATCTTTAAAATCCGAATCGGCCACGACGGCTCTGGGGTTGGGCCGGGCTGGTTCCTGGAGTCTGTGGATGTGAAGCATTTGATCATGGCCATGGCGCCGAAAGAGAAGAAGAAGGACGACAAGAAGAAAAAGAAGAAGAAGAAAGACGATGAGGATGATGAAGGAGAGGAGATGCAGGAGGTGGTCTTTACGTATCATTTCCCCTGTTCACGATGGCTGGCGTCTGGGGAGGAGGACGGAGAGTTGGTGGTAGAGCTGCTGCCTGAAGATGCAGAGGACCTGGAAGGTACAAAATACTGATTAGAATTAGACTTTATAATGCATTTAAATGTGTTTTCCTCTACTTCTATCTATTTATCTGATACTTAAACCTCAGCCAAGCCATTACAGGAATGTATTGGCCCATTAGTAATTTTTTTACTTCGAAATATCTAACTGATCTGAGCAATAATTGTAATCACGATAATTAAGTTCAGTACACAGCCCTATATCTGAGAATATGATATGAGTCTTAGTTACAGACTTTGATTTGACCCAGTTTCCTGTCTGGTGCATAAGGTTAACAAGGTGTTAGTCATTCATCCTTTGTGTATGTCCGACAGTCAACACGTACGAAGTGAGCGTGTTCACTGGAGGCATGATGGGAGCCGGGACTGACGCCAAAGTCTTCGTGAATATTTATGGAGAAAAAGGAGACACCGGAGAACGCTACCTGAAGAGCTCCAACAACCTCAACAAGTTTGAAAAGGGCCAGGTACGCTGGGTTCATCAAGAGCCGGTCACACTTCACAGCACATTATATTTATTACATTATGATTACTGTTAAAAAGTATACAGTAGGATGGTAATAACCTGGTAACTAGTGTAACAAGGGATCAGTGTATTTGGTCTGAGTCTATATTTTTAACAAGAAAATACTAAGTTTGAAAAGGGCGAGATATGGCTGGGTTCATCAAGAACTGGTCACAGCACACGGTAATGATAATAACATGGTAATAGAGTGTTATAGTAATAGGATAGTAATAACATTACAACTAGTTGATGAAGGAGCTGTCCATAGTAAAGAAGGAGCCAGAGGAACAGCGCAAAAAGCACAAAGAAGAGACAGAACGTGTGAGGGAAGACTGTAAAATGTCCATTGAAGAGGTTAAAATCAGGTCTGAGAAAGACGAGGAGAAAGAAGATCAGAACCATCAGGGCAAACAGATCTTCATCAGACGCACTAGAGTTTCATAAACCCTAAAGTCTAACTCCTAACCCTAACTCCTACCTCCTAACCTGGATTTGAAAAACACTTGACAGTTTTTCATCCATTTTATTGATTGATTTATTGATTTATTGATTGATTGACTCATTGTTCTAGTTTGTGCTTAGTCGTTGTCAGTGTTAATATTTGAATGAGGAAACAGAGGAAAACTTTATTTATTGGTCCTCTACCTCAGTTTTAGCATTCATTAAAAAATACCAAAAAAAGGTTATGTGTAATGTGTTATATTTCTACATAATTATAAACTATTAAATGTCCAATATTCTGTTAAACTGACTTAAACTGACTGACCTTGAGTAAAATGTACTTAAGTAAAATTCAGACATCTCAGTTACTTTTTACTTAAGTACAGTATTTTACTACTTTAACATTCTACCACTGCTGTCACAGTAAGGCTAACAACAAATAACATGCTAACCTCACTCTTCCTGATCCTCTGACAAGAAAATGCTTTATAATTAAATGCAGACAATACACTGCTGACTTATTTTGACCTCAAGAGTTGCTTATACAACAGAGGGGGGCAATTATTTTTTCCATGGTGCCACATGAGAAACAGAAAATACTGTGGAGGGCCAGACCAAAATGATTAACTCAATTCTGCATAATATTAATTGTATTTCTTTATAAAAAGCAGTAAATAGCATTGTTTTGACAAGCTGGTAAGACTTATGACTAAGCAATGGAAAAGTGAGGTTGCCTTACAAAAAAATGTAATTTAAATAAAACACTTTTGAGGAAGGGCATCTGATGTAAAACACAATGTTCCTGGGCATGTTTAAAATGCTGCTTCTTGACCAGTTAAATAAAGATTTAATAAAATTATAATTAGATCTTTTTTTAAAATCTGCATTTACTGTAGTGTGAATTATTTATTGGATTTTTTTTTTAAATATCATGTTGCACCACTAGAGGGCAAGTGAGCTGCAGCAGTGTTGAATCTGGCTCAGTCTGACACAAAACTCAGCCAACTTCTGAATCTCTCCAAATGCTGCGGATTAATACTGTGACTATTGTGGATTTCTGCACCAAACTAGGTTCAGTGGACTTAACATTACAGCCCCATGAGACTGAAACTAGTAATAAGTAATAATAGGCATGAAAACTAGATTTTTATTAGATTCTAACTAACTACACTAACGAGATTCTAACTCTAACCTAAAGTACAGATTTCCCCCCCCCCCCCAATAATAAAAAAACTAAATACAAATGAATTAATTGAACAAGTGGAGATCCAAGTTCCACCCAGACTAGACCATACGCTCAAGGTCTACAAGTTCCAAATAATGACTATTTAAAATGTTTCATAATTGAAATAAAAATAGATTTTCTTATTAGATAGAAATATTATGGATTTTGTAGATTCAGTTAGCCTGACATTTCCATTGACTAAATCTTGACTAAATAAATGTATTCAAAAGACTAAAACAAAATATAAATTTCTGGTCAAAATGACAATTACTTCGGTAAAGCCATTGACAGCTAATGCCAGTCCAGGTTCATTCATGATTGTATTGATGTTTTTAACCAGCAGGAGCTTGTTGTAGCAGTAAAAGTAGTAAAGTAGTAAGGTCTCTGTACTTATCTCTTTATTTCTAACTCATTTGTTGTTAAAATATACAGAGAAAAACAACTTTTACTTTTTACTTTTGAAGTTAATTGTTAAACGGGTACTTTAATACTTAAGTAGATTTTTTTCGTGTGATATTTTTTACTTTTATTTGAGTATTTCTTTGCTCAGGTATCTTCTAACCCTTCTAACCCTTCTAACCTTTCTAACCCTAACCCTAACCCTAACAAAATTGAGTAATTCTTCCACCACTAGCAGTTAACACCTACATACTAGTAAATACATTTGTAGTTTACCCTGGAAGGAGATAAACCTGCAGTTATTCAACGTCTCAGGCACTTCCATGTTAAACGATCTGGTGCAAAGTTGTGTGGGAGTGAGTGATAGGATTACATGTCGTCCTGCAGAGAGCCGTAGTACAGAGAGGAGCCACTGGGGGTCCAGTGTGTCGCTGAATCTGCCCTACTTTTACTCCATCAGACCTGTGAATTATTCAGTCCAGTATCACACCCAGCTCTTAAGCAACTCACAACACACAACTAAAGAGTGTTTTATTGGCTGGAGGTGTCAGCTAGTGCGGTTTTAAATAACATTTGTTTAATAAGGTTGAATGTAATTAAGGTAGGTCTGTCACAATAACAAATTTTGAAGTATGATATATTGCTATTGAGATATACTAGCATTCCGATAAATGGGAAACCACTGGGATTATCTTGCTGAGATATATATATATATATATATATCCCAGTAAACCAAATTTAATTATACTGCATCATTAAATAGCTTCAGTTGCAATAAATAAATTGCAGCGAACTAATAATTTGCCATATAAATGACTAAATTGACTCTTGTGAGCGTGAAGTTTTGTTATAATATTGCTACCTCCTCAAAAATATACCTGGAGTTGTGTTTTGTTTCATTCACACATGTTTGAGTAACCTTTTATTATTAGTTAGTCTGCATCTCCAAAGCTCAAAATGCTCAGTTCCACCTTGTGATGTCATGTAAAGGTAGTTTTACCTTTTACCTTTAGTTCAGTAGAGATTGGCAATTGCAGAGCTGAAATTATCCAAGTGATTCTAGTGAAGGTGTATGTTTAAAAAAGCTTAAAGAAAAGAACTGAGCCTAAATATGCAGGATTTGTGTATTAAACATGTGCACTCCAGGTATGTTTGTGGTGAAGAAACAACATTATACCACAGATCAGAAGACAGTGAAATATGGGCCCTTAATTATGCTTTTTAGATAAAGCTTTTACACAGTGCCTATTTTCTTGTTCTGAAGCCTCTGTTGAATGCAGTAATTACTCTGAATAGTTTTGTTTCTCCCCTGATTGTAAATCTCTTGCAGGGAAGACAGTATGACTGGAATGATTTTGTGTGAGCAGTTTCCCATGATGCTCTCTGCTTTACAGGAGGATGTTTTCACGGTGACGGCCGTTGATTTGGGTCCTCTGAAAAAGCTCCGCATTCGCCAGGACAACTCCGGCTCTTACTCCTCCTGGTATCTGGACCGTGTCGAGATAGTGGACACCAAGGACGACACAACGTGAGTGAAACCGACCCTTAACCAGAGAGTGGGAGAGTCTAAACTTTTGACTGGTTTACCTGCTAGTTCAAAGGTTCAATTGGCTTTAGCTGCGTAAATCTGTGAATATGATTTTAAAAATACATGCACTAACAGGTAATATATTTACAACTAGAAGCATGCACATGGACAATGTATCCTCACATTCCTTGTAACTTCTGTAGTACATAAAACAACTGCTTTGTTCCTTTACTTTACTGGTCCTTTAATTAAGGGGGCAGATATTACAAGTCTGTACTTCTTTCTGCTCCTTTTCATTCACATTAATTATGAACATAACTATTCTGAATTCATCTTTCATGAATGAAACAAATAAAAAAATGAAATGGAATGAATTAGGTGTAAGATTACTTAGATATTTAGGAGTATTGATACTTTGCAGCTGATGTCATCAACATTTCCTAGGGGTGTGATGCTAATTGGGGGCACTACTCTGTCTGAAGCTCTATTAGACTAAGACTGACCAGAAAGAGCTGATTTCACTGGAACTACAACAACTGAGTGAGCTGATTAATGCTGTTAAACAAGTTTCTCACACATAAAATTATAGTCACAAGCGAACTAGCATTAGCCATTTCACTTTTTGTTGAAATCAAACACCTAAATAGGACCATGAACACTTGAATTGATCACAGGCTCCTGAAAATGTCTTGTTTAAATCCATTTAGTTTTTTGTTTGTTTGTTTGTTTGTTTGTTTTTCGAGTTTCAGACTTGGATCTTAAACCTTTTTGACGTTCCACCATAGAGATACATGTAGAACACCCCCAGTGTTGCAAAGTATCAGTTGAACTCACTTAACACTTTATTTTAGGGTACACACATATAACAGCTGCTAATTTGCATACATGTAAGATAAGATAAGATAAGATAAGATAAGATAAGATATGCCTTTATTAGTCCCACAGTGGGGAAATTCCAGTGTAAGTGGTTAATTTTGTGTTAATTAGTATTCATTCAGCCTTTATTAATGTCGTATTCTGCAAAACCTTATTCTGTGGATTATTAAACATTTACTAAGACTTCCCTCTTAATAAACTCCTTATTACTAATTAGTATGATGTGAGGACATTTTTCAACATAAATATAAGCATGAATAAGTAAAAACTGCATGTCTTGGATTATTCGCTCTTAAAAACTACAGAAGATGGCATTTACATTATAATTATTCTTTGTTTAGTTGGAGGGCACAGTGCATATTACAGCACATACATGAGACATAAATGTAAACAGGCCGTATTGTTGCCATGGGCTACTGTCCATCTGCTGTCCCACTTTTGCACACCAGATCATTCAAACATAAGCATACACAGACACTGGAGGCCAAGCAGGGGACATGTCTTGCCCAGGGACACAATGGCAGTATGCACTGAATGGATCTTTAACCTGACAACCTTACAGTTTTTTGTTAAAACGACAAAAACATAAAACTGGTTGGTAATAATATAATACAGACAGTGACAAAATTCAACTACTGAAGCTATGATTGAAATTCATTAATGAAAATTGATGATTATTTGAAGTATAGTATCAATACTGACAAATTTTACTGGTTATAATGTTATTTTTTTTATTGTTTGTATTTTCTTTAGTATCGAAATTAAGTTTGAAATTTTTGTATTATGAACACTAGTAGAAAGTACAGATGCCATTTGATTGGATGAAATTGAATTGTGTCTGACAGTTTTCTTTCTATTTTAATTCCAACAAAATGCTCTGTAGAGTTCATTTTCTATGTCTTGTACTCATTTTTTCTCATTTAGTTGCTTTTACAATATGATGCATGGTGGAAAGGGCATTTATCTTAACTAGAATATTTAAGTCAGGTACAGGTCTTTTAAGGAGTGCGTTTTATTTCAGATATTTCTTCCCATGTAATCGCTGGTTAGCCGTGGATGAAGATGACGGACAGATCGCCAGAGAGCTGGTGCCGGTGGACGAAGCCTTCATGTGGAAAGACGACGATGAGGAGGGAGGCGGGGCCAAACTGGGACTTGAACAGAAATGTAAAAACGTGTGACTCACATGTTTGAGTAACCCTTTATTATTACCATCTCCAAAGCTTAAAATGTTCTGTTCCACGTCATGGCGGTTTCAGGTTAACAGCTACCTTTTACCTTTTGTTCACTGGAGATGGGCAATTTGAGAGAAGAACTCAGCCTAAATTTGCAGGGTTGTGTGATAACGTGTGAATGAACATAATGTGTGTATGTGTGAATGAAACAGAACACAACTCCAGGTATGTTTTTAATAAGAAAATAACCTTATAACATAGATCAGAATATAGCGTAATATAGGCCCTTTAATCAAAAGTGCAGCGCCGTGCAGGTGTAGTACCGTGTGCAAGTGGGGAGATAAAAGGATTACAAGACTGACATTTTGAAATTATCTTGCAGCGATGTCAACTACATACACCTTGAAAATCAAAACTGGAGAGAAGAAGCATGCTGGGACAGATGCCAACGTCTTTGCAATTCTTTTTGGTGAAAATGATGATACAGGTAACCAGTGCTGCTCGAAATATAGAAAAAATATATTCACAAATATTTGGATCTTAATTTAAATCATAACTATTTAAAACAGTGCATGACCAATTATTTCAAGAAATTTAATATAATTTAATATACTAATATATAACAACTCAACATTCAATTTTCCCATAGACTTATCAGAAGAAAATAAAATTATGCTACAAGAAAAACCTTCCTGGGGGCTAATCAGCTTTATAACAAGTGCTCACAAGCAGTGGCAGCTGGTGGTATAATTTTTGGGGGGGCACCTAGGCCAAAATTATATATTATAAATATATGTATTATATAGGCTCTAGTATTATAACGAATGCCAGAGATGGACAGTCATTTGGTCAATATTGGCTGAACTATATATTAAATAATTTGTCTCATATTTCATCAGTCCCCTGTTCTACGCTTGCACTGTGTTTGGTTATCACAATAAGAATTCAATGCACAGCCAAACGCAAAGTTTATGCAGCAGCACAACCTGAGACATCTTACAAACATCCCCAACAACCAGCCCCAACAACATAACGAAACACACTGCTCACAACCATCCCTAACAACCAGCCCCAACAGCACAACGAAACACACCGCTCACAACCAGCCCCAGAAACTACCCACTAGTCCGAGGGTCCACTAGTCCGAGGGTCCACTAGTCCGAGGGTCAAACCCCAGTCCACTTTTTTTTTTCTTTCAAAGTCTGGTTAAGGTTAGGGTTAGGGTTAGGTTTAGACAAGGGGTCAAAGTCTGGTTAAGGTTAGCTCGGACTAGTGGGCCCTCGGACTAGTGGACCCTACCCCCAGCCCCAACAACACAACGTAACACTCCGCTCACAACCAGCCCCAACAACACAACGAAACACACCGCTCACAACCAGCCCCAACAACTACAATAAGAGGCTACGGTCACAACAGGAACATATGGCATCAGCGCCGCTCCTACAGCACGCGGCAGAACACACCACACCCACAAGCTCATTTATGCACTATTTACCTGTGAGGCTCCGTCCTCAGATCTGCCCAAAACTAACAAAAACAAGCCTCTTACCTTCTCCAGAGGTAAGAGGTTAATCCTAATCCTTAAACCCTGATAGAGGCTGATAGAGCAGCCAAGCGAGTGCCCTGGCCCGGCGGCAGTAGCGAATGCCCCGGGCCCCGGAGGCAAGGCTGTGTCTGTGTGTGTCTGCCACCAGCCAGTGTGTGAATCAAAATAAGAGCCGTAGGATATCACCGCAGCCAGACGCACTCACTCCATCTTAATGCTTCTTTTCTTGCTTGGCAGAAAGGCCCCGCTGAAGAGAAGACATATTACTCCCTAAAAACTGTTCCTCTGATGCACTTTGACTTGAAGTTGAACTTGCCATAACTGTATAGCCCATAGCTCTGTTGTTATCCATTCATGAGCCTATAGTAGTAACATGGTGTCAGTGGAGAGTTGAGGCTGAATCACAATAGGTCAGGTCTGTGATAAATGTTTATGAAAACCAATCACTTGATTTGAGTTCACCCCAAGCTGCGCCCCCAAGACGTACTTCAGGGCTCTAATGTAAAGTAATAGACAGAAGGAACGTAATGATGTTAAATTTTCTCCAAACTTCAGGCTCTCCCACAGACCTCCACTGAGTTCACTCTGGCCCAGCGAACTCCAAGGGCAAACACATGAACCAAATAAAGTGATATGAGCAGATTAACATTAGTATATAAACATGTTTATGCAAATACACGTTCAATTTTAAACAAAATATGAAACATATAGCCTAATACAAAATAACTACCTTATACATTTTTTATCTAGGTCAGTTTAGGGAGTGCGGCGCACTATTGACCAGTCGCCACTGCTCACAAGACATATAGCTTTATTTAATTTAAAATCTCTGAAAATGTATAAACCAGTGAGATATTAAAACATTTCACAGAATTTAAAGTTTTTAAGTTTTGGTTTTTGGACTGAAAACAACCACATTATTACGGATGTTACTTGTAGTTACTACATAACGGGTTAGCTTCCATCATGCCTTAAAGGTGCACTGCGCAACTTTTGCACTTTTGTGGAGGGTTCACCACCTGCTTGTCTCCATGGAGATGTTATTCCTGGACTGTTCCATGGTATGACATTAAACATCTAGCATTTATTTTTTTACAGATGTTTCTATTGCTCAAAAATACAATAACTCCTTCAGTGCATAGGGGTGACTGTCCACAGATCTGAACTGTAATGTAGTGTAGTGCTATAATGTGCTTGTCTTAGACAGGTTTAATCTATACTGTGGAACATTCTAGACAAAGAAAAGTTGCGCAGTGCACTTTTAATATTTGAATTGTTCAAAAAGTCGATGCGAAAAATAAATGGAAAATTTACTTCTGGAAACTTGGCAGAATTTGACTGTTGAGCTCCATAGTTTTATTTATGCAATGTAGAAGATTATGATTTTTTTTTTTTCAGGCCACTGTGAATTAGACAAATCTTTTTCTTGGTTTTGAGAGGCAGTCTATTTAATTCACTGTTTTTCAATAACACCATTCTGTAATCGAATAGACCAATATTTGTAAACAAAACTACCTGCACAGCCCTCCAGGTAACATTTCTCAGTGTACTAGGCTCATTGTAATTCCAGTGGTGCAGCTGTACAAGTCTTTGTCACATTAGTTATTCTGGTCACAGGTATTATCAACCTTAAGGCCTGCAAGAACTACAAGAACAAGTTTGAGCTGGGGATGGTCAATGAGTTCACAGTGGAGGCAGTGGACCTGGGCGACCTGGAGAAGATGAGAATTGGACATGACAATTCAGGTACAAGCAAGAAAAATAAACAGTATTTCAGAGGCATTTAGCTGCACAACACAATACTCCCAATACTAAAATTTCAAACACGATTTTGATGCTAAGGAGTAGACTTGATACTCAATACTGATTTCAATACCACGATAATAATAATAATAATAATAATAATTCTTTCTTTTGACAATAAAATGTCATTTTCAACATTAAAGGTATACATTATATTACAGAAAATTGCTTGCTTGTGAGCTTTAAGATATGTTATGATGTTGTTATTCATCAAAAACATGCCAGAAATTGCGTTTTGTTTCATTCTCACATGAGTAACCCATATTGTGAAGCTGCAGTTTTCAAGTTAACAGTTACCTTTTACCTTTTGTGTAGTCGATATTGGCAAATCCAGGGCTGAAATGATCAAAATGATTCTAGTGAAGGTGTATGCAGTTTAAAAACACAGTGGAGCACTTCCTGTATTACCACATGACATTACAAGGTGGAACAGAGTGTTTTCTCTTTAAAATTAAATTTAAAATATATAGAAAATACAAGACAGAATAGAATAGAATGAAAATAATATTACTACTTTTATGTGAAATTGGGTATGTACAGTCTTCGGACAACAAAGAATACCAGGTAAATAGTGGTGATTTACAATTAATACAATAGTAATATGATTAGTGCTAATCCATTATGAAGACTGCAATTCCCAGGAAAATTTTATTTATTATTTTTGTATTATTTGAGGTAACTCTTTTTAATGGCTGCTTCATAATTCGCCTCAAGGATCATTCTTAATAATCCTTGTTCATTTTGAATTAAGTTTTTGTTCATCCTTTATTAAGGTTGTAAATTGTGCAATTACTATAAAGTGTTACCATAGAGTGTGTAAATGGCTAGCTGCCTCATCATTTTGGTCTTAAAATGTAATTTGTATTAACCCTCTCGATGTGATCTTTTTTTTTATTTCACTATTTTGTCCGTAAATCGTTTCATATTCCTAATATGGAACTCTGCTCCAAATTCGCCCCTACAACTGCTAGCCTCAGTGAGCTTCATTTTACTGGAGCTGAACGTTATGGATGACATCACACTCCCTTAGGCCACTTTTTTATATAGTCTATGTGTTACCTAATATTTTTTATAATATCACTTTTTGCATTAATATGGAAATAGAGTTACAAAATGCATTCATCCCTCCTTATCCCAGTCACCAGGCTCATACCACCCCATTACACTGCTATTACTGTGCTGTCAGGTTAAACGCGCTCAGCTCCGTTACCAGGGGTTAATCAGTATTCTGTCCACACAGGAGGGTCACCGGGCTGGTTCTTGGACTGGGTGGAGGTCGACGCTCCGTCCCAAGGTCAGAGACTGCGGTTCCCCTGTGGACGGTGGCTGGACAAAATAGAGGACGATGGAGCCACAGTACGAGACCTGTTTCCTGCGGAGTTACAGACCGAATACTACACGCCATGTGAGTGAAGAGTCTACTTTTAACATGATAGATATAATTAAAGTTAAAGTTATACGCCATTGAAAGTAAAAGTGGTTTGTATTTGAATATGCACATACCAGAGGCTTAATCTAAATGTAAATAACTCTGACTGAGTTCACGGCTATAAATAGATTAGAATAGATTAATAGATTATAAGGCTGAATGCAAAAAGAGTTTAATAGTATTTACATATTTTACAGATTGTTTTATAATATTGTAAAAATGTCTTGCTTTTTAGCTTTTTAACTATTTAGACAGAATATAGACTGAAATAAAAGCATGTTTTTTGTTGTTTTTTAAAAACATAGAAAAACACGTGTTCTTATTGTGAGCGGGCTTGCATCTCCACAAACCTGGCCTGGATGAGGGCCTCCTTCTTCTTATCTCTTGACTATTATATTCCACAGTACGGCATGAACCTTTAATTTTCTTTTTTCATGGAATAATATAGTTAATGTGTCACCTTTTGAGGAATATTGCCCTTGTGGCTCAGCATAATGCAGAATGGTTTTATAATCTTATCACTATTAAACATGTTTTATTAAGATCAATATTCCTTTTGAAGATGTTTACCTAATAGGACAAAAACATTATTTATAAAATAATTATGAAAAAAATACTACCTTAAAGGTGCACTGCGTAACTTGTCTGCTTAAGGGTCTGTCTTTCTGAAAGGGGTCCGCAACCTGCTTGTCTCCATGGAGATGTGCCTAGAATGTTCCACAGTATAGCCATAAACTTGTGAATCTCCATGGAGACTTACAAACCAAATTACAGGTTAGATTTATGGAAAGGCGACCCCACTCACAGTAAGAAAAGTTTTTTTTAGCAATAAATAACACCTGTAGTTGAATAAATGCAAGTAAGATCAGTTTAATGCCATACTGTGACAGGGTTGCGAACAGGTTGCGAACCCCTTCCAGAAAAGTTACACAGTGCACCTTTAATAAGTGAATGTTTCGTATATCTAACAATAATTAACCTCTAACTCTCTTGTTTCTTATCAGTCGTACCGTATGAAATTAAAATCTTCACCAGTGATGTGTTTGCGGCTGGGACGGACGCAGACGTGTTCATCGCGCTGTACGGTCAGAAGGGAGTGAGCACACAACAGAAGCACCTGTGCGTCAACAAGAGAGAGCGCCGCCTCTACTTCGAGAGGGGAGCCGAGGACATGTTTATTGTGGAGGTATGGGAGAGATTTAGAGCGAGATCCTTTAAGACACAGGCTTCAGCTCGCTAAATATTCTGTAAATATTGTGTTGTGTTTTCACAGTTGGAGGATGTGGGCGATGTCATAGAAAAGATCAGAATAGGACACGACAACAGAGGCATCAACCCGGGCTGGCATCTGGACAGAGTGGAAATCAGAAGACAGCTGAGGAAAGGGAAGGTAGATGAGCACATATGCAAAAGATTATATTTAAAGGTTTTAAAGGGCCCATATTACATTATTTTCTATGTTATAATGTTGCTTCCTCATCAAAAACATACCTGGAGTTGCATATTTAGGCTGAGTTCTTCTCACACTTTGTTCCAACTTGTGATGTCATATGGAAATACAGGAAGTGCTCCACTGTGTTTTTAAACTCCATACACCTTCACTAGAATCATTTGGATCATTTTGGCCGTGGATTTGCCAATCTCTACTGAACAAAAGGTAAAAGGTTGTTGTTAACTTGAAATCTACCACTTCATGACATCACAGGGTGGAACAGAGCGTTTAGAGTTTTTTAATTAGATGCATCAGTGCCTGGTTTGGACATTTGTTTATGTTTAATTACAGGGTTCAGAGACCACAATTTTTCCCTGTGAGTCCTGGTTGGCTAAATCTGAAGACGATGGAGAGACCGTGAGAGAGCTGGTCCCCTCTGACATCATCACGGAAAAACTGCTCCGAGATGGAAAACTGAAAACCACAGAGACTGAAGTGGAAGATGCTTTAGAAAGTACGTCCTCCATGCTTGTAAAGTACTTTTATATTGGGATGTTTTCATAAACATTAAAAGCATTACTCAATGAAACAAATGCATCTGAAGAGCTTTTAGTGTTTTCTAAAAATGTTATTATCTAGGTAGGAAATAGCTATACTTGTATTCAAGGGCTTCCTGTTATATGGAACAGTTGGAGGACTTTTTCCCATATGGCAACAGTCCTAATTTGGATGGGTGAGTGCTTCCTTGATGTAAAGTTTGAGTGCCTTGAAGGTGGAAAAACCCTATATAAAAATGTACCATTATCCAATTATGCATTCTAATTTGTACGGATCCTTAACATGAACAGCTGGAACTGAATCTAATATTTTAAAAGAACTCAATGTTTTTCTTTCTAATTTAGCTTTATTTATTTCTAATTAGAAAGCTTAATTAAAAATTAAGCTTCAGATTCAGATTCAGGTCCCACAAAGGAGCCGAAAGTCCCATCAGTACCAGTTTGTACTCTAAACTATTCCAGACTTAAAGTTGCTTTACTATTTCATGCTTCTGTAGCCACAGCTGCCCAGGGGTAGACTAAAGCGAGACTGCCAGTCTATGCCTATATAAAAATTCAAAAACCATAAATCACTCACACATCATTCATACATTGCTGAAGGACACAACAGCGTGCACTGGTTGGAACAAACTGTGGGTTTGTGGGTGAACACTCCATTCCCTTCTTATTTATTGCCAGTATATACTATACGAAATAGTCCTTAACAGGTCCTTGTAACCTTTTTTTAAGTGTACAAAGAGAGTTTTGACAGAGACTTAGATGAACTTTATTGATCCACAAGGGAAATTATTTGGGCACAGTAGCTCATACATCATAATAAATATAATAACAAAGAGCAAAAATATAAATGGTAATAATAAATTCAAAATAAGAAGCAAAAATAGCAAGAGATTGGTGTCAAATAAGACATAATTTTATATATAAAACAGGCATCATTATAAAAAAAAATAAAAAATAACAATAAATAAATAAAAACTATACATACAATACAAACATTGTTTTGATAAGCTTTTTGCTTTGTTTAATTTTTCCAGCTCATGCTTACAAAGTGTCTGTTCGGACTGGGGACATGTTTGGAGCTGGAACCGATGCCAATGTTTTTCTTACGATCTTTGGAGACCTGGGAGACACAGGCGAGCGCAAACTGGCCAAATCTGAGACCAACAAGAACAAGTTTGAGAGAGGAGAGGTACCGTATGGCAAGGATCATTTGGTCATATTTTTTGTCAATGTAATCTTTTGAAAAACACAGGGAAAGTGAGAGCTTCAGGGGGTTTTCTAAAATGAGACTCAATGGCTAGCAAACAGTGAGAATAACTTTGCTTGTAATATAAAAACTTACTGTGGCAAAAGTTAAAGTAAAAGTCCTTTGTTTGTTATATGCGGTGAGTTAATACGTTTCGATACAGTAGTGTCTTTGGTTACTGATATCCATTATATTGACCAATAAAAACTAAAGTTAAATCAAGACTTTTTCCAAGCTCCAACAAAACAAATCATAGAGACCCAAAACCTCATTATATAAAACTCAACACTACAGTAACAGGTGTTTAGTTTTATTTATTTTCACTTGGTAAAAAAATACAGAATAAGATGAGGTTTGTGAGCCGTTCGGTGATCAAACTGCTGAAGGACCTGAGCATATGACGACAAGTTTTGCAACGGAAAATCCAGTCTCTCTCAGGTGCTGAAGAGGAGTCCAGTCAATAGCTGTGGATTAAGAGAAGGGATGGTAATTAGGCCTGTAAACAGAAGCAGAAATGCTAAAGGGGGTCCTGTGTAGAGGGGGGCACATCTGGGACGCCAGATGTTGCCATGGAGCCTTTTGGAGGCGTTGTGAGTTTATCACTGAAACACCAGTGACCTCAAAGAATCGCTAGTTTTAACCTTTTAAGTTACTTCACATGGATTTCATCACCTCAGGAACTGCTAGGGATTGTACTATCTAGTCCTTTTTTCAGAGAGATGAAGGATCTTTATCAAAAACCCTCCAGGGCCTTAAAATTTGGTTACCTCCATATAAAATTCTAAGGCTATAATAAAACAGTGCTAAATTCACATGTGTAGTGTTGTTGCAAGTCTGCAAAATGTTTTACAACAGCTTGTCAACACTGCAGTAACTATATGCACTCATTTAGATTACTGGTTTCATTCCCTCTGCATTTCAGGTGGACAAGTTCACAATAGAAGCTGTAGACCTGGGTCAAGTGTCTAAGATCCTGATCCGCCATGATAACACCGGTGTGGGGGCAGACTGGTACTTGGACCAGGTGGAGGTGCTGGATGCAGAGACTGAGGAGGTCTATATGTTTCTGTGTGAGCGCTGGCTGTCCAAGAAGAGAGAAGACAAACAAATCGCTCGCACCTTCTTTGTCAAGGTTTGTATGGTTGTGAATAAGGATGGAAAAAATAAGAGGTTTTTTTCCTTTTTTTCGTAATTTAGATATTTATTAATTTGCCAACAAATCATCCAAACAAAAATTGCATAACAAAATAAAATGAAAATAGGGATATGCGATACTGATGAAAATGAATGCTGGTTGAGGTGGGGTGTAAAACTAACTACAAAAGTGCAGAAATACCATTACTTTGTACCTTGTTGGGGTATAAACTTGGCTGTATTCATATCATAGACAATCTGATCAATAATAGATTTTTACATGCTAGCAAAACAGCAACTCTTGAATTTTCTGGTAAACAATATATATGGCCCACATCTAGTTCTGTTTCATAGTTAAAGGTGAACTGTGTAACTTGGTGAAGGGACCACCCCCTGATTGTTATGGAGATGTTTTTGCCCTGTTCACATTAATATTAAGTGTCTTTCAGGGTAATTTTAGCAACTTGTAATTGAATAAATGCAAGAAAACTAAGTTTAATGTCTTACACTGTAGCTAGACAAGGCAATAACATCTTCATGGAGACATGTAGGCAGTGAACCCTCCACCGGAGAAGTTACATAGTGCAACTTTAAATGACATGTCTGTTTAATCTGATCCAGGGCTATGAAGGTGAACGAAACATGGATCCAAACACAAAGAAACTTGCCCAGGCCAAATTAGGGCTCGACCGCAACGCCAACAAGAAGGAGAAGAAGAAAAAGAAGAAGAAGGCAGCGGTGGTGGAAGAAGGACCAAGTGAGTGACTCTGAAGGAGGAAAATGCTCTCAAAATGCTCTGTTCCACCTTGTGATGTCATGAAGCAATAGGTTTTATGTTAACAGCTCTCTTTTACCTTTTATTCAGAAGAGATTGGCAATTCCAGGGCTGAAACCATCCAAATAATTCTAGTGAAGATGTATGAGTTTAAAAAACACAGTGGAGCCCTTCCTGTGATAGTGTGTGACAGTGTTTTCAGTTTGAGAGAAGAACTCAACTTAAATATTCAAGGTTTATGTGTGAATGAAGCAAAACACAACTCCATGTTTTTGATGAGGAAACAACTTTATAAAGTAGATCAGAAAATAGCATAATACGCTAAATAATAATTTAAGTTCTATTTGGTCCTCTAAAACTATCTTCTACTAACAATTCAGTATCTTGTTTCCATGGGGTGTTAATATGTGTAAAACCAGCTAAGTATTTTTTTTGCTTATGTATTTGTACTTTTACTTAAAGGTGCACTGTGTAACTTTTCTGGTGGAGGGCCCGTCAAAAGCTTTTCTCCGTGGAGATGTTATTGCTTCATCTGGAATGTTTCAGAGTGTGGTATTAAACCTTTCTATCTTCATGGAGACCAAACCAGACCAAGTTATAGATCAGATCTGTGGAGAGGTGAGCTCGCTCACAGTTAGAATGCCTGTTTCTCTAGGTATTTTTGAGCTATAAAACCATCTGCAATTGAATAAATGTAAGACAGAGCTGTTTAATGTCATACTGTGGAACATTCCAGGCAGCGCAATGACATATCCATAGAAACAAGCAGGTGACGGACCACCCACCAAAAAGTTACATAGTGCACCTTTAAGTAACAAAACACTTTTCTGTTGTCAGTTATCCCATACCACTTCACGTTGTCCACTGGCACTGAGCACGACTCCAGCACCACAGCCAGGGCCTATGTCATCATCCTGGGCCCAAACGACACAGAGACCGAGCGCCTGTGGCTGGACCTGCCCGAGGGGAAGAAGAGCTTCGCTGCCGGGTCCATGGACCACTTCGTGTGCTACGGCACCGATGTGGGAGAGATCAAACGAGTGGAAGTGAGAATCTGTGAAACTGGCAACACAAACGCACCCATCATCAAATTTTAAAATCTGCTCAGTAATAATTCATTTTGACGGTCCTTGAGTAAATTCAAATTAGATATGTAGAAATTCTTTTGCAGCATGGTCCTGTCTCCTCTATTTAGGGATCTGCAGTTAATATAACGGTGCACTGTGTGACTTTTCTGGTGCGGGGCATTAAACATACCTGTTTCTATGGAGACAAGAAGGTGATGCCATCAGGTCAAGTTACAAGTCATCCTTGTGGCACCATTTGCTTTTCTCCATGGAGATATATTTAGTACCATACTGTGGAACATTGCAAACAAAGGAATAACATCTCCAAGGAGACAAATAGGTGACGAAACCACCACCAGAATAGTTACATGGTGCATCTTTAAACCACAATATGTAAATTCAAATCAGATATGTACAACTTCCTGTGCTACAATGCCCTGTTAAAATCTGGCACTGTGTATATAAGATAAAGGTCCACTGTGTAACTTTTCGAGACAAGTAGGTGATGCCACGAGGCCAAGTTACAAGTCACCCTGGTTTTGACACCTGCTTTCCATGGAGATAGATAAGTTCAATGCCAGGCAAAGAAGTAACATCACCATGGAGACAAGAGGGTTGAAGATCCTCTACCAGAAAAGTGACATAGTGCATCTTTAAGCCACAAGATATATAGTAAATTTGTAGACCCATTTCAGACAGAAATTATAAGGTTTTGACATCTGTGCTATATGTTTGTGCATTTTAAACAAAGGGCAAAAAGGAATGCGTCATGGACCTCCTAAGGGTAAATAGTCGTAAATAGTAAAAACACGGTGCTCTTAAGGAAGGGGTCGTCGATGAGCAAAAAATACAAAACCCCCAAAGTATTCAAAATGGTGCCTATAAGCAAGAATAGGCCTTGCTCTACATCTGAAATCGTGACATCAAATTGTTAATTAATCTTGTCTCTTTTGGACAAAATCAAATCAGATATGTATAATCCCTGTCCTACATTTCTTCATCCCTCTCTTCTTCTCTCCCGCTCTCCCTCTTTCAGCTCGGCCACAACGGTCTCACTCCGGAGAGCTGCTGGTTTGTGGATGAGCTGGCGGTTGCCGTGCCAACCAAAGGTATCAAGTACATCTTTCCGTGTAAGTGCTGGCTGGCCAAAGACAGAGGAGATGGACTCACTGCCAGACTCTTCAATGTGTTGGACTCCAGCACCATCAACATCACCCGCAAAGTGAGTCACCACCAGGATACACACTCTTCCTTCAAATCAATCAATAACGAAATAAATAAAAGTGTAACACGAAAAACCCACAGAAAGAGCAGATAGAGTTTTATTAAAATGAAATGTTAAAGGTCCTATATTATGTAAAATTCACACTTGTTAGAATGTTGTTACCTCCTCAAAAAGTGTGATCCTAAATTAACAGCTACCGTTTACCTTGAACTAATTATCCAAATGATTCTGGAGACGATGTGTGAAGTTTAAAAACACAGTGGAGCACTTCCTGTATCACTGCATGACACTGTGATTTCTATTTGAGAGAAGAACATGTATCAATGGAAATAACATTATAACATAGATGACAAAATAGCACAATATAGGCCATTTAACCTTATAAACTCACATGCTTGATATTAGATTCAAATTTAGATACCGCAATATTTTAAAACTCTCTTTTTTTGCAATAGAATGCAATTTCCAGCAAAAAATAATACTTTTAATTCCATGCGCTCATACCAGTCCTGAGATCAAGACTGTTCTAAAACTATTAATTTTTTTCAATTTTTTTCTCTGTTTATTATTTGATATGGTTCATAACAAACACACTTCTCTCTCCTCTGGTTTGTAGGTGGTGTACACAGCCACAGTTGTGACAGGTGACACTCAGTATGCAGGGACAGACACAAACATATTTCTGAGTGTCTACGGAGCCAACGGCAGCACGGAGGAGATGCTGCTGCCCAAAAATGGAGACAGGTTTGCTGACCAGTATTTTTATTTCTTCATCGTTTTCGCATCTTCACTGTTTTAAAAGATACACATTTCACATTTTATTATTATTTTTTTTTAACCATGTTTGTTGTCTCGTCATCATTATCTTACTCAGAGTTGTATTTTGATTGTCCTGCATTTGAGGACTGAGGGCTTGGAAAATCTGTTTTCACCTACCCCCTTACTATTAAAAAAAAATACAGGCTACAGGTCATACAGAAGTGTTAATGAAAACCCACTGCTTTTCACTATAAAGAGTTCAGCAGCAGAGAATCAGTTTTACTTTAGATCAATATTGTGGTTTCCAGTAAACGCAGTGTAAAATAAGAATTTGCATGTATATAATACCAAATATCACAATATGTTATCTTTAATGTTCATTATTTTTCTAAAGGTTTGAAAGAGACCAGGAAGACTCCTTTAGCATAGAAATTGATGACATTGCTCCTCTGAAGAAGATCAGAGTTCGAATAGATGGAACAGGAAGTCGCCCTGATTGGTTTCTTGATAAGGTAAGCTTAAAAAGCTAATATCAGTTTTGTTTATAATAATCTCATTTACATCACAGTATCCTTTATACTGCATATTTCAGATTATGTTGAAAAACCTAACTACTGAGGAGCTGTATGAGTTCACTTATCAAAACTGGTTATCAACGACCAAAGGACCAAAGAGGACCAAGGTCTGTGAGCTGCCTGCCACAGTGGACGAAGAAGAGATGGTGGAGAGCACGACTTACACCGTTCAAGTTCAAACCAGTGACGTCGGATGTGAGTTTTACAAAATTACTGAAACAACTATAGCTGTTAATTACTGCAATATTGATTATTGCTATATTTTAATATAATTAAAATAATATTTTAAATTATATTAAAACAAAAATATAAATTAGTCAGACCATAAATGGTTAATTTCTGTCAGATGGAGGACCTTGTTTTTATCGCAATTTAGTTAGTTACAATAAATATATATATTTTTTACGTTTTTCCTTCTCTAATTATTGATAGATAAATGCATAGCAAATGGGGAAACAAACCTAAACCTTTTTTTCCCATCATAGACTGTATATAGATATATAGATACGGACATAGCTAACACACTAGCCGGCGCGTTCCAAATAGAAAGTTTGCATGCGGCACTCTCTCTGTAACTGCTGCAGCAAGCCTTGTAATTTTGGTCTTAAAATGTTCGTATTAACCCACTCTACATGATCCTGGTGTTTTTATTTCACTATTTTGTTAAAATAGTGAAATAATTTGGAGCCTTTGGAAATAATAGTGAGCCAATTTGGAGCCTGGCCCCTATAACCTCTAGCATTGTGAGCTTCATTTGACTGGAGCTGAACGCTATGGATGACATAGTCACAGTCACTTAGTCCACGTCTTTATACAGTCTATGGTTTTCACACTATAATTATTTACACTATAAAGATAAAAGTGAGCTGTTAACTTGAAAACTACCACTACGTGACATCACAAGATGGAAAAGAAACATGAAACAAAAAGCTATCCTGGTATGCTTTTGATGAGATAACAACATTCTAACATGGCTTAAAGGTCACAGGAGTTAATTTTGCATAATATAGGACCTTTAAAGTGAGTGAAAGTAATTCAAATACAGTGCCCTGATTGGACCATGTAATAGAATGCACTACAAAACACAAAACAAATTATTCTTCTCAGCGTGATTATCTATAGCATTTGGTTTAGCGACTTTATGGCTAATCTATGCATTTCGATCTTGCAGCGGCCGGGACAGATGCCAACGTGTTCCTGATCTTGTTTGGGGAGTATGGAGACACGGGGACTCTGCCTCTGAAGGAAAGCACCAACAGAAACAAGTTTGAGCGAAAAAGCAAAGATGTGTTCAGATTTCCAGACATGCTCAGTCTGGGGGAGCTGTCCAAGGTCCGAGTGTGGCACGACAACAAGGGTGAGAAATCTGTGTGTGTCTGTGTCTGGTATTCGGTTAGTTTGAAAGACTAGGGGGCGTCATTTATAACACACTTTTACACACAAATTAGCATTCAAGTCAATCTTTATTAGAGGTGCACTGTGTACGTTTTCTGGTGGAGGATCTGCCATTTTCTTGTCTCTTTTCTTGTCTCATGGTGACGTCATTGCTTTGCCTGGGATGTTCCACAGTATGGCATTAAGCAAATATATCTTGTATTTATTCAATTATGGTTATTGGTATTTCGCAAAACTACTGCAAAATGTACATTATTACTGTGAGCAGGCCCACTTCTCCACAGATCTGACCTCTAATTTGGCCTGGTGATGTGGTCTGCTTGTCTCCATGGAGATAGTTAAATGAAATGCCATACGGTAGAACATGCCAGAAAAAAAAAAAAAACATCTAAATGGGGTCAAGTAGGTGGTGGACCCTCTACCAGAAACGTTACATAGTGCACCTTTAAGAACACACAATATTTGGTTCATCGTAAGTCATAGTTCTTATTATCAACATGTTTGGTATTCATAAAATGTTTTCTTAATTATAATAATAATAATTATAATGCATTTTATGTATATAGCTGCATAAAGAATACAATTAAAAAGAGTACATTTAAAAAACAAGGTAATCATATATATATATATATAGGCATAATTATAAAAACAGGTTAAACTGAAGATGTTCTTCTGGAAGAACAAATCCTACATCATGAGCACTTTTACACACATAAACTCTGTTGTTTTAAAATATGAATACACTAATAGTGCAAATTGTTTCATGTAAAATAAAGTTGGATAAAAGAGTTATCAGGGGTGATATAGAGCACAGGAAAAGTCTACTTTGTCCAATAACAATAACACTGGACTGGACTTTGCATTGTTGCATAAAAACTCCTCGTGTCTGTATGTCCCTGTGATGTACTTGAATGCTGATATGCCTTTTCTGTTGCTGCTTTGACTGTTTCTGTTTATTACATTTGTGCTACACTGAAAGTCATTATTGTGTTCATGTTTACACTGGGGTCATTTATGGGGTTACCGGATGGGGTCTTGCATATTTGGTATTGCACTTTACATCAACATTTAGTTGTTTTCTATGACAATGACAATAAAAAATTTTTTGAATTTCTTGAGATCTTGAACCTCTCTCGCCTCTGCCTGTCCCAGCTCAGTGCTCTCTGTATGAACCACTCCCCTGGAACCCCTCCATCACTCCGTGCACTTGGTTTCACATGTGTGGTGCTTTGAACAGGCCCCGCTCCCGGCTGGCATCTGGAGTACATCGATGTCAAAGACGAGACCATGGACCAGACCTTCAGATTCCCATGTGACCGCTGGCTCGCCAAGAATGAAGACGACGGGCAGATCATGAGGGAGCTGGCATGTGCCAACAATGACACCATCGACCTCAGTGATAAGACCAGTGAGTACAACCATGTGTGGAAATTATAGTTTAAAGGTCCCATACTACGCTGTTTTCTGATCTATGTTATAATGTTGTTTCCTCATCGAAAACATACCTGGAGTTGTGGTTTGTTTCATTCACACATGTTTAAAACACAAATCGTGCATATCTAGACACTCGTTCTTGTGATGTCATGTGGTAAACTCCATACACCTTCACTAGAATCATTTGGATAATTTCAACCCTGGAATTTCCTATTTTTACTGAACAAATGGTAAAAGATTAACTTGAAAACTATCACTACTCAAATGTGTGAATGAAACACAACTTTGGGCATGTTTTGAGGAGGTAACAACATTATAACATGGCTAGAAGCTCACAAAAGTCAAATTTGCCCAATATAGGTCCTTTAAAAAGATACTGTGAGCTACGTATCTGGGACATAAAACTCCTGCAATGAAAACATTATATGAATTTCAATGTATTTTTGACAGTAGGGAAAAAGCTATTCCAGATAAATGAACCAATAACTGGGTATATATAAAATGGAAAAATTACCTTTGCAGTTAATTTGAAAATGGACATATTCACCAATCATGAGTATTAGTGGGAAATATATGCAAAAAAAACAACCTTATCTAGATGATTAGAATAAAACAAAAAGAAAGTAACTGTAATATTTTAGATTGTGGCCATATTAAAGGTCCTGTTTTATGCGAAATTGACTCTTGTGAGTTTTGAGCCATGTTATAATGTTGCTGCTTCATCAAAAACATACCCTGAGTTGTGTTTTGTTTCAGTCACACATATTTGAATAGCCCTTTATTATTAGTCTGTCTGCATCTCCAAAGCTCAAAATGCACTGTTCCACCTTGTGATGTCATGAAGCAGTAGTTTTCAAGTTCACAGCTACCTTTTATCCTTTTGTTTAGGAGAGATTGACAATTCCAGGCCTGAAATTATCCAAATGATTCTAGTGAAGGTGTATGGAGTTTAAAAACACAGTGGAGCACTTCCTATATTACCACATGACATCACAAGTTTGAGTTTGTGTGTTAAACATGTTTGAATGAAACAAAACACAACTCCACATATGTATCTGATGAGGATATAACATTATAACATAGCTCAGAGAATAAATTATTATTAAAGCTTATATAGTGATAAAAATAATCTATTGTCTCTCCTTCCACAGAATATGAAATTGCCACAACAACCGCAAACACAGACGACGCCTCGACTCCAGAAAATGCCTTTGTCGTGTTGGAGGGCAGAAAAGCTCGCTCCAAAGAGTTTGTGCTGGAGAACAAGAAGAAAAAGTTCCAATGGTGGGTTTGCAAACAGTCTAGGTGCAGTGATTGTTATCAAATCCCTTTGTTGAGTTTACGTAATCTCCTCTCCTCGCGTTTTGTTTTGCTCTATTCTTTTAGCTTGTCTCACTTTCACTTCCTCCAGTCTAAACTCTCAGGAGAGCTAACCCCATGAGACATAAAAGATATCTTAAACCAGTGCTTTAATTATTCAGGCGCTAACTATGCTAACTTTCTATTCTTTACAGTGGTGCTACAGATACATTTGAGTTTTCATCCAAACATGTCGGAGAAATAGCTGGTATCTGTCTGGGCCATATCACAAAAGATGGCAAGAAGCCCAAGGGCGAAAGCTTCTGGCATGTTATGGAGGTAGTGGTGACCGAGAAGGAGCTGGGGAACAAGTGAGTATTTAAAATAAAGTCAAACTGAGCTGACATTTAAATATGCACTGTAACTTTTTGGCTGGGGTCCATCACCTGCTTGTTTCTATGTCACAGTGACATTAAACAGATCTACCTTAGATTTATTCAATTACAGGTGATTTTATGGCTCACAAATAGAGAACCAGGCAATCTCACTGTGAGTGTGTTTGCCTCTCCACAGATCTGACTTGTAACTTGGTTTGGTTTGGTCTCCATGAGGATATAAAGTTTTAATGCCATACTGTGAAACATTCCAAGCAAAGTAATAACATCTCCATGGAGCCATGCATTTGACGGACTCTCAAAAACACAAAAAAACACAATGATTAAAGTGCATACGCCAGGTTTTCTGATTAGGTTTTCTAATTATTTCTTTGTTTAGTGGGATAGTACCTATGGTAAATATTTATCATATTTACATCAGTCAAGTGTCAGTGAAACAAAAGCTAAAAATTACAGGAACTAGCCATGAGTTCTAAAAAGGAATACCTCTATCTATGTCTATCTAAGAACTCAAAATTCCATCCAAAATGCAGGGCCACTTTAACTGTAAGAAGCACATTTTTCAGACAGTTTAAAGCAACACTGTAACTTTCTGGAGGTGACAAATTACCCACTTGATTCCATAGAAATAGAAAGTTAAGATAGGCAAGTTTTATGCCATAGTATAGTATTTTAATATTATAACCATTTCCATGGAGACAAGAAGGTGAGTCAGGTTTGTGGAGATGCAAGCCTACTCAATTATAACCAGAATTGTTGGGAAGCTAGTAAAGATATGTATGAAAATCTTAAAATTATTATGTTAGCTATGTTTTGGTGAAATTTGAAGTTATAACCTGCCATATTCTCATTAACCCCTTCTGTTGTGTTCAGGTATTTTTTCCACTGTGACACCCGCATTCCCCTGACAGCCAAAAAAGACCAGTTCTTAACATTTGAGTGCTACAAATCAGTGGAGAGCTTCGCCAGCAAAGTCCGTAACCTGGTGCCTGTCAAGTACGAGATCATTGTCATTACCGGTGACGTGAAGGGGGCCGGGACAGATTCTAACGTCTTCATCACGCTATACGGTGTCAACGGCGACTCTGGAAAACGCCATCTCCGCCAGAAGTTTCGTAACCTTTTTGAGCAAGGCCAAACTGACCGCTTTGTTTTGGAGATGCTGGACCTTGGGGAGTTACTGAGGGTTAAAGTGGAGCACGATAACAGTCAAGCGAACTCTGGTTGGTTCTTAGAGTGTGTGGAGGTGACGAATACAGCTAACTCAGTAACCACTATCTTTATGTGCGGTAAATGGTTAGATACCGATAAGGCAGACGGGCACATCCAGAGAGTGCTGTACCCCAGATATTAGAGCAATATGCACTGATGTTATTGATACTTTGCAGTGACATCATGCTGGGGGTGTTCTACATGTAACTAACTGCATGGTGGAATGTTTACAATGCGCACATTAGCAAACGCTGCCCAAAAAAGTTGTAAGATTGTCTGAAAATGGATTTAAACAGCACATTTTCAAGAGCCTATGATCAATACGAGAGCTCATGGTCCTGTTTAGATTTGTTTGATTTTCTACAAAAAGGTGAGAGTGACTGAAAAAGCTCAGATTAAGTCAGCTGGAGAAACGGAGCTTCTGACAGAGCAGTGCTTTCATCGCACCCCCAGGTAATGTTGATGACATCAGCTGCAAAGGACAAACGTTTTGGAGCGATGGGCGATACCAGTGAATTTTGTTTTGCTGCAATACCAAGTAACACAATATCAGTCCACTGCCTTTTGTTTTAAAATGCACTGATACTCATTTGCTATAATTAATGACAGACACTCTAACTACATTAATTATAAAGTCCTTTAATGTGAAAACGGGACTAGCTAGCACCTGACCTGATTCTTAACTGAAGCATCTTTCTAATCAGTAATATAAACAATGTATTTCAAGTATTGATCATTTTTGCATGAGAAACGATACCTCATTTAGTATCAATATCAATATTTGGTATTGATCAACCCAGCAATTGATATTAGAACTAGAATTCAGTAATGTTATGTACAGAATAGGGAGTTCATGCAGTTGTATGGCTGTATGTTTTTATTAAACAAATGGCTGGGCACTAAGAAGGCAGACTGACGTATCCAGAGAGTGCTGTACCCCAGAACAACAATGTTATAATGTTATGTTATGTACAGAACTGGAATTTTTTAAGAATGTATGTTTTTTATTACATGAGGGACCTTCATGAGTGCCAACTTTTGGTCAGTTACACTGTATTTGAGTGGGTTATTTGTTTTGGTTTAGGAGAAAAAGCCAATTGCACTCTTTGTACAAAAATATGAAAATAAACTTAAATTTTGACTCTTCAACTTGCTTTGGTTTGTTTGTTACATCACAACATTAAAGGAGCTGTATTAAGCTATTTTCTGATCTATTTTATTATGTTACTTCATCACAAACATACCTGGAGTTGTTCTTTGTTTCATTCATGCATGTTTAACACACACACTCTGCATATTTAGGCTGAGTTCTTCTCTCAGACTGAAAACACTCTGTTCCACATTGTGATGTCATGTGGTAATACAGGAAGTGCTCCACTATGTTTTTAAACTCCATACACCTTCACTATAATCATTTGGATTGGATCATTGGATTTCAGACGTGGAATTGCCAATCTCTACAGAACAAAAGGTAAAAAGTAACTGTTAACTTGAAAACTACAGCTTCATGACATCATGAGGTGGAACAGAGCATTTTAAGCTTTCGAGATATAGACAGCTTAATAATAAAGGGTTAATCAAACGTGAATGAAACAAAACATAACTCCAGGTATGTTTTTGATGAGGTAACAAAATTATAGCATGGCTTAAGAGTAAATTTTGCATAATATAGGACTTTTAAAAATGAATTATGAGGAAATATCTGTTGTAAGTAATCTGAGAAACGTGGTATTCAAACTTTTAAATGAGCACACAGGTACACATCCACATTAGTTGTCAGCATTTTAGGCAGTTTATTTGAAAAACACATACAAAAAGATCATATACAAGACAATAAATAAAAAAGAGACAGAACAGTTTGGATTAAGCTATGCAACTTTTTGCATCATCATTAGTAATAAATACAGTACAAAATCCACCCAGAGTGAATCTAAAGATTTTCCACAATATTCACTGATCATGTTATTCTTCATTATGATTTAGCTATTGCTTTCATATTATTGATACATACTTCTACTTCTCTATAAAATACTCAAGATCATAAAACATTGCGCGGTTACAGCAAAACAGCAGTGTGTTGTACAAAGATGGCCACTTCCCTTTTCACTGGCAGGTTAAAGCTGCATTGTGTAATTTTTCTGGTGGAGGGTCCATCAAATTCTTTCCTCTATGGAGATGTTATCGCTTTGTCTGGAATGTTTCACAGTTTGATATTAAACCTTTCTATTTTTATGGAGCCCAAACTAGAAACAAGTTACAGGTCAGATCTGTGGAGAGGCAACCCCGCTCACAGTCAGGATACTTGTTTTTCAAAGTATTTTTGAGCAATAAATCCACCTATAATAGAATAACTGTAAGGTAGAGCTGTTTAATGTCATACTGTGGAACATTTCAAGCAGAGCAATGAGATCCACAGAAACAAGCAGGTGACGGACCCCAACCAGAAAAGTTACACAGTGCACCTTTAATAATCAACATTTTTTCAGCAGCAAAGAAACATCTGAAATATTCAAGAAGGTACAGCATCATATGAAACACGTCTACAGAGCTACTCCCACATACACATAGGAAAACCTGAGAAGGACATGCATTAAAAAGCTTGTGCTTTAAGTTCTACTGTTCATTCCGGTTCATCAGCTTGAGTTAATACTATGGCTACTGTCCAGGATGCTCTGGAGCTATGGTTACACTGTGGAGGACATGGGTAAGGCCAGTGAGAGCACAAAATCAAATCAGAGAAAGTAAGACCAGCCAGCGTCATTCCAATTCTACACGTTTTGCAGGATTAGTAGAGTATTAATAAGAAATGCACACCAAAACAGTAGCTTATTATACCCAAGTGGAAAACACGCTATCTATATTGTATAACCACAGTACACCAGAAATTTGCTCAATAATCAATGGCTCAAGTTAGCAAGTTAGATACTTTCCAAAGTCCCACAAAGCATTTGCCAGCAATACATAAGAACAGATTATACAGCACATTGTGTGGGACCTAAAGCAAGAAGAATTCAATTGATATTTAGATATGATTGAATATTAAAAACAAACTAAATAAAACGCGGTAACAGTAAATAATGTAAATGTCAGCATGTGAATTATAGAGCCACATGAGGAGCTCAAAGCCCGTACTCTGCTTTGGGGAAAGTGCATAGGACAGGTTTTTATGTTTTCTCATTATTACTTGGTTTGATGGGATAGTACCTGTGGTTCATTTTTTATCTTAGTTTTAAAGAAGATAAGGTAAAACAAAAAAAGTTGGAAAACTAAGTAATTTTAAAAGTTCAAAAACACATAATTCAATCTATATGACACATACATTTAACGCACCCTTTAAGCATTCATGTAAGAAAATTGTCATATTTTGGAGGGGAAATTTGGTTAAAAAGGTTCCGCAAAAATCTTAAATCTATGTTGTAAGTCTATGCTGATGTTAGTGTTGTGTCTAACCTGTCATACACACTTTAAAGCAGCGATGTAATTAAAAAGTGAATGAATGGAATGTCATCCAGAATCAACAGCACCGTGCTGAAGAGAAAATGAACCAGGAACAAACCTGATTCATTCTCCACAAGTTTCTTTTTTCTCCTCGGAAAAGAAAACACAAACGGCATGCAAAAGCATCCCCACCGACCAATGCATAATGAGGTATAGTTTTTTTTATATTTTGTGTTATTCTAAATAAATATATTGATTAAATTGCAAAGTTATGAGATAGAGACATTAAATATTCCACCACAATAGCTAGCTAGCTACAGTTAGTAATAAATAATGATTGTTAAATACTTAAGGCATCTTTAATCACAGCATTCTATGTGAACTAGCAAACCTCCATTATCATCCATCTGTAATTTTTTGGATGGAGGTTTAATACAAAAAGAAAAAGCAACACAAACAGTCAAGTCACCCTCAAAAAATACACAAGAAAGCATGAAAATACTTTAACTGAACATAACACAAACCCCAGGACAAGAGGGACCCACGCCACCAAACCCAAATCAGGCAACTCCATATTATAGTGCATTACAAACACAAGCTACATTAGAACAACATTAATCTGCAGCATTGCAACGTTTTCTTCACTATGGTTAAACGGACAGGGACTCGGCGTCTAGTACCATGTCCAGATTGGCATGTGAGCAAAAAATAAAACAGACGTTACACATAAAAAGAAAAGAAACGAAAAAGTGGCAAAAAGACATTGAAATCGTGTTTTAAAATAAATGTTAAGAACGTTTGTTTGGTATTTTTCAAATGGATGGCTTTTTCTCCCTTTCACACTCTTCAAGCGAACTACGCCAACATGGTTCATGCATGATAAATAGAAAACGGCTTCTAGCACTGAACATTTCACAGTTGTTCTAGCAGTACCATACACTACTACCATAAGAGGGGAGACAATCATACGTATTCTAGCACAGATCACAGGCAGACGAGTTTTTCCCTGTAACACCAGACACAGTGGGAGCAACCAATATCAGGTAACATTTTAAAATAATTACACTTTTATTTAGCCTTAATAAAGCATGAGCAAAGACTTAAATAATAATGAAGAAATAGTTTTTCAACAGTCATACTAGTAAAAGGCAGATTGACAAATATTATTATTACTGATACTGACTGAGGTATTGGAAAAGTATCGATTCTCAGGTAAAAATACAGAAAATTGCAGGTTTTTTATCAGTTTCAGGCATTTTAAAAAGTATAATGTTTATTTAAATGTTTTTTTAAATCAGTTCAAGCTGGGGTGGAGCAATAATAATGATGGCTCTACATATGCCAAGTGAAAAAGTTTAAGTTTTAATACAAAATGCAGTGGTATTGATATCGGATTGATGTGATACTTGGCATAGTATTATTTGGTATCGGATCGAAACAAAAATCACTGGTGTTGCCCATCACTAAATAATACATGCTTTAAAGTAATGATCAGCTTGGTAAACCATTTGTTCATTATGGATTAAGTCTTTGTTCATGCTTTCTTAAAACTGAGGTGTAATTATTAAAAAGTGGTACCAAAAATTAAAATGAAAAGGATACACAGAGGCGATTCGCGGTTCATAGAAATTACATGTGCTTGCTTGTTCAATAGGCAATAAGGTTCTGGTAATATAGAAATGTCAGCTTTGATCTGTTGTGATGGCAGGACACTGGCACTGCGTCGTCATGGCGATAATGCCATGAAGAGGCCAAGGTGGAGTTGCTCTTAGCCGCAGAGCAACTGCACGAGTATCTAGGCAAATTAAAATGACTTAAATAAAGAACGTTTGACTTGATTTGAGTAGAAATTATTTGACAATTAAAATGATCTACCAGTGAAATAAAAGGTATTTTGTGCATTCAAGTTACATAAGGTGTTATTTCACATTTTAAAGGTGCACTATGTAACTTTGCTTCTCCATGGAGATGTTATATGTTTGCCTAGGATTCTCCATCGTATAACAATAAACAAACTGTAGCAATCTGTAATAGAAAAATGCAAGATGGATATAGTTGGTGCCTAATTGTGGAACATTACAAGCAAAGCAATACAATCTCCATGGACTGGAAAAGTTACATAGAGCAACTTTAAGTGCAAAGTGTACAGAGTACAAAGTACAAAAAGTCTTGCTCCTTTGTAGATAGTTTTACTTGTGAAATTTACTCAAATAAAGACACAGTTTCTTAATTCAAGTCATTTTAACATAGCCAGATTTTACTTTTTGCAGTGTGGCATCAGGTCTGCGTCTCAGAGCAACTTTGGTCTGGAGGCAGAGGTGGGAGATATATCGAAAAATGTATAATATCGCAATTGTTGTTTTCTAGATATACAAAAATAGTATATTGAGTAAATTGTCTATAATTAAGTATTAAGGGACAGAAAATCTCCCAAATAAGGGTACAAGGCTTTATTTCTGCTTTTATGTGGTTAACCGAGACAGTTACAGGCACATTTAGCACATTCCTGGTGCATTGTTAAAACACTGCCTGAATATTGTTGAAATAGTGCCAAAAAATATCCAAATTTTTCTCAATATCGCCCACTTCTATTTGGAGATGAGTTTAGAGGAGGGAGGGGGACTGAGGGGTGGCAGGTGCATTCTGGTCCTTCTCTGTGAATGGATGAGCTCTTCACTTTTATATGGTTCACATGCACAGACATAGTCCCTGTTTCTACTGCTCCACAATGACAACACAGCCCAAGCCTGCCGTACAGCATGCACATCTGGCCTCTGCTCTAGCTCAGCAAGGCCCATCTACGACACAACACTGAAGCCATGCCTGCAGTTAGCGCGTTAGCATCACCTCTCACGGCTACTAACTGGAAATCCAAACACCATGTTATAGACGACAACGAGGGATTTTTGGCTTTTTTTTTAATATATCGTTTTCCTCATTGCCTATGAAGATTCACCACACTGAATATTGTCACTGTTACAGCTGTATGTCACCCTTTAGTATTATTTTATCACGAACGGAAAAGCAAAGGCATTTGCTTGCTACACAACACTGTTACTCAGTAAATACTTAGTCAGTACTATAGTCCATAACACCACGAGCGTTCAGCTACAAGAGTCACACCAAACAACCTCATGCTAATCATTGGATATACGTCTGTACAGATGTGCTGAGGGCTCAGGCAGAGTGCAGCTTAAAGGAGTTTCACAGGCTCAGTGGGTCAAGGTTAGTGGCAGAGAAATGGCCTTAAAGGTACACTGCGCAACCTTTCTGGTCGAGGGTCTGCCACCTGCTTCACTCCATAGAGACGTTAATGATTTGCAACGAAAATAGCATTAAACTCCATGGAGACAAGCAGGTGTTTCCACCAGGCCAAGTTAGGTCACGACTGTGGAAAGGCGACCATGCTCACAGTAACAATGCATGTTTTAAGGTAGTTGTTAAGCAATAAAAACACCTTTAATTGAATAAATGCAAGGTAAGTTCAAAACCGTACTGTGGAACATTCCAGCCAAAGCAGGCGCTGGACCTCCCACCAGAAAAGTTGCATAGTGGACCTTTAAAAAGCACGAGAGCAGGGCATTTGATAGCAAAGGTAGTGTTCATATAGAGTAATCGAGAGCCTCAGCACATCTGTCCATCATCTGACCTGCTCCGCCCCCTAGCCCCACCCCTCGACGACTGACCACGCCCATCCCGTTGTGTTGTAGTTAGTGTGCTTATGTTCACCCCTCCATCATTGCTGTCTCCGAAGGCAGGCTCAAAGACGGATGCAGAGGGAGAGAGGAAAGGTTTTGGCAGAGCGTCCCCCGCAGGAGGCAACGGAGAATTACACGACCGAGAAAACAGCTGAGCAGTTGGAGAGTTATCAACTGTCGGGCGTCAGCTGGGTCTCAATGTCCACTCTGCAAATCGGACACTTCCTGCTCGTAGCCAACCACTGGTCCACACAGGCCTGGTGGAAGAGATGCATGCAGGGTAATCTCCTGGAACACAGAAACACACAGACAACGTTTTATTATTTGTTTCATTTTTACAGTGTTAATTTTGCCACCTAAAGATTTGACAAGAAATAACGTTTGCCGCAAGACTATGACCAAATTAAAATTTCTTCAACACTGAAATCAACTTGGGACTGAATCACCTGCATATCATAATTTCTTTTATAGCAACAGGTCTAACTGCCAGACCAATTAGGGCCTGTACCTGACCTTTATTATTCTGGTTCAGACAAAATTAGTGATTATCTACACATTTTATAAGGTATGGAAGCAACATCCAAGGACAGTTATTTTATCTAATTGGGCAGTACAATTTGAGCTAACATTCTAAAATTCAATAATATTTCATACAGTTGGGGGCTAACTGAAAAAAAAAAAAAAAAAGAAAATATGTGTGAGAGACTTATTTAACAGCCCAAATCAGTTCACCTCTTGTAGTTCCAGCTATGTCAGTTCTTTATGGTCAGATTGTGTTAAAACAAAGCTCAGACAGAGCAGAGCCTAAAGTTAGCATCACACCCCCAGGGAATGTTGATGGCATCAGCGGTAAAGTATCAATAGTTGAAAAATAAAAGTTTGTTGTTATATAAAATAACTCAAACTACCCCTATTGCTACTCACACCAACCAGCAAAACATAAGAAGAGCTGGTTAAACGCCATCTCCAAGCTACAAAAACAGAAAAGCAGACACCGCTGAATTTGAATTGTTTTCGAGGACACGATTATTCTGCTTCTGACCAACTGCCTCCCTTCAGTCGTGTAACAGCGCCGTGTCAAAGCGTTGCATTGTGGGAGCTGCTCGACTAAACAAACTGTGAAAAAAATGAGACATTCTATGGAGTCAGTGCCAAAGCTCCACCAGACTCTCACTCTGCACAAATAAGACTGCTTTCATAATTCTCCCCACAAAAACTGACCAAAGAAATCATCAAAAAACTCAATTTTCCTGGATAATAGGTTGGGTTCTCGTGGCATCACAACATTCAAAACACTCTCCACAGTTTAAAATCGAGGTGGTGAGGTTAGAATGTTATAGTAGTATTTGCTTGTTATAACCTGTCAAAATGCTAATGTTTTGGTTTGCTCTATAAAAAAAAAGGAACCGGTCACCAAAAATTAAATGGATTTTTGTTTTCACTATAGTGTTAAAAAGGAGGGGCATTATTGAGGGTTAGTCAATAGTACAAAACAGTCCAGCAACAGTGAAATCTCATTCTACTGTATCACTGCTCTGTGGCCATCGCCATGAGATCACTTCACTTCATGACACTGCTTCATTTATAACACTGAAACACTAACAGCCTATTTGAGACATTTACAGACAGTGAACTGGTTTTTCAGACTCACAGATGAGACATGTCAGTTGGTAGCCGTGCTAAAAGCGAATTGAACAGCTTGCAGTCATGCTTTTTGCAGTTTTAACACATGGCTCCTGGTCTTTTAATGCTTACTTAACTAACTATTGTTATATGAAAACTACTGGATCTCTCAGTTCAATTAAAATTCCATGAACATCCCTAAACACAGGTACACGAACAAGACTTCAAGCTCTAAGGTTCATTTTGCAAATTTGTGGACCAAATCAATCAGTTTCAGAGTGATGAAAATTAGGACCACTGCCACAGCAATTGAAAATTCTAAACTAAAACATTAGCATACATCTTGTGACTGGTGGAAAGTCCTGAAAATGTACAGCAAAACTTTAAGCTTCAAGATTCATTTTTCTAATTTCTGTACCAAATCTATAGATTTCAGAGTGATAAAAATTAGGACCACTTCTATAGCAACTGAACGTTCTAAAACAAAACATATTTTTTGAACGGTGAAAAGTCTTGAAAATGGCATTTATTCATGGGTTTCAACTTCCTGCTATATGCAACATTTTGAGGAGTTCCTTAAAAAGAAGTAATATTTAGTTTTAAATTGTTAATCACTATGGCAACGGTCATAATTCTGTATCATTCTGAAACGCATGGATAAATAGGAAACGGAAAGCCTTGAAAACTAAAAATATATGACTGCAAACTGACCCATTAGGCAAAGAATTCAGCGGTTATGCATTTGGAAAACTCAATTTTGGTGATTAATTATGCGTACCTCACATCCTCTCCATCCTCCAGCATTGACAAACAAATAGTGCACTTCTCATCAGTGTCCAATTCCTCATCGTCCAAACACATTTTCAGGTCTTGGGGTATTCTCTGCAAAAAATAATGACAAAAATGAGAAATTATTAGCTTGCGTTATGCAGGGGTGGGTTTCGAGTCTGTTTACGCCACGGGTATTTTGAAATGAGAATGAAATAATCAGCATTCCCTGTGAGAAAGAATTATTTGTGGTTGGATATTACCAACTCAATCATTTTTCTTCACTCGCAAATGATCTGACACATCCTTCCTGGACTATTTAGGTCATATTGCAGAGCTTTTGAAATCCTTGAGCATACATATCCACAGACTGCATGACTCATTTCCAGTGCAGACCAGCTTGCCAACAGAAATGAGTTTGACCTTTGAACCTGTGAGTGGGAAGATGCTCTGATCTTGTCAACTTGAGAGACAGCCACTTCTAGTGCAAGAGCGTATTTAAGCAATAGGAAGTGCGGTAGTAAAAAGAAAACAACAATAGATCACGCTGAGTTCACGTTGTAGAATTTGCAGGGGTCTATATAACTCTATGGAAGATCACTGTTTTTGAAAGAAATATCAAGTCTGTGACCCACAAATGTTGAATCTTTTCATTAACCATTTGGGATTGGCTCCACACACTTTATTCTATAGGTCAATGTTATTTAATACAGATGAGGACAGATAAAACGAACATTGTTAAAGCGTACATTTGTATTGTAAAACAGTGAGTTCTTGGGTCTAGCCTTTTGTAGAAATGATTTGTTTTCCTCTTAGTTATTACAGTGCAGTTCCTTGTAATAATTTCTTAACACCAACAATGTCTTTTTTATCGAGATGTTGATGTGGTCTGGAGCAGAGATCAGTGGAGGGAGAATTTTTTTGACTTTTTATGTATTAATTTGCAATGATAAAAAGTTTGTATGTTTTAAACTTCATTATCACTGCATTTTCTCACTTAGCAAACGTCTTGAGCCAGAAAACATGACTCTGCAATCAAATTTGTTTGTTTGTTTTTTCAGTGAGGGATGTGATCAAAAATAATTTCTCACACTTCAGATTAACAGAGTTTTGTGTTTTGCTCAATGATTCCGCAGAAATTCGCAATGTTTTTCAGTCCCCTGTGATATTTTTGTTTACTTTCTTTTTCATGGTAAGCAGCCTTATTTGTTTTGATATAGACAGACCACGCACATTCCTGATTGGCTGATCCACCTGTCAATCACGCCCATCTGAAGTTTGGGATATTCAGTAACTCACATCTGCACTGTGGAACTTTTCTGATGGAGGGTCTACCACCTGCTTGTCTCCATGGAGATATTATTGTTTTGCTTTGATTATTCCCCAGTATTTTAAGGTATTTTAGCTATAAAAAAAACCCTGTAATTGAACAAATGCAAGGCAGATAATAACTATAATACCATACTGTGGAACATTCCAGGCAAAGAAATAACATCTCCATGGAGACAAGCAAGTAGCGGACCTTCCATATTAGAAGTTACATAGCGCATCTTTAAAGACTTAATATTGATATCTGCAAATATCAGCAATATCTGCAAAAAATCTATAATTACCATCCCTAGTTTTAGAAGTTCATTAAAAAGTGTGAAATGTGCAGCACCTTCTTGTACTTGTGGGGGAAGGTGAATCTCTCGATGGTGGTCTGCACGGCTCCTCGGTTGACGCTGCCGAGTCGGTCTTCCAGCTGCAGCAGCTCCTGGAAAACCGAGATAAGAACAGTTTGTAAATTGGGAAAGGCTTCGCAACATGACTTCAAGTAAATATCATAACAGTTCAATATAAAAGCTTGGTTACATTTAATTAGCCTGTACTGGCTGTTATGCGGTTTCATTCACACATGTTTAAGTAACCTTTTATTATTCGTCTGTCTATATTTCCAAAGCTCAAAATGCTTCCACTTTCTGATGTCATGATGCAGTATTTTTCTAATTTTCCCTTTTGTTCAGTAGAGATTGGAAATTCCAGGGTTGAAATTATCCAAATGTTTCTAGTAAAGGTGCATGGAGCTTAAAAACATAGTGGAGCACTTCCTGTATTACCAATTGACATCAAAAGGTGGAACAGTTTTTTTGTTTGAGAGAAGCCTAAATATGCAAGGTTTGTGTGTTAAACATGTTTGAATGAAACAAAACACAACTCCAGGTTTGTTTTTGATGAGGTTACAACATTATAACATGGCTTAAGGCTCACAACAGTCAATTTTGTGTAATATGGGACCTTTAATATGGAGTTGCAGTTACGGATTTTATTTTTGTTTATTTTTAATCAATTTGAAATTGTAAAATAATTACATTTGTACACAATAACCTTTTGGGAAAAAAATGTAAACCTCAATTTCACGATTGTGCAGTTTTTTTTTCAAAATCTCGATTATTAAAAACTCAAATTAATCAAATTAATTTAATTAATTGTCCAGCCCTAATTAATAGAAATTAATAATCTGAGACATGGTTTATTGTTCGGTTTCATTACATAACACTGTGCAAATGATTTACAAAGGATATTCAGCTTTGAGAGAGGGAACATTAATTTATTCTGTCCCTTCTCAAAATGTAAATACCTTCTCTGACAAACATAACACAGTATGTGCTCATAATAAACAATGCTCTAAAATGAACAGGAAGGAACAATTAAATCTTTTGTTCAAATAGAAACAAATGTATGAGATTAAAGGCAGCTGGCGGCTCTGAAGCATCTGGTGAACAGAAACTGTAAATAAGAAAATGTCCTGAGCATCGGTCACACAGAAATGGTGATGAATGTGTGGCGGCGTGCGTGACTGCTGGAGAGAAGGAGAGAGAAGGGAGAGAGGGGAGAGAGAGAGAGAGAGAGAGAGGAGAGAGAGAGAGAGAGAGAGAGAGAGAGAGAGAGAGAGAGAGAGAGAGAGAGAGAGAGAGAGAAGAAGAGAAAGGAGGAAGAGAGGAAGAGAAGGAGAGGGAAAGGAGAGAGGACACAGAGAGAGACGAGTAGAGAGAGGATGGATATAGGGTGAGGGGAGGAGGAAGGCAAGGAAAGAAGAGATGACAGAAAGAGAACGGGAGGGGTTGAAAAAGAGGAGAAAAAGAGGACGAGTGATCAGAAACAGTGTTCACCTCGTAGCTCTCTCGTACAGCAGACGCGTGGCGGGAGGGGTTGAGGCTCTGCAGAGCGAGGAGGTGCAGCTGAGGATACGGGTAGTTTCTGATCTCATGAACAACCTGCGAGACCAGACACAAAATCACAGAGTTGCCTCCTGTGACGGGGCATCAGGTGTAATCTGAGAGAGCCAGGGGGAAGGGTAAAGAGTTCAACCAGATCAGGCATCTGCAACCTATACATACAGATCTTAGTATACTAGTATGTGGTAAGAGGTTTTGGTACTGGTTTAGTCCTGGTTTAGACCTGGTTTAGTTTTGGTTTAGTCCTGGTGTAGTCCTGGTTTAAATCTGGTTTAGTCCTGTTGTAGTCCTGCTTTAGTCCTGGTGTAGTCCTGCTTTAGTCATGGTTTAGTCCTGGTTTAGATCTGGTTTAGTCCCATTTTAGTCCTGCTTTAGTCCTGGTGTAGTCCTGCTTTAGTCCTGGTGAGGTCCTGGTTTAGATCTGGTTTAGTCTTGGTTTAGTCCTGGTTTAGATCTGATTTACTCCTGCTTTAGTCCTGCTTTAGATCTGGTTTAGTCCTACTTTAGTCCTGTTTTAGTCCTGCTTTAGTCCTGGTGTAGTCCTGCTTTAGTCCTGGTGTAGTCCTGCTTTAGTCCTGCTTTAGATCTGGTTTAGTCCTACTTTAGTCCTGTTTTAGTCCTGCTTTAGTCCTGGTGTAGTCCTGCTTTAGTCCTGTTTAAGTCCTGCTTTAGTCCTGGTGTAGTTCTGCTTTAGTCCTGCTTTAGTCCTACTTTAGTCCTGCTTTAGTCCTGCTTTAGTCCTGCTTTAGTCCTACTTTAGATGCAGTTTAGTCCTGCTTTAGATCTGGTTTAGTCCTGCTTTAGTCCTGTTTTAGTCCTGCTTTAGTCCTGTTTTAGTCCTCTTTTAGTCCTGCTTTAGTCCTGCTTTAGTCCTGCTTTAGTCCTGTTTTAGTCCTGTTTTAGTCCTGCTTTAGTCCTGGTGTAGTCCTGCTTTAGTCCTGGTGTAGTCCTGCTTTAGTCCTGCTTTAGTCCTGCTTTAGATCTGGTTTAGTCCTGCTTTAGTCCTGTTTTAGTCCTGCTTTAGTCCTGTTTTAGTCCTCTTTTAGTCCTGCTTTAGTCCTGCTTTAGTCCTGCTTTAGTCCTGTTTTAGTCCTGTTTTAGTCCTGCTTTAGTCCTGGTGTAGTCCTGCTTTAGTCCTGGTGTAGTCCTGCTTTAGTCCTGCTTTAGTCCTGCTTTAGATCTGGTTTAGTCCTGCTTTAGTCCTGTTTTAGTCCTGCTTTAGTCCTGTTTTAGTCCTCTTTTAGTCCTGCTTTAGTCCTGCTTTAGTCCTGCTTTAGTCCTGTTTTAGTCCTGTTTTAGTCCTGTTTTAGTCCTGCTTTAGTCCTGTTTTAGTCCTGCTTTAGATCTGGTGTAGTCCTGCTTTAGTCCTGCTTTAGATCTGGTTTAGTCCTACTTTAGTCCTGTTTTAGTCCTGCTTTAGTCTTGGTGTAGTCCTGCTTTAGTCCTGTTTAAGTCCTGCTTTAGTCCTGGTGTAGTTCTGCTTTAGTCCTGCTTTAGTCCTGCTTTAGTCCTGCTTTAGTCCTGCTTTAGTCCTACTTTAGTCCTACTTTAGTCCTGCTTTAGTCCTGCTTTAGTCCTGCTTTAGTCCTACTTTAGTCCTACTTTAGTCCTGCTTTAGTCCTGCTTTAGTCCTGCTTTAGTCCTGGTGTAGTCCTGGTGTAGTCCTGCTTTAGATCTGCTTTAAGTCTGACGTCAGTAGCATAATGTAGTTTCAGTATTGTCATTTATTTTTATTTTCGTTTTATCATTTCACAATATTTCCCTGTAGTAACGTTTCATGCTTCAGAAGGTGTTATAGTGACAGGTGCAGGTGCCGTGGCGCTCACCACTTGTGTCGAGGCGTTGTTCCGGGGGAAGTGGTGCATTCTGGGAGAGGTCAGGTAGTGCTGATAGTGCTGCGGCAGCGGGTGGATGTGGTACTGAGGAGGCAGCCCGGCATCTACGCTCAGGTCCCTGGAGAGAGAGGAGAGACGAGTTAGAAAAAAGAAGAGGAAGAAAGAGAGGGGGGTGGGGAGGAGAGAAAGACAGACAGAGAGAGAGAGAAAGAGAGGCAGAGAAAATAAGAGGAAGGAGGGGTGGAGAGGAAACAGAGACAGAAGAAACTGGCAGAGGAGAGAAGAGAAGAGAGGCAGAGAGGGAGGGAGGGAAGAGAGTGAGAGGAGAGAGAGATCAGAGGAGGGTAAGAAGAGAGAGACACGAGAGAAAGAGAGAGAAAATGACAGGACAAGAGAGAGACACGAGAGAGTGAGGGAAACAGAGAGAGGCAGTGAGATGTATAGACAGAGAGGGTGAAAGAGAAGTAGGGCTGGGCAAAAAATCGACTCAATTCATTACTCGAATTTGAAGTTCAAATTAATTTGTTTGGAAGAAAATTGATTATTATTTCCTCGTCTTTTTTGCTTTGGAAATTGCACTGAAAATGCAAGAAAGGCTTTTCACTGCAGTCACAAAGTTTAGCACAGGGCCACAGAGCCATGCAGCGCTGACTGCTTTGAAATCAGTAACGTCAAATTAAATGTCGGGGCTGCATGTTTAATGTTTAGTTTGTTTTATCTCATTCATAAAAGATTTCTCCAATGGCCAATGATCACTGAATACAATCTATTCAGTTTTAGTGACGACGTGGGAAAAATAAGAAATCGACAATTTTATTTTCAGGCAAAATGGCCCAGCCCTAAAGAGAGGAAAGTGAGACACAAATAGCAACACAGTTCAGCCAGTGTGTTCATCCCTTGTCATTATTTCACACTTTCTGCGATCTTCTCTGAGTCCTGGTGTGTGCGCTCATGCTACAACTGCAGAGCCTTAAATAATGTATCATCTTCCTCCTCTCGCTCTCAGCCTCAACTTACCACCATTTTTTTGTTTTCAAACTTCATATACCTTCACTAGAATCATTTGGATGATTTTAGAACTGGAATTTCCAGTCTCTACTGAACTAAAGGTAAATGGTAGCTACCAGTTCATGACATCATAAGGTGGAACAGAGCATTTTGAGCTTTGAGACAGACAGACTAATAATAAAGGATTACTCATGTGTGACTCATCATGTGTGAACGAAACAGGTATGTTTTTGAGGAGGTAACATTATAACATGTCTTAAAGCTCACAAGAGTCAATTTTATATAATATAGGAACTTTAAACTTAAACTTCAAAATCTGCTGGAACTAATTTGAGGTGATTTGACAAAGTAAATCATGCGGAAATGTTCCGAGCTTCATTCTCTCGGAGCTGCCATTGTAGCTCAAATAAAGCTGCGTTTTCAAATTAAGCCCTTGTTATATCCAGATACCAGACTGAACGTGCCGCTTTAAGATCTGCAAATTCAGCACAAATCTACAGAGTAATCAAAGAAACATGGAGATTTACAAGAGCTATTATACGCGCACAACTCCTTCACTGAAATAGCTGTTAGGCTTGGCATCTTTGAAATGAAGACTCAAAACCAGCATCTACAATCAAATACCATACTTATACCATACATTATACTACAAATAATACTGCAACTGCTGTCATAATTGTACCCAACATTTACAAGGCTAGTTAAAATCGGATTACTACAATGAACACAAACCAAACACAATAATAAGATCTCATGTGTCAGTTTATCAATGGAGTAACTGTTGTATTTGGAAGATAAAAGTACAATGATTTTAATCTTTAACATTTTCTCTTTCATTTCTGTGTTTGTCACAACTGTTTGACATGACACATTTCAATACTTTGCAGCTAATGTCATGAACATTCACTGGGGGTGCGATGCTAACTCAAAGCACTGCTCTGTCAGACACTCTGTTGCTCAAATTAGACTTAATCTGATCTCACCCAAAGAAATGATTTGTACACTTAAACAAATCTTTTACACGTATAATTACTGTCACACGCTAGCAAGCATTAGCCAACAGTTTTTCTCACCGTTTTGGTGAAAATCAAACCTAAAAACACCTAAAAGCACCATGGCAGCTGCTGAACATTCCGCCATTAGAGATAAATGTAGAACATCCCCAGTGCGATGCCTCTGCAAAGTATCAATATCCTGATATCCACTTTTTGTTGTGCATCTAAGCATAGCCACTGATCCAGGAACTAGTGTTAAATGGTTATCAGACACAACCCTGGATCAAGTACAATGATCCAGTGAATGAAAAAGTAGTAGCCTTTTTTGTATCTCTCTTTCTCCCTACTCTCTCTCCCCCGTCTCTCCCACTCTCTCTTTCTCTCCCTCTCCCCTCCTCTCTCTTCCTCTACCTCATCTCTCTCCAGGGACCCAAGTAGATAAACAAAGCTTCCATTGCGTATAGATATTTCAGTTATCGTTATTATGTTTATTGTAATGTCACTGTAAAACTCTATTTCCTTACCAGTCTGTTCCCTCGGCTAGGTAGCGCGGCTGCTGCACCACAGGCTGAGGGGGGACATGGATCGGGGGAGCGTACTCGTATCCCGGCCTCAGTCTGTGGGGCTGGTGTGGGACTCTCTCTGGAGTGCGTCTGTCAACACACAAACAGCACCAGGCTCTGAAAACATATTCTCACATTTGGACCTTTGAGACCTGACAAAGCAAAGTTTCGTTTTCTCATTTTCAAAGCTCAAAGGCAGTTGTTGTGTTTTGTTTCTCTTGAGTGTTTTATTTAAAACACGCAAGTAACTTTTCAGAGGAAGAATACGTCACCCGGTTGTTTCCAATGATATACTTCTTTGCCAAGAATATTCCACAGTATGGCATTAAACTTATCTCTTTCCTTGGAGGTCAGTTCTGTGGCAATCCTCCTCTTACTAGAAATGCATGTTTGCTGGTTCTTCCAAGTAAACTAAGTGAACCATGAGCCTGTGTAAAGCAGCATGTGTGGATTGATTCTGTTTTAATGATACCCAGATACTACTCAGATACTATTAAGTATTATCCGTTAACTATTAAAAACTCAAATCAACTATGCAGAGTATTAAACATGATCAGAAGTTCTTCAGAAGTAGTATTAAAGTACATTATTTTGTGTTGATAATGCATCTTGCCACATACGAACTGAAGAAGCTACTTTGAAGAGTTGTAAAACTAATTCAGCCTTCTTCAGCTTGTGTTCATTATAAGGTATGTTGTATTTGTATCGAATATCAAATGATTCCTTAATATCAAAATGGACTTTAAAACTTTTATGACGATGTCCCCAGTGCTGTACCTGGAGGGTGGCAGGATGTGTCTGTGCTGGGCCTCCAGGAGCTGCTGCTGCAGGAGGTATTGCTGGTGTAATGCCTGAGGTAGGAAGGGGGGGGCAGGGAGGTCCTGGAACTGTGGCGCGGGCATGGGATTAAGAGGGGGGTGCAGTGGAGGGCCATGCTGGTGACCCGGGGGAGCCAGGTGAGGGTTAATGCCCGACTGGGGCTGCCCGGGGTGGGGCATGGGGAAGTCCATGGGCAACGGGGCCTGAGGGCCTAACTGGAAGTGCCGGCAAGAGGTAGCATGGCTGTGCTGCTGCTGCTGCTGTTGCCGGCTGAAATGGGATCCTGCAGGAGATAAGACAAGCTGTCAGCAGAGCACCAGAGATTAGCTGGAATTAATAGTGGGTGAAATGTGGAGTCACTGTGTGTGATATAGCATGTTAATGAAGCCCTAGCTCTTACCTAGAGTGAACATACTTCTGTGGGTGGAAAATGGTTACCACAGAGCCATGAGCATGAATACCATTATTTGGTCTTATCACAATTCCGATCTCTGGTTCGACTGCCGGTCTTCGGATTCACAGAGGGAAACCGGATCACAAGGTAAAGTCGGCATTTACTAGCTCCTCAGCGCAGCTTGGTTTTACATTCGCCGCTGACAGTGCAGTAGAAATGTCATTGTAATTATTTAAATGTCTACTTGAGCTGTTGCCAGAATCACCTCATTTGACACTAGCACATTGAAGACAGTAACAGGACACAGAGCCCGGGTATTCACAGTGCTTCACTAAGTCTATTTAAACCACATGAGTTTAGAGGAAATAACTTGGATGCCTTTTCTCCTTTCCAGCCACAGCTATTTGGCAACTACAGTGAGCAGACTGCAGTACAGGCTCTATGGAGAAGACATGCTTACATAGGCTTTCTTTGAATACTGTTACTGTTAATAATTATGGGCTGTGACTGGTCCCTTTGATTGGGGAAAGGATGAAACATGCGAAAACATTTTGTATATAACATTTTAAAACCTGTTTTTAAGTGGCAAAAATTAAGCAGTGAATGTTAGCTTTTCACTAATTGAAAATGTCAAGTTTGTAATTCACCATGATGGAGTCACAAGTTATGATATGTACACAATGGAAATATTCAAATATGTATTACCACATTTATTTTTGGCGAAGTCTACATTGCATTTACAAAAAGAGTATGTTTGGAAAAGGCAGTGTTCATTTTAAAACCGTAATTTGAGAATTGGGAGTAATGGTTTTGTCTAGTTTGACATGTAGTCAATACAGCTGAGAAGACAAGGCAACGACCTTGTGATGGGGTCAAAGCCTGATGTCTAGACAAAGCTACAGATGCTATTGAACGTTTGGAACACTGCATTTCCAAAGCATCTCTGCCAAAACAATCAACATGAATGACAGCAGATAGACTATTTTTCAGGCCCGGTGATGGAGTCTATCTTTGTCGGAGCAGAGGGAGGAGGAGGTGGGGGTGTAAGAGAGGGGGTGGAGTTTTGTTCTGGGAGGGGGCAGGTAGGGACAAGGGAGAAGGAGGGGAGGAGGAGGAGGAGAATATATGGAAATCAGCAAGAAGCACACTGAAGGTTAGGAAAAACACTATTGTCTTTATTGAAATATATATTAGTATTTGTGAAATCTGTGTTTAATTTTCCTCTTTTGTAATAAATAGTAATAAATTCATGCAACAAAAATAAACAACATAGACTAAAAGGCAAGGCCCACCATGCTCCATATATAGGGTTAAAAAAAGAACATAAGCAGCATCCAATGAGCAGACGTGTTGGCTATAGCACATGATTTAAGTACAGCAGGATACATCTTTACTACAGAAAGATTACATTGGATTTGAACTAATCAATGTAGAAAAACATAAACAAATAAATTATGAATCATAAATGTGAACCATGCATTGAAAGTACTATTACCAGAACAAAAGGTAAAGAGAGACCACAACCAAACAATAAGACGTTATTACTAATAGAGGATCTTTTTTAGCAGTGCAGGAAAAATAGGCATCCCTGTGAAATGGATAGCATTTTGGCCTTAGGTTAGTGGGAAAATCAGAAGTGATGAACCACCAGTGAGCACATTTTGTTGACTTTTGTAATTTGTAATTTTGTTATAAATAACCCGACATTTCAGTGTGATTCAAAGCTTGAATTATTTTTGCAAAAAGGAACAGAAACAATTAGACAAAAATGGAAACACTTATGACAGGTGTTCAGGTGCAGTGTACGGTAAGTGAAGTTATTATTAGCTTTGGCATGCACTGGTTTCCAATGGGATTATTACTGACTTATGTACATTGCACCTTGTGCGAAGAGAAAAGGGGAGGATGAGCCAAATTCTGGTGTTCAACAATGCAGTGCACTATTGGAAGTCATGCAAAATGTATCCACTTTACAGGAATTTACAGCATGTTTTCTATCAAGACTGGATGGGAGGTACACAATGACATTCAACTGATTTCTACAGAGGATCTAAATGCTTAATCAGTGCTACAGCAAATTGACAGAAAAAAAGACAAAAGGTGCTCTGGACTAGGTGTTAGCTATGTTTAGTTTGTTTAACATGAAAGTCTATGGCTGAACACATCTGGAGAGGGGGGTGCTTTTAATACCAATGCCGTCTTCTGATGGAAAGAGGAAATGAAGAAGGGGTTCACAATACAGCTAAATGCAGAGAACAGGCAGAGGCCACGCCACACCACACAGCAGCAGATGATCATTAGCTACACAATGGGGGGGACGACAAAGATCTGATAAATGCAGAATGTAGAGCCAGCCTCCATACTATGAAACAGGGAAATAAGAACAGAAATAAAAGCACAATGAAATCACTGATGCCACTGTTGTGAAATTAATGTTACACTGGAGCTTTTAATTCATTGTTTCGTATGTGACCGCAGACTCGGCTCTTGCCATTGGGCAGCCAGAACAGCTACTGAATGGCAAATTAGCATTAAATAACAACACAAGACGACTCGGAACACATAATTGGCTGCGGATCGATTCGTTAATGCACAAATTGACGAATGTAATTGTAAAAATGCGGCTAAAAACACGAAAAGGCTGGTAGAGACAGATGATCTTGAAATGACATCATCCGGGCACAGATACGCTGAGTGGCTGGAGAGGCTACGTCTATTTTGCGGTATTTTTACAGTCCACATACCACCATGGAAAACACTTCGCATCGTAATGTTATCAGCCGAATCAGCGTGCCAATAAAACAATTACACGGCTATTACTGTCTCACTACATCCACTGTGAGGGAATGTCTTTTGGTCATTAAGTAAATTGCTACAGACGTCCATTTGAGAGGGTCCTTTGTGACAGATATTTCCGTTCCGACGTACAGGCGAGCTAGCGTAGCCTACCATAAACGACGCTATGTTTTATTTCATATGCTACAAAACAAACCGCAAAGGAATAACATTTGTTTGTTAAGAAACCTACACGAAATGAGTGCGAATTGCGGGATGTTTAGCGCTCTAGATTGTTATTAGTCTGTGGAGCAAGTCAATCGAGCTAATGTCAGGGCTAAGCTCAAGCTAGTAAAGCTAGCAAACAGCTGCAGTGCATATTAAGATAAACAGGGCACATGTTTTGGGTCGATGAGAATCAGAAAACCATACCTCTATTTCTTACTGAGCCGAATACGGGAAGAACCAGATATCCGACATGCACTAACACCATCCTGGGATCCGTGTGTTACAGTTCCGCGGGTTTATTCGGAGTTTAAGCAGGAGTAGCCCATGCGGATCGACATTCAGGCGGCTGCGTGTTGGATGTGGCTAAAGGCTAAAACACCTCGGGCAGCCCGACCGTACGACTGTCTCCTCCGCCCGGCTGCCGATCACAAAAGCAGACAAGCCACGGGACAGCGCAGGCACAAGAGGGCGCTTCGGAGAACAAACATTTCTCTGTTGTTTTGAGGCTGATGAAGCGCTATAAGCGGCATACGTAGTCCACGGTGGGCTGGTCTCATCTCAAACATTATTATTTTGCTCTGAATGAACACTTTAGCTCAGGCAGTGTTCAGAGAAAACATGATTATGTGTTTACCCAAACGGCTCACATGTTTTTCATTAACGCTTCATAACATGGTTTTCTATAAATTAAATGTACATATTGTTAATCCATGATTCCACCCCATTGATCTATTAAAATAACACACTCTGAGTGTCTCATAGTGTGACTTTTTTTTTTTTTTTTTTTTTTTTTACTAAAAAACGTGAAGGACATTTTTTTTAACCTTATTAGGTAATGGGTTTAAGACAGTCATGAATGCATTTGTTTTTACGCAGTTTGCTTTTATATATGTATAAAACAAAATGCCACTTTGCTCTGTGGATAGGTGTAAGTAAACATTTGTGTTGTAACAGTTGAAAGAATGCATCTGGTTCAAAGTAATTGTTATTCCCAATCAAATATGAATTGTTGTTGTATTTGTTACAGCCTACAGTAACAAAAAGAGAAAAAAGACAGAATAAACTAATAAACTGATAAATTGAGTTTATTAGTCCTCCAGGACACAAGGGGGCGGTGTTGCGCCGTGTGTCTGTGGAGCAGCGCTTCTGTGGCATAAATAGAAGAAGGTTCATTCAGCCATTACACTCTTCTCACGGAGGGACGCGCCGCTACTGGAGGACAGGTCATCTGCAGCCCTACAAAATGTTATCCGTGAGAGTCGCTTCAGCTTTGGCCAGAGCTCTGCCCAGGAGAGCCGGATTTGTAAGTGCTTTATTCAACTATTGGAACATTTTGGGCGGTGTAAATTGCAAAGTAATGCCTGTTTTTTGATTACGTTAAGGGCAATGTCGCAGGCCGCTAGCCAAAGCTAATCTGTCATTTGGAACATTGCGTACCGGTCACCCTGAAAAGCTTTAGCTGTATGGATGCATCGTGCTATGGAAAATCGAATAATATTGTGAGATTTTTGCATTTGTTGTTTGCCCTTGAATCAGACTACATGCCTTCACTGTACGGGCAAACCCATTAGTCCTGTGCGGCAGAGCTAACTATGCTACCAGCCATTGAACCACGCTGTGAAGGTCAGAAAGCCTAACAGCGCATGTTCTCTGCGCTACACGGAACTTCATACGACACCATAACTGCGCTTTTAAAAGGGTTCTTATGCTTTATTTTCAGTTTGTTTGCAAATGCCGTCAACAAATAAAGCGTCTGTCATTGACTCTAGATCTCAAAGACTGTCCCCGCTGCCTGTGTTGGGGTCAACCACCTCCACACAACCAGACCATGGCTGCAGAAAACAGGTGAGAAAAGACGTATTTCACTCCCCTCAGTGTTTTTAACCAAATGCCAAAAGCCAAAAGTATTTTGTCATAGAAAGGTATTTGTGTTCCATAATGTCTACAACAAAATTGCAGACAGACTTATTCAGTGCATTCCAGGGTAATAAAATGGTTAGTACATTTTGCTAATACAAGCTGGAACATTCAAGTTATAAACTATATGCCTACAAGAATTGAAGTCACTAATCTATATATCAAAACGTGCAAATGAACTTCTTTTCTCAACTTAAATTTAATTTACAGGAGAATTCATAGTGGGGGGTCTTTTTGTTGGAAATGCTACTTTGTGGCTTGTTTTTAGAGCTTAAAATGTCTTGCAGGCACCGCTGAGGTGTCTTCTATCCTGGAGGAGAAAATCTTGGGAGCAGACACCTCTGCTGACCTGGAGGAGACTGGACGTGTGCTGTCCATTGGTGATGGTATTGCCAGAGTCTACGGTTTGAGGAATGTCCAGGCTGAGGAGATGGTGGAATTCTCCTCTGGACTGAAGGTATGAATGAATGAATGATACTTGTAAACTGCTGAACATATGATTAGACATGGAAACCTGACATTTTGTATTTTTGTATAAGGGCATGTCTCTGAACTTGGAGCCCGACAATGTTGGTGTTGTGGTGTTTGGTAATGACAAACTGATCAAAGAGGGCGACATCGTCAAGAGAACTGGTGCCATTGTGGATGTTCCTGTTGGAGAGCAGCTGCTGGGCCGTGTTGTGGACGCTCTGGGAAATGCCATTGATGGAAAAGTTTGTGTCTGATTTTAATTTTACAGTTTAGTTTTCTCTTTAGTGGTTCAGAGGTTTATGGTATTTCTTTGTCATTCAATTTAATCCAGGGTCCCCTTGGCTCCAATATTCGTAGACGTGTGGGTCTGAAGGCCCCTGGTATCATCCCCCGCATCTCTGTGAGGGAGCCCATGCAGACTGGCATCAAGGCTGTGGACAGTCTGGTGCCCATCGGTAGAGGCCAGCGAGAGCTGATTATTGGTGACAGGCAGACTGGGTAAGCACTTTTGAAAACGTCTATAAAATTATAAATGTAAAATAGACTACCTTTTTTTAAAATTAAATTTTTATATTTAGAAAAACTGCCATTGCCATCGACACCATTATCAACCAGAAGCGTTTCAATGATGGCACTGATGAGAAAAAGAAGCTGTACTGTATCTATGTGGCCATTGGTCAGAAGAGGTCCACTGTGGCTCAGCTGGTGAAGAGGCTGACTGATGCTGATGCCATGAAGTACACTATTGTGGTGTCCGCCACTGCCTCTGACGCCGCTCCTCTGCAGTACCTGGCCCCATACTCTGGCTGCTCCATGGGAGAATACTTCAGGGACAATGGCAAGCACGCCCTCATCATCTATGATGATTTGTCCAAACAGGTGAGTGGTCTTGATGACAAAATTACACCATGGCACGCCTAAAGACTGACACCAGCAGTGAGTGACTGTGCCTCCCTTTTTCCCCCTCAGGCTGTAGCCTACCGTCAGATGTCTCTGCTGCTGCGTCGTCCTCCTGGTCGTGAGGCTTATCCCGGTGATGTGTTCTACCTGCATTCCCGTCTGCTGGAGAGAGCTGCCAAAATGAACGACAACTTCGGCGGCGGCTCCCTCACTGCCCTCCCTGTGATTGAGACCCAGGCCGGTGATGTGTCTGCTTATATCCCCACTAATGTCATCTCCATCACTGATGGACAGGTTTGTTCAGCAAACTTACATTTGTTTTACCCCTTGAATGTGGTACTGACTGCTTGTCTCTGCTCTAGATCTTCTTGGAGACTGAGTTGTTCTACAAGGGTATTCGTCCAGCTATTAATGTAGGTTTGTCTGTGTCCAGAGTAGGATCTGCTGCCCAGACCAGGGCTATGAAGCAGGTATGTGTTTTGGTTTTTTTTTAATATATGTTTTAAGTGTGATAAGCTTATTGAATTTTTTTTTTCTTTTTTGATAGGTGGCTGGTACCATGAAGCTGGAGCTGGCCCAGTACCGTGAGGTGGCTGCCTTCGCTCAGTTCGGCTCTGACCTGGACGCTGCCACTCAGCAGCTGCTCAACAGAGGTGTGAGGCTGACAGAGCTGCTCAAGCAGGGACAGTACTGTAAGTTTGGCATGTTGGTGTCACTTGTTTTTTTTGATATGCTGGAGTTGAATAAAACACCTGTATCTTCTTGTAGCTCCTATGGCCATTGAAGAGCAGGTTGCTGTCATCTACGCTGGTGTCAGGGGTCACCTGGACAAAATGGAGCCCAGCAAGATCACAAAGTTTGAGAAGGCTTTCCTGCAGCACATCCTCAGCCAGCACCAGGACCTGCTTGGTGCAATCAAGTAAGGCCTTTCCTTATTAAAGGGTAATGACTGTTACACATGACTGTATTAACACTTTTTCATTTTCCCCAGGACTGACGGCAAAATCACAGAGGCATCAGATGCTAAACTTAAGCAGATTGTTCTGAACTTCTTGTCCAGTTTTGAGTAAAATAAGCACTTGTAATGAACTTCAGTGCGCTTAACCTGTCCTGTTCCTGTTATTGTTTGTGACACACTGAAGGCCACAACCTCCATGTACAGATCCCCCAAAATAAAGTTTTACAACCTAAAAGATTCTGTTCATTGTAGAGGTTTGTGCCCTTAAGAGCGTATTTTCCTAAAATGGTCCAAGACTGAGGTGTCAAATTCAACACAAGCAAAGGCTTCTATTGTGCTGAAACTGTTGATGTAAAAAGATAATTAGCTTGTTGAGATCCCGAGAGGAAAGTTTGGGCTCTGTTTCTCAGCTGTAGCCCAAATGGAGTGTTTGATACAATGGTAATAAATTACTCTAAAACAAGCCAAATGAGTTTTATTGTTTACTCCAGTTGTAAATCTGTAACATGCATGGACACGGTAATGCCCATTGGAAAACTGCTCACTGATTCCAGCAGAGGTCACTGGTAGTCCACTGTTAGTCGATGGTCAGAGGCTTATTGCATGCTCACTATGTCTTTCATTAAAATAGGAGAGTTAAAAAGGGCTTGCACACATCAGTATTAAAGTTGGGCAAAATGTTCAATGACCAATAAGCTTGTATTCATATTTTAACTTGTCACAGAATTTTCAAAGGTTATATTTAAATTGCGTTATTTTAAAGATGGGATTACAGTAAGGACGTCTTGACTAGACTTCATCTTAAACAGCAACATGTTCATGCAAGTAGTTCACATGCTAAAATAAGGATAAGTTGGAAGTGAAATGATTTGTCTTTTGGATTCCATTTTGTAGGGGTCACTGATGGACAATAGCAGGAACTTGATTTGACACATTTACCTTGTACATGCTTTATTTTATAGAAGTAGTTAATGCTGTCATTTTACATTCTATAAACCAAGTTTAAACAAAAGTTGTCATTTCCCTTTTGTTGGTTCCCATTGTTTCAAAACAAGACAAGACAATACTTTTATTTCCCATTTTCACATTGGTATTTTAAATGTTTTGGACCACAACTTCCAACTATAAAATTATTAACTGACTGTACATTTATGAAAATTCATTTGATATAGTAATTGCCATTTTCCTTCTTGGTCCATTGTAAACAGTGTGGTTCTGCTGATACTTGGCTGGTTAGAGTGGGACATGTGACTGAAAGAAAGGGGCAGCTGTGAATGAGAACTATTGTAGAGGTCACAGACAGTGACACTGGACTGTGTAGAAATAGCGCACAATGGAAGAACCACCATATACTTTCATAGCAAGCTACTTTAAAGGTTCACTATGTAACTTTCCTGGTGGAGGGTTGGAATATTCGGGAGTATAGCATTAGATATATCTATCCCCCATGGAAACAAGCAGATCACATCACCAGGCAAAGTTACATGTCGGATTTGTGGTGCCCCTGATCTCAGTAAAAGTGTATGAGGTTCAAGTTTGTTTGTTTTTTGAGACGTAAAACACATAAATTAATGTATTAAGTTTAATATCATACTGAGGAACATTCCAGGCAAAGCAGAAACATCTCCATGGTGGCAAACTTCTGATCAGAAAACTTACAGTACATAGTGCACCTTTAAGCTCTATGTTTGTTTTCTATGTTTTCTGTGCAATACTCTCTGTTATACTGCAATTCTTGACAGATTTGTTTTCAAACAACTGCACAAAGCACAAGCAAAAAGTTACAAGTGATTCAGGAAAAAATAAATAAAATAGAAATTACTTAGTTACTCAGAGCAGCATACCAGTGCTTCAAGCCAGTACCATCAATTGAAAATAGCTTCTGGGTGGGAGCCGAAATGCCTTGATCACAAAAACAGAGTCCAGATAACCACCGATGAAACTTTCTCTACATTAAATCACTCCTGAACAAATGAAGGACTACACCGTCTCATATACTGTATCTTGCAACATCAAAAAAATTATCTTTTTCCTCCAATGGTTGTATTTTTGGTAAATCTCTTGACAATATGCCTCAGAGTTTGCTTCACGTTAACATACTAAATTGGCCCCATCTTGCAAAAAAACTGATTAGATTGTGAATGTAATACAGAAGAATGCAAAAAGTAATTTGTATTTTAGCATGGACCATTGCTTCTTTTTAATGTTATTTGTGTTGGTTAGAGACAACATTCACAAAACCTTAACTTTGGATTCAGACTTGTTGTTCGTAGTTGTAATGTATTTTCCAATATGGTTTCACTATATTATAACAAAAATACACTTTGTCTTACAAATTAAATTACCTCAACACACTGCAAAAACTAAATCTAGCTAAGTTAAAATGACTTGAATTAAGAAATTTTATCTTGATTTCAAATATTTATAGTGGACTTAAAGAAAAAATGTTTATTGCCTGCAATGTTCCACTGATTTGTGCTAACCGTATCCATCTTACGTTTTACTTTATTGCTAAAATTACTTGCTTGTTTCCATGGAGATAAGTTAAATGTTAAACAGTGGAACATTCTAGACAAAAGTATAAGCTCTCCATGAAGGCAAAGTTACATAGTGTACCTTTAAAATAATAAACAAAATCTTATGTTACTTCAATTAAGATTAAGTAAATCTTATTCCATTGGTAGATCATTTTAATTGTCAAATCAAATCTACTCAAATAGATCAAGTTAAAATGTTTTTGAATTTTTCTTTTTTCTTTTTAACCTATTACTTTTTGCAGTATAATGTCTCCTGACTTCAGCAAACAACAGAAGTCACACTGGTTTCATGCAAGAATTTCTAAAATGTATCTCCTCCGCACATTCCTAGAAATTACCAGTCGTGGTATTTGAACAGCGACAGACAGAGATTTCACAAGTAAATAAAATCTGAGCCTGGGAAACTTTATATTGGATTGGATTGGAAGCTATTGCAGCCCAATGCATTATGGGAACACTGCATCTCCAGTCTGTGGGTCATGTGTGTAATAGGATTGCAGCCTAAGCTTTGGCCTTGGTGACACCTGTCTGCTGGGGAAGATAAACTCCTGTCACTAATGTTGTGAAACAGTCTGTTAAGTAAAGTGTAACCGTTTAATCGATGGAAATCTCAAATAGATTAGTATAAAATAGTAAAAATCTGTGAAAAGTAGAAAGAAAATACTGCAATTTGTATTTTGATTTAAAAAAATGGCTATTGATATTGAATTTTGGAATTACTGTTTCTAGGTATTTGGAATTAATTGGATTTTAATCAATATTACAATTATTGCTCCAATCAATTGCAAAAAAAATGGTTCTGTTCTAAAGTATATGGGCACTTTTTCAGCTTTTTTACAAACGCTGGAGCAAAGTTGCTTTTATAACAAACACAAAATATTAGCCTACAAATAAATGCTAATAAGTATTCGTCCTCTACAGGTTAACACTTGCCAGCCCATAAATGACTTTAAAATCATTTCACGTATGACCCAAATAATGATCATATGGAAAATTATTGTGCAACTGCCACAATTACGTAACTTTTACTTTTCTTCAGTATGACAGATTATATTTGCATGTTGGTGGTTTTGTTGGTAAGTAAATGATCCACCCAACGCATTGTCTCCACACTGCACTACTCAAATTTCTCTTTTTCTTTGCTCTAAGGAACAATGGATAAAAACCAATTACACGTGGTTTTGTGTCATTTTGTCTTATTAAAGTTGCACTGTGTAACTTTATGAGTACACCGCCTGCTTTTTTCCACGGAGATGTTATTGTTAAGTTCTGAAAAGTTCTGTAGCATCACATTTAATATTCTAGCTTGCATTTAGTTAATAAAATGTGTTTTTATTACTGACAAACGTTTCATTTCAGGTAAAGCAGGAAAATCCTCATAGAGACAAGCATCCACAAGATGAGTTACATGTGCACCTTTAATGTTGTAGACTGAAAATAACTTAAATAATGAAACAGTTTGATGTCAAATTATAAAACGCCCTTTAATCTTTCTGTATTGCTCAGACCAATACAAGATTTGCATTTTCATACAGTAAAATCATTACAATAATTATATGTACAATAAAAATTAATTCAACTGCCCTGAAATGCAGCCATTATTAATCTAAGGCAAAAATATATATAAATTATTCCGTAGTTCAGTCTTCTTTGGGTTTAAAGACATCCAGGTTTTCATTTTCACAGGTTGTACAGGGCCACTGGTGTGCGCACAGATGCTCATTATATACTAGGCAAAAGGAATTCATTCATTCACGATGGCAGCGTAACACAAACTTACTGTACATTCGTAGCCACATTTCCGCAAAGTAAAAAAAGCCTTGTTTTGTCAGGAAATCAACCATAAAACAGTTTTTGTCTCACAATAAAATGCACAATTTACAAATAAAATAAAATAAAAACTCATGTCTTAGTGCAAGGTTGTGTCACCTGTAGTGCGCACAGTACATAGCAGCTAAAGGCCAAAGGTGATGCAGGAGTTCTTTGGAGAAGAGATACAGGTTTGAGTTTCAGCCTGTGCTGCCATAGTGGTTTTCTCGTGGGTTTTCTTCTAAACTCGTGTGTGAGACACGTTCTTCTTCCTCCTCTTGAGACACCACTGGGTCAATGGGCTGCTCGAAGAAGTTAGTCACACAGACAACCTGCAGAACATAACATGGGGAAAAAATTATAGAATGATTTTTTGACTTACTAATTTCAAATTAATAAACAATACACGAGATTGACTCTTATGAGCCTTAAGGCATGTGATAATGCAGTTACCTCATCAAAAACATATCTGGAGTCGTGTTTTGTTTTATTCGCACATGTTTTTATTATTAGTCTGACTCCAAAGCTTAAAATGCTCTGTTCCATGATATCATATAGCAGTAGTTTTCAAGTTAACAGCTACAGTTTACTTGAAGTTCAGTAGAGTTTTACGGTTACTGGGCTGAAAGTTTAAAACACAGTAGAGCACTTCCTGTATTACAAGGTGGAACAGAATGCTTTCAGTCTGAGAGAAGAACTGAGCCTAAATATGCAGCATTTGTTTTGTGCGAATGAAACAAAACAAAAAAAACAAACCTCCAGGTATGTTTTTGAGGAGAGGAGGAAACAGCATCATAACATAGTATATGGGCTCTTTAAGTTCATACTACAAAAGATTATGATTCTTTAAATTAAAAAGCATCATGGTTTATGTAGCCACTCCTGCATTTTTCCCCATGGGTTATTTGTTAGAGGAAGCTTGATCAAGGCTAATGAGCTACGTGGTATCTAACGAGCACAAGACCTGTAACTTTATTTAAAATCTGCTTCTGTCAGTATTGAGACTGTTGTCATGGTAACCTATAGTAACAGACCATCAGCCGAGCCGTGCTGAGAGTGTACAATTATACTAAAGAACTCATACAAACTATTAGGGAGCTGGGCTTTTTAATTAAATGTTTCTCTTTAATACTCTAATAATTTGGCTTTTATAGTATATTTACAAAATACTGAACTTACATTTAAAATGGCCACCAGTCCTCCCTGTAGCAGCCCCATCAGCACGTCACTCCAGTGGTGTTTGTAGTCAGACACTCGGGACAGACCAACATAAACAGCCGTCGCAATCAGGAAAAACTGGAAGGTGGGGCGCAGGAGCCTGGTCCAGTTCGATTTCAATCTGGCCTGAATGTACAACTGCATCAGACCAAAACATCAACATTAGACTTATTTGAATTACAGTTACATGATACAAAGTCAATGTCTGAGCGTCATAGTGCCATTTCCTCATTAAAATCAGGTTTTTAGTCCTTAAAAATGTACTCTAAATCAAAGAACATATGCTTTAATCTGGTACTTTGAACTACAAACAGAAGTAGATCATAGTTTTACATTTTGTCCAAACTGCGATATTGATTTAAAACATCTTGATAATAGAAAAAAGGTCCTTTGACTTCCTATTCAAAAAGTGGTAGGCCCCACCTCTTCATAGTGACAAGTAGGACTCATATCTGTCTCACTATTTAACAGATATTTCATGCCACTAAAAGCGACAGCTCTGCCGCGCAACATGTAAACAAACAGCACCATGTGGTGACGTCATCGGACTGTGGCCCAGTTCGGTTGTGCAGGTGTGAGTCCACTATTCCTAATATGGGACTCTGCCACAAATTCACCCCTTTGACCGCTAGCCTCGATGAGTTTCATTTGACTGGAGCTGAATGCTATGAGTGACGGCACATGGATAGAACCTTATACTAATTCCAAGGGCACGCTTTGTCAATATGTAAATGTAGAAAAAACTACTTACAGCAAGAAACATCATGCAGTACATGGAAAATGAGGAATGGCCGGAGTAAAACGAAAGCCTAAAAGAGACCAAAATTAGATCAATTAGATTATTATGAAACACAAAAAGGTCCTATATTATGCAAAATTGACTCCTGTGACCTTTTAGCCATGTTATAATGTTGTTTCCTCATCAAAAACATACCTGGAGTTGTGTTTTGTTTCATTCAAACATGTTTAATCCTTTATTATTAGTCTGTCTACATCACCTTGTGATGTTATGAAGAGAGCTATAAGCGCTGCAGTTTTCCTTTTTTTTCCAGTGGAGATTAGCAATTCCAGGTCAGTTTAAAAACACAGTGGAGCACTCCCTGAATTGCCACATGACATCATAACGTGGAACAGAGTGTTTTCTGTTTGAGAGAAGAACTCAACAGAAGAATGAAACAAAAGACAACTCCAGATATGTTTGTGATAAGGAAACAGCATAAAATAAATCATAAAATAGTGTAATATGGGCCCTTTAAAATGTAACATGATTCTTAAAAACTATCATTTCTTATTTTGGTACATACATTGCTTAAAAACCCATTCACGTGGCTGTGGTTTTCTTTGGCCAGTGAAAAATGCAGACTTGTGTATTAATGGTTGTGCATGTTTTCAAATGTTCCAAATTAGTCAACCCTGAAGGCATGAACAACAAGGAAGTTTTATGTAGAAAGTATCTGAAGAATTACTATAAAATATTTTCCAAAGTGCAGTCTTGCTCAAAATAACTCAAAATTAAAATGGACAAAAAGATTATTAATAAAGTGTGATGATAAGGGCAAAGTATGATTCTAAAAAGGTCATTTCCCCATTTATAAATAGCTATAAACATAAAAAAATTAACAAGAATGTATAGAAATATATGGTTGAGGTTATGGTCAGAGACTCAAGTTAAAGAATTCATATTACACTCTTTTCTGATCTGTGCTACAATGTTGTTTCCTCATCAAAAACATGTTTCATTCACACATTTAACAAACCCTGCATTTGGACTGACTTCTCTCAAACCCTCTGTTCCACATTGTGATGTCATGTGGTAGTACAGGAAGTGCTCTACTGTGTTTTTAAACTCCATACACCTTCACTAGAATCGTGTGGATGATTTCAACCTTGGAAGTGCCAATCTCAATTGAACTAAGTGAAAAGGTAGTGGTTAACATGAAAACTACCACTACATGGCATCACAGGCACAGGGTGGAACTGAGCATTTTCACTTTTGGAGATGTAGATAGACTAATAATAAAGTGTTACTCAAACATGTGTGAATGAAACAAAACACAACTCTAGGTAGATTTTGGGGAGGCAACTACATTATAACATGACTTAAAGCTCACAAGAGTCAATTTCTTGTAATATAGAACCTTAATCCTAAAAAGAAAAGAAGAATATTTTCTAACAATACTATCAAAAAGACTGACCAATGCCATGTGGCTCAATCTTGCACAGACGCAATAGTTGTTAACTGAAAGGCCTTTAAGACAATTAGGATTTATATTGGACCCTGCCCTCCACCTGAGATAATGGAATGATCAAAGTCTAGATAGTGAATCTAGTCAATGTGTTTGCCTATTGGTAATCTTAATATTCACACCTCGTCATTTAGTGAACTACTCCTACACGCGTCACTGCTTTCTGGTGAAATAGAAAGACTCATCGATGTTATGCAATTCAGTTCTTGTTCAATTAAAACTGTCTTATAGCTAGACACTACGCTTCCCTCTTTTTAACCAGTAGTTCCTAAAGTAGAAGTCAAGATGCAATGTAATTTTAAAACCATGACAGTGCATTTAATCTTCTTTCCATGTTTTGCAACTTGCTTTTTCACATTATGTCAATTTCATTTTGCCGTAGTTGGGTCTTGGATCAGAAACATGGTTATTTTGGGGGGTCATTCCTTGAAAACTTTGGAAAACCACCGTTTTAAATGATTAACTGATACTTTGCAGTGACAACTCATTGGGGTCTTCTACACGTATCTCTATCGCGGAATATTTAGGAGTTACCATGGTGACATAATACATACATTAGCAAACACTGGCAAAATGGATTTAAACAGCAGATTTTCAGGAGCCAGTGATCAATATGAACGTTCACGGTCCTGTTTAGGCGTTTGATTTTCAACAAAAAGGTGAAAGCGACCAACGCTAGCTATCTTGTGTATCTTGTGTATTTGCGTAACAGAGCTTCTGACAGAGTAGTGCTTTCAGTTAGCATCACACCCCCAGAGAAAGTTGATGACATCAGCTGCAAAGTATCAACAGGCCTCAAAATGGCGTTCAAAATGACGGCAATCAAAGAATAAACTAAGTGATGGCTGTATTATTTAACCCTTACAGTCTGGTTTCAGTACCTGGCCTCGTCCACTAGAAAAGGCTCTCCGGTGCAGGTGAAGTTCTCGATGTAGCCCCCTGCGTTACAGTTGATCTTATCCCAGGATGGTTTGCACACAGCCAGGAAGTGAGGCCGCAAACGTCCAATGGAATATTTGGCTATGTCTGTTAGCGACTGGCTAGCAGCTGCTCCAAACACGTAACTCCCCACTGCTTTGTACACATACGCTACATATCCCTTTCCCAAACACCGCTTCTTGATGCGGGACAGGTAAACAGAAAGGCACTCGCCGCACACAAGCTGCACAGAAAACAGGAATTGTGACAAAAACAGGTCAAGGGAGTGGTCGGACTTGGGTCAATAAAGGTGCTCCATGTAACTTTTTGGATAGGGGGTCTAAACTGTCTCGTCTCCATGGTTATTTTATTGTTTTGTCTGGATTGTAGATTGTGTGGCATAAATCTGTCTTCATAGAGACAAGCAGGTGACTCCACAAGGCCAAGTAATTGTATAAAACCAAGACAGAGACATTTCAAGCCATACTGTGGAATAATCCAATCAATAATGCCTCTCAAATGTGGAAAACATCTCTTGAAAATTCTCTTAACATTCAGAACAAAATATAGAACTTATTTTACCCGAGATAAGTAATAGTTTGGTGTTTCGATTGTTGATTCTGTAAAAGTTGATTCTGTATGTTGTTTTGTTGTGTAAACTGCCATGTTAGTTTTTGGCATTGAAAGGAGCATTCAGGTGGCGGATCCAGCACCAAAAAAGTTACGTAAAGCACCTTTAATTGAAGAAAAAAGTAATAATATTTGACTTACCACTATCAATGTGAATGGGATCATAACTCCTCCAAGCAGCTGGTAGGATATCGTGTCGTCTTTGAGTGGATATCGGATGGATTCATCATTGCAGAAGAATCCTCGCTTAAAGGGGTTATGTTGAGGTGTGAGGATAAGAAATGGCAGTGCGACTGTCAAAAGAAAAGACAAAGAAAACAAAGACTTTAGAATACAATTAGGATACAATACGATTTATCAAAATGGCTTTCGATATTCATTTCCTGATTTTACAACAATGCCAACATTTAAACAGAAAATATAGTCAAATTACTTGCACTAAAGCCTGAACTCTGCTCCAAACTACATGTTTTTACTGAGGATTGGCTGTGGATCTCTCAGTTAAAAAGACTCTAATATCATCTATCTAATATCATTGAGGATTAGAAATAACTGAATCCTGATCTCAATTATAATTTGATTCATATGACAGCTCTATTTTATAACATCAAAAGAGCAGTCGAACTTCCACCATAGAAAAAGTGAAGTAAACTGGTTTTCCCGTTTGCATATAGGATACAAGAGTTGTTTGGAAAAGAGGGTGGAACCATTATGGGACAGACAGAGGTATAGAGTTACACAATAGAGTCTCAATTCTTTGTATGAGAGCTTAAAGGGGCATCGTCTATGGACATTTTCAATTCAAATAATATAATACATTTGTGGGCAGCATAGCATGTTTAGATACTAAAATCTGTGCACTTCTTTGTAATGTTTCAGGCTCTTAACTGAAACAAACATGTTTTTTTATGTGGGTTAGACAAATTGTGGTTTGAGTTTAAAACAAAAGTGCAAAAAATTACAGGAAGTGATGGCGAGGTCTAAAATGGAATAACCTACTTCAACCTACCTCAAGATCAAACAGACAGACAGACAGACAGCACCTCTATTTGTTAAATCAATGTTTTATCTGTCTGTCATCTATTTTATCAGGCTAATAGTAAATATTGCGTTGTTTAAAGTTTAGACATGTTTTGGACATTGTTTACATTATGGCTGCTAAGTAACTGTTATGGAGTTACCGCTACTTATGTCATATCATATCTGTACAGCTGTAAACTTGAAAAACAAGGCTTAAAGTTTTAAGAGTTTTTATGCCAATCAAGAAGAAATTTGTGAAGAAAAGCTGAATAACAATTTACAAGTACGAAACTATTTTGCTCTGACACTTTCAACAAATGAAATGATGTTTCCTTATAATTGTATTGGTGAAATATTTATTTCTGTGTACATTAGATGCGTTTATGCTCAGTGTACTACATGGTTGTTAGATAAGAGTTATGGAATTCCCTAGCATGATGTCATACTTTCCAGCCGGGAAGTACAAACAGTAAATTTTTTGTAAAATCTTAAATATAATAGTCTTAACTGTGTTTCAACTTGTCATAGGCACTTTAACTATCTTAAGTCTTAGTGAAATAGTCTCTCATATGCACTTTAATTCTTTCACAAGTCATTGTCATTGTCTTACTAGAAATATTGTGTAGTAATGTAAACAATGCCATTTTAACACTTTATAGGATAAGGAAGGTGGAAACTAACAATTAAGACAGCTTTGCATCCCGTTACCATGACCACAGACACAGACAGTCAGCAACCACATGGTTGCTGACTGTCTGTGTCTGTGATGGCACTGACTAAGCAAAGTATGGGCCCATTTTAACATTTGTATAGGGCGCTTTGTCTTAACCTGCCCTGCATTATCAGCCTGTAACAGCCTATGTCACCTTTAGGTTCAAAGTCCTCCTAAAAGGTTACACAATTATTTTATCGCTAGTGTCTGTAGCAGGTTTAAGTCAGATTGCATTCCTAAAATAAAATTACAGGAATTAAAGTCACGATGTGAGACTTTTTCCATTTCCTTGTCAAGTTGTATTCACTACAAGCTTTCCAATGCTAATGAATGAACATTAAAAGTCTCATATAATGCTTTGTTATAATGTTTCTTCATCAAAAACATACCTGGAGTTTTGTTTTGGTTCATTCACACAAACCAAGCATATTTATGATGAGTTTTTCTCTCAAACGGAAAACATTCTGCTCCACCTTGTGATGTCATGTGGTAATACAGGAAGTGCTCCACTGTAATTTTAAACTCCACACCCCTTCATTAGAATCATTTGGATAACTTCAGGCCTAAAATTGCAGATCTCTGCTGAACTAAAGATAAAAAGGCATCTGTTAACTTGAAAACTACCACTTCATGACATCACAAGGTGATGGACATGGACATTTTGAGCTTTGGAAATGCAGACTAATAATAAACATGTTACTCAAACATGTGTGAATGAAACAAAACAGAGCTTCAGGTATATTTTTTATGAGGTAACACTATAATATGACCTAATGCGCACAAGTATCCATTTTGTGCAATACAGAACCTTTAAAGTCTGACCTTACTAGTGTGTGCTGTAAAAAGAACTCATGTTTGCAGTCTGTGGTACAATTTGACAAGATTATAGGGTGAGGCCCAGGCGAGGGCTTACCTAGAGTGAGACAGCCAACATCCAGGAGGACCAGCGGGATCCCGGAGGCTTCAAACATTTCGTGAAGTCGTTTCTTTTGCGGTTGCTGCGTGCGCGTAAAAGCGATCCTCCTCCGACTGTCGTTCCTCGTGAGCGTCCTCCGGGTGGGCTTAGGCGACACGAGACGCTGCCTATCTGGCGCACATGTCTCACTATGCCAGCACAAGATTCAAACACAGCAGCAGGAGCGTCATTGCACTAACTGTATTGTAGTGGGAAGGACTCCGTGGTTAGGAAGAAGGTAGTGTTTATCTGGGGAGGTCCCACTTCACAAACAACGGAGGGCTAGTAGGAACCAATGAATCACAGACACATCCAAAACTAAGCTATCTCTACTAGTCTAGCACGAGCACAACGAGGAACCTCTCACCCGTAAAAGGTGTCAAAGTTCATGATAACACGGGACGCGGCGGATTCTTCAGCTCATATCGCGTCCAGTCCAAACGTGAGACTGTTTTTACCGGTGAGGTGAAGAAGTAGGCGAACTGACGGAGCTCTATTTAGGTGGGCTTAATGATGCGTTCAAGGGGTGCTGGGGAAATACGATATTAACTCGTCCAAGCCAATAGAAGTCAGTCCTGCATACTTGTGTTTTCAAATTGTCCAGTAGCCAATAGATTTTACGCATTACGCACCATTACGCTTTGTATGGCACAGTAGCTTATTCTAGTCACACGTGTAAAACCAGGGTTCCATGCCAACTTTTTCTGTTTTTTTTGCTTAGTCTCCACATAAAATTCTGACAACTGACAACATTATAACAAGACAGAACAGCTGAAGTTGTCATCTTCGAAAAAATGAGGAAAAAAATGTAATATTGACCTCTTAAGAAATTGTATGATTAATAGTATTTCTGCTGTGGTGCAATGTAGTGTTTCCTAGTGCACATGAAGGTCACACTGTGCTTAGGGAAATAAGAGCGCACTTTCGCCCTATCGCGTGTTTGTACGACAGGCGTCTGCCGATGCAGCGTCGCTCCGCCCTCAGAGAAGGTCATCGTTCAGAAGATTCACTATTAATAGAAGGGGCTCCTCTCCTCATCGCTGTATTTCGGCTTATGGAAATTTCTAGTGGGAATTGGATGTATAGCCCATTAGGGAAATAGTTGGGGTTGAGTCATCAAATATATCCCGGACAGTAGGCTATAGATTTTTTCTCAACTCCACTAGACCTAATATTTGTGAATACAGGCTTATGTCGATCTGATACCACAATTAATCTATTTAGGACTATTTAAGTTTAAAGTTAGACAAAAAAAAAAAGTAACATTGACATAAACAGCAGTACAACCAGTTCATATTCTGTAGTAAGCAGTGATACTACATTTGGTGATACAGTATATTGTATCGTGTGCTGCTGTATGGATATATTGATATATAAAGGTTTTGTTTTGTTTTGTATCTTTTAGCAATATCTTTGTAACCACACTACAATTTTGTTGATTATTTAGTGGAAGGAAACTTGTTTGCTTGACATATTCACTCTTTTGATTATTAAAATAGATGTATTTCATAATAACTTTACACAAGTTGTAATTTAACAAAGAAATATTATTGTGGTAATATCGTATTGTGAGCCATGTATTGTGTATCGTATTGAATCGTGAGGGACCCTGTGATTCCCACCCCTATAGGCCTATATGGTGCTGTTGGCAGTCAAAGTGAGTGTTGGAAAACCACATTTTCTGCATTCTGTCCAATCTGAACTAGCACTGTTAAGAATGATTAATAGACTATTATTATCTTTGTTTTTCCTGTGTGGTCTGATGGGCTTATCTATTTTAATACATGATTATATTTATGACCAAGCAGCCAAATGAGCTATAAAATGATATAAACCAGGACTATTTGTCAGAATGTTATCTTTATCTGACAATTTAAATCAGCCATTGAGCAGTTCAAGTTGTGTTGTTTAAAAGATTGTGAAACACTGAAGGATGCTATAGAATGTGTAGTTACATCCAAAAATGGCTGTATACAGTGTTTTCAAGTTGACCTGGGGGGGAATTTTTCCTACGTGATGTGGCTGGTATTCTAAGCCAGTGGGTGTGTTATTTTAATGGGCCTGTTCTGTTATAAGGAACTTGTCCTCAGGAAATTCAAATTCATGGGGAAGATTTATGAATAAAAAGCAATAGACGAACAAAAAACGTACACACTATGCCATTTAATTGCCATAAAATATAATATAATTCATTTGTGACTCAGTAAAAAGTTAAAGGGCCCATATTACGGTATTTTCTGATCTGTTGCAATGTTGTATCCCCATCGGAAACATCCCAGGGGTTGGATTTTGTTTCATTCACACATGTTCAACATATAAACACTCTCTAGCTCTCTATATCTCTACTGTTACAAAAGGTAAAAAGGTAGCTGTTAACTTAAAAACTATCACCATATGACATCACAAGGTGGAACCAATTTGAGCTGTGGCGATGTAGATAGGCTAATAATAAAGGATTACATGTGTGAATGAAACAAAACACAACTCCAGGTATGTTTTTGATCAGGTAACAACATTCTAACACTACTTAAAGTTTACGCGAATCAATTTTGCATAATATAGGACCTTTAACTATAAATTTAACATTGCAGTACATTTTATTTCACAGTATCTTACTCCTGCTCCAACCATACTTCATAAACGTTTCCCTTTTTGCAGCTTTGAATGGGCCTCAATCTGTTGTCTGAATAAGAGCGCCCCCAGCTGGCCATGAGACGCCTCGCTCATGGCTTTGGTTTGCATACACATCTTGTATTTGTCCTGGGGCAGCTCGTCCGCGCACGTCTTCTCATGCCATAGGTGGAAGAGGCCACGGGAGGGCGCTCTGATCACCATTAGTTTACTGTGCAGGTACTTTCTGTACAAGTGCACGTCCTCAAGACCCCAGCCTTTGATTCTGCGGTCAAACCCACCTGTAAAGAGACAGGTTCAATACGGGTGACCACATGCAGCACTTTTGACGGTAATGTAGGAGATGAGATAAGACAACCTTCATTTGTCCCACTAGGGCTGAACGATTTTAAGAAAAAATTGAATTGCGATTTTTCTGGCAAAAATTGCGATTTCGATTTTATCCACGATTTTTTTCAGTGCACATGAGCATTCGCAAGCATCAGAGAAACTTACATCATACCATTCAAACACTAAATTCCATAACTGTAATGCAAGAATGAAAACGCATGTGGCTCTTTCATCGTTCTGTCGTGGCTCCCTGTGACTTTGGAAAATAATAATGAGTATTTAATTATATTGTATTTTTATTTTAGTTTGTTCGTTTTTAAATGTAAATCTAAAATTGTAGATAATGGTAATCTTGTAACATTTAAATAAAACGTTTTTAATATTTTTGTCGCTCAAAACATGCGTCAAAGCCGAGACTGGTACACAATGTACACGCGATAAAATGATGACGGAACACAGAAGCAGACGCATTTTTGGTTCTGCGGGTGGATAATTTAAGTTTGGCTTTTTATTTCCTACGAGGAGGACTCAAATAATAATGTGTTTAATGCAGCTTTGCGCACATTTGTTTACGTTTTACAGAAGCGAAACTTAAAACCACATGGCTCATTTGCATAAACTAGAAGCTCCTTGTGCCGCTTCTGTCGGACTAAAGGGCAGGACTCAGTGGAATATGCGTGTTCTTTCTGTGACTGAGGGATGTTCTGCCTATGGTGAGTCTGTTCTGCGCTTCTATCGCATTGGAGATGGTTCATGTTAAACTTTTCAGAGATTATACGTGTGCAGGTTGTATGTGTGCAGCGCAGTTCTTTATTTCACTCATGCACTTTATTTATGTTGCTACTGTTGTGATGAAAAGACTGAAAGGTGTAAATAATTCTCTTAAGACTCGCGTTAAGAGCTGTAGTGGAGTTGCCGACCCCTGCACTAGACGTTTCACTGGACTTTCTCGCCGTGCACTCGTCATGCAAATGCGCGTATGGCGGTATAAATTGGTCGTGTTTCCACTGGATGTGGCAACTTTAGCACGACGTGTTTTGCACAGCACCTGTTTCTGATGTTCGTCTGCAGTCTCAAACCCGAAATACTGCCAAATGACCGACGTGCTGTTTTTCTTTGGGTTCAAAACCCCAGACTCCAATTCTGGTCCCGCTAAAGCCATTTCTGAAACTGATGACCAGCTACACTGATTGGAGTCGAGAACACGTGATTTGTGCTGCCGCTTCTGATTGGTGAGCTGGAGTCGAGAACACGTGATTTGTGCTGCCGCTTCTGATTGGTGAGCTGGAGTCGAGAACACGTGATTTGTGCTGCCGCTTCTGATTGGTGAGCTCAGCAGCGCGGCAGGGAGGCGACGTACGTGTGTGAAATAGTTGACGAAACAAAACCCGGGTCAGTTAAGAGCGCTGCAAAAAACCGTGGCTTTAACGATCCCAAAATCGTGTTGTCTGAGATCGCGATTTTCGGTCTAAAACGATAGATCGTTCAGCCCTATGTCCCACTATAGGGAAATTACAGTGTTGCACCGCATAGTACAAAAACAACAGGACAAGAAAAGTATCTGTATGAATAAGTAAATGGACTGTAAAATGAAATAATGTAAAAGTGAAGGTTACAATGTAAAATGTCTTGCCGAAGGACACAGTGGCGGTATGCAATGTCAATGTCAATAGATGGGACTGAATTTCCAGTTTTTATGTTAGTGGACTTGTTTCTCAACCAACCTCTTGTACCCCATTACACACAAAAAGCAGATAAATAATGTTGCTTTCATATTATTAAATGTGATCATTATTTTCATAGGAAACAAAACTCCTGAACCTGATTATTTACATTATTGCACATTGTACCCTTTAACTCCCTATATTACAACAGTCCATAGGCTAATCGTAATCTTAATCTTAATTTTCTCACCCCACACCTCCAGTAAAATGTTATAAATTGAATGTTATGATACAGTGTCAATTTCAGATATAAATCAGTTTTGAATATCATGTATCAAAGAGCTTTTCTATGTTACCTATGTTGAGGAAGTCCGACCTGTACTGACATGTCATGCCAAATCCGAAGTCTCTCCAGAACCCAGATTCCTTCTCGATCACCTGCACACAGATAACATAACAATAATAATGTTTTGTATTACCTTTTTGTAATCTTCCCTGCCCATTTCTTCTTCAGGAGCTACATACCAGCTGTTGTGGGAGTGGAGGAGGCTGTGTCTGATTGCTGTAGATTATGGCAGGGTTGTACTGGCTGAAGAGAACAGGGTAGTAGACTTTCTTACCTGGAGGCATAATAAAAGAGTGATGTATCTAATCATATTGCAACACTTTTATCATTGCCTAATAATGTCTTAAGGGGTGAAATTGTAAATATATTGGCCAACTAAGCATTGTTCATTTTGGTGTGGAGCCAGGACCAGGCCTGAACATAAAATGCTAATTAAGAAAGACTGTTTTACTCATATTCGCTGTTGTAGAGTAAAACTGGGAAATACACAAACACTGGATATTTAGGCTGAGTTCTTCACTCAAACAGTAAACGTTTCCATTTTGTGATGTCATGTGGTAATACAGGAAGTGCTCCATACACTTTCACTAGAATCATTGGATTCATTTCAGCGCTGGAATTGACAGTCTCTACTGAACTAAAGGTAAAAGGAGCTGTTAACTTCTGCTTCATGACATCACAAGGTGGAACAGAGCATTTTGAGATGTAGACAGACTAATAACAAAGGATTACTCAAACATGTGTGAATGAAACAAAACACGACTGTAGGTTTATTTCTGAGGCGGAAACAACATTATAACATGTCTTAAATCTCACAAGAGTCAATTTTGCATAATCTAGGACCTTTAAATTCATAGTGAACAAAATTACAACTCATTTTTCAGCTTGTACCAAGAAAAAAAAAGTGACTTATCTACTACACTAAATAACATTTTGGTCAAAATATTACAACTAAATATTAAAACATTTGTTGTTAAAAGGATCAGCTCCTGTTCTGTTACATGATGTGGTCTACAGAGGAGAAGTTAATGCTTTACAATGGGAGAATCAAATGGCTTTGTATTTCAGCTTGACAACAGCCATGTTTACTAATACATGTGTTACAGTCTCACCGGGCTCTGCGTTTAGCCGACAGGACGTGAGGAAGTCCGCGGTGAAGTGAATGTCGACGTCACAGAAGAAGAGCAGGACGTTCTGGCTCCGCCTCCACGCCCGGGCACCCACCTCTAAACCTCGCCCACGAGAAAACTCCTCATTCAGAAGGATCAGTGTGAAACTCCTGAAGTGAGTCTCCCTGATGACAACAAATAAAACATAAAAGTTAGGTACAAACAGCTGCAGCATTCTACCACCATATAATATTTACAGGAGAGAAAGAGGGGAGAGGGGTGGGACAGGTAAAATCTCTGCTGTTAATACGCAGTTTTTGTAGTGTTATAGCGAGTTCAAGAGGTTCAGCATTGTGGGTTTCACTTTTGGATATTTCCTAAACATAATCGTTAAACTATGTTCTACAGTATGGCACTGAAATTATTTATCGCCATAACCTATAAATATTATAGGCCTATAGACAGTTGAGAAGCCATCTTAAAAAGTAAGTTTCATGGGCTATATCTAAATAAACAGGACTGTAACTTTAAAGGCATCGCTGACCTCCTCACCTGATAGTGGTCTATGTCCTCACCTGGTGGTCTGGTCTATGATGGCTTTAATCTGATGGATCTGGTCCCGTCCAAAGTAGACCACAGTGAGATGAACACGCCCGTCCTGCTGGATACACACCCGCCTGAAACAGAACAGAACAGACGCTGAAATATTGATTCTCAGTGAAAAATTCATAAAATTTAAGTGCTCTATCTACGTTATGGGTAGGTCTGAAATATTAGGGTCACCACTCATAGCACACACTCGTACACGTAAAAATACACCAAATCCTCTTGAGAAAAACAGTGATGACATTCAGAAACAGGAATAACTCAATTTCGACAAAAACTCACAGTAAGAATGCATTTTCAGTATATTTTTTAACATCAAATACATCTCTAATTTCATACATGATGTACATAATGCCACACTTTAGAAAGTTCCATGCAAAGCTATAAGATCTCCATGGTGACAAGTGGTGGCGGCCCCTTCACCATAAAAGTTACACATTGTGCCTTTAAGGATAGCAGTAAAATGCAGACTTGCTTTTGTGTATGTTTGGATCTAAAGCTTGTGAGATGATACTTTTTACCTGAAGTTGCTCATAAACTGCCTAAAAGTGTCCAGTCTCTTGGACAGGGGGACGACAATGTTGACGAGGACGCTGCTCGTGTCCACTCTGTCACTGCAGACCTTCAGGACGGGACCAAAGGGCCTGAACAGAACCAGCTCTGTGAAGTCCTGTGGTGAGTGTCCTTTAAACATCAGCTCATACACTGTGCCCCTGTCCCTCTCTGTACGGGTCAGGCCTGGAAATAAGGAAACAAAGTTAATGTACAGTGCTGCATAAGGTGGATGGTTTTTTGTTCCTCATAGTTTATAGCTTATATGTCATATTTTTTCACCTAATTCTTTCTTTTTAACTCAACGTTTTATTTTAATTTTAGTTAATGCACCATAAATGAAAGGTTTTAAATGTAACCTTTCTAGTGAAGGGTCTGCCACCTGGTTGTTACACAATAAAACACAATTAAAGGACCTGTACTTAATTTGATTCTCATTAAGATACATGCCCTTTATTTGCAATGTATTGTAAAAGCAGATAATTCAGTAAATAAAATTAAACTTAAAGACATAACCGGTGTTTGGCACAGCCTTGTTGGGTAATTACTAATAGAGAAGTTACTGACAGGTAGATTAGTTTTCGTTTAATCTGGCACATTGTTCACTAAGAATCGTGGGAAAACACCCGGCAGATATAATCCCAGACAGTTGATTCCTTGTCATGCTGCATTACCAAAAGAGAGAAGAAACCTCAAAGTGGGTGGAGATTGGCGAGAACTGTGGAAAAAAGTGCATGACACTATCTTAGCCAGTTATTTCTGTGTTGTGGTGCAATATCAGAGTGGCAGAAAGGGCTACGTAACACACTGGAGTAAATAATTTAAGTAATTTTTCAAAGTTTTCAAGAAAATTTGCGCAGTTTACATCTCCAAAGCGCAAAATGCTCTGTTCCACCTTGTGATGTCATGTAGTGTTATATTTTAAGTTAGCAGCTACTGTTTACCTTTAGTTCAGTAGAGATGGGCAATTCCAGAGCTGAAATTGTCCAAATTATTCTTGTGAAGGTGTATGGAATTTAAAAACACAGTGGACATCTCCCTATATTACAATATGACATGTGTATTTTGAGTTTGAGAGAACAACTAAGAACCTAAATATGCAGGGTTTGTGTGTTAAACGTGTGAATGAAACAAAACACAACTTCAGGTATGTTTTTAACAAGGAAACAACATTATAACATAGATCCGAAATAGCGTAATATGTGCCCTTTAAGATATGAGGCTAGTGTTCCTGACTTAATCTAAATTGCAGATACAGGTCCTGTGTTTCGTACCCTGTATAAAGTCTGCTGGGGAGAAGGTGGTCTTCTTCCTGCTTGGGTCTGTGTGCTGCAGAGGTCCATTGAGCACGTGCAGAGCAGATTCCACAGCTCCATTCAGCTCATCACGACGGTCCCTCCTTACAGGACGCTCCTCTGGGTGCTTGGTCAGACCGGTCTCCAGCTGGTACACCCTGAAGAAACAGTGCACTTGTATTGGAATCACATCACATATGCACTAGCGCTTCTCTTTTTATTGTTACTCAAATAATACCTTCTCGATTTAAAGTATTTTGAGTTATTCATTCACTTCCCCAATCTCCACTAATTATTCACACATTAAGTCGGTGAAGTGTCTTGCCCAAGGATACAACAACAACATGCACTGGATGGAATTGCTGATTTCAGGATTGGCAAACACAATTGAGCTTCAGCCACCCTCGCAGTTTTAAGTCAAATGGTGGAGCATCTATAAAAAACTGACCCTTACCTCTGCAGTGTGAAGGCATCGTAGGGGATTACTTCATATTCACTGGACACTTTGACCCCATTGATGACCTCAGCCTGGTTCAGCTGTGAGCGGAAGAACTCCTGTAGAAAAAAACACACACTCTGGCTGCATCTCAATTTTGTCTCCTTGTCTACTCGATTCTTCCTTTCCACAGTTGTTAAAGGCTGAGGAATGGATGAGTCAAGGAGAGAAGGAAACAGAAATGGGAAGCAACCCCTGTGTTACCTCCACACAGCTACAGTTCTTCACATTCTACAGCATGGTCCCTCACAATCTGATACAATAAGTTGCATTCACAGTCTGGAGTTCATACACTTTAAAACTGGCTGGAGATCAGGAGAGATTACAGATTTTTTTATGGTTAATATTTCAATCAGTGTCTCCTCTGTCAGTATAAATAAATAAGAGGGAGATACTTATTCATAATAGCTTCAGAAAGTGGGGCCATTTTTCAACCCTAAAAATTGAACTCTATATAATACTCCCTACAACTGAAGAATACTTGCAGATTAGACTGGAAAGAACAACACTATCACATTTTCCATGATGGTACGTAAACTGCCTTTATGTTAGACTTCCAATTTCATGTTCTTAAAACTCTCGGGCTACTAAAATGTATTCAGGAATAATATTAATACAGCAGTCAGCAACAACAAAACAGTATCACAATTTCTGAAACAATATCTTGTCCATAGACCGTATAAAGGGAGTGTGACGTCACCCATAATGTTTGACTCCAGTCAAATTAACCTCACGATGCACTTGTAGGAGCAAAATTGGAGCCGAGATCCATATTTGGAAGAGGAATTTATGTACGAACAAAATAATAACATTTAAAAAATAATAAAAATAGCAAAGACCAAAATTACGAGGCTCACTGCAGGAGTTATAAAGAGAAGGGTGACTATTTTTCAATGTAAAGTCAATTGGAGCCGATGGAGCTGGAAGTGTACCCATGAAAACTTTTTTATTTGTAATGCAGCAGGTTAGCTATATTTATTTATATATACAGTCTATGATCTTGTAACAGAGCTCTTCTTACCTTTAGGTCGATCTGTGTTGGTCGTTTCTTCAGACTCTCCAGACCCAGCGGAAGAATCCCTTTAGCTTTGGCCTTGTCCAGAGACTCCTGTAGCTGCTGTGTCCTCTCTTCTAGCGCCCCCTTCAGTTCAGATATCTGTTTATTCAAGCTGTTTACATAATGTCTATGAGAATCCTCCCTCTCTTGGAGCAGAGCCAGGTAACGCTCCTTAGATGCAGTACTCCCGCTAGACCACAAGGAGGAGTGGCGAGTGCTGTCAGGTTTACACGCCAGGAAGTAGGCCAGAGCGAGACAGCATCCGAAGGCCAAAACAATGAGGCCAACCCGAGTGACCAAAGCCAACAGCCACCGTTTAAACATGACTGGTTTATTTGTCCGGGTCTTTGATGTTAACAGTCAAAACATGTCGGTTGCACAAAATGGTATCCGCCTCCAGTGAGGTAAACATAGTGTCAAATCACCAAAATCCAGAGTTTTCAGCGACAGTGTAGTTGGCGACAATCTTTTTTCTCCCCCCAAAGGGATCCTAAAATGAGAGACATGTCAAGGAGTTATTTAAAGGTGCATTGTGTAACTTTTCTGGTGGAGGGTCCGTCAAATGCTTTTCTCCATGTAAATGTTATTGCTTTGTCTGGAATGTTTCACAGTATGGCATTAAACCCTTTTATCTTCATGGAGACCAAACCAGACCAAGTTACAGGTCAGATCTGTGGAGAGACAACCCCGCTCACAGTAAGAATACCTGTTTTTCAAGGTATTTTTGAGCTATAAAACCACCTGTAATTTAATAAATATATGGCAGAGCTGTTTAATGTCATACTGTGGAACATTCCAGGCTGAGCAATGACATATCCATAAAAACAAGCAGCCGATGGACCCTCCATTGTAAAAGTTACACAATGCAGCTTTAAAGCCATACTATCATACTTTTTTTAAGCCAAAAAACAGGCCTACATAAAAGCATGTATTTTCATTATGGATGTTTTTACTGCACTTTACTTACTCTGAGCAGACTTTCATCTCCATAAACCCGACTGTTGTTTGGCCTGGAGGAGGGCCGGTTGTTCTTTGGCTATAATATTTCACAGTACTACAAAAAACGTAGCTATCTCTGTGCAAAATGTTCCGAAGTATGGTTTTAACTTTCTGTGTCCATGTAATTATGCAGTTGCCTTTCCATCTCCAGAAAGTTACGATCATTTTAAGGAGGTGACTTACAGTAATTGGGTCGTGAAGCAAACCACAATCGTCTGATATGACTTGAACTGACAGTTGAATTAGGCCATTCAAGGACACTCTATTATGGCCTAAATTTAAATCAGATTGTGGCTAAAAATGCTCTAAAGCCATTTGGCCCAAACTAAAAAATGCTGTAATTTCACATATTTCACACTTTACACAACTCTCAAAGTACTTTTATGTAAGTTCATAAATCAGTAACCTGTAAATAAAGGAGCTATCATAGCCACAGCTGCCCTGGGGCACACTGATGGAAATGGTGGATGGATGCTAATTTATGCAATGGCCAAATGACAAAAGTACACATACATTCTTACAGACCTATGCAATTTGTTTGAAAGGCCCATATTACAATATTTAGATCTGATCTATGTTATAATGTTGTTTCCTCATCATAAATGTACCTGGAGCTGTGTTTTGTTTCACACGTGTTGAACACACAAATCCTGCATATTTACGCTTTCTTCTTTGAAAATGAAAACACTTCTTAAAGCTCACAAGAGTCAGTTTTGCGTAATATAGGACCTTTGAATAGCAACAGTTCTGGCCTATTTTTCCTAAAACGCCTGACAAAAATGAGCCCCATTTCAAACTGAATCTGTGTCTGAACCCTTTGGAGTACAGGGTAATGTCTGGGCTCTCTGTGAAGCTGAGGCTCTGTAGTTTTGGTCAAGGAAAGTCTAACCATCCCCACAAAGCAAATATATGTGCAATAAACCGTGACTGAGCTGCTCATTAAAAATCTGATGATTAAAAATCATCAATTTTGATAAAATATTCCTCATGGAGAGGCAGTGCATTTAAACACATCATGAATTTTCCATTTAAAGCCACACTATGTAACTTCTTTAGTAGAGGATTCACTCTCATTGAGATGTGATGTTTGTGTGAAATGTTCCTCAGTATAATAAACATTTTTGCATTTATTCTATTACAAGTGTTTTATTGCTCAAAAATATACTGAAAAACATGCATTCCTATTGGCATCACCTGCTTGTTTCCATGTAGATAGTAGATAGATTTAATGCCATATTGTAAAACATGCAAGCAAAGTAAAAACATCACCATGGAGACAAGCAGGTGTCAGACGCTTCACCAGAAAAGTTACACACTGCACCTTTAATTATAGCCATTTTCTCTTTTCTAGACACAATATATGGTACGTGAGAATGCTAAAAATATGCCAAGCTCTCAAACCTTTTCAGATATGCCCTCCATGCCTGCTTATGGCCTTGTCCCTGGTAGCACTCCTCTGCCCGTACCCACATCCATGCTGCTATAACGGGGATCGCCTTGTGAGAAAACTGCAGAGAAGTTGGAAAAGTTGACCTTAAATTCACTCAGATGCCACGCCGCGTTCACTGGCAAGTGACATTGAACAAGCGTAGTACTGTTTGTGTGTGTGTGTACGTGTGGACGCCATCAGTTTATTCACAGCACAGATGGTTCTTTATGGCACAGGTAGGAGCTGATCTCATGAAAGAACTGCTTATGTTTCCAGGTCCACCCAAGCCCAATATGAGAGAGTGTGTAGGCAGGTACTGATAGCACTGTGGGGACTAACATGTGTGTATTCACTGAATTAAAGGCCCCATACTATGCTATTTTCTGATTTATGTTTTAATGCTGTTTCCTCATCAAAAACATACCTGGAGCTATGGTTTGTTTCATTCACACGTGTTCATTCACACAAATCCTGCATGTTTAGGCTTGATTAGTTCTTCTCTCAAACGGAAAACACTCCATCCACCATGTGATGTCACGTGGTAATACAGGAAGTGCTCCACTGTGTTTTTAAACTCCATACATCTTCTCTAGAATCATTTGGATCAACCCTGGAATTGCCAGTCTCTACTAAACAAAACACAATTCCAGGTATGTTTGTGTAATTTAGGACCTTAAAACAATTCACACGTGGCATTAATTAAAAAGTGGTACATTTTCTTAATTTGTGTCTGCGCAGGACGACCAAAAGAGGGACAGATGGTCACCCTATTAAATGGGTCATGCCTCTCTTGTACGGCCAAAAATCAAGTCTCCTTGAGTTAAATCTATATCAACATGATTTAAAGGTCCTACATTACACAACATTGGTTCTTGAGAGCTTTAAGCCATGTTATAATACTGTTTCCTCATCAAAAACATACCTGGAGTTTGGTTTTGTTTCATTCACACATGTTTGAGTGACCATTTATTATTAGTCTGTCTACATCACCAAAGCTCAAAATGCTCTGTTCCACCTTGTGATGTCATGAAGCAGTAGTTTTAAGTTTTAAATTAACACCTACCCTTTACTATTAGTTCAGAAGAGATTGGAAATTCCAGGGCTGAAATCATCCAGATGATTTTAGTGAAGTTGTATGAAGTTCAAAAACACAGTGGAGCACGTCCCGTATTACCACATGACATCACAAGGTGGAACACAGTGTTTTCTGTTTGAGAGAAGAACTCAGCCTAAATATGCAGGGTTTGTGTGTTAAACATGTGAATGAAACAAAACACAACCCCGGGTATGTTTGTGATGAGGAAACAACATTAGGACATAGATCAGAAAACTGCGTAATATGGGTCCTTTGGGTGTAGATTAAGGTTAAGGGAGTAATAATTATGGTTAAAGTTAAGATCGGTCGCTAAGAACTGAATGTAAGTCTATGTAATGTCCTCACAAAGCATGTCAACCCGAATGTGTGTGAGAGCGAGAGACAGGGAGGGGACTGGTCATTAAATTTGCATATGTTCACACGAGGAGGAAGACAGCTACCCTCAGAGCAAGGCACTTTAAAAACACACAAAGATTAAGTGCAAAAAAAAAAGCCTGAAACAACAAGTGGAAGAGTTTTTACAGGCCCATTAAAATTTCACAAAAAAAACTTGGTGGCGGCTGGTCTGGAGTCTACAAAGATTAAGATAAAAATTAGATATATTCTCCAAAATTCAAATTGTAAGAAAAAAGTAGCTGTATTATCTTCACAGAAAGTTGGTGCATATTAAAATGTTCTGGAGCTGTTCATTGTTGAGTAAAACTTGACAATGTTATGCTTCCTAATTACTACTACATGATTTCTGTATTTCTTTTCTCTAACAATGTTTGTTCAAAGTGTTGATAAACTAAAAATAATCAATAAAAGGCTACTAAAAAGTGGTTACATAAAAAAAAAAAATAGCTTCTTTGTTTTACCACATGCACAATCTTGGAATATCTGAGCAATAAAATGTAATATAGCTACATACGACAACAATAGATATTATCAAACTGAAACCATATCCAGATAAGTGAATATATTAAAAATCAGGAACAAAAACATAGAAATTTAACATGAACGTTTACAAAATTACAAGATACTGTATGAAATTGACTGTCATAATTCCTGTATTTATGCATAATATAGCATGCAGACAAATACTTTTTACTTACCTACATTTCGATCCGTTTTTATCTTGATCCTTAAACTGTCTTCACGTCTCTTGAATCAAAAAACTATTAACACAAATATGCAACCCAACAACAACCCAGTCCAAACTTGAACGTTGCACTTGCCTTATTGAGTAGATTTCTCTAACCACTCTCCGCTCTCCTCCCTTCCATCTGTCTCTTTCTCTTTCTTTCTTACTCTCTCGCTCACTCTGCCTCTCTCTTGCCTTCTCTCATTCTCCCTCTCTTTTTCTTTCTCTTGCTCTTTTTCTCTCTTTCTTGCTCTCCCTTTCTCTCTCTCCCCTTCCCTCTGTCTCTCCTTCTCTTTCCCCTTCCTTCCTCTCTCTCCCTCTCTCATTCTCCCTCTCTTGTTCTTTTTCTCTCTTTCTTGCTCTCCCTTTCCCCCCTATTTCTCTCTCTCTCCCCCTCTCTTTCCCCTTCTTTCCTCTCTCTTGCCCTTTCTCCCTCCCTCTCTCTCGCTTGTCTCTCTCTCTCTGTCTCCCCACCCTCTTTTTCTCTGTTTCCCTCTCCCTCTCTTCTCCCTCTCTCTCCCTCTTCCCTCTCTCTTCATTATCAGCTGGGGCTCCCTTTCTCCCGCTTTAAATCTAATTAAAAGGCAGAAGGAGTAATGAGTAATGCTACCACCTGCAATCTGGAGAAGAGGAAATGGCTAGGTACCCACCGGATCTGACCAATGAGCTGGAGTCCTATGTTTTTTAATGAGATTCTGTACAGATGGCAGCACTGGGTTTAAAATTTGACTTTTTGCAGTGGTAGTGTTGAGCTCCTTTTTAAAAACAAGATCACCAAATATCAATAAATTATTCAGTGCAGTTATTTATTTAGTACAGTATCAATATTTCAATATTGTGTCCTTGGTATAGTGGTAGGCACCATAAGCGTATTCACTTCAGCCTACACTGGGTTCCCTCTGTGTAATAGACATGTATATTTATATTACCCAAAGCTGAAAATTTGTACTCAAGTAGAAGTGCAATTACAATGGGTAAAAAAGTGTTAAATTACAAGAAGTACTGCATCAAAATTTTACTCAAGGATAAGTATGCTTGAGAAATTACCTTGGCCTACAACTCAAAGCAGTCCACTAGTTACTTTTTACACAATTTTAGACCTTTTAAACAAAACTTGAATTATTGAACAGTCTAAATCTGTCTAAAGCTGAATGAAGTTGTTTTAAACTACATATTTCCTGAGGTCAGCCAGTCAGAGCTGATGATCAAGTGCTGTTTTTAGATTGAAGCTGAATTTAGAAAGGAGCAAAGACAGCACTGAGACAGTCTTGCATTGGGTCGATTGGGAGTTATACTGTAACTTATAACCCATATAATTTAAATTATACAATTTATTTAGTTTAAAAATGCTGCCAAAAGTTTAAAAATCAACTGACACTGACTTACAATTACGATTCCCCCAAAACTTGCTTGTAATTTTATGTGTGAGAGATTTGTTTAAGAGCAGAAATCATCACATCTGTAGTAGTTCCAGCTTCTTCTTTATGGTCAGATTGTGTTAAAATAAAGCTCAGTCTAACTCTAACTTGAATAACAGAGCTTCAGACAGAGCAGTGTCTACAGTTAGCATCACACCCTCAGGGAATGTTGATAAGATCAGCTGTAAAGTATCAATAGATCACTTACAATCAACAGTTTTCAGTAGAATTATCACTTTGAACCAGATGGTGGCGCCAAACACAAGACGACAAAAGGAGACACTAGGCTGCGCAAAACAGACAACTTTATTATTGTTTTAACATATTTACATGAATTACCTGAATTTTACAAAAGGTGGAATGTGTGTGTAAAAGAGTCCTCTGCTCTGGTTTTCAACAGAACATAGTAGCTATTTTCTTGGCAAATAGATGTTAAATCTGCAACCTCACCTGGAAAATACAGTGCAGGTGAGTGTGTGTGCTTAGTGAGTTTGTGCTCAATTTAGGCAGTGTTTTGCAGAGTCACAGAAAATAATGATAATAAAAAAACTAGGGCTGCACAATATAAGAGAATAAATATATAGCAACAACACAAAGTTCTCGAATTTGAAGATTTTCTTTTTTTTTAATGCACCGAAAGGCAGACTTTATTAACAATTTTCCTTACTTGGGTTGGTCTTGGTTAAGTTAAAGAGGGGGTATTTTACTTCTGTGGGTGTTAAGCGCTAACAAATAACATAATTTAGATCACCATGTTACCTGGTGATCTAAATTAAGTTTTGTATCATGTTTTTGTATATTTACAGAGAATTGTTGTGTGGCAGCATGGATGACACAGGCTTGTGGGCTGAGCATTTGACAGAATCTTACAGCTAATCATAAGGAGGGTTCGAATAGGGCCTGGGAGAGATCGCTAAATACTGAAACATGCTTGGATTACAACTCTCTTCGAACTTCAGACATGTTTTTGATGAGGGAACATTATAACATGGTCGATTCTGCTTACGTTTTTTAACACTGTTTTTGACTAATAAATGAAGGCATGCGCATTTTTATTTTAAATAAACCTGTGCCAAATAGTACGCTTAAAATATCGCAAGATTGCAATACTTATCGAAAATCGCATCATTTTTGTCATATCGTGCAACCCTAAAAAAAACTTCAGAGGGCTGTGGAATACCTGTTGTGTGCAAGAACAATGTAGTTGCCTTTTTGAAAATATTTAAACACAGAAAACATTGAACATTTGTACCTGGATCTCCCACAAAATTAAACAGACTGTAGAAACATGTAGCAAAGTAAGAGCAAAGGGTCATAGAGTGTCTGGCTGTGCTCCTGTTTTTATTGAAAAAGTATTGAAACAATATGCACAGGAAACACTGGAGGAGTTAAGGTGCCGTGTCTAATGTTGTTTTTGAATAGAAAAACATGTCACATGATCACAGTTTGGGGACAGAGACATGGGGACAGAGACATGTTGGACACCTGTAGTGTGAACCATGTGGGACCCCTTTAAAATGGGACTATTTCCACACACATAGTTAACCTCCAGGACAGGGCAGAGCAGGTGTAAGCTTTATTACATGTACTTTTCACTTGGTCTCTCTTTTCTCAGCTTTTAGGCGCATCATGTTTGACATAGTTATAAAATGTTATTTGCTGATAAGTAGACAAAGGGCGAGGTCTCCAGTAGTGTTATAACACCATCTCTGCAGGTTCATTATCATTATCAATGCCCATTAAACTACTCTGACTGTGAGCCCTGAGCGGAGACTCACATGTGAAGAACTAGGTAAAGAGGGGGAGTGAAGAGGGGAGAAGAGGAGTGGGGAGGAGTGCTGGAGTGATGTGTGGGTGGCTCCACATAATCTCAGACACCACAAGGTGTCGTTATGTTGCTAAGCAACTGCATCCTTCTGAGTCTTTCTCCAGGTGGTAACTAGGTTACCCCATCATCGTACTATTTGCATGGTTTTGCTGGTTTTCCATTCAACCAAACAGAGTCCTCTGTTCTCACTGGACCTGATCCTGAAGCAGTCGCTGAGGGGCTGGTGGCTGGAGCTGTAGACGCCTGCACTACACCAGTTCGTCCAGCAGGGTGCCTATACTGTGGTGCTGCTCCGGGGGGCCAGCGATCGGCTTGTTGCACATGGGACACACACAGCGCACCTCCAGCCACTTCACTAGACACCTGCACACAAAACACACAAGATATAGATTCATAACATCAGGATTAATTCAAACTGTCTTCAGAGTCTTCACCTGTCTCTAATCATGTGTAGCTCTGTGATATGGTGTTAAAAATTTAACTGTGATCTGCATTAAACATGCTGTGATGAACTATAGTTATACCAGGATAGGGAATTGCCCATACATCTAGGCTAAAGATTATATTGTTGCTTTATTTTTTTTCCATAGTAGACATTAAAAAACACTTCTGTATTTGCTCCTATACTTAAATCGAATCAATGCCAAAGTTAGTGTAACCCAAAATTCACAGACATACATGGGCGGATGACCAAATACTCACTTCCTGTGAAAGGCGTGTTGGCATGGCAACACCCCCAGCTCGTCTTTCACTTTGAAGTCCTCCAGACACACTGCACATGTCTGCTGTGAATGACAGAGCACAGAGGGGTCAGCAGGGGGCGCTGTGACTCATTCACACAACACAATAGGGTTCATGTAACACCTAAACTGCTCATAGTTTCAAAAGGAGGTGGAGGGCAGGGCTGAATTATAATTTTACTGTCAAAGTGCATATTTTGTCCTGGTTTTAAAGGTGTATTGTGTAATTTTTCTGCTGGAGGGTCAGTCAAATGCTTTTCTCCATGGATGTTTTGTATTGTTTTGTCTGGTATTAAACCTTTCCATCTTCATGGAGACCAAACCAGACCAAGGTACAGGTCAGATCTGTGAAGAGGCAACACTGCTGATGCGCGGAATGCCAGTTTTTCTAGGTATTTTTGAGCTATAAAACCACCTGTCATTGAATAAGTGTAACCAAAAAGCTACATAGTGCACCTTTAATATCTCTGTAATTACTGGGCATAGGGCTGTCATGATAATTAGTGCACCAAATTATTGTTCAATATATGAAAGCTGGAACAATATATTTTGGTACTCAATATTAATCGTGTGTATGCATTTCTTTGCAATAGTGGGGAGACTTTTGCCATTTTATGTAATACTGTAGAGCTGTAGAGGATTGAATAAATAGCTTCTATTGCTAATTATTAGTTAATTCTGCTATTGATTTCTTGTACCTTTTACAGACACAGATCTGCTGACCCTACTTGAGAGCCAAGTTGACAAGTAGAAGTGTAAATGTTGCAGCAAAACTTGAAATTCCCTCGGGACCAAAGAAGTATCACTCTCTCGTAATGATAATCCTGGGATAATCCTGGTTTGTGTCAGTGGCATAAAGTAGTTTCAATATTATCGTAAATTGCAATATTTCTCTGTAGCAAAATATCATGCTTCAAAATTTGTTATTGTGACAGGCCTAACTGGTCCACACAAATGAATTATGCTATTTTTGCCTTTTTTTTCACTGTAGCCTCAAAAAATCTGGACAATAATCAATCACAAATAATAAACCCTTACCCCATGAAGGTTCAGCTTCTTTGGATCACCTTTCAAGACCACCTGTGGAAATAGTGAAAAAAACAAAAATGTATTTCAATGAATTAGTAAAAGCTGATTGACAGGACGCAAACTGACCTCTCTGTAGCCGAAGCGTTCACTCTGGGCTTGGTGCCGTAGTTTGCTACAAAAAACAAACAAAAAAGTGTAATTTAATCCAGTTTGAACTTTAATTTCTGTTGCCTTCATTTTTATCTTTATACAGTTTTTGCCACTTCTCTTTTAGCGCTGAGAGAAACAGTGTCCTTGTGAAATAGTGTCCTTAAAGGGCCAGTACCCGATTTTTTCCCAAAATTTGTCTTGCCCCAGTATAGATTATTATTGTTTAAGCAGCTCTTGAGGTCAAAATAAGTAGATTGTGTAATATCTGCATCTAGTTATAAAGCATTTTGTTGATAATGTGGAAGTGCGTGGTTAGCATAGTTCTCTTTTTTCTGTATTACCCCAAATTGACTCATGAGATTTAAATCATGTTGTTACCTCATCAAAAACATACCTAGAGCTGTGTTTTGTTTCATTCACACATGGTTGGGTAATGCTTTATTATTAGTCTGTCTACATCTCCAAATCTCAAAATGCTCTGTTCCACCTTGTGGTGTCATAAAGTGGTAGTTTTCAAGTTAACAGCTCCTTTTACCTTTTGTAGAGATTGGCAGTTCCAGGGCTGAAATTATTCAAATCATTCTAGTGAAGGTGTATGGAGTTTAAAAACATAGTATTACCACATGACATCATAAAGTGGAGCACAGTGTTGTCCATTTGAGCGAAGAATTCAGCCTAAATATGCAGGTGTGAACGAAACAAAACACAACTCCGGGTATGTTTGTGATGAGAAAACAACATAACATATATCAGAAAATAGCATAATATGGGTCTTTTAAGACAGTTCAAACCGTTTAAAATGACCTACTTCAGCTTTTCGTGCTTTTAGGGCAGTAAAAATCAGATACAGCGCCTTCAAATAGTGAAACAACGTAAACCAGGGCTTCTGTAACTGCCGATTATGCTTTGATAATTTCCTATCTTTATACACTACACAACAGCAGTGATCAGTTTGTATGGACGCACACACTCACACAAAGGGGTCTAATGAATGCGCTGACTGTTAGCGTTCAGATGACGGCACCACCTCCCGAAAAGCAACAATGGAGCACAGATCTTTATCTTAACGCCCCAGTTATTTTGGGATCTTTGTTTTCACATAACAAAAAACATAGATCAAATCTTGGTTTGAGATGTCAGACTGATTTTAAATGACATTCTTGGTACTACAAAGGGTTGCAAATAAAGTTAATCGCTATGAAATGAAACTTGAAATTTGGATTGTTGCAAGTAAAAATTCTTGAGGGTTGGTTATTTTCATTATACACTGTCCTCTCCATACAATAAAATACCCTCCATGGAGTTTTATTGTATGTGTAAACCATTCTAACCGTAGAGTTTAGACCATCGATGCCCCGTTTATAGGCACAATATGTAACTTTTTTGATGGGAAGTCTGTTATCTTCTTGTATCCATGGAGAGGTATTGCTTTACCCGAAATGTTCCACAGTATGGTATTAACCTTATCCATCTTGCATTTCTTGCATTACCTGTGCTTTGATTGCTAAAAACATCTTTAACGGCATCTATACTACTAAGGGGGAGCCACCGCTGCACAGATCTGACCTGTAACTTGGCCTGGTGGCATCACTTGTCTGTTGCTATGGAGATAAATAAGTAAAATGCCATACTGTTGAACATTACTGGCAAAGATCTGTCATCTCTCACTCCAAAACTTTAGCTTTTTTTCCTTTGCTATTCCTGGCAAAGCAATAACATTTCTATGGAGACAAGCAGGTGGCTAGTAGAAAAGTTACACAGTGCACCTTTAAAGTGTACTTTGAATCTTAAATTGCAAATCTGTAGATAGATTAGTAGATGTGGAATAATTAAGGTATGACAAGCAGAAAAGTTACACAGTGCACCTGATATTAGTCTGATATTAGTCGAATCTGTCTGAAACAAATTTGTCTGTTGTTTTGGTCATTGGGTTTATTGTTGACGTTTATTGATTCCAATCTGACTAAAGAACAATGAAAGGATACCGCGCGTACATGTGTTTAGAGTTTCCATACAAACAGGGTGAAAGGGGAGCGAGCGTGTTAAGACCTGCTACGATTTAACTGATAAAACACATAACCCTGAAGAAAAGAAAATTATAGCAGGGCAGTTTACATTAAATACTGTTGAAAGTAGTACAAAAAGTAATAACATCATATAAGATGCCCGGAAAATAAATAAAAGAGTTAAAATTGACTCTTGTGAGCTTTAAATCATGTTATAATTTTGTTACCGCCTTTGAAAACATAGCTGGAGCTGTGTTTTGTTTCATTCACACGTTTTAGTAATCTTTTATTATAAATCAGAGTATGTTTTTGATGGGAAAACAACATTATAACATAGATCAGAAAATAGTGTAATATGGGTAATATCTTCAGGATCAATAAAGTGTCTGTCTATATATCGGTCTAATCGTTTGAATGGCAACAAGTGCTCAAAATGGCGTCTAAATAGGAAACTGAATCTATCTATTGTAACTTGGCAAAGCAAATATAAGTAAGCAATCAAGGCTGTTATGGTGTTATAGTGAGACAACACCACCACATTAAAATTGTGACTAAAGCCGAAACTAAACCTGGACTAGACCAAGACTAAACCAGGACTAAAACAGGACCAAACCAGGTCTACCTTAGGACTAAACTTAGCTCAAACAAAACAGGGCCAAACTGGGATACGTGGCACACACCAAATGTGAAGTCTAATCAAATAAATAAACTTGAGACTATTTTAGAACAATCAGCTGATGAATCAGCTGAACTATAAATGAAATCAGAATTACCCTCCTCCAGTCTACCTCCAGCCTCTTCACAGGGGCCAGAGGAAGTGACTCACTGCTTATGAATCAGACCCAAGTGTTTTTACAGACACAACAGGCTCGATGACAAAGTGGATTTAAATGGAAAAAGTCAGACAAAAACACTGCAAACAGAGGCTGACGTGCAGTACTCCTGGTGCTTAATCATTATACGGATAAAAGAGCCATTTCTGATTAATCGTGATTGACTTCCTACGTTCCCATGTATATGAGCAAAATGTATCTTGCCCCAGTATAGATATAGTGTACTGATACTTTGCAGTGACATCACGCTGGGGGTGTTCTACATGTATCTCTATTAGTGGAATGTTGAGCAGTTACCATGGTGAAACAATGTGCACATTAGCAAACACTGATGCATTTTTTAAACGATTTAAATGCGTTCATGGTCCTGTTTAGGTGTCTGATTTCCAAAAACAAAACAAAACATGCAATGAAAAACTGTTGGCTAATGCTACCTAGCTTGTGACTGTAATTTTATGTGTGAGAGACTTGTTTAACTGCACAAATCAGCTCACCTCTTGTAGTTCCAACTAAACCAGCTCTTTCTGGCCAGACTGTGTTAAAATAAAAAGTCTAACTTGAATAACAGAGCTGCTAAGAGACTAGAGCTTTCAATTAGCTTCACACCCCCAGGGAATGTTGGTGACATCAGCTGCAAAGTATCAGTAAACAGCTCTTGAGGTCAAAATAAGTCAGCTGTGTACAGTCCCTGACAAAAGTCTTGTCGCTTATCCATTTTGTAGAAACAAAAGCTTATAACCTGACTTTAAATTAATCGATTGGTTTTAGAAATGTCTCATATGAAAGCTAAAACCCTCCCAAATTATGCTCAATATACTAAAATAAATTTGCTTCACTGAAGAAAGATTGATCATTTAATGAACACAGAAAGGTCAGATTTTGGCAAGACAAAAGTCTTGTCGCCTACAGAAAATTGAACAAATAATTTACTTCAAATACAAAAATATGTTGCATAACGTCAGTGAATTAAGTAGTGGTGCTGTGAGATCCATATTTAATATCTTGTATGACTTCCATGAGCTTGAAGGACTGCATCCATGCGGTTCGACAATGATTCATACAATTTGTTGATGAAGTCATCAGGAATAGCAAAGAAAGCAGTCTTACATGCCTCCCAGAGTTCATCAAGATTCTTTGGTTTTGCCTTCCATGCTTCCTCTTTCATTCTACCCCAGACATGCTCAATGATGTTCATGTCTGGTGACTGGGCTGGCCAGTCCTGGAGCACCTTGATCTTCTTCGCCTTGAGGAACTTTGATGTAGAGATAGAAGTATGCGATGAAGCACCATCCTGCTGCAAAATTTGACCCCTTTTATGGTTGGGAATGTAAGAGGTAGCTAATACTTCTTGATATTTTAGGCTATTGATATTGCCTTCCACCCTGCAAATGTCTCGCACACCTCCATACTGGATGTAACCCCAGACCATGATTTTTCCGCCACCAAACTTAACTGTTTTCTGGGTGAATCTTGGATCCATGCGGGCTCCAGTAGGTCTCCTGCAATATTTGCGGCTGTGATGTAATTCAACCGAGGATTCATCTGAGAAATCCACCTTCTGCCACTTTTCCAGTGTCCATCCTTTTAGCAGGCTGTGGGCCTTGGCAAATGCCACACGGTTTTTTAATTGCCTTTTGTTTAGTGCTGGTTTCTGTGCACTGATTCGACCACGGAGGCCATTTCGAGACAGAATTCTACAAACTGTTCTGGTTGACACAGGGACTTGAGGTGACCAGGCCTGGTGGAGCTCTGCTGCAGTGGAAAAGGGGCTGGCCTTGGATTTTCAAATCAACAAACGGTCCTCCCGAGCAGTTGTCTTGCGGGGTCTGCCGGACCTGGGCTTGTCAAAAACATCTCCAGTCTTTTCAGATCTTTTTCTTATTCTTTGTACTTGACGCTGAGACACATTGAAGGTGTCAGCCACCTCAGCAGTGGATCTGGTCTTCGGCCTCTTGATAATTAACGCTTTGGTCTCAGGGTGGATCTTAGGCATGTTGTCAGAGGTCAAGTGGCAGTTGATGTGAAGGTCTGGTGTGCTGGGGTTCTTTTTATACACACCCACTAATTGATTGATCAGTAACTGATCACAGGTGAGGCTGTAATCTAGGATTGGGTGCATCATATGACAAGGCGACAAGACTTTTGTCTTGCCAAAATCTGACCTTTCTGTGTTCATTAAATGATCAATCTTTCTTCAGTGAAGCAAATTTATTTTAGTATATTGAGCATAATTTGGGAGGGTTTTAGCTTTCATATGAGACATTTCTAAAACCAATCGATTAATTTAAAGTCAGGTTATAAGCTTTTGTTTCTACAAAATGGATAAGCGACAAGACTTTTGTCAGGGACTGTACTGTCTGCCTGTGTTTTATTTGGTGAGAATCATGAAGTGCACGGTTAGCATGCTACTAGTTGTTAACTTTACTGTAATGGCTAAACTCCAGTCTGATCTCTCAAAGTTGCAAAAAGCGCTTATGAACTCGCGGCGCATAATTAGGATACTCTGAAAACATAAGGTAAGTGAAGAACAACCACTGCAAACCATTTAAAATAAACTAGTCCAGATTTTCATGTATTTAAGGCAGTAAAAATCAGGTATCTGTTAAAGCAATTCAAGCGTTTGACATTTTGATAATCTCCACGGACTAGACTGCAAATTAAACGAATCTCCAGCTCACCGTATGACAAGGTGTTTGCAATATGGCACTGGGAGAGCTCCAGTCATTCAGACAGAGTGTGGATGACGCACTGTTCTGTCTGCAGGTGCCTTTGCCCTCCCACTGTGGCCTAGTTCATTCATCCTTTTTCAGGTTTTTAGTGTTGATCTGTTTTCTGTTGTCTCATATCCATGGTCCCCTGTGTCCTTTTGGCTGTGGAGGTGTCGTGTTGTTCCTCTTTTTGGAGTTTTCTAGTTCAAGTAAGAACATCGCGACAGCTCTATTTTTTTTAGGTTGAGAAAGTGCTAGGCTACTGCTTGGGTAAAGGGTAAATGTAGGGCTGGCCATTACTGATACTTTGCAGTGACATTGCGCTGGGGGTGTCCTACATGTATCTCTACTGGCGGAATGTTCAGCAGCGGAGTTAATATGATTGACTGAGACCACGCTTCAACCTCTCGACCCCCTCCCTCCTAACCCCTGTCTCTTGTCCATTTTTCAGCCGGACATCATCTACGAATCAGCTGGGTGACCATTTTGGACTGGAGACGGAGCCCCCACCCTGAGTCTCCCCCCAGCCATCACATCTTTCCGTCATAAATAAATATCTTTATTGTATTCCATTGTTGTGGCGTGGTCTTTGCGAAAACCAGAAATGTTTTAATAGCCTATACAAAGTGGATTCAACAAGTCCTCAGGAGCCTGTGATCCATACGAAGGTTCATGGTCCTGTTTAGGTGTTTCCAGAAAAAAGTGAGAGTGACTAACTGAAAAACTGTTAAATTATGCTAACTAACCTGTCACAGTAGTTTTGCATGTGAGAGACTTGTTTAAGCGCACAGATCCTCTCACCTGTTGTTGTCAGATTGTGTAGGCTATAACAGAGCTTCAAACAGAGCAGTGCTTTCAGTCAGCATCAAACCCCCAGGGAATAGTTATGACAGCTGCCGCAAAGTATCAATAAAAAAAGAAGTATAACTGCTGATATATTGTTTTAAATTATTTTAAAACAAATAAATACCGCTTTTAAAGTATGTGAGAGTATGTGTGAGTCTATGCTGTTAGTTTATTGAATTTATATTGGACTTTAATACAGGACATTTTATATATTGTTTTTTATGAATGTTATTATTATTTATTCTTATGTGTATTTTGTAATCAATGTTGCAATCACGAACAAGACAAAGTTTATCTCACTGACTTTCCTCTGTATAAATAAATGTTAATAATAAAGTGGAAATTTGCACAAAACGCCTCTCCCTCCATCTGTGTTTCAAATCAAGCCTCTGATGATGCATTGAATTAGAATAAGAAAATCCATTGCCTACACATTTTCTAATATTTAAAAGAACTCATTAGCTAAATAACGCTCCTGGCTCCTGCTTATACTTGTTATAAAAAGAGCCTCAAAGTTTTAGTGATCAATTTTAATTTCCCAGGCATCATAGCTGAGTTTTCAGGAGCTGTATCTGACCATAGACTGTAGCTTGTATAAAAATGGACATAGCTAACCTGCAATAGCCACCGCGCTTCTGGTTCCATCAACCCTGATTTCAATTGACTTTGCATCGAAAAATTATCGCTCACCCTCACTCTGACTGCTGCAGTGAGCCTCGTCATTTTGGTCTTAAAATGTTCATATTAACCCGCTCTACGTACATGATCCTGGTGTTTTTTATTTTGCTAGTTTGTCCATAAATAAATTCCTATTCCTGATATGAAACTGGCTCCAAATCTTCTATAACTGCTAGCCTCATGAGCTTCATTTGACTGAAGCTGAACGCTATGGGTGACGTCACACTCCTTATTCCACTTCTTTATACAGTCTATGTATCTGACAGTTAGCAAAATAGCTAAGTAGACTGCTAATATGAGAAATTTTCATTAAAATCCTAATATAAAACTTGTAATAGTGATCCGTACCTGATGAAGTAGCAGCAGAAGATGAGGCTCAGGATGAAGACGAAGATGCCTGTGCCGAAGATGACCATGTAAATGTTAAGAGGCAGGTCCTGAAAGGTGATGGGCGGCATGGTGCATGACTTGTTGGAGTAAACCAGACCCAGACCACAGAAGCACCCTGCAGAAAAACACATGAGCAGGTCTGTCAGATAATACAGTCTAAAGAGAGATACATGGCTAAAGAAAATATTGTTATAAATGATAAGCACAGTTTTATTCTCTGCACTTGCGCCAGTGTGTTTTTAAACTCCATACACCTTCACTAGAATTATTTGGATAATTTCCTCAACTCCCTACTAAACAAAAGGTAAAAAGGTAGCAGTTAACATTAAAATTACCACTTCATGACAACACAAGATGACGCAAAGCATTTTAAGCTTTGGAGATGTAGACAGACTAATAATAATGGGTTACTCAAACTTGTGGGAATGAAACAAAACACAACTCTGGGTATGTTTTTGACATTCTAACATGGCTAAAAGCTCACAAGAGTCAATTTTGCCTAATATAGGACCTTAACTTTACCTTTTAAGAATAAAAATAACCCCACCACAACATACTGTATTCCCAGTCACAAGTCAAAAATGTAAATATAATGTTCAATGCCAAACTATAGTGGCAATTGCTGACTTTCAGATGATCACCACATTATATAGGCGATAAAATTTAATACAGATGCGTGGAAACTAAAATGAATAGCGTTTAAATCTACCATCTGTAATTAGACTGCCCGACCTGCCCCTGTTGTATTCTCACGTATCACCACTAGATGCTGTCTATGTTACTGCAGTCTGATCGTGTGCCACCTTTGGCCTGACAGAAAAAGACGAGCGAGCACAGGAGAGGGAACAACAAACAAACAAAGGCCAGATGAAAGGGAGGGGAAACTGGGGAACAGGTTTCACATCTGCCATCTACTGGTAATAAAATAATGTATGTAACTTTTCATTTGGGGGTCCATCACCTATTTGTTTCTATGGATATCATTGCTCTTCCTGGAATGTTCGACAGTATGGTGGTTTTATAGCTCAAAAATGCCTAGGGAAACAGACATTCTGACTGTGAGCGGGGTTGTCTCTGCACAGATCTGACCTGTAACTTGGTCTGGTTTGGTCTCTATGAACATAGGAAAGGTTTAATACCATACTGTGAAACACTCCAGACAAAGTAATAACATCTCCACAGCGACAAGCAGGTGGCGGACCCTCCACCAGAAAAGTTACACAATGCATCTTTAAATATGTAATATGTAAGTTATGAGGTTATAGTCTCTCACAGACATCAGGCTCAACATTTATGAATTTACCTTGTGGATGTTTCCTTTATAAATACAATGTAATCAAATCCTATGGGAGTATGACATCATTGCATTCAAAAAACTAAAAACAACCAGTGAAGTTTAGGTTTAGTGTCTCTGTAGCACTTTTTTAGACTAACGAATAACATTTAGCACTTTATTGGGTACATGGGGTGACCTTTGCTTACTTTCCTTTGGGCTATATTTCATGTGCTTTTGAATGCTGTTCCTGAGGAGAGCCTGACTGCCGACTATTTTGGTTCACCGTGACCTACTGCTGCACTTCCTCTTTTTTCTATTACGCAACTGCCTTAGTGATATTTTTGAATTATCCTTAAGGGATTTACAAGAATGTTGGAAATTCTGAAGTGTGCATTGATACTGAAAGAATTACATAAATCGGACAAAATCACAGAACTGAATGAGAGGACTCACCCTCTCATTCAATTTTACATTTTAGATCAAATACAGTATATGAAACAAGATATATAGGATTATTTAGTAAAGAAAAAAAGTTAAATAACTCTAAACACTACACTTTACTCGGCAATGCAAAAGGTGGGTTTTTTGAGGATTTGATTATACAATTTTTGGATTTGGTCAAAAAAAAAAAAGTTGTAGTTAATTTTTTTTTTCCTTTGCTACATAATTCCATATACAGTATTTGGTGTCTTCTGTATGTACATCGAAAGTTGAAAGTAGTACACATATAGAGAAAAACACTGAATGAGAGGGTGAGTCCAGACTTTTGACTGGTAGTGTATATGCCGAGAGTCACAGAAGATCATCTACTATTATAGAAAGTACCATTATTTGGTGTTGAAAATTACATAGTCTATCTATATCTAACTATCATCATGTTAGCAAAATTACTGTTGAGTACCATTTTTTCCTTATGGTTGAAATTGAGTTTTTTAATTTTATATTATGACAACACTTAAAATTAAAGTGTAGAAACATCACCTTTTAGTGTTTACACTTTTTTACACTGCAAGTTTATTCCAGATCGTTTTGTATATTTTTAGTATATGTTTGATACTTCGATAATTTACATTTTACTTGATATTCTAATCTTGCATATCTTTAAATCAACTATTTAAATTCACCATATTGTAGAGTAGACCATACAATTTCCAGTATTAATAATATAAAGGTCCTGTATTACGCAAAATTGACTCTTGTGAACTTTAAGCCATGTTATAATGTTGAGTTGTGTTTTGTTTCATTCACACAAGTTTGAATAATCCTTTATTATTAGCCTATCTACATCTCCAAAGCACAAAATGCTCTGTTCCACCTTGTGATGTCATGAAGCAAGATTTTTCAAGTTAAGAGATACCTTTATCTTTCAGTTCAGTAGAGACTGAAAATTATCCAAATGGTTCAAGTGAAGGTGTATGAAATGTAAAAACACAGTGGAGCGCTTCCTATATTACCACATCACATGGTGGAACAGAGTGTTTTCTGTTTGACACAAGAACACAGCCTAAATATGCAGGATTTGTGTCTTCAACATGTGTGAATGAAACAAAAGAAAACTCTAGGAATGTTTTTGATGAAGAAAATGGTGTAATACAGGCCCTTTAACCAACCAGACACAATGCCACCAAATGTTTTTACAGACAAGTGTTTTGCAACAACTGAATACAAGACTTCATATTTGCATTATGAACACAGTAGCTGCATAAGAAAGTCACTGGAAAACTGCTTCAGCCCAAACAGATGGCATTTCCATTATAAGTCTGGCCTATTGTCTGCTCCTCTTCGCCTGTGTGTGTGTTTGTTTAACCATAAAATAGATTATCACTGTAGCGGTGCAGTCTGCAGTCAAGGTCAGGAGCAGGGAACACAATGGGGGAGGGAGAGGAGCTATGCGCAAATGTGCAATGGCATGGGCAGTTTGGACAACAAGCTTTAGACAGAGGTAAAGTATAATCAAAATGTATCAAGTAGAGTACTATTTAAAGGTGCACGGTGTAACGTTTTTGGTCAAGGATCGGATACCTGCTAGTCTCCATGGAGACATTATTGCTTTTCTAGGAATTTTACACAGTATGGCATAAGTTACAGTTCAAATCTGTGGAAAGGTGGCCCTGTGCTGACAGTAAAAGTGTGTAGTTTAACTCTAAGTAATTGAATTTCAATCATGATATGCAAGTTTAATGCCATACTGTAGAACATTCTAGACAAAGCAATAACATCCCCTCTCAGACAAGCAGGTGGTGGACCCTCCACCAGAAAAGCTAAATAGTGCTCCTTTAAAACATAACATAATATATGATTCATAGAGTTAATCCAATACTAGTATTCATTTATATTTTTAGAATTTTGTAGGTAAAATATACATTTTATTTAATTTTTAGCTAACATTTTAATTAAATAATTGATTAACAAACAAATAAGAGAAAAACTTTATTTTCTCAACACTGTATTTGTTTTTCTAATGTTTGACCTAAGCAGACACGTCTCCATTGATGTATTGACATGTGAATGTAGGTCAGGAAACGACAGAAAGCGCTCAGCATTCAGTTTGAAAGGCGGCAGTATTATGGGATTCTGCAAGGGCCAAAGCTAAGACTGTTTCCTTTTTAATAGTTCAGTAAGATACCACAAGGGTCAGTGTTAGGGCCTTAGCATTTCGATTTCCTTCAATCGCTATAGAGATTTAACAATTTTAACATGAATTGTGATTATAATTATCAATAACATATTTAATTAAATATATATTCTCAAAAAAAAAAGTTGTACTTTTTTATCTGGAAAATGACATTTTCCAGATGCATGTCTTTTAACAATAATTTAAAACAAAGAGATGGTATAATAATTAAGAAGCTTCAGGTCATATCTTTTACATCTGAAAAAGTGGGAAAATGACAGTGTTTATTTCAAATGAAAAGTCCACATGTCCTAAAAGGGAAGCAAAGTTTGAGGTCATGTTAATCCAGATAATTGGGCCAAACACTGGACTTGTCACACTCCATCCTAAAGCTGGCCAATTTGTACTCTACATTTTTTTCTATATACATTCCTTGAATTTAAAAAATAGACTTTTAATCATTTGTTAGGTTATTTGAAAAAGTGAAAATTATTACACAGTCCACATCTTCTAAAAGGGAAGCCGAGCTGGAGGTCACGTTAACCCAAGTAACAGGCTAAAACACTGGACTCATAACATGCCTTGACCCTCACACGTGTTCCTAGTTCTGGGTGAAATAAGGAAAAGATTTGACCCTTTTCCTTATGTTGATCAATCCCTGTTATTTTTATTTTGTCTTATTCAAAACTAATACAAATGGCTTTCAATACCAATTCCTTGAAAATAAACAATACAGACTACTAATCATTGACATAAAAAATGCTTATTCCTATAAATTCTGAACTATGCTCCTAACCACAAGCAGAGGTTATATCTTCAACACTTATCGGAAAAGTGAAAAATTGCCCTGTTTATTTCAAATGAGAAGTTTAAATCTTGTAAAAGGGAAGCACAGTTTGAGGTCATGTTAACCCAGATAATTGGTCAATGGCCTCACCACCTGCTATGACCCTCCACACCCCATCTCCACAACAGAACAAGGTGAAAGAACAAGGTGAAGATGATACTCACTTTGATCAGGCACTACAACTGTATAGCACTGATTAGACCAAATAAATACTAATCACAGAAATCACTCAGGCTATTGTGTCTATTGAGCACTACCTACTTCTCCAAAATCCATCTTCTGTTCAAAATGAAAAGGAGCATTGGTAAGAGACTGATAAAAGAGCTAGTACCATGGGCTCAAAAATAGTCTTTGTTGTATTTTTTTTCCACTTCAAATTTACTTATTTGAAATGTACTTTTTCAAATAAATACCTCCAATACATTTTATTCCATTTAGAAATATTACCAACTCTGACATTTTACTTTTCTAAACTGATCCAAGATGGCGCCGCGTATGGTTGCCCTGGTGATTTGGTGCTCTTTGTTTTGTCTGTTTTTGTGCGTAAATCGTGTGTCTGCGTGCTCTTACACCCGTGAAGAGCTCCTAAACATCAGAACAACGACTTCTGCTGATCTACTGCCAGTTTTTTTAGTGCCTGCAGTAGATTTAGTTCATTTTTTGGCCAAAAAAGTGAGACGCCGCAGACGAGGAAAACGCGCAGGGGCTCTGGTGCGCCTTCGGAGACGCGGCACACGGACGCCCTTACCTGGGATTTTCCTGTCCAACGTTCGCTCACTCAGCAACAAGATGGACGAACTGGCGCTGCTGATGAGGAGTAACAGAGACTTTTCTTCCTCTTGTGTCTTGTGCTTCACGGAGACATGGCTCAGCGAGCAGATCCCGGACCGCGCGTTACACCTGGACGGATTTCAGCTCCTCCGCGCGGACAGACATCGGGCTCTCTCCGGGGGAAAGACAAAAGGTGGAGGGGTCTGTTTCTACATCAACAACGCCTGGTGCTCAGACGTAACTGTGATCTCCCAACACTGCTCTCCCGCTCTGGAATATCTTTTCATTCACTGCAAACCTTTCTACTCGCCACGTGAGTTCGCTTCATTCATTCTGGCTGCTGTTTACATCCCGCCATGCGCTGACGTGCACGAGGCTCAACGCGTGCTAGAGGAGCAGATTTTGGATGTAGAACGAACCTTCCCGGACTCTCTACTTATTATCCTCGGCGACTTTAACAAGGGAAACCTGAGCCAGGAGTTACCAAAATACAAACAGTTTATTAAATGCCCAACGAGAGAGCAGAACACGCTGGATCATTGTTACACAACAGTCAGTGGGGCCTATAGGAGCGTGTCACGTGCTGCTTTAGGCTTTTCTGACCACGTCATGGTTCACCTCATCCCCACATACAAACAACAGCTGAAGCTCTCCAAACCAACAGTGAGGACTTCTAAAAGGTGGACTAGCGAGGCTGTGGAGGAGCTTCGCACATGCTTGGACACAACGGACTGGAGCATGTTCAAGACCTCCGCAGAGAATCTGGATGAGTACACGAACACAGTGACATCATACATCCAGTTCTGTGAGGACAGCATTATCCCATCTCGCACCAGGGTGTCATTTAACAATGACAAACCCTGGTTCACACCCAGACTGAGGCAGCTGAGGAAGGAGAAGGAGGAGGCGCACAGAAGTGGTGACCCTCACTCTTACAGACAGAGCAAGTACTCATTTAGCAGGGAAGTGGAGAAGGCTAAATCGAGGTACAATACACATCTGAAGGAGAAGTTCTGGTCCAACGACTCCGTCTCTGTTTGGAAAGGTCTGAAGGAGATCACAAACTATAGACCCAAAGCCCCCCCTGCTGTGGATGACCGACAACTAGCGGAAAGGCTTAACACCTACTACGCTAGATTTGAAGTCTCACACCCCTCCCCCACCCCACTGACTACAATGGACATTGCTGCCAAGCCCACCTCAGACCCCTCCTCCTCCCCCACTGCCCTCACACTCTCCAAGCAGGATGTGACTAAGACATTTAAAAGGCAAAACCCACGGAAAGCCCCAGGTCCGGACGGTGTCTCTCCTTCCACCCTGAGACACTGCGCTGAAGAACTGGCTCCTGTCTTCACGGACATCTTTAACATCTCCCTGGAGTTATGCCATGTCCCAGCCTGCTTCAAGCTGTCCACCATTGTTCCCGTCCCCAAGAAGCCCAGGATCACCGGACTTAACGACTACAGGCCTGTGGCGCTGACGTCTGTAGTCATGAAGTCATTTGAGCGCCTGGTTCTGCCTCACCTCAAGTCCTTCACCTCCCCCCTCCTGGACCCTCTGCAATTCGCCTACAGAGCCAATCGGTCTGTAGACGACGCCATCAACCTGGCCCTCCACTTCATCCTTCAGCATCTGGACTCCCCGGGAACCTACGCCAGGATCCTGTTTGTGGACTTCAGCTCTGCATTCAACACCATCCTCCCTGCTCTGCTCCAGGACAAGCTCGCCCAGCTCAACGTGCCTGACTCCACCTGCAGGTGGATCACTGACTTCCTGACGGACCGGAGGCAGTGCGTGCGGCTGGGGAAGAATGTCTCGGACATTCGGACTATAAGCACAGGATCTCCACAGGGCTGTGTACTTTCTCCCCTGCTCTTCTCCCTGTACACCAACTGCTGCACCTCCAGCCACGACTCCGTGAAACTGGTTAAGTTTGCGGATGACACCACCCTCATCGGGCTCATCTCGGACAGCGATGAGTCTGCCTACAGGAGGGAGGTGGACCGGCTGGTGTCCTGGTGCAGCAGCAACAACCTGGAGCTCAACGCCCAGAAGACAGTGGAGATGATCGTGGACTTCAGGAAAGTCACAGCCCCCCTGCCTCTCCTCACCCTGACAGACTCCTCCATCACCACTGTGGACTCCTTCCGCTTCCTGGGCACCTGCATCACCCACGACCTCAAGTGGGAGCCGACCATCAGCTCCCTCATCAAGAAAGCCCAGCAGAGGATGTACTTCCTGTGGCAGCTGAGGAAAGCCAAGCTGCCTGCCCAGATGATGGTGCAGTTTTACACGGCCATCATTGAGTCCATCCTCACCTCCTCCATCACTGTGTGGTACGCTGGGGCCACTGCCAGGGACAGACAGAGACTGCAGCGCATTGTGCGCTCTGCTGAGAAGGTGATCGGCTGTAGCCTTCCATCTCTCCAGGACCTGTACGTCTCCAGGACTCGGGGGCGTGCAGGCCGGATAGCAGCTGACCCCTCTCACCCTGGACACGGACTATTCCAGCCACTTCCCTCTGGCAGAAGGCTACGGTCCATACGGACCAGAACCTCTCGCCATAAGAACAGTTTCTTCCCCTCTGCCGTTGGACTCATAAACACTTTATGAACACTTATAACACCTGTACTAAGGACACTTTATAATACCAGTCACTTTAAATAAGTCATGTCACGTCACTTGCTCTTTTGCACTGTCAGTTTGCACTGTTGTTCTGATGCTCTGTATATACTTGAATATTTTTATTTTTATTATATATCTTAATCTTTTTGCATGCTCTTACTTTATTCAAATAGTGATACTTTATTATCATTATTATTATCCTTTATAACTGTGATATCTCTACTTGTATTATTATTATTATTATTATTATTATTATTCAGTGTTCTATGTTGCACCTTATCACCAAAGCAAGTTCCTAGTCTGTGAATTGTGTTCACTGACAATGGCAATAAAAGCTTTTCTGATTCTGATTTCTGATTCTGATTCTAGTTATAGGTGCTGTACCTAGTAAGTTTTACCGTCTTAAAAACATGAAAATCAGAACTAATTCATTTTAAATGGTTTACAGTGGTCCTTCACCTATTCTTCTCATGCAATTCAAACATCATAATTATTCACCACAATGGATTTGTAAGTTCTTTTCACAACTTTCAGAGACCAGTGCGAAATTTTGCAGTGGTGGTAAAGCTAACAACAAGCATGTTAACCTGCACTTGCTGACAATATCAGATATCAGACAATAAAATACATTATTTTCAAATTAGCCGACAGAAACAGCTGTCAAGAGCTGCTTATACAATATATCTGTATTGGGATAAGACAAAACAAATTTAGCTTCACATACATGGAAAAAAATTGAAAAAAGTTGGGTACACGGTTGTTAACTTAAATTGTAAAAGAGCCTGTTCATTTATTTATGTATGTAGTATGTATGGTCTTGTTTCTTTTATTAAGTCATTTTAGATCAATATTGTACTTTAAATGGCCCATATTATGCTTTTTTCTAATCTATTTTATAACGTTTCCTCATCAAAAACATACCTTAAAAACACTCTGTTCCACCTTGTGATGTCATGTAATACAAGAAGTGCCCCACTGTGTTTATTTATTTATTTTTTTTTATTCCATGGTATTGCCCATTTCTGCTAAACAAAGGTAAATGTAGCTGTTAACTTGAAAACTACCACTACATCACATCACAAGGTGGAACAGAGCATTTTGGCATTTTGGAGATTTAGACAGGTTAATAAACCAAGATTACTAAAATATGTGAATGAAACAAAACATAACTCTGAGTTTGAACATTATAACATGACTTAAATCTTATAAGACTCTATTTTGTACAACATAGGACCTTTAAAATGTCCAAAATAAAAAAATATCCAGGTGTCATAGATTATAACTACACTGTGTGCAGAATTATTAGGCAAATAAGTATTTTGACCACATCATCCTTTTTATGCATGTTGTCGTACTCCAAGCTGTATAGGTTTGAAAGCCTACTACCAATTAAGTATATCAGCTGATGTGCATCTGGGTAATGAGAAGGGGTGTGGTCTAATGACATCAACACCCTATATCAGGTGTGCATAATTATTAGGCAACTTCCTTTCCTTTGGCAAAATGGGTCAGAAGAGAGATTTGACGGACTCTGAAAAGTCTAAAATTGTGAGATGTCTTGCAGAGGGATGCAGCAGCCTTGAAATTGCCAAGCTTTTGAAGCGGGATCACAGAACAATCAAGCGTTTCATGGCAAATAGCCAACAGGGTCGCAAGAAGCGCGTTGAAAAAAGAAGGCGCAAAGTAACTTCCCAAGAATTGAGGAAAATCAAGCGTGAAGCTGCCAAGATGCCATTTGCCACCAGTTCTGCCATATTTCAGAGCTCCAACGTTACTGGAGTGTCAAAAAGCACAAGGTGTGCAATCTCAGGGACATGGCCAAGGTAAGGAAGGCTGAAAAACGACCACCACTGAACAAGAGACACAAGATAAAACGTCAAGACTGGGCCAAGAAATATCTCAAGACTGATTTTTCTAAGGTTTTATGGTCTGATGAAATGAGAGTGAGTCTTGATGGGCCAGATGGATGGGCCCGTGGCTGGATCAGTAAAGGGCAGAAAGCTCCACTCCGACTCAGACACCAGCAAGGTGGAGGAGGGGTACTGGTATGGGCTGGTATCATCAAAGATGAGCTTGTGGGACCTTTTCGGGTTGAGGATGGAGTCAAACTCAACTCCCAGTCCTACTGCCAGTTCCTGGAAGACACCTTCTTCAAGCAGTGGTACAAGAAGCCATCTTTCAAGAAAAACATGATTTTCATGCAGGACAATGCTCCATCACATGCCTCCAAATACTCCACAGCGTGGCTGGCCAGTAAAGGTCTAATAGATGAAAAAATAATGACATGGCCCCCTTGTTCACCTGATCTGAACCCCATAGAGAACCCGTGGTCCCTCATGAAACATAAGATCTACAAGGAGGGAAAACAGTACACCTCTCTGAACAGTGTCTGGGAGGCTGTGGTTGCTGCTGCACGCAATGTTGATGGTGAACAGATCAAGAAGCTGACAGAATCCATGGATGGAAGGCTTTTGAGTGTCCTTGTAAAGAAAGGTGGCTATATTGGTCACTGATTTGTTTTTGTTTTTGAATGTCAGAAATATTTATTTGTAAATTTTGAGTTGTTATATTGGTTTGCCTGGCAAAAATAAATAAGTGATGGGTATATATTTGGTTTTTATTAATTTGCCTAATAATTCTGCACAGCAATAGTTACCTGCACACACAGATATCCTCCTAAGATAGCCAAAACTAAAAAAGCCCCACTCCAACTTCCAAAAATATTCAGCTTCGATATTTGTGAGTCTTTTGGGTTGATTGAGAATATAGTAGTTGTTCAATAATAAAATTAATCCTCAAAAATACAACTTGCCTAATAATTCTGCACACACTGTATATAGCAGACACAACCATAACACGTCATTTTTCGTTGTCCATTCTGTGGTTCGCTCCAGCCACACTTTACCATTGATCACTCGACTCCAAGTAACTCCTGGAGCCAAATGAATACATTGACATTTGTATGTGACATTTCTTCCATCTCATGGGATCAATACTACCTGCCCGCCAGTTCCACTCCAGTCTGAATGAGCTCTGATACAACATTAATCTGAACACATCAATGACCGGACTCCACAGCACAAGTACTCACATCAAATGATTTCACTCACCAAGAAGCAATCACCAGCCAATCAGGAGGCCATATTGACGTCAACACATCTCCCTCAACATTGTGCAGAAAGTGTTTATGTTGGAATCAATAGGAGCATGTGAGGGCTAACAGAGCGTGTATGGATGAAAGTATGGATTTCATGGGTTACTACTGTTGTGGTTGGTCGTAGGTTATGTTCACATGACATCACAGCGTTCAAAAGAGCCATTAGTTTAAAGGTGCACTGTGTAACATTTCTAGTGGAGATCCGCCACCTGCTTGTCTCCATGGAAATGTTTTGGTTTTGTCTAGAATGTTTCACAGTATAGATTAAACCTAAACCGTCTAGGAATTATTGTGTTTTTAAGCAATAGAAATATCTGTGATTAATAAATGCTAGGAGGATATGTTTAATGTCATACCATGGAACATTCCAGGCAAAGCAATAACATCTCCATGGAGACAAGGTAGCGGACCCCCCACCAGAAAAGTTGCGCAGTGCATCTTTAATGGGCCCATATTGTGCTGTTTTCTGATCTTTTTTTAATGTTGTTTCCTCATCAAGCATACCTATGTTTTGTCAAACACCTCTGTTCCACCTTGTGATGTCATGTGGCAATACAGGAAGTGCTCCACTGTGTTTTTAAACTCCATACACCTTCACTAGAATCACTTGGATAATTTCAGCCCTGGAATTGCCAAACTCTACTGAACTAAAGGTAAAAGGAGCTGTTAACATGAAAATTACCACTTCATGTCATTACAAGGTGGAACGGAGCATTCTGAACTTTAGAGATGTAGACAGACTAATAATAAAGTATTACTCAAGTTACTCAGTTACTTCATTACTCAGTGAATTTTGTATAATATAGGACCTTTAAGCAGTGTCTGATGAGAGGCTGGTCACGTTTCTGTCTTTGTTTTTCTTGTTGTTGCACAAATCACTTGAAGCCTCCTAAACCCACTCCAGGCTCAGATCTGGGTCAGTGTTTATGACAGCCCTGTGCAGATGGGCGCTCACGTTCACCTCCCCTGCCACTTTGTCTAGATCTGATCTCTTTAGAAAATAAAGAGAGATCATTCTGTATTTACCAGGCAAATAAAGTCCCATTGAGCTATGGAGTTTTTGCCAGGTGTGAATGACGGAAAAACCCACTTGGCCCAAACTCATTGTAATCTGTTTCCTTCCTGATTGTTGAGGTTACAATAAACATACAGCCCATATCACTGCTATTATTGGCTAATTTAACTTTTTAAGCCTGGAGGAGGTCTAGCTGACAAAAAATAATAATATTTAAATATTTTTTATTATCCTAATCATGACAATATTAAAAGGTCCTATATTACGCACTCAGAGCTGAAGAAGCAGCTTGGATGAGCTGCGAAACGTATTTGACCAAATAAACTTTTGTCCATTTGAGAAACTGAATTTCTCCTTTTGCCATATATTATGCAAAGTTGACTCTTGTGAGCTTGAAACCATGTTAGAATGTTGTTATCTCATCAAAAAATGCCTGGAGTTGTGTTTTGTTTCATTCACACATGTTTGAGTAATCCTTTATTATTAGTCTGTCTGCATCTCCAAAACTCAAAATGTTCTGTTCCACCTTGTGATGTTGTGAAGCGGTAATTTTCATGTTTACTAAACAAAAGGTAAAAGGAAACAGCTGAGATTGGCAGTTCTTGGGGTGAAATCATCCAAATGATTCAGCCTAAATTTAAAAATGCTGTGTTTGTGAGTTAAACGTGTGTATGAAACAAAACACAACTCCAGGTGTGTTTTCAATGAGGAAACATTATAACATAGATCAGAAAATAGCGTAATATGGGCCCTTTCAAAAATCTGCAAAAAATATGCAAATATGTAAATGAGGTGTAATCACAACATTTAAGTGACAGTAAATTAGCCACATGTTCATAACTATCTCATTACACACTTGCTTGGAAGATAACATCTCTTTATGCAGTCTTTTTAATAAAATTTATCACAGACGTTATACTCAATATTCTAATTAAGCACGTCTCCAAAACAATAATGGCAAAGATAACCACCCAACAGTCCTCCCTTCTCTAATAATAACTATAATTTAGCTGTAAATACAGTAATGTAGCCCTAGTTTACTTGCAAGCAGACAGCATTATGGGGTATTCTGTGATGGGTGGAGCCCTACATGGCCACTGACCTATATTGGCGCACTCACAAGAGGTGTTACCATGGCACCCAGAGTAGCAGATGCAAAAAAGGCAGGAGTGAGAGTAGTTTTTTTTTTATTTATTTTAGGGGACAAAGGGGACAAAGAGAATCATATTTGGACAGATCCTCTCTACGCTGTTTTTTGTGTTTTTTTTCTTCATGTTTGTTTAAATAAATGTATTTTTATATCATTGTAATATCAAAATCTAGGGCTGTAGTTGACTAAAGAAGGGGGCATGGCAAAAGTTCTCAAAAATCACATATCTCTGTGTATCTGACTCAAACTGCACTCATAAGACTAGACCTGCAGGGGGACTTTCTTCAGCTAACTCACTTACTAACTTATTTAAATTAAATGAAAATGAAACTGACTAAACAACTAAAACCCATCAATCAGTAGCCAGTATTAGAGGTGCACTGCGTAACTTTTCTGGTGGAGGGTCCGTCAAATCCTTTTCTCCATGGAGATGTTATCGCTTTGTCTGGAATGTTTCACAGTATGGCATTAAACCTTTCTACCTTCATGGAGACCAAACCAGACCAAGTTACAGGTCAGATCTGTGAAGAGGAAACCCCGCTCACAGTCAGAATGCCTGTTTTTTCTAAGTATTTTTGAGCTATAAAACCACCTGTAATTTAATAAATGTAAAGTAGAGCTGTTTAAAAAAGCAATGACATATCCATAGAAACAAGCAGGTGACAGAGGCCCAACCATAGTGCACCTTTAAGTATTTTCTTTAAATTTCAGTATCGTGACAACACAGAGCTGTGATTTTGTCATTGAGTTGTCTGCTGGCCTATATTCGCCGTATTCACACAAAGAAGCTGCTAGTTCTGGTGCAGAAAGAGAGCATCCCATCAAATATTCAGGACTTCACATGGGAGAAACACTCAGCCTGCTTGAAGAGCCACCACTGCAGCCACTGTTTTTAACCAGAAACTAGGTTAAGTTCAGAGCGGTCCATGTCACGCATAAAAGCACTACATGTGTCATATATAAACACTGGGGTGAATGGGAACATGCATGAAAAAAGAGCAGGAGAAATAAAGGCGTGAAATATATTGTCTACAAGATAAGAAAGGAAAAGGAAACTTGTAATGGAATTTTCCAAAAACTGGCACTTTTATATTTGAATCTGAACTTTACTCCTTTGCCTTTGAAATCAGAAAAGTTACTTGGTGCAACTTTAATTTTACTGTCCAGTTTTCGTTCAAAACATAAACCTCTACCAAGACATTTGTTTTAACACATTTCTGATCAACTGAAAAACATGAACTGATTATTATTACATATACAAGTATTTTTTTGTTAAAGGTACACTGTGTAACTTTTCTAGAGGGGGCCCACAACCAGTTTGTCTCCATGGAGATGTTAATTCTTTGGTTTAAATTGTCCACAGTATGGTATTAAACTAATCTGCATTTATTCAACAACATGCGATATTTCTTGCTCAAAAATATCTTAAAAAACATCCATTCTTACTGTGAGTGGGGTCGCTCCTCCACAAATCTACCCTGTACTTTGGCTTGCAAGTCTCCATGGAGATTCATAAGTTTATGGTCACACTGTGGAACATTCTAGGCACATCTCCATGGAGACAAGCAGGTGACTGAAGTTACACAGTGCACGTTTAATATTATCCGCCCCTAATGCCAAGCTGTAGCCGCCTAGCACCGCCGTCATTTTGGGGGAGCAGAATGTGTCTCTTTGATTCAGAAAGTAGTGTGTACGGTTTTCTCTGTGGAGAACTGGGGATCTGAGCCTTACAAAGAGGCTGATTGTTCTTTGTTGGACATAGCACCACCCGTCCACACAGAGGCGCTCTAAAATAGTCACAGGAAAAGACCACTCATACATCATACTCTTTGTGACAGCAGGAGAGAAGGGATGTCCAGATATCAAAGTTTTAGTGTTAAGATTATTGCAAAATGTGAAATGCTTATCTTTCCTTCACAAAAATACACTAAAAATACATTAAAGTTATGCTATATTACACAAAATGGATTCTTGTGAGCTTTTAACCATGTTAAACTGTTGTTAGCTCCTCAAAAACATATCTGGAGTTGTGTTTTGTTTCATTCGCACATGTTTGCGTAATCCTTTATTATTAGTCTGTCTACATCTCCAAAGCTCAAAATGCTCTGTTCCACCTTGTGATTTCATGAAGTGGTAGTTTTCAAGCTAACAGCTACCTTTACCTTAGATTGGCAATACCAGGGCTGAAATCATACGGATGATTCTAGTGAAGGTGTATGGAGTTTAATAACATAGTGGAGCACCTCCTGTATTACCACATGACATCACAAGATGTGTTTTCCGTTGGAGAGAAGAACTCAGCCTAAATATAAAGGGTACAACTTGGTATGTTTTTGATGATGAAACAACATTATAACACATCAGAAAATAGTCTAATATGGGCCCTTTTTGCTTCTAAAATTGTTGCAATAATAATAATAACCCTTATGATTATATTGTGACCTGTATATGTGACCGCATGATTATCGATAAACAAATATTTCTTTACATCCCGATGGGAATAAAACCGCACTTTAGGGGTGATCTGATATGGATTTTTTAGCCAATACCATTATCCAACAGTTGTCGTGTTGCTGCATTCAGTAACCGTTATTTGCTTGTATCAATGGCCTAATTTAAAATCTATAGTGAAACCCATAAATTACAGTTGTATAGGCTGTTGCTGCTGCCAAACTTTGAATTTCCTTCAGGATCAATAAAGTATAAAGTAGTTAAGATAACACATTTTGAAGCACAATATATTGCTACAGAGATATACTGCGATAAATCATAATATGGAAACTATTTTATACCACTGACACAATAACAATAATGCAAAATTGTCCCAGTAAACAATTTTTAAATATACAGTATCATTATCCTGAGCTGCAACAGATATAACAGAATGAACCCAATAATTAGCCATAGAAGTTAGTTATTCAACCCTCTACAGCTCAAATCTTACCGTACTACAACAAAAATACCCCAACTCTCTCCACTTTTACCAAGAGAATGTACACATGATAAATACTGAGCCCCAAAATATAGTTACAGCTTTTATACATCCAACGATAAATCAATATAATATCATGACAGGTCAAGTATCTACCTATCTATCTAAAGTAGAGATAGACCGATATATCGGTTGGCCACATTTCTACAGCAGAGACCGATATTGTATTTGGCCCAACCAGCAGCCTAAATATGCATGAAAAATATATGGATAAAGCTTTGTCCTGTAAAAATATATCAAAATATGTCTAAACTGCTCTCTTTTGTAGTGACTTAAGATTGTGGATGAGTTTGTACTATTTGATAATTTGGGGAAAATTACTTAAATTATTTGTCGCTCCAAAAATATTGTTAAGGGCACCATAGAGAAAATCTGGGAAAAAAAAAAAAAAAAAGTGGTAAATATGGGAGATTTTTCTATGTCAAAACTAATACATGAAACATCTCCATATCACTCATAATGATCCTCCATTCCTCCCTGCTCTCTTGAGAATAAGGGAGGTTTCTATACAAAGTAGTTGTTATTGTCAAACAAAGGAGTTGCATGGCTTTTGACAAATGGTGAATAATAAAGATAAGGAACTACTGTGAGGAGAGTCACTGTCACAAACATAAAGAAATACACATGACTACACAGATTATATTGTTTTTACTATAACACAGAATAAAAATAACTGAAAGAACACTGTTAGCCAGTTAGAATGGCATATCCTTCCTTTACCAAGCAGCAATGGAGGTTAAAGATTCAATATAGTCTAATCAACAAGAGATGGACCTATATAAAACAACTGGAAACCCTCTCAAAGTAAGTTATACGTGCATTTTAGCAATACAAACATCTGAACTCATTTATGATAATATATTGCCATACTGTGGAACATTCTGAGACAAGCAGGTCCAGAAACGTGATGGACGTATAGAACAACTGAACACTGGAAACCCTATAATGTGAAGTTATAGAATATAACATAATTTATAGCCCACATCTGTGCCTACTCCAATTGTCCCCACTAAGAGCTAATGTTGTCAATTAGCCTATAGGCTGTGAATGGCCATTTTGTTCACAAAGATCAATATCCTATTGCCACCTAAGTCACGGACTGGCAAATTTACTGTGCTAATAGGTAGAATAGTTACAATATAATATGAAAAAGCTAGTTTCACAAGCATAGGCCTACATCTCTACAGTAATATAATGTGAATCACCACTGGTACAATTCACTCAAGTCATTTTACCTATTACTTATTTTATTCTGGTGGCTATATGCTGTACAGTACATAACCAAAGTCATTTTTGTGCATAGGCTAATAGTAATTTTGCTTTACTCGTTATGTGTGTTAGGTATTTGATTGCATGTTTCTATTCTCTTGTTTTTCTTTGTGTTGCAACGCTGGAATTTTCTTCTAAGGATCTCTAAATTGCTCAAAACAGAACCTAGTTTATTTAGGACAATAGTAATATTGCTCAACTCGTTAGTTTTAGATTATATATGTAATCGTTATTTGTCTTGATTTTTGATTGCATGTTTCTATTCTCTTGTTCTGTGTGTTGCAACACTGGAATTTCCTTATTGTGAGATAAATACAGGTTCTCTTAGTTTATCCAATCTTTAAATAACCAAAACATAACCTAGTTTATTTCAGCAGAGTAACCCGTGTAACAACTGAAAATACCAATGTAAAAATAGGCGTTGTGGCCTAGCATAGTGATAAAAGCTCACCGTTACACCACTGGAACGGGTGCATCAATGCGCCTGAGGGAGTCCTCGCGGCCGCCGCTATGCACGCGCTGTTTACCAACACGCCGCAGACCCCCGTCCCCGTCCGGATCGATGCCCCTGAAGAGCGGTCCAAGTAGCACACGTAGACGTCAGCCCGCAGTGTCGGTGAAGGTAACCGAGGCAATGATATGTGGATCAAGAACAGCGTAACGGCGTAAGCGCGGAATAAATCGTGTAATAAAAAGACACAAAGGAGCGTCACATATCCGTGGGCGCTGCGTAAAATCCCAAATAACTGAAAAGATGAAGGGTAACTATCCGGCTGTGTATCCTCCTCCTCGCGGTAGCTTTAAGTGGATAATTACTGGAGAGTGTACGACTGACCCAGCAGCAGCAACAGAGTGAGGGAGAAACTAGACTAGAGGCTGCGTCTGCAAGTCCCGCCCCAAACAGAAAAGTGACGTGCACATGGGCCAATCACAAAGCAGCTTCCAAGTCCCGTTCCTATTGACCACGGAGGATTAAAAAATGTAGTTTATGGATGATAATAATAATAATAATAATAATAATAATAATAATAATAATAATAATGCATTTATTCCTTCGCTCCATACCCGTTGGACCAAAAAGACCACTTCTAAAGACAGAACAAGAAAAGATATACATGACAGTATTTTTATATGAAGTAAGCCATACAAGACATTTTTTTTTTCCCATATTTCCCTTTTTTTTTTTTTCAGCACAGCTAATGTTTACGTCCTGTGTTTACTCATAAAGTTACTGGCTATCCATGGATTTCAAAATGATAAAAAGTTAGGACTTTTGCCATATTAATTCATGATTTAAAACAAACCACAAAAATATATATATATATTGAATGGGGAAAAGTCCTCAAATTGTCACATATAACCAGTAGTTTTTATTTTTTATTTTATTTTATTTTATTTTATTTTATTTTATTTTATTTTATTTTATTTTAAGTAAAAGTACAGATACCGGAGTACAAATTAGCCTACTCAAGTAAAAGTAAATCACATGAAAAAATCTGCTTAAGTAAAAATATTAAAGTACCCGTTTAAAAATGCACTTTAAGAGTAAAAAGCAATTTCACACAGATTTTTGAGGTCTAATAAAGCTTCAAAAGTACTGATTTTGATAAAGATTTGTGATGATTTTTTCTGTAGCCTTTTTAGCAGGTTTCAAACAATAATGAAAAATACTTTTACTTTTCAGTCCTGTTCAAAAATGTAGTGCAGTAAGAGGCACAGATACTTGCTACTAAATGTAGTGAAGTAAAAGTAAAAGCACAGATACCTCAATATTTTACAGTACTTTACTACTTAAACTTTTTACACCACTGTCTATAACATGAAGCTGAAAACCATGAATGAAGTACGATTATAGGCTGAAACATAGTGTGTACTTTTGAACTCTATATAAGAAAACAGACATAGCTTGCCTTTATTTTCATTGTAACATAATTAGACATGTGCGTAGATAGAAAAAACAAATGTTTTTTTAAACTCAAAGTGCAACCGGCATTTAACACTACAATGAAATTTCCTAAATATGATTGTTTTGTGCGAAGTAAGCATTTGTAGCAGTTTATTGCTTGAATACTGGGGTAAAAATAGCTGTTCTGTCATTGGAAAACATTTTCATCAATAGTGACTCATGCAGACAGCCAATCAAAACACAGCAGTGACATATTTTCATTCACACCATCTCTGTGCGTCAGAAGAAATAAACTCGCTCGTATGATGTGAAGTTGGCAGTGTAAACCGGGTTGTAGTTATAAATGAGCACCTTCTCCTCTTCGTGATGATCCTTAAACTGGTGTAAACTCTTCCTTCCTAAAAACAAAACATAAATAAAGATGAGGAGAATAGCCAGCGATTGTACTCAAGCAAGAGTACTTTAAAGGCCCTAAATTAACTGTTTTCTGATCTATGTTATAATGTTGTTTCCTCATCAAAACCAGACCTGGAGTTGTGTTTTGTTTCATTCACACACAGTTAACACACAAACCTGCATATTTAGGCTGAGTTCTTCTCTCAAACCGAAAAACGGTCTGTTCCACTATGTCATGTGGTAATACAGGAAGTGCTCCACTGTGTTTTTAAACTCCATACACCTTCACTAGAATAATTTAGGTTATTTCAGTCTCTACTGACCTAAAGGTAAGATGCTAACTTGAAAACTACCACTACGTGACATCACAAGGTGGAAAAGAATATTTTGAGCTTTGGAGATGTACAGACTAATAATAAAGAGTTACTCAAGCATGTGTGAATCAAACAAAACATGGCTTAAAGCTCATAAGAATCAATTTTGTATAATATAGGACCTTTAAAAACAGGATGCAACATTAATTCTGCCACAAAGCATCCAAAATACATATGCACTGGACCAGTGTCACAGTGTTAATACATGTATTTATGTATTTCTTATTTTTAAATGAAAGTGATGACAGAGCATGCTAATGAACATACATGAGACATATGCTGTCACCATGTTGAATTAACCATGCGCTAATTTCCATCTGTTGTTCAGTTTCAAATACACTCATTCACACACCAGTGTACTTCAACACCAACACAATAAGGTCAATGAGATAAATTAATGCTTGTGGGTGTGGTAATATTATTCAAGCCTAAGCTCTCCTTTTCTTGGTCATATTAATTCAGTGTTGTGTTTCATCTACAAGGTTGTGTACAGCACCTGAGTCAAGCACTTTGTTTTTTAAAGTGCTGTTTAAATAAAGACTAAAGGCAATGTTTGAAATTATCAAATACAGTTTCATCATTTCAAAGTCATAAAATGAAATCAACAAATCACTAGACAATTTGCTACAACATAATTTAAATGCACTGTATATGTATCATGTTAAAACCAGAGTTAAAACCATACTTCGGAACATTCAAGTAAAAGTCAGGTTTGTGGAGATGCAAGTCTACTCACAGTAAGAAGGCATGTTTTTATATATCAAAATGGAAAAGAGCATGCTTTTTTTAGGCTACTTTTTGACTGAAAAGTTCCTGTCAAGAAATATTAAAGGTCCTATATTGAGTCTTGTGAGCTCTTAGCCCTGTTATAATGTTGTTACCTCACCAAAAACATACTTGGAGTTGTGTTTTTTTTTTTAAATTCATGTTTGAGTGACCCTTTATTATTTGTCTGTCATCTTTAAAGCTCAAAAATGCTCTGTTCCACCTTGTGATTTCACCAAGCGGTAGTTTTCAAGTAAACAGCTACCTTTTATACTTAGTTCAGTAGAGACAGGTAATTCCAGATCTGAAATGATCTAAATGATTCTAGTGAACGTGTATGGAGTTTAAAAACACAGTGGAGCACTTTTTGTATTATACTGGGAGAAGAGCACAGTCTAAATATGCAGGGTTTGTGTGTTAAATATGTGTGAATGAACAAAACACAACTCCAGGTGTGTTTTTGATGAGGAAACAACATTATAACATAGCCCAGAAAATGAGCCCTTTAATAAATGAAATGTTTTGAGAACAACAGGAGAACGATAAAATAAGATAAAATATGCCTTTATTAGTCCCACAGTGGGGAAATTCCAGAAGATAACATATGTTAATTATATTATTTAACATGTGTTATGTTAATTGTGTGATCTTGTGTGCCTGCATGTTTTTCCATTTTAAACCTTTATTATTCAGTCTAATTTAAATTGGTTTATAGCTACAGGTACTCTTGAACAGTGTTGTTTTGTTTCTCTTACCTTCATTGACAAAGAACTGAGCAAGCAGAGTGGACAGTTGAATCGCATTATATGAGTGAGGGAAGCTTTTATATCTGTCCCATTCAAAGCGGTTCACTTCAGGGTGCCACTGTACTCCGTAAAAGGGATATTTTTTACCTGAAAAAAAGAAAAAAAAGAAATAAGAAACATAGATTACAATATGGTATAAACACAAAGCAGTCGTCCAAATAGTTTGTGTAAGTAAGTGGTGAGTCCATGGCTTAAAGGTGCACTGTGTAACATTTCTAGTGGAGGGTTCACCACCTCTCTTGTCTGCATGGAGATGTTATTGCTTTGTCTAGAATGTTCCACAGTATAGACTAAACCGATCTATCAGAAGGAAGACAAGCAGGTACAGCCCTACACTACGTTACAAATCAGTTCTGTGGAGAGTAATTAATAATAATTCCTTCTGTGAATAGAAGGAATTATTGTATTTTTGAGCAACAGAAACACTCGTAATAAATAAATGCTATATGTTTAATGGCATATCATGGAACATTCCAGGCAAAGCAATAACATCTCCAAGGAGACAAGTGGTAGCGGACCCTCCATCCGAAAAGTTGCCCTCCATCTGAAAGTATTTTATTTTTATATTCAAACCTTCTATAGTGGAAACAAAGTGTGCTCCGTTGTCAGCGATGTTTGTGGACAAAATGGTGAAAAAGTTGTTCAATTTTTCATTCTCCAGGAAAGTCTGAAAGAGCAAATGTGAAGATGTTTAAAGGTCCTATATTACACAAACTCATGAGCTTTAAGCCATGTTAGAATGTTGGGACCTCCTCAAAAACATACCCGGAGTTGTGTTTTGTTTCATTCCCACATGTTTGAGTAATGCTCCATTATCAATCTGTCTACATCCCCAGTGCTCAAAATGCTCTGTACCTCCTTGTGACGTCATAAAGTTGTAGTTTTCAAGGTAACAGTTCCAGGTATGTTTGTGATGAGGAAACAACATTATAGAGCAGAAAATAGGGTAATACGGGCACGGTCACACGGTTGAACTAACCACAACAGAAATCTCAATACTTTAAATGATTAACTATTTGAGGAAGTGTTTGTAAAAATACCTTTATTGTGAGGCCATAGTGGTGAAAATTAGCGGTCAGTGGCTCCTGAGTGATGGCTTTCATAAGAGGTGCTGGAAAGTCCTGGAACATTTTGCTCAAATAGGCTTCTGCAAATTCAAGAAAGTTTTTTTTTTTTTTTTTTTTTTTTAATTAATCTCAACAAACCACAAACAACAACTCCAATATTCAGTAAGTAAACCAAGTAGTAGTAGTAGTCATAGTAGTAGTAGTAGTAGTAGTAGTAGTAGTAGTAGTAGTAGTAGTAGTAGTAGTAGTAGTAAAGTATAAAGTATATGTAAAGGGAGTGAAATATGGACATCTTCAAAGTAAAAAGAAACCAAGAGAGCCACATTTGCTACACTTGTTAAAGTGTAGTTAATGCAACAAAGTACAGTAAGTAGACGATTGGGACGTTGTCCATTATTGGAAGTTAAAGTTGGTCTTTACTGACACCAACTGGCCAGAGTGCGAACATACATTTCAAGAAAAGATTTAAAAGCAGAAGTCTCTCCATGGCCTAGCACCAAAGTACATCTCTGAAATGTTAATGCCATATGAACCATGCACTCTGAGAACCTCAGGAACCGGCATCTTGCTGGTGCCCAGAGTCAGGACTAAATCAGGACTAAACCAGGACTAAACCAGGACAAACCAGGACTAAACATGCAGCTAAAATCTGTAAGTCTTCTTGAAGATGTGAGACACCTTTCTACTTTGACAATGTTTAAATCAAGGTTCAAAACGGTTTAGCTGTGCATATGATTGAAAGATTTTTATTCCACACTCTTAAAGGTGCACTAGAGAAATTTTTGGTTGGGGGTCCGTCACCTACTTGTTTCTGTGGATATGTCATTGCTCTGCCTGGAATGTTCTACACTATGACATTAAATAGCTATACCTCATATTTATTCAATTACAGGTGGTTTTATAGCTCAAACATACCTAGAAAAACAGGCATTCTGACTGTGAGTGGGGTTGCCTCACCACAAATCTGACCTGTAAGTTGGTTTGGTTTGGTCTCCATGAAGATTTAATACCATACTGTGAAACATTCCAGAAAAAGCAATAACATCTCCATGAAGAAAAGCATTTGACGGACCCTCCACCAGAAAAGTTACACAATGCACCTTTATGTAAATTCTATATGTTTTGTGATTTGTGATTTATGTGATGTCTGAAAATGCCTCATGATGATGTCCTATGCATAAATTTCCTATACAAATAAACCGCTCTTGCCTAACACAAACATAAGTGGGGTATTACCTGCTGTGAGGTTCAGAGGCATGGATTCATTTTCCGCTGTGGTTTTTGAGAGCAGATTCTCTCCGGCTACAAGAACAGACAGCTGCTGCATGCCCATACACGTGCCCCAGATTGGAAAATAGTCTCCAGCATCATTGGCCTACAACACAAAATAAAGTTAAAGAGCCCATATTATGTTATTTTCTGATCTATGTTATAATGTTGATTCCTCATCAAAAACATACCTGGAATTGTGTTTTGTTTCATTCACACATGTTTAACACACACATCTTGCACATTTAAGTTGAGTTCTTTTTTCAACCAGAAAACACTCTGTTCCACCTTGTGATGTCATGTGGTAATACAGAAACTTCTCCACTTTGTTTTTACACTCCATACAACTTCACTAGAATCATTTGGATGTCATCCCTGGAACTGCCCATTTCTACCGAACCAAAGGTAAATTGTAGCTGTTAACTTCAAAACTACTACTACATGACAATACAAGGTTTTGAACTTTGGAGATGTGACAGATTAATAATGCAGGATTACTCAAACGTGTGAATGAAATAAAACACACTCAAGGTATGTTTTTGATGAGGTAACAGCATTACAACATGGCTTAAAACTCACAAGTCAATTTTGCGTAATATATGACCTTTAAATAAATCCACAGCATTTGACCCTCCTTCTATGCCTCAGTGCAGCCTGTCAGGACCAGTGGACCCATTTCTAAATCTTGAACTAGGCTTGTTCAGGACTTATAGCTGTACGATTAGCCAATGTTTTTGGCTGATGGCAGTAACTGAAGGAAACCCACTCAAACACAGGAGAACTCCACTTTTTGCAGTGTTAGAACCTAATTTATAAATTCTAATAGTGTTTATCTTTAAAGGGTCTAACCTTTAAAGCAAGACTGAAGAAGATCTTGGCCACTCTGGCAAAGTCCGATGTCTCCAGGTCTGCAGCTCCACCAATGAGGAGCAGGCTGCACACATGGCATCGTTTCCAGGAAGAAGGGGGAAAAAAACAAAAAAACAAAAAAGTTGTTGTATGTGACTTCTTTAGATTAAAGTGGAGTTTGTTGACATTTCATAACTTACCCATTTATCTTTTGAAAAATATCTTCATAATACTCTGCATTATGAGTCACTCTGTTCAAGAAAACATAGCAAACATATTGTAAATAAGAATATATCTTAAATCATGTAGTGTAATGTATTGTAATATTAGATTAAAGGAGGATTATGCAGCTTTTCTGGTGTAGGGTCCGGCACCTGTTTGTCTCCATGGAGATCATATGGCTTCATCTTGAATGTTCCCTGTATGGCATTAAACTTCTAGAAGTGGTAACGTCACCAGCCCAAATTACAAGTAAATCAGGAGATGACCCCACTCACAATAAGAATGTACCCTTATGCTTTCAGGGGTATTGAACAATGAAAATAAATATTGAATAAATGCAAAAAATATTAGCCTTCCCAGGAAGACAAATTCTCGATTTGTTATTTTTGTTAGTTCACAAACTCTTGAGAATCTGTCTTGAACAGCTCCAGTGGAGTCGTTTGCATGTGATTCTGCACCAGTGAGGAGACTGACCAATCACAGGGCAGCACTGTGGTTTGGGTGCAAGCCGACACCAAATGAACCAAAACAAACAGACATACTTCAGCCTATTTTAGCATCAATACAGACTATTTTGTGCAGAAAATGTGCAGAGGGTAGTGCTTTGTGCATTTGTGGACAGGTAAGCTTATTCTGCTGTTGTGACGGTGCGACCAATCATTTTCATATTCAAAGGACTACACACATCTGTTTAGTGAGAACCAGGTTAAAACGTATATGTTCAATGCCATACAGTGAAAAATGACCACATACACTCCAATTTCGGTCCTACCTTTTTTAACTTTGGAGGTAAAAAGTCTGTGAATCACTACTGTACCATCTGAACTTATAGTGACCCACCTTACAGGCATGACTCTACTGCCTCCAGACTCAATGTACTTCACATATCCAGTAGGAATGTAGGTATTTCCATAGGGCTTCATCACATCATCAGACACTATCTGGGTCAAAATACCTGTGAAACAAAAACAGGATTACAATCTGTTACTAATATTTTTTATCCTAATCTTTTTTACTCACCAATTATAGGTCTGTCATTTGTGTTTTTGTTGAATCTTGTCGGCAGCGTTGTGACCTGACTTGCAAAAAGCAAGCAGGTAATAGCAGCAAAGTGGTTCGTCATGTTGAGCAGGTAATTTTCAGGACTCATAAACACGAAGAGGTATTTATACGCTCTGTCGAAGAGGATATGACTTCAGAAAAGGAAGTTAGGAATACCCAACTGCTGCACATGCCGGTTAGGCCAGTCCACAGCTGAACCATACAGATTTTCTGCAGACATCAGGGAGTTTTGGACAAATTTTTATCATTTTACTGGTCAAACGGAAAAAAGGTATTGTGAAATTACACAAAAATGTTGAGAAACTTGTTGATCCATGCTGTGAAACAAGTCTTCGTGTGGTTTCTATTCTAAAGCAACAAGGAAGTCAATGATAGAGGCAAACTCAGCTATTATTTATTCAAAAAGTTCACTGAAATTGATGCAAAAGTTGCACTATACAGTCCCTGACAAAAGTCTTGTCACTTATCTATTTTGTAGAAACAAAAGCTTATAACCTGACTTTAAATTAATCGATTGGTTTTAGAAACGTCTCATATGAAAGCTAAAACCCTCCCAAATTATGCTCAATATACTAAAATAAATTTGCTTCACTGAAGAAAGATTGATCATTTAATGAACACAGAAAGGTCAGATTTTGGCAAGACAAAAGTCTTGTCGCCTTGTCATATGATGCACCCAATCCTAGATTACAGCCTCACCTGTGATCAGTTACTGATCAATCAATTAGTGGGTGTGTATAAAAAGAACCCCAGCACACCAGACCTTCACATCAACTGCAACTTGACCTCTGACAACATGCCTAAGATCCACCCTGAGACCAAAGCGTTAATTATCAAGAGGCTGAAGACCAGATCCACTGCTGAGGTGGCTGACACCTTCAATGTGTCTCAGTGTCAAGTACAAAGAATAAGAAAAAGATCTGAAAAGACTGGAGATGTTTTTGACAAGCCCAGGTCCGGCAGACCCCGCAAGACAACTGCTCGGGAGGACCGTTTGTTGATTCGAAAATCCAAGGCCAGCCCCTTTTCCACTGCAGCAGAGCTCCACCAGGCCTGGTCACCTCAAGTCCCTGTGTCAACCAGAACAGTTTGTAGAATTCTGTCTCGAAATGGCCTCCATGGTCGAATCAGTGCACAGAAACCAGCACTAAACAAAAGGCAATTAAAAAACCGTGTGGCATTTGCCAAGGCCCACAGCCTGCTAAAAGGATGGACACTGGAAAAGTGGCAGAAGGTGGATTTCTCAGATGAATCCTCAGTTGAATTACATCACAGCCGCCGCAAATATTGCAGGAGACCTACTGGAGCCCGCATAGATCCAAGATTCACCCAGTAAACAGTTAAGTTTGGTGGCGGAAAAATCATGGTCTGGGGTTACATCCAGTATGGGGGTGTGCGAGACATTTGCAGGGTGGAAGGCAATATCAATAGCCTAAAATATCAAGAAGTATTAGCTACCTCTTACATTCCCAACCATAAAAGGGGTCAAATTTTGCATCAGGATGGTGCTCGATCGCATACTTCTATCTCTACATCAAAGTTCCTCAAGGCGAAGAAGATCAAGGTGCTCCAGGACTGGCCAGCCCAGTCACCAGACATGAACATCATTGAGCATGTCTGGGGTAGAATGAAAGAGGAAGCATGGAAGGCAAAACCAAAGAATCTTGATGAACTCTGGGAGGCATGTAAGACTGCTTTCTTTGCTATTCCTGATGACTTCATCAACAAATTGTATGAATCATTGTCGAACCGCATGGATGCAGTCCTTCAAGCTCATGGAAGCCATACAAGATATTAAATATGGATCTCACAGCACCACTACTTAATTCACTGACGCTATGCAACATATTTTTGTATCTGAAGTAAATTATTTGTTCAATTTTCTGTAGGCGACAAGACTTTTGTCTTGCCAAAATCTGACCTTTCTGTGTTCATTAAATGATCAATCTTTCTTCAGTGAAGTAAATTTATTTTAGTATATTGAGCATAATTTGGGAGGGTTTTAGCTTTCATATGAGACATTTCTAAAACCAATCGATTAATTTAAAGTCAGGTTATAAGCTTTTGTTTCTACAAAATGGATAAGCGACAAGACTTTTGTCAGGGACTGTATACACAAGCTTGTTTCTTCAAATGGCCCATATTCTGATCTATGTTATCATGTTGTTTTCTCATCAAAAACATGCCTTGAGTTATGTTTTGTTTCATTTATACATGTTAAATACACAGACCCTGGATACTGGAAACTGAAAATACTGTTCCACCTTGTAATGTCATGTGGTAATACAGAAACTGCACCACCGTGTTTTTAAACTCCATACATCTTCACTAGAATCATTTGTTATCTGCTGAACAAAAGGTATCTGTTAACTTGAAAACTACCATTACATGACATCACAAGGTGGAACAGGGCATTTTGAGCTTTGGAGATGCAGACAGACTAATAATGAAGGATTACTCAAACATGTGAATGAAACAAAACACAACTCCAGGTATGTTTTTGATGAGGTAACAACATTATAACATGGCGCAAAGCTCACACAAATTTAACCTTTAAAGGTGCACTGTGAAACTTTTCTCAATGGAGCTTTTTCTACTTTGTCTCCAAATATATTCCACAGTATGGCATTAAATGTATCCGTCTCTATTAATACAAGCACGTGACTTCAGGCCTAGTTACAGGTCATAGCTAGAATAAATTTTTTTCAAGGTATTTCTACTCAATAAAAATACCTGTACTTAAATCAGTGCAAGATAGTCAGGTTTATTGTCATACTGTGGAACATTTCAGGCAAAGCAATAACATCTCCGTGGAGACAAGCAGGTGGTGGACACAGGAAATGTTATATACAGTGTCCATTTAAGGGTTATGGGAGAAGCATCTTGAGAAGTTGTGACATAAAATGATTTTTGAGATTCTAAGAAATGAACACTATGGTGCAACAAATGGTACTGATTTTGATATAGTCAGCAAAATCAACTTAAATGTATAAGTAACTGTTTTTTCAATGTTATTTCATCTTTGCATTGTTACAACCTCTTTTATATAGTTGATATTTGTATTACTATATTTCTATGTTTCATTTTTACTTGTACATGTACATTTATATAATTGAAATCAGTTTCTTGCTATTTTTGCTGCTTGAATTTATTATTACCATTTATATTTCTTGTTGTTATTATATTTCTTGTGATGTGTGAGCTATTGTGTCCATATAATTTTCCTTGTGGATCAATAAAGTTTGTCCAAGTCTAAGCACTCAGATTTAACGTGATCAGGAGAAGATACATGCTGTCACACAACTCTTGGTGTGGTTTCTGTTAAAGATGCATTGTGTAACTTTTCTGGTGGAAGGTCCGTAAAATGTTACAAAGTTAAGAACAGATAAAAGCTGTTTAATGTCATGCTGTGGAACATTCCAAACAGAGAAATGACATTTCCATACAAACAAGAAGGTGGCAGACCCCTTACCGAAAAGTTACATAGTGCACCTTTAAAGAAGAGGGAAACCCAGCTATGGCAAATTATTCAAAAATTGTATTCAAATTGATGCAAAGCTTTATTACACACAGTGAAGAATACTTTGAAAATGTATTTAGTTACAGAATACTGAATAACTGCATTAAAATCCATTTTGTAACGTATTGATACTTGGCAATGATATCACGCTGAGGGTGTTCTACATGTATGTCTATGGTGGAATGTTCAAAAGTTACCATGGAGACAATGTGCAGATTAGCAAACACTGTCAAATAAGTTTAAGATGAACTGAAAACTCAAGAAAAAAATACAAAATGGATTTAAACAACATATTTTCAGGAGCCTGTGAGCAATACATGGTCCTGTTTAGGCGCATGAAAACTGATGGCTAATGCTAGCTAACTTGCGACTAATTTTACGTGTGAGAGAGCTGTTTAAGAGCACAAATCAGCTGACCTGTTGTACTTCCCACTAAGTCAGGGCTTTCTGAGTCAGATTGCATTAAAATACAGACAGAGCAGAGCCTCTAGTTAGCATCACACCCCCAGGGAATGCTGATGACATCAGCTACAAAGTATCAATTCTGTTACATGATCCAATCAGAGTACAGTATTTTGAATAGTTAGAATACTTTCACATGGAGTTGCATTATATTATATTATAAAAAAATATCTGTTTGTTCTGCATTTATTTATCTCTGATTAAAGAAAGAAAAATCGCACATGCCCTCGTCACAAGAGCTGTGGTTTCTATTTTCTTATCAAAAACAATGCAGTTTGATACCAAAATTGCGTGATCAGGTACCACAATGTATTCCTTTGATTTTACACCGCAGCATTATTTATCCATAGAGCCTGTTCATCATGCGTTAACCACCAGGGGGAGACAAATCACAACAATTACACAACCATCCTTCTATTTCACAACACACACATAACATTAAAGGATTAACCATATCTTTTCTGGTGGGGGATCTACTCTCCATGGAGAGGTTATTACTTTGTCTGAAATTTTCCACAGTATGGCATTAAAAAGATCCAATGTATTCAATTACAGTTAATAATAACATCTCCACAAAAAAAAGCAGGTGATGTACCCTTCACCAGAAAAGTTACACAGTGGACCTTTAAATGTTTTCTTCACTTCACTTCAATTGTAGCACAATTATTTTTAACATCTTTCTTTCTGGAATTACTTCTATGGTATTTTTCAGTGTACTCATTGGTCCTTTATACAATCAAGCATGTCTGGAAATTATGGTGATTCAGATTTTATAATTATTCTGGAAAAGAAATATTAAAAAAAATATTATTTTCAAAATTTTTACAAAAAAGTTTAGTTAATGGTTACAGTGTTGTCTTACTTCTGAGCCCCTCTATGATTTCCACGATATCCTTGTACACAGAATCTAATAGCTGCTCCTTCTCTTGCAGCCCGTCTACAAATACTGAAAAATGGGAGCATGTCTTTAGTAAGGATGGGCCATATTGACATAAAATATAGTATTGTAATTGTCGATGTGGAGATATGCAAAATGACAATATCAAGTACATGTTTATTAAAAAGATCTATTTCTGCATTTTTGTGAGGAATTTGCATGTTTGAGTATATTGTGATAAATTGTTAAAGAGCCCATATTACACTATTCTCTGATCTATGTTATGTTTTCTCATTACAAACATACCTTGAATTGTGTTTTGTTTTGATCACAGGTTTAACACTCAAATCCTGTATATTTAGAGGTTTTGTCACAAACGGAAAAGACTCTGTTCCACCTTGTGATGTCATGTGGTAATACAGTAGAAGTTCTCCACTGTGGCTTAAAGCTCACAAGTCAGTTTTGCGTAATATAGGACCTTTAGATTTCTATCCTTACTATAACTGTCAAAGTAAAAATCTGTGTTTATGTTGAATATTATTTCAAACCTCACCTATGTCTGACAACATCGCTTCCATTTCTTTGCGGTTTTTGAGGTACATTGGCCAAACATGTCCGTCAAAATATCCAGGAGGGTCCGGGGGGATGTATATGCGAGTACTAGGATAAAATAAATTCAATAGCATGTCTCAAACACTTTAATCAGTACAGTTAGTGCAATCTTACCTTCGTCTCATCTTGCAGATATCGTATGGTATCTCCAAGAAGTACTTTTTGTCATACAAGCTGTTCAGTGGCCTGTAAATGTGAGTTTTTAATAATAACTAAATGGAAATTTAAAAACTATCAACAGCAGTGGGCAGGATCTGAAACCCAATTAGCCATTAAAAATACAAGGCCTGTCCAAAACAGTAATACTAATAATACTAATGGTGTGTGATATTATTCTTATGGGTCTATTTCACTGTTTATTTATTTGCTTTTACTCTGTTGTTGTTATTACGTTTTTATGCATTAAATTGTACATTTTTTATTTCTCTATGTGGAGCACTTTGGCAACAGGCTTTGTTTATGAAATGTGATACAGAAATAAAGTGGGTTGGATTGGATAAAATATTTTAAAAGTGTAGTGTACACATTGCTATTATAACTGTGGCCGATGTTTTTCACTAATTTACTATTTGTATCTTGCTCCATTATAATATCTTAATTTCTATTTAACAAATTGGAACTAAGGTCGTAACACAATGATAAAGCTTGATCTCATCTGATCTCGGAGGATAAGTGGGGTTGGGCCTGGTTAGTACCTGGATGGGAAATCATCACACCCCCAAGGAATATTGATGACATCAGATGAAAAATACCAATATAAATCCAATGTATTATTATAATTATTATGACTACCTGTAGTTGTATATTAGAAAGCCTTCCACGATCAGCACAAACACATCTCTGCCCAGTGGAGATTCTTCCATGATGTTTAGGGATTTCTGTTTCATAAAACTCTCTGGGTTTCTCTTCCACGACTTCACATGATCTGTCATCCAGTCCATGTGAAGAGCATCAAGCACTAAATAACAGAAATACAATAGTAGATTAAATCGTATTACATTCACTAATAAACAAAATGGCATGAAACAAATCTATATCTATGGAGACAAGCAGGTGGCACCACTAGATCTGTGGAGAGGCAAGCCCACTCACAGTAAGAATACAGGTTTTTCAAGGTATTTTTGCATGAGTAAATGCAGGATAGAGATAAGATTCCACCTTTAATCATTTAAATGCATCTTTCAGCATATTTCTTCATGCCATTGTGAGACTTTAAAGAGATACAACACATTTTTGTCTATTCATGGGTTTCAGACAAACCATTCCTTCCTGTTTTGAAGGAGAATGTGAGGACCTTTCTCCATTCAAAAGATATTATATTTTGTAGGAGCTTGTTTAATTAAGCCAAGTAAGGTGCATCAGTGGCTCCTTTAAATGAAAAATCAGGTGCTTTTCCAGGACAAGCAACATTAACATTAAAATACAAACATTTTTTTAAAGATCAGCCTCTTAATAAGTGTGCCTCGGACATTTTATTCAAGCCTCGTGTGACATATATTGTGCTAAGACTGTAAGAGGCTGATCCTGCATTTTAATGGTAAGATATAATATTTTGATTTTAATAGCTTGTTGACCACTTAATGCTCACTATGATCACAGTTACCATACCTTGAGACCCATGAATACATTGCTCAACACTCCAATATTAACAAGTGACAATTAACGTTACCATCATATTGCTTGAATCCTTTTGAATCGACTGACACCGCACAATCCTCCTGGACAAATGAAAAACATATAGGCCTACATTGGTGAGAATCGCAATATCATATATCATTTAAGTGTGCTCAATTAACCAGGTGTACCTTAAAATAAGCATCTTGAGCAATGAGACAGCTGTTGGGTATTTGCAGGTGAAGCCTTGTCGCAAGAGTAGATTTTCCCCCATTTGTTATTCTAAAATAATAATAAGCAAAAAAGAAATAACAAACAAGACGATAATAACCTACAAAAAAAGCATTCAAAAACGTGCAAAATTGTTTCAATTTGAACCAGAGGAAACAAAAACTTCACAAAATGTTCACAAACTTTATCAGTCTCCAACTTCAGTGTCACATGTAGACAGTTGATTAAATTGTCCTGAGGTCACCCTATGTGGTCTATAGGAAGCGTTTGGTTTCAGCACCCAGTTTAGTCCGGCTCTAGTCCTGGTTTAGTTCTGTTCTGGTCTAGTTAAGGGTTTAGTCCCAGTTTTGATGTGAAGTGAGTTAACGTGTCAAAGCACCTTTGATCTGAAGTCATATTACTTTTGAACTAATTTAAAGTGCAGGCAAATTCCTTATGCAACAGCCAGCGTTTGACACAGTAACACAGTAAGTGTTATCTCAAAAAGGTCAAATACCTCGGGAGTACATGTTATTCTTTACTCACCCTCCAATGCCCACAATAACAGTCTTCATCTTAGTTTCTTCTGTCTTTAAGTTGATTTTAATGACCTAAATACACAGTATTAATGTATTTACAAACAGCACATTCGCAGAGCTACTAGAAGTTTTCCCCCTCACGCTGTTCCATTATTGAGCCTTTCTGATTTGATATTTGCGTCATAAGCTCCGCCCCTCTGCGTTCAAACGTGTGTGTGCGTGTGTGTGTGTGTGTGCGTGTGCGTGTGTGCGTGTGTGTGTGTGTGTGTGTGTGTGTGCGCGTGTGTGTGTGTGTGTGTGTGTGCGTGTGTGTGTGTGGAGGGGGTGACAGATGTGCCTGTTAGTTGCAAGTTGTGGAGTAAAAAGTCTAAAGACTAAACATGAGGATAATAGATGTAAAAACGTACATACAAAAGTATTTACCATGCTCAAATGTTGTCATTAAGAGGGTATAGGGTATAGATAATCGATCGATTGATTAATTAATGTATTACCTTTATTCGAATATATAAAAAGAGAGCTTACTTAGAGACGGTAGACCTAAAGCCGAAAAATGGTCTACATAGGCGTCTGTACTACATGATAAAAAACATATAATCATTTATAGCAATAGTGGTTGTAGGTTGTTTAACCTACTTTTCGACATTTTATGGACTTTTCTTTTATTTATTTATTTATTTATTTAATTAGCATCCAGTCGAATTGAGAAGGCCAGAACTGATGGTTAAATGACTTTTAATTTTTCCATGCCTTGTCATAGAACCAATGTAAGAGCTAGACAAGAACAAAAAAACAGAAATCACCATATGATCACCGTATTACTAGCTCATTATATTGTTTAACTGTTATCCATATTTTAACATTCATTTAGTACACATTACAAGTTGCTCAAATATACATTCACAAATAAAACAAACCTTGTTCCCCTGTCGACTGGTGCTATCTTTCGGTTTTTGTATAACTTTTCACCGTGGGTTTTTGTTTTTCACCGTTAACTGTTGCTATCTTTACTTTGCGTCTTTTTTTTCTTTTCTTTTTTTTTTATTGAAGCTAACGTTTTTCCGTCACTTCCGCTCACACAGGAAGTCACCAAAATAAAAGCGTAACCTTACTATTAAATGACATCGACTGTATGTTAATGTATATAAGTGCTAACTTGACCTTTACGATTTATTTATTTATTTATTTATTTATTTATTTATTACACAAACTATAATCCTTGCATCAAGTATCTCAGGGTCTTGATCACGAGTGAGGGGAGGATGGAGCATGAGATTGACAGGCGGATCGGTGCAGCGTTGGCAGTGATGTGGTCGAGCTGAGCCGAAAGGCAAACCTCTCGATTTACTGGTCAGTCTACGTTCCTACCCTCACCTATGGTCATGGTCAGCTTTGGGTAATGACCAAAAGGACAAGATCACGAATACAAGCGGCGAAATTAGTTTCCTCTGCTGAGTGGCTGGGCCCTCCCTTAGAGATAGGGTGAGGAGGTCAGTCACATGGGAGGAGCTCGGAGTAGAGCCGCTGCTCCTCCATGTCAAGAAGAGCCAGCTGAGGTGGCTGGGGCATCTGTTCCAGATGCCTCCTGGATGCCTCCCTCGGGAGGTGTTCCGGGCATGTCCCACTGGGAGGAGGCCCCGGGGAACACCAAGGACACGCTGGAGGGACTATGTCACTCGGCTGGCCTGGGAACACCTTGATGTCCCCCCAGAGGAGCTGGAGGAAGTGTCCGGGGTGAAGGTAGTCTGGGAGACCCTGCTTAGACTGTTGCCCCCGCGACCAGGCCCCCAATAAGCGGAAGAAAATGGATGATGGATGGACTATAATCTTACAATTTTCATTGTATTTTTTATTTTTCATTTTAATATACAAATTATACAAATACAAATTTCTAACTTGTATCAATAATTATAACTGTTTCTATAACGTGAAATAATAAATTACTTCGGACATGAATGAAAAATTATAGTACTGACGACAGCCAGGTTGAGCACATGCGCAGTCCAACCTTTCCGCATGGTCTGCTGGTGTAACACGAACTTCCTCATTGGAGTTAAAACTTTACAGCCAGCGACTGTTCTTTTATAGAAAAACTCCAGGATCCTTGTTGTTTTTTCTTTGCTGATCTCACAAATGTCGAAGCCCCCTCCCAAACCGGCCAAACCAGGTAAGATAAAATGCAGTTTACGCTAAATATTGTGGAAATGTCAATGTTTTACGCGTGAACAGTAACAGCACACCTTGTTACTGCTGCTGGCGGTGTAATCCTAATGGACGGGAGTAAAAGATCGTAAAACAACGATGTTTTACGTAATTTATTAGACACTCAAATGGGAATTGTCTCTGTGTTAATAGCAATTCAAATATTTTACGTTTAACTTCATGCTGTATCGACTTTTGGATCAAGTTCTTAGCAGCAGGCCTATCCAACTTCCTATTTCTAAATAATCAAAGTTGACTATGCTGTCATTCAGTTGTAATGCAATAGACTTTTCCCGTTTTTACCCTATTTATTCACGACAATTTATGTTTTAATGTTTTAATTTACTGTTAGCAGCTACTTCAATGTCTCCTCCCCCTTTTAGTTTCCTATGACTTACCCGTTCTAGGACCTCCAAATAGCCTATAGACACAGCAGGGCATATGGATAGAATGTTAGGTTCTGATATTAGAAACCAGCAAATCTAATCTTTATCTAATCTTAATATAAGTTTATTTGCCTCTTGATAAATATAATAATAATAATTAATCTAATCTCTTCATGGCTATTACAATTCATGCATTGTCCTTGCATACCATTGCTGTGAGTGTGTCTGTCTGTAAGAACAGAATATATAATTAGGTCAGATGTTATAGTATCTTACAGTTGCAAACCATAAGAATAAAGCCTGATCCCAAACTAGGAAATTAAAGGTGCATTATGTAACTTGTCGTTGGAGATCCGTCACTTTCTTGTCTCTATGGATATGCCATTGCTCTGCTTCAAATGTTCCACAGTATGACAAACAGCTCCACCTTACATTTATTCAATTACAGGTGGCTTAATTGCTCAAAAATACCTAGAAAAACAGGCATTCTGACCGTGGCAGGGTTGCCTCTCCATAGATCTGACCAGCAGCTTGGTCTGGTTTGGTCTCCATGATGATAGAAAGGATTAATACCATACTGTGTAACATTCCAGACAAAGCATTAACATCTGAGAAAAGCATATGACGGACCCTCTACCAGTGAATTGAATGAATGGGTGGAAATGAATGAATTGTTGTCTGACTATAATATTGTGATCATTTAAATGTGTATATTCTCTATCAGCATTTTGTGTGTTCGGGCTAGAGTGGAGATAACTGACTAACTGATCAAAATCAAAATAATCAACAACTCAATTCATTGGTTTCAGGAAGACAACCTTACCCTATTCAAAAAGCCAAATTTCTTTCCTGTAAAATGTAAATTTTCGACGATATTTTTTTCACAATTAGGTTTAGGAACAGTTAATTTGGTGTATAAAAAGGGCCCATCTTATGCTATTTTCTGATGTCTGTTATAATGTTGGATTAAAACATACCTGGAGTTGTGTTTTGTTTCATTCACACATTTTCTGTTTAACATAGAAATCCTGCATATTTAGGCTGAGGTCTTCTCTCAAACTGAAAACACTCTGTTCCACCTTGTGATGTCATGTGGTAATACAGGAAGTGCTCCACTGTGTTTGTAAACTCCATACACCTACAGAATCATTTGAATAATTCCTGCCCTAGAATTGCCAATCTCTACTGAACTAAAGGTAAAAGGTATCTGTTAACTTGAAAACGATCGCTTCATGACATCACAAGGTGGAACAGAGCATTTTGAGCTTTGGAGATGTAGCGTAATAATAAGGATTACTTATAGATGTGTGAATGAAATAAAACACAACTCTGGCTATGTTTCTGAAGAGGTAACGACATAATAACATTGTGTAAAGCTAACAAGTTAATTTTGTGTAATATAGGACCGGGACTTGCGTCATTTTGAGAAAAAAAATTACGCATTCTAAAGAAATAATATTTTGATTAGCATTGCGTTATTGCCATAACAACAGAGGATTGTTGCTATGTCAAATTCTTCTAATCAGGAATCCTTGTTCCTGAAAACCAAGAATAGTTGTTATGGGCTTTACTAAAGAGTGCTGAGAGAAAAGATTTTCTCACAAACAGAGCATCAAGGCAAAACCGGACCAGAAGAATACATTTTGTGTCTGTAAATATGCTCGAATCAAGAAGTTCTCAGATGCTCTTGCTCCATTGTGGAAAAAATAAGTCATAATCATTATTGAAATCTCAATTATTCAAGTGATTATTTGAGAGAAAATGCAACACACTTATAATATAGACAACAAAATGATTATATTAAAGTAAGTGACATCTACCAGCAGCACAGTGGGCAATGTTTACTCTTAGATGTTTTTGTTTCTCTTGATTTTGTATTTTTTTCACAGTTAATTGATTCAGCCTTCTCTGGTACTGTCTCTTTTGTTACAGTTATCACTTCTTGTATCTTAATTTTGATTGCATACACATTTAAATTATTGTGCATAAAATAGCTGCTACCTAAACAAGTGAAGCCCTCCACAGTGAAATCAAGTTATTTCTTATCTTATGTTTATTTAATTCTTCATACAATAACATATTTTCATGTTAAGCTCTTGCACGTCTCATTTTATGGTATTATATTTAGGAATGGTAGATTTTCACAGACCAGGACCAGACATGTCCTTTGAGGGGCCCTTTGGCTGTTCTAAAGATCACATGAACACTGCAGCTGGAAGACATCAAAACCTCCTCTTTTATATGTGCTGCCAATTTTCTACTGATGAAGAAGTTTTGTTGTTAAATAGCATTTTGAAAAAGGACTTGATAAAAAAATAAAAGCTGGAAACTTGCAGTGTAATCTTGTAAACAAAGGAGCATAAGATTATATTTCTGCACCTTTGTAATACATTTTATCCATGGTTTTCAGAATGATGAAGAACTAGGACCATAGCAATTAATGATTTAAACCAAAATATTATATCTTTTGAATCGTGAAAAGTCCTCAAAATGTCGCATCTTTCAATACTAAGGTTTTGACCCAGTGCTCAATACTGATTCCGATATCACAATAATAAAAAACACTCTTTCTTAAGACAACAGAATGTCATTTTCAACATTAAATCATAGTACTTTCCACCATGTGACCTTATATCTGTGTAATCCCTCAGTCGTCAGATATGTTTCATAGTGGACCATGGGCGTACTTGTTCTGATACAGCTCCAGATCATTCTAAAGCAGTTCAGGAACGGTAATCTTTGATTGACGAAAGGCAAAGAATGCGGGGATCCATAGCTAGTACATTTGTGTGCACAGACATGATGGGGCCTGCACAGGAGACATGTCGTGGTTAACAGAGCAGAGTTTATGTGCAGCCACAAGCTCTCCCATTCGAATACACTGAGCCTGTGTGTGCTCTGTGTGCTAGCTCAACACAAGGCCCATTTCACTGCTGCGAGCTAATATGCAGGACTGAAGAGAAGGAGCTAAAAGCACAAGGGCAACACAACAATAGTAGAGCTGTGATTAATGATTATTCTAGTAGTTGACCAATATTCCTACTGTTCTACTGTTCTGAGACTTCAAAATGTAGTCCATCACCATACTTAAAGGTCCCATCTTACATGAAATTTATCTTGTTTAGCCATGTTAGAATGTTGTTGCCTCATCACAAACATACTCCTAGTTGTGTGTTATGTTTCCTTCACATGTTTGAGTCTGTCTACATCTCTAAAGCTCAAAATGCTCTGTTCCACATTGTGATGTTAAGAAGTTTTTAAGTTAATTGCTACCTTTTTAATTTTTGTTCAGTAGAGATTGGTAATTCCAGATTTTGGGGGAAACTGATACGGCCTTCTGCTTTCAAAAGTGTCTGATATTGCGGCAGTTATTGTTTATTTTAAGATCATAAAAGTTTGTTCAGTTTGTATCTGCCTTTACTCTGACCTAGATGTACGTGTCTTGTTGGTTTTGATATTGTCAAACCACACGAGGACTTCAGGGTGTAGGCCTCTTGTCAGTGTAGTGTTTTTAGAGCTGTGCATATGGGTGGTAATTTTCTGCAGCAAGTCATTTTCATACCTTAACTAGAAAAGCACTCAGAGAGCGCAGACCTCCGCCAAGCCCCATTTAACGCAATGCTAACGAAATTTTCAAAGTGATCCAGAATCCAGGATTTCTTCTGGATCATCACCAAAATTTAATTATCTGTTGGATTTACCATTCGGAACATTTCCTGAAAATTTCATCAAGATCCGTCCATAACTTTTTGAGTTATCTTGCTAACTAACAAACAAACTAACAAACAAACAAATAAACAAACAAACAAACAGACTCAGGCGAAAACATAACCTCCTTGGTGGAGGTAAAAATGAATAGTTTGCATGTTTTCTTTTTCTCAGTTTGTACACGGGGATGGGTCATATGCTGAAAAATTCTAATCACTATTTTCTTGGAGCCTAGATGACAATTTTATCATGATCCAAGCTCACTGGTCACATGGGTCAGATCAGTAGCTCAGTTATCAGCATTTGCTATTTCTGTATTGTTTCTCATATGTTATTTTGTTTCGTTTTCAGGCCAAGTGAAAGTGTACAGAGCCTTATACACCTTTGACCCCAGATCGGTAAGTTTTATTACATTATTACAATAAATTCTCCCTAAAGTCTCTAGAAAGATACTATTACTAATGCATTGTTAAATATCTATTACTTTGTGCAGTGCATTACAGTTCATCACTTACAATAAAATTTTCATCATTTTCTTCACTTTCTTCTTCGTTTCGGAAGTTGCTGTGTGTGTTGTCATCGTCATTTGGGTTGCATTAATATACATGGGGCTGCTGCTCTTGACGGCAAATAAAACCAAACCACAAAGCAGTTTTAAAGTCCCCCAGAGAATCGGTGCAGTGTTGGTTTTACATTTTACATAAAAGAACCTACTTTATGTCATATTTAAGCGGCGAAACTTTTCTCAAATTTGCCTGAATGGGTTCTCTGTTTAGGAGCATTTGTAGACAAAAAATAGATGTTATTAAAATTGATCATTTACAAGAATCACATCAATTGACAAACTGAAATTTTGGATCTTTCCAAAAAGAACAACACAATTTGCAATGAACAACATAACTGAAATCTTAAAACATGAACTGAGATTAATTTTTGAAACTATATAACTCTTTTATTACTCTGAGGATAGGCTCAGCATTGTAGCACTTTTCCCTTAATTTACTACAAAAATAATGATGTAAACAATCTTTTATTTTATTTTTAAAGTCAGCTGAACTGTACTTCGAAGAGGGAGACATCCTTTACATCTCTGACACAGTAGGTCTATCCATTTTCTACCCATCTATTTTATTCTTTTGTAATATTTATATCTATTTTAATTCTAATTTCATTGTTTATTGTGTTATTTTATATTCTACTATAGTGAATTTGTGCAGTTCTAAAGATGTGTACCTTTTGGTCTCTCCAGAGTGACAGTAACTGGTGGAAAGGAACATGCAGAGGGAGGACGGGGTTCATACCAAGCAACTATGGCAAGTGAAGATTCAAAAAACAACAAAATTCCATTCAGTTAATTACGATAATTACAATATTGACTTATCGTCCAATATATGAAAGCTAGAACAATATATTTTGGGGCTCAATATTAACTGTGTGTATTTTATTGGCAATATTGTTGAGATTTTGATCCTAAAATGATAAGATTTGAGCTGTAAAGGATTGAATATTGCTTAATCCTGCTATTCATTTGTAGCTGTATTGTTTACTGAAAAATGGTTAATTGGGATTATCTTGGTTTATTTTTATTATGTCAGTGGCATAAAGTAGTTTCAATATTATCACTTATCGCCGTATGTCTCTGTAGCAATATATTGTGCTTCAAAATTTGTTATCGTGACGGGCCAAATTTAAGACAGACACTTCATAGTTTTGATGTTAAGTGCAATACCAGAGTTGAAATAAATAACCCCAGTGTAAACATTAGCATATCACTGTGACATTAGAGGTTTAAGTTCCTTTCGTGAGACAGATTACATTATTAGTGATGAGTTTTATTGCTCAGAAATCCCTTGAAATACAGTTCTGACCTTGTGGCACACCTGCTTGTCTTCACTGAAATAAATAAGTTTAATGGCGCACTGGGAAACATTCCAGATAAAATATCCACGTTTTGACCCAGGTTTTGGTTCATATTATGTCATTTATGTACCTATCCACAAAAACTGGCACAAAGTTCAATGTCTTCTCAGTCAGCACAAATTAACTAAAGTGAAATTATCCTTTTTACTAAAGCAGCAAAATGTGAAGCTAACCTTCAGTGTGTCCAGACTTTGATTTAATTATTTCATCATTTTGTCGTTGCAGTGGCTGAGAATGCAGAATCCATTGACAACCCAATGCACGAGGCAGCCAAGAGAGGTACAACATTTTAAAATATTTCTTGGTATTAATTTACAAACCCAAAGAAGCATTTTCAAATTATGAAACCAAATCTTTAATGTTTAAAAAAAAGTCTACATAATTCACTGTTTTTATCTTTACTGTATTATTTGTCTATTGTGCTTTTAACTGTTTTAATATTTGTTTTGTAAAGTGTTTTTGACCTGAAAAGTACTATATGAATAAAATGTATTATTATTATTATTATTATTATTATTATTATTATTATTATGTGTAAATATTTGTGTGTGTGAACAGGAAATTTGAGCTGGCTACGGGAATGCCTAGAGAACAAAGTGGGAATCAATGGTCTGGACAAGGCTGGGAACACTGCCCTCTACTGGGGATGCCATGGGGGACACAAAGGTAAAAAAAATCATACACTAAATATTATGCTGTTTATTTACAATAGGTAAAATTTTGTTGAGCTAAAAGTAGTTTCACTAGTTTCAGAAATTAATACCGAAATATTAACTCTATTAAGATAAAAGTGAGGTAGGTGGAAACTAGGGCTTCATTCTAGGGTTGTCACGATACAAAAATTTCAAACTCGATTTTGATATTAAGGAATAGACTTCTTTTATATTACCATATGGTCTTACATCTGTGTCTATGTGCTCTTATATTTGTACTTCAGTCTTTTTTCAAATGCCACTGCTCCTGGATGAGTTTCATGTGCACTCTGAACTAAATCTTTATTTTAAAACTTACACATAATTACAAAGGGAATCGTAATAATAAAAAAAATGCAATCAGTTTTTTTCTCAAAATCATCCAGCTCTAGTAGGAACAGAAAGTTGACATTTGCCGTGTTTCAGATTCTCCTCCCTTAGTTCTTATGTCATTGTTTTGTGAGAATGTGTCATCTGAACTGTCGACACTTCTCTTTTTCTGTTTAAGATGTGGTGGAGGTGTTGCTAAGCCAGCCGAATGTGGAACTAGACCAGCAGGTCAGTCAATACCTTTTAAATCTTAAGTTTCAGTGGTCCAGGGCTGACCGCGCATTTCAATGTTACTCAAGCTAGCTAGTCTAGCTTTACCTGTTCTCCTCACACCTGCATTGACAGAGATAGCTCTGTATATTGATACATTGCAGTGAGATCACGCTGGGGGTGTTCTACATGAATCTCTATTGGTGGAATATCAGTTACCATGGTGACACAATGCATAGATTAACAAACACTGTAACAGGCCTGTGATCAATAGAAGTGTTCATGATCCTGTTTAGGTGTTTGATTTTCAACAAAAAAGGTGAGAGTGACTGAAAAACTGTTGGCTAATGCTAGTTAGCTTGTGACTGTAATATGTGTGAGAAACTTGTTTAACAGCACAAAGCTCACCTGCTGTAATTCCAGCTAACTCAACTCTCTCTGGTCAGATTGTGTCAAAAAGCTCAGATTAAAGTCTAACTTGAGTAACAAAGAGAGTGCTTTCAGTGTAGTGCTTTCAGTTAGCATCACAACCCCTTAGAGAATGTTGATGACATCAGCTGCAAAGTTTTAATTGGATTTTCATTCACTCTCCAAACTAGAGAATGGAACAGATGACATTTAATTGTTTCCTAAAATACAAAATACAGTTCCAGTTAGCTCTTGTCTTGGTATTGTTGCATAGTAAAGTTTGGAGGCCACTTTGAGATTTGCAGATTCATTTGTGGTCACCTTAAACCATGACTGTGTTTTGTGTTGTAGAATAAACTAGGAGACACTGCTCTGCACGCGGCTGCATGGAAGGGCTACGCTGACCTGGTGGAGATGTTGTTGAACAAGAGTGAGTGTAAAGTGTCTATCATATTCGACCCTCAAAAGAAGAATGTGGCATTTCAACCTGGAGAGAGTCAGACACAAAGAGAAAGCATCAGTACATTTATAGAACGAGTTATCTTTGGCACTTAGACCCCGGCAGAAGACACTGTGATGAAGGGCATGGCCAACTGGAGGAGAGTAGGAGAGAAGGAGAGTAGGAGAGAAGGAGAGAAGGAGATTGAATGACATGATGAGAGGATGAGGAGAGTGAAGGGGAAGATGAGATGATGAGGAGAATGAAGGATATGTTGAGAGGATGAGGAGAGTGAAAGAGATGATGAGAGAATGAGGAGAGTGAAGGAGATGATGAGAGAATGAGGAGAGTGAAGGGGATGATGAGAGAATGAGGAGAGTGAAGGGGAAGATGAGATGACGACGAGAGTGAAGGGGAAGATGAGATGACGACGAGAGTGAAGGGGACGATGAGATGACGACGAGAGTGAAGGGGACGATGAGATGACGACGAGAGTGAAGGGGACGATGACATGACGACGAGAGTGAAGGGGACGATGACATGACGACGAGAGTGAAGGGGACGAGATGTCGACGAGAGTGAAGGAGACGATGAGATGTCGACGAGAGTGAAGGGGCGATGAGATGACGACGAGAGTGAAGGGGACAATGAGAGGATGAGAAGCCGAGGTGGTGCTAGGGAGGGGGTGGGGCGTGGCACATGCATCTGCAGTGGGGGTTTAAATTGGGCAGACTGGGCGCTGATTGGAGGAAGATGAGGTGTGGCGAGCAGTGGGGAGGAGTAATGGGAATGAGGTGATGAAGGCTGAGGAGCAGGTAGAAGTTAGGTCTTCTAGGCTGAATTTAGGCTAGCTCCATTTATCATTTAGGACCCTCAAAGCAAGAACGTAGTGTTTCTTTGTGGTTTGCTTTTTCTGCCTGTGGGTGGGTGGGTTTACTCTGGGTACTTCAGTTTTCCACTAGCCTAAACCAGATCAAATCTAGCCCAAGATCTGGAGATTGGTCCCCAGGTGCTGGCACTCAATGATGGGTCAAATGCCGAGAAGACATTTCCTTATGGGGACAGAAAAGTGAACCTTAACCTCTTACTGAAATGTGTTATTAATAATGTAACATTCTTCCAGATGCACGAACAGACATCAGGAACAATGAGAACAAGCTGGCTTTGGAGATGGCCACCAATGCCCAGTGTGCCTCACTTTTGAAGAGGAAGCAGGGAGGCAGTGAGTACAATACAACCACTACTGTTACTTCCAAAAAATATTCTTAAAGATAGGGTATACAGAATTTTAACATGAGCTAGCAAAGTATGAACTTTTAATTACAAAAACATTGCACATGGTGAAGTTCTTGTTGTTTTCATTTAGTGTTTTGGTTCCTACCCCAAAGCAGCGCCTTTGCCAGATCCTACAAATAAAATCACTTCGAACTAAGACTTGGTACCTTTCGATTTTTGGGGGTGCCAGTACTTGAATGCTGGTCTTTGATACTGGTACCCAACGATAAATTCTGATTTTCTGTACCTTTTCCTATATTAATCATTAGAATGACAAAAATGTATTACAATGCATAAATTCCATTGAAGAAGATTTTTCATTAAGTATTTTCTACAGGCACAAAATGAAAAAAAGTTAATATACTACTGGTACTGTTCAATACTGAACTGGTACTGGTACCGGTACCCTGCCCTCAATGGAGCAAAACCTCTCTAATCTGAATACTTACTAGATAACCTGCAGCTTCTATTACTATATTATGAAAAATAGATTTTTCTGAGTTTTAAGTCATATTATAATGTTACTTCCTCCATAACATACCCAGGGTTGTGTTTTGTTTCATTCGTACATCTGTCGTCTGTCTACATCAAAGGTCAAACTCAGCTCCAGGTAGGTTTTTGATGAGGAAACAACATAACTTAGATCAGAAGTTTGTTGCAATTGTGTAATATTGGCCCTTTAAGCATTGTCAGTCACAGTTATGAAGAGTGCAGACTGAATGCCATTACCTTTAACTTAAGCCTTATCTTTGTATTTTCAGATATCACTCGGACACATAGTAACGCTGAGGAGTATTTGGACGACGAGGACTCAGACTGAGGGTTTGAGCTGGTGCAACATCCTGGTCTTCCATCGCGGTTTTGGGGAAGGGAGGGCGGAGGAGAGAGAAGGAATGAGTTATATTATTAAACAACAACATGAACTGGCCGCTGTCTCCATCTGTAACGCCATAGCAGTAGTTTATGTGTTCACTTCAATGCCTTTCCGTTGCTTTGTGTGGACTGAGGTTAAAATAAATTATGTATATACTGGAAAAGCACATTCCACATCCAGCTTATGTTCAGCCCATCTAAACAGAGCATTAAAATACCAGAGCGGATTATAACATTAGACTGTGAGTGTCTAGTGTCTAATTTACACTCAAAGGCTGCGTCTCTTTCTTTGCTTTCTCAATTCCTCAGCACTTAGAGGTGCATTGTGTAACTTTTCACGTAGTTTCCATAGTGAATTTATTTCTTTGGCTGTGCACCTTTAAGCAAAAACTTAACACACTTCTGACCACTGTTGCTTCAAACGCTGTAAAAATCTTTTTATATATATATGTATAAGAGGCTTCACAGTCCTTAGCTGGACATGACCAAGGGAATTTAAAAAGTGTATTAATATTGTGTGCGTAAAAAAGCTTAATGGGAATAATGTACATTTAAACTGTCTCACGTAAACATTTCCTCTCCTTCCCAAAAGCATGCAACCAGTTTTACCTCTGCGTCATTCCAATTTGTACTGCCAACATCCAGCTGTTTAAATGTCTTAATATCACAATGACAAACCTTTGATTTGAATACTGGGAGTATGTTTGTCTTTTTACTGCTGCTTTGATACAATTCTGAATAATATGAATAAAAGTGCCTTATGTTTAACAGTGTGGAAATTAAATCCTTTTTTAAAAAAATAACACGTGCAATTTATGAACATTGATTTGAGTAGCATTCGGTAAATTTCCCATAACTTTCAAATTACACATTTATCAGTCCAGTCTTTTATGTAATGTACTATGCACTCTTGCCTCACAGAAAGATACTGTGGTGCCTTTGCATGCAGTACAATTTATATTTGATTAATATTTAATTACATACAATCCTAAACCTTTAGTGTTTTTTACTTAGAATTAGCTTTTTGTCAGACTGGAGAGTTTGTTTACCTGCTTTACATGTTTCCGCTACTTCCTCTTGCCTTCCTCAGAAGCGTCACATGATGGTGTAGTGACCTGTAGTGTTTTGTAGGGGAAGTTTACTCTCCCTGCTGTTTGACACCTTCTCCAGGACTGAATCCCATGTGTGTTATAAGGTGTATGCTCTCTTCATGATTCATCCTTTGACCTTGTCTGGACCTCAGTGGCCTCTCTGATCCAGCAGTGGTGTTTCTTTCGGGTATGAATGGCCCTGTCCATGATGTTTCAGTAAAGCAGGTTAATAAACTCTCCTGTCTGACAAAAAGAATCCCTAATTCCAGTTTAAACCCAAAGTTTTTGATGGAAACTACTATAAAATATTTATTTTTGGAAATTAACAACCAGGAGGACCATTGATAATCTTTTCTTTATTACAAAGTCAGCATGTTAACATTCCAGAAAAGACAAGTCGATAAAAACATAGTCTTTTATGATCCAAGTACATGCTACATCAACGCCATCCACGGAAAAGGCGCTGTTAAAGATGATTTCATTTCCTCAAAACGATTTCATGAACTCTGACACACATTGTACCAAAAATAGTGTCAATTTGTCCTGACTTCGCAATTACAAAGAAATGAGAAGAAGGAAGCAACGGCAGCAAAGTGCAAGGCCAGCGAAACAATTTTTAGAAGGTATTAGAAGAGGGTAGTAGTAATATTATATTTATTACATATTTAAATGTTTTTCTTGTGTAACTTTTTGAAAAAAAAGTCCTAGTTTTATCAGTAGTTTGACTTGAGTAATATTTTGAAGTAGCAGTACTCTTGAGTAAAAGCATTGGGCTACTCCTCTCACTGAGTATGTCTAAGTGACAAAAGCTTTTTCTTATTAAATTTTCTAAATATTTCAAAACAAAAAGGCCTGATTTACAACATGGATTTTGATACCACAGTGATAATAAAAGCCAGTTTTAGACAATGGACTGTATTTTTTAATACAAAATAGCAGTATCATTAATATTATCATGTGGCCTTGTAATAGTTAAGACCATTCAAAAAATATTCAAGAATTTCAAATCTTTGTCTTGTTAATGTGATTTTCTTTCAGTATTGATCTAGTATCGACACTAGCTATTGTATCTATTAGTATCTTGGTTTCAACATTTATGGAAACCTTAAATGTTGTTAAAAGGTCTTTTTTGGAATTACAAGTATCTTTGCATTATTTAATCTTCTGTCTACCTGGTTAGATTAAATATAAATTATAAATCAGATGTTATTCCAACAGTTACTCAGTATATTCACTAAATCTTTAAATAGTAATTACTTAAGTCAAAACTTCTACTTTAGTATTATCATTTAAAAGTAATGGTACTCTTATTGGGATACAGTTTTGGCTACTCTACCCACCTATGGTCAGTATACAGTACTATGCTAAATCAATGGTTGCACTTGATTACAATTGAGAAAAAAGCGTTAATTTTCAGAAAGCTTACATGAAATAGCAAGGGCCTCCTGATGCAGCTACTATGGAGGTAGGTAGGATCATAACACTGGGCGGACTAAAGCTTTGGATTGCATGACTGAGGAACCTTTGCCTGTAAAATAGAAATACATTATATTTGGAAGGAAGCATCTTGGTTTTACCCTTAATAAATACAAAACAAGAATGAATGCTATAGAGATAAATTAATTAAGAGCATAAACCATGTAATAATAATAAGGCGCACTTACAAAAACTATATGAAAACACTGCTCTTGCACTCTGGCTAAACAATGACTGCATACTGTGATTTGAAGTTTACAAAAATACTGAAAAATCTAAATAAATTAGAAGAGAAATGAACAATTTCAGATATGAGAAAATATTTTAAATTATTTTGTACAATTGTAGAGGCTTGTAGCATTGATTAGCATTGTGTACATTGAAAAAGGCACGTTTGAGCATAAAACATGCTATGTATGTATTTATAAGGCTTTTCGACATGCTGTGATTCACCAGAAATGTTCAAGAGTCACGAAATGTACAAAATTCTTCAAGATTTTGTTAATATTCCATAAACTGTGTACATGTATTAGAATTTAATGTATTTTCAGATGGAGGGCAGGGGCCTACAAAATTATACAGGCACATTTTTTTATCAACTATCCAAACGTACAATCTACAAATGTTGAACCTGATTAGTTTTAGGGACTGGGTTAACAAACTTGCCACATTTACATAGACTGTATAAAGAAGTGGACTAAGTGTGATGACACACATAGAATTTAGCTCCAGTCAAATGAAGATTATTGAGGCTGGCAGTTATGGAGCGAATTTGGACCTGAGCTCCATATATGGAATTCCGACCACAAGTATCATGGCAACAAAAGAGCTAATCCAGAGTGAGGCTCCTGAAGGAAACGCCTCTTCCCGCTCGCACTGCTGGTTTAGCAGGGAGCGGTCAATCAAACCTGTTGCTAATGCTAGCGGACGCGATCTCTGGGAAAGAAGGCACCTGATTTGTCTGTTATTAATGTTCATTTCGTGATTATGGGACAAAATAGCTAAATAAAACCCCCAGGATGATGTAAATCAAGGAATATTTTGTGACCAAAATAATGAGTCTGACAGCAGCAGTTATTGAGAAAGGGGTGACGGTTTTTCAACATAAAGTGAATTGGAGCCAGAGTCAGGAGCAGGAAGCAAGCCGTTGCTCACTTCCTATTTGGAGCACGGCAGCTAGCGGGTTAGCTATGTCCATTTATATATACAGCCTATGGTCTGTATCCAATTTATTTCTTCCATATCAGAAAATGCCTTTTACTGTCTACAGCATATTGTAAAACAACTATCTGTGGACAAAAATAGAATGACATTGCCTATAGATTATGTTGGAAAAGCACCATAAGTAAATCAATTGCCAGGAGCAGATAATTTTATCCATATGGTGGAACGAGAACCACATAGAAACAAAGCCTGTTCCTCACTTGGTTTGATTCCAATTGTGTATAGGCCCTTTTAATTTAAATTCAATCATGGTTGGACAACTTAAAAATGCAAAAACCTTAATTAATTTGTGATGCTTAATTAACCATAAACCAGGTCAGAACATCTGCAATCTGACAACTGAAAGGCAAATTCTGTCATATTATTCTGACCTGCCCTCCACCTCCATATTAAACACTATGCACTATGTAACTTCTAAGGTGGGGGGCCGGCTACTTGCTTGTTTCTATGGAGATGTTATTTCTTTGCATGGAATGGTCCATAGTATGGCATTAAAGTTATCTGCCTTGCATTTATTCAGTTACAGGTATTGCTTCTCCATAGATCTGACCAGTAATTTGTCTCCATTGTGACCAAGTTTATTTCCATACTGTGTAACATTCAAGGCAAAGCAATTACATCTCCATAGAGACAAGCAGGTGGTGGATCCTGCGCCAGAAAAGTTACACAGTGCATCTTCAAACTATACAATCTTTTAAATATTATGATCGGTTTGTTGGATTCACATTAAAGTGATATGACCCTTCTTCAAATGGGTATCAACATCAGTTAAACATGTTAATTCGCTAAAAAATAAAGCACTGTTTTTTTCAGCTTGGCTTTTTTATGCTGAGAGTTTCATTTTTACATCTCTCCCTTCTTTAAAATGCAGCAGACGGAGGAGAGGCAGAAGATAAAAAGCTTGAAGATTTGTGCTAGACTGGAATACTGATGCACTGCTACATAGTACCATCACTACCATTAACTACAAGCACGATGAACAAAATGAGATGTGGACATAAGGGTGGGCGATATGACAGAAAATTCATGATTTTCTTAGAGCCTAGATTTCAGGTAAACGTGCATAGCGCAGCTTTTCTGGTGGAGGGTCTGCTGTCTAATTGTCTCCATGGAGATGTTATTGCTTTGCTGGGAATGGTCTATTTATAACTTTAAACAAATCCATCTAGCATTTCTTCATCACGGGTGTTTCCATTGCTCAACAATACAATAATTCCTTCTGTGAATAGGGGCGACTCTCCACAGATCTGACCTGACCTGCTTGTCTCCTTCAGGATAGATACTGTGGAACAATCTAGAAAAAGCAATAATATTTCTATGGAGACATCAGGGGGGGGCGCACCCTCCACTAGAAATGTTACGCAATGCACCTTTAAGATTTCTCATGATCCATATAATAATTTGTAAGACTTACTAGCGTTATATTGCCGTTTCGAGATAGAGGATGGTCTGATGTGTATTTTCCTCCCCAGTAGATACCTATACCCAATATTTGCCTAGATACATAACAAGTTGAAGTAAAACTGTAGAATAGTGACCAAATTAACTTGAAAATAAAAACTGGCACGTGTAGAGATAACCAACACCATCTGCTACTTCTGAAATATCAGACTTGTCTATGATGAGAATAACAGCGGCTGACCAACAGGAGGAGTGGGTGGGGAAAACTGTCCATGTTTGAGCATAGAGCTATATTTAACGGAAAAAAGACATTGAATCATTCCCCCTATGTAACAGATAAGCTTCTGTCATGTCAATCATTATTTCATCTTTGCACGGTTTCTCTTTACGACCTCTTGTAAACTATAGCTTATATTTACTTGTACATATACATTTATATAATTATGCCTTATTTGACATCAGTCTCTTGCTATTTTTGCTATTTATGTTGAATTTATTATTACAGTTTATATTTTTGCTCTTTGTGATTATAATATATTGCGATCTGTGATGTGTGAGCTACTGTGTCCAAATAGTTTTCCTTATGGATCAATAAAGTTTGTCCAAGTCTAAGAATCACATCATGATGGCGTCACCAAAATAGCATTTTGCCACAAGGATCAGTTTATTTTTTAATGTCATATCGCCCAGCCCTATGTGAAGTTACTGATGGTTATTGCACACTCAACAGAGGAGCTCACTGACCCTCCTCCAGTATAAAATGTTTCTGAAAAAGGCTCAAGTAGCATTAAAACTATTCTGCATTTTGTTTAGATTACTGTTGAATTCACAGTTTAACAGATTTTGAAAGTTACTTAATTTACAAATTCATGCCAGAAATATAACAATAACTGCATTCAATATTGATTTCATCTCATGTTGGTGACACAAAGTTTAGCAGCTGACAGGAGGGACAATTTAAAAGGAAAATACAATAGTTACAGCACTTCATGATATAAATGAATCTACAGTGTTAGTCAATTATCTGTTTAAACAGTGTCAAAATTAAAACTGATCTTTTTAGATGGCACAAAATTGTATATTAAACAAGGTTAGACCGAATGGGAAAATGTGGTGCAAACAAAATGTAGATACAATTTAACCTAGTAATTCCATTTTAAATTGTCCTTTCTGATCAACTTTAGCATTAAATGTTGTCCATTTTTGAGCAGCTAAAAATTAAGTGAACAAAGAATTCAGAATTTGTGGCTTTCAGGCTGTAGATGTGAGACTTTTAATGGGTGCTGGTTTTCCTAAACTGATTTCAAAAGATTTTCATGATTAATATAAAAATTATGAAAACAATTATTTATATTAGTGTTATTAATTTTTCTGTTTCCTTTATATATTGTGATCTGAAATCCAGCAATAGTTTATGGAAGAACACCGGGTCACAGTGTGGACAGCTTCTTTACTTTAGAGTCTACTACTGCCAGGCTACAGTTAATATATAAAACAATGAACTCTTTTATAAAATAAATAAAGTCTGTATGATGATTCAAAATAAAATACATCTAAATTAAATTATTGGGGTAAAAACACCGGACTACATTGAACTAATTGCTAATAAAAATTCTCTCCCAGAAAATAATTTCTTGGACTGATTTCCTCCTTCGTTTGGCTTTTTTTTTTTTCTTTTTTGCAAAACTGAAAATATTTTGACCATGTTCTCTGCACATGTCCATAAAAATGTTAGTCGCAATAAGTCCTCTTTTGAAATGTATTCACAGCTGTACAATAAGTCGTGCTTGTGAATTCATGAAAACATGAAATCAGCGCATCATTGGACATAAAAAAGCTTCTTTACAGATATGGTTAAAAAGGATCATAATTAACAATATAAAAAGGAGAACAGACAGCACTTGCTAATGGGATTCTTGGAGATTCGTCTTTTCTTCAATGGCCTGTTTAATGATTTCAGCCAACTTCAACCGGTCCACTTTATCAGAGAAAGCATGACCTGTGACAACAAAACACACAATAATTTTATTTTAATGAAAGTTCTGTCCCCTTTGAACTGACATGGATGCCCTTTTTGACTATTCTGATAAGATTGGACTTTAGGTTTTTTTTTTTAAATACTTCTGTGTATATTTGAGTGTGGAGAAAGGGGTGTCTTTTGTGTTATGTTTTATTGATCTGTAAAAAATAAATAAATAAAAGTTGTGTCCCTGACTTCTCTGTTTGTAAAGAAACCTGCTAACCCTATAGTTCAGACCTCTACAAACATGTTCTGAAATACAAGGGATTCTTACCATACTTGAGCAGTTCATATTTCAGTCTTTACTCAAGTGTTAAAAATTAGCACTGAGCACATAATCCTACGTTTAAAAACATAAAATTGTAATTCTAATTGGAAAAATTTCAAAGAAGAACTGCAAAATTGTTCCGCCCTAATGTAATTCTGTAATGACAGGTTAGTGTAGCTCAGGCATGTCCAAACTATGGCCCGTGGGCCAAATGTGGCCCTCAGGCTTCCAGGTGAATTGGCCCAAATTACCTTGAGCAGTACTTTTGACTGCAAGTTTTCTGAAAATCTACCTTGATGAGACAATATTTAATATTTATTGTGTGGTTTTGAGGATCATAGCGTGAATAAAGGACTGATAGCTCATTCTAACGTGTTAAACATGCGTATATTTCAATTCTTCACTGTACTGAGCACCAGTCTATGGCCCTCGATCGGCCCTCTGCTTCGTCTGTGTTTAGATATGTGGCCCTTGATGAAAAAAGTTTGGACACCCCTGGTGTAGCTGAATAGAATAGATTATATGCATGATAAGTCTATAATACTAAGTGTAGGATGGTACTGACCATCCCAGCTGAGCCCCTGCAGCCCGTCTCTGAGCAGTTTACAGTCTCTATTGAACCTCCAGGCCTCGTACATCACCTCATTCAGCTTCTCATCCTCGTTTTCTCCTGCAGAAATATCAGCATTTTATTAAAACAGAAAACCACCCACCATTTATAAAGAGCTTTGGTGATCTCCTATTTGAATACTCACCAGCCTGGGGTAGTATACACTGTGCAATCACATCTCGTAGTTTTTCTAGTGCTATGTTTAAGTCTTCATCTCCATTTTCTGGGTCATGAATGAAGAAACCATCTGTGGGCTTAGGCCTGCACAAACAAACAAAAAAATACATTTCTGTCAGATTCATGAGACTTAAAACTAATTCTCTATATACAGTATAATACATAATTTCATAAAAGGTGATACCCAAGCAGGATTAATGCTTTTTGGTCAAATCTTTGTCAATGTAATGTTCTTGCAGACAGAGACCCAAAAGGTAAATAAAAAGTAATCAGTCATAACTAAAAGCACAGATATTTTAGTTAACTGATGACACAAAAATTAGTGGAAATTAAATCTGAAGATATATATAGTTTTAATTAAAAATATTAACTACAATTATCAACTAAATTTCCTATAAATTTAATCAACTAAATCAGCATATTTTGTTGACAAAAAAACAAAAAAAACAAAAAAAAAAAACAAATTTTAGACAAAAGGCTAAAACAAAATTTCAATTGTTTGTCAAAATTCTCACTGTACCCGAGTAGTTTTCGTTTCCTGAGAATAGGGTTGTTGACAGAGTTGAGGGGCTTGAGGCTGATGTTGAGATCCTGTATCCTCATGTTGGCCAGCTGCTCTGCATGGGCCTGCTGGATCCCTGCTACTACAGCCTACCAACAGAAAGGGCAAAAAATACACACAAATCAATACAAGACTGCACTGTACACACACATTCTATATTCCATACTATGAACAGAGCTGGATCCCTGCTACAGCCCAACAACAGAAAGGGCAAAACACAATATTAGAGACCAGTGCACACAAATCAAATTTGGTTTAATGTAAATAGTCTCTTAATGTGTTTTATTCCTGCCCAAGGACTGCAGACGGAAAGTAGCTTGAAGCTAAATCTGGCATAGGGCAACTTTCCTCTCTGAGATTAATGTTTTCTGTGCACTGTCCTCCTTTTAAATAAATAAATAAAAATACATGAAAAACAATTGAGACTAAAATATACAGAATGTGTAAAAGGCATACTATGAATAGAACTATTATATAAATGTAAAAAATGATCTATTTAAAAAGGGCTTTTTTCATGTAATAAAGTAAATGTACAGATATGTTGTAAAAGCAAACCTTGCAAACACTTTGTGCTGTCCGCATCTAATTATAAAGCACTTTTATAGTCAGTGGACCAGGACGTAGGTGCGCCATTAGCATACTAGCTGTTATTAGCTGTGGCAAAACTCTGCTCTGGCTTCTTAAAGTAGTGAAAAGCTCTAAACTCATTGCTGTGAATAATTAGCATGCTAGGATTAAGATAAGAATGTGAGGAATAAGTTTGGACCACTGCAAACTTTAAAATGAACTGATTCCATTTTTCACATTTTAAAAGATAATAAAAATCCAGCACAGTGCCTTTAATGCCAATTGCAATACTTAGATAGAGAAACAGACACCTTGTCCATCATCATCTGTGCAGAGGGCAGCACATTGTCCAAGGCCTCGGTGCAGTTTAACCATGGATGGGCCAGGACTCCCTCTATGGTGAGCCTCTCCTCTGGCTTTACCTTCAGCAGTCTGCACAAAACACAGGATTCATCAAGAAGAAAAAAATACGCTGTTCATAAGGGCTGTGCAAGTTACCTGATTATTAATCTACTACTCAATAACAAAAATGTCCATCAAATTCTGTTCTGAATGATATGGCTGCTCATTCTGCCCCATGAGACCTGGTGCAAATCCTATTCCTACAAGGTAAATTTGGACAGTGTAAATAAATAAATAAATAAATAAATAAATAAATATAAAATTTCAAACAGTTTTCATTAAAATTTTGGACCATATAATTGTGATTATGATTTGTTTCCATAATTGAGCAGCTCTAAATTTCCGTTGTCCAAAAGGGATAAAATGGCAGATGAATAATTTAGATAAGGCTCAGATTAAAGTCTATCTTGAGTAACAGAACTTCTAATTCAACACTTCACAAGCTAACAAGCATTACAGCACATAGGCTCCTAAAAATGTGCTGTTTACACCAATTTTGTTTTTGTTTTTTTCTTGAGTTTTCAGACTGTTTTAAAAGTAGTGTTTGCTAATGTGTGCACTGCATCTCCATGGTAACTGGTGAACATTCCGCCAATATAACAACTAGACCACAACAACACACAACAAGTAGAACACCCCCCTATGTAAAAATTGACTTATACTTGCTTACATTGTCATTGAAACAACTCCTCCTCAGCACACAATCACTCATCCCTAAACTAACCCCACCACATCAATAGCAGCCAATAGTAACCATTGCCAATGCATTTAACAGAACCATAATTATTCCATTTCAAATACCTGAAAACCAGCAGTTTAAAATGACTTACTTGCGCACGATGTCCTTGGCCATCTCTGAGATCTGGCTCCACTCGTCCTCGGGGAAGTCGAAGCTGCCGGTCATGATCTTCTTCCTCATGTCTTTGGGGATAGTTCTACTGTGGTGCTTTGAATAGAACGGAGGATATCCACACAACATGACGTAGATGATCACACCCAGGGACCACAAGTCACAGCTCTGAAAGCAACACAGATATGCATTCAAATGTAGAATATGTAGGAAAAGTAAGAGTAAGTGTCTTGCCCAAGGACACAACAGAAAGCACAAAGTTAGGGCTGGGATTGAAGCACTAACCCACTGGCAACAAAAAATTTCACATGATTTTTAAGCTGAGGTGAACTATGTAATTTTTGGTGGAAGGTCTGCCAGCTACTAATCTCCACAAAGATGTAATCGCTTTGCATAGAAATTTTCACAGTATTAAACTACTCTATCGCCATGACGACAGTGATGCAACCAGGCCAAGATACAGGTCAAATCTGAGGAAAGACAAGCTTGCTAATTGTAAAAATGCATGTATTAAGGAATAGATAGATAGAGCTATAGAGATAGCTATAGAGACAGAGAGGTAGATAGATGGATAGAGAGAAAGATATACAGTGTTTCCCATACATAAACCATTCTGTGGTGCAGCGCCACAAAATGAAAACTGAGCACCACAAATTGATTCCGCCTCTATTTTTTTTTTTTTACACGATTCTGTCATTATTCTCACTCACACTCACTGAGAGAGAGGGAGAGAGGGAGAGAGAGAGACTCCCCAATTTATGCAAACATTTTGTGTTTTAGTTCTAAAGCCAATTACCCTATCACAAGGCAGAAAGAGCTTTTTTTTTTTTACTTTGGAACGTCAGATCATAGAACCAGAACAAACATGACAAAAATAAACCCAAAATTTCTCTCTATAATACGATGCTGGTGTTCTCAGGTTCACGGTTGACGGCATTGTAGGATCATTTGTGGTCCTACCTTGTTGTATGTGTAGGGAGTGGGTGAGGTAGGTATTATTCCAGATTTTTCCTTCTGGTGTCTTCTTTGTGCCTCAAGTACCTGAAAAAAACAAAACTCCTTAAAATGTAGTCTCATGTGTTCATGGGAGTTGACTGGGATCAGAGTACCTGAGGTGCTACATAGTAAGGAGTGAACTGGGGCGTCATCAAGTCTCCTTGGTCAATTTTGGCAAAACCGAAATCACACAACTTCACCGGAGCATCCTGGGAACAAGAGACAGAAGAGGGAATACGGATTTGTTAGCATTTTATAAATGCCACAAAATATATTATGGTAGTCCATGTTACTTTTATAACATGCATCTTATCTATTTTTTCAGTAGCATCATATTCCAAATGAAGGGCAGTGTGATGACAATGCAAAAGACAAAAAATATGAATTTATATGTCTAAACTTTGACACTTGCATCCCCCAAGAAGAGTGGAGGAAGTGTGTGTGGAAAAGGAAGTCTGGGAAAGAGACTCTGCAACCCAGCCCCGAATAAGCAGAAAAAAAAAAGATAGATTGAAAAAAAGTAGTTGTCTGTTTGGTAAAATCTCAAAAATGTGTAGAAAATCAAACAACATTAAAAAAAAAAATGGAGATGTTTTGTGCTGATGTGGTACTAACCAGAGAGTTGTCCTTGAAGAGCAGGTTCTCTGGCTTTAGATCTCGATGTGCGATGTTTAAAGAGTGACAGTGTTCCAAAGACTGACTGATCTGTGACAAAGAGACCACACATATAAACTTAACATTTACACAGTGTGTAAGTGTTGTATGTTTTTTTTCCCCTTTATTTTTACTACTTTCTACATTTTAGATACATATGGAAGGCATCAAATATATGAACTAAGATATATGGAATTATGTAGTAAAGGAAAAAAAAGGTAAAGTAACTACTACTACCAAATATTTCTGACAAAGCAAAGGGTGGCTACTTTGAGGACTTGAATATAAAATATGAAAAAATAAAATTTAATGTTTTTCATTGCTACATATATCTTACTTCATATATTTAATGTCTTCAGTGTGTATCTAAAATGTAGAAAGTAGTAAAAATAAAGATGAAATTAAATAGTGTGTCCAAACTTTTCTATCTTCAGGCCAGATTAAGTTCATTTCTACAATTACTAAAATCTTAATTTCTTTTACAACAATTGTGGGCCATAAGATTGTATGTCATATAGGCGCCTGTCCTCCATCCGAAATGATAACATGAAAGCAACCCACTGGCAGTATTAAGTCTCTGTGCACCTAACATTATCTACACTTGTATAAAGCCCCCACCTGCTTTGTGACCTGACTGGCCATCTTTTCAGTGAAATGTCGGTGTTGACTGATTCGGTGGAACAGCTCCCCTCCCTCCATCATCTCCATGACGATGAGGAGTCGAGCCCTGTGATGATGGAAACAAAAGGGAACATGACTTATAAAACCGGACAGTAAAATTATACGAGCCTTATATGGGACACACTGCACTTCTTTACCTGGGGCTGGACTCGTGTGGAAACTGGACACTGTTGGCGTACACCTCCAAAATCTGGACGATGTTTGGGTGTTGGGCACACATCATATGGAGGCGCACCTAAAAAATAAACGTTTAATGCTTTAAAAAATATGGTAAAAAAAAAGTTTATTCTTGTCACTCCCCCTATTGGAAACAGCTACAAAGAACAACCAAGCTAAACTTTTTTTGAAATTGTAATTTGTCATCATTGTCCCACTTAAATATTGATGGTGTCTTAAATCAAATATCTGCCATCTATATTCAAACCAGTCAATGTTAGTAAAACATTTAAAAAAGTAATTAATAAATGTAATTATGATTTAGTATTATTCCAATGAACCAAACATTAAAACTAACTGAACTGACAAAACTCCGCTCTGGTCTTGTGGTGAATAATAAGGATGCTAGGAATGAATATGTTCAGAAAAATAAACCAGTTCTGTTTATCATCTTTATAATACAGTAAAAATCAAAGCTTTAAAAGGGCCTACACTGTTTTCTAATCTATGTTATAATGTTGTTTCCTCATCGAAAACATATCCAGAGTTGTTGAGATAAACACGGATGGCAGAGGCACTCTGATTTGCAGTGAGTTTATTAGTGGTCACGCCAACGCATTTCGACTACTGATGAGTCTTCATCAGGGCTTGTGTTTTGTTTCGTTAACACATGTTTAACACACAAACCCTGCATATTTAGGTCTTCTCTCAAACTGAAAAACAATGAAAAACACACTGTTCCACCTTGTGGTATGTGGTCATGTGGCAACACAGGAAGTGCTCCACTGTATTTTAAACGTCAGTCCATTAACCTTCACTAGAATCATTTGGATGATTTTAGCCTTGGAATTGCTAATCTCTACTGAACAAAAGGTAAAATGTAGTCGTTAACTTGAAAACTACTGCTTCATGCCATCACAGGGTGGAACAGAGCATTTTGAGCTTTGGAGATAGACAGACTAATAATAAAGGGTCTCAATCATGTGTGAATGAAACAAAACACAACTGCGGGTATGTTTTTGAGGAGGTAACAACATTCTAACATGACGCAGAAGCTGGCATGAGTCAATTTTGCATAATACATGACCTTTGAAGTTAGAAATTTTGTTAATTTTTTTATCATAATATATAATGGCAGCTTTATAGTCAATATCTCTGTAATCATTGGGCCTATTCACACATGGACCAAGCAATGGCTGATTTTAAGGGTGAGAAGAGTGCAAAGTGCTGACAAAGGGAGCATTTATAAGTAACACAATCAGGGAGACAGAACAGAGCACATGCACAAGGCCAAAAACAACAGGCATTAATCAGCTGCGGACAGGGCTCTCTCTCACCTCGTTCCTTGCCTTGGGGCGATCAATGAGGATCTTGAGGGCCAGCCGTTCCTGAGTAGACTTTTTCACACAGACTCTGAAAGAAACAAACCAGGATCAGTGTCTGTCACTGGAAATATGAGCGACCGTTACCATCCAGTGTGGCTTAGCTTCTTTCATAAACAATAATACTGAATTTGACTCATTTTAGGTTGTTGCAGCAGTGCTGTTTATGTAATGCAGTTCACATATTCACTGTTTTGATGATTAAAATAGGTTTATTAAGTTTATTTATTAAGGTTTAGTAAGGTTTAGTAAGTTTATTAAGGTCCTGAAGGACCTGCTCCTGGCCCAACACTGCTGCTGTATTGATAAGGATATCAATTAATGCATGAATCCCCATATTGTCTATGGATTCGTGAGGGACCATCCCTAATATGTCAATATATGATAAACGTTTTTGTTTTGGACAAAACAATTGCTATGAAGTGCATGGAGTTAGCTATTTAATAACTTTTAGATAGAATTTACAATATCCTGATAAAAAAAAAAAAAAGTTTCTTAATGTAGCCTAGGACTAGTCAATAATGCACCCTTAATCAACCCCACCTATTTAAAAGGTCCTATATATTATTCCATGTTAGACTAGAAAAGCACTCAGAGAGCGCAGACCTCCGCCAAGCCCCATTTAACGCAATGCTAACGAAATTTTCAAAGTGATCCAGAATCCAGGATTTTTTCTGGATCATCACCAAAATTTAATCATCTGTTGGATTTACCATTCGGAACATTTCCTGAAAATTTCATCAAGATCCGTCCATAACTTTTTGAGTTATCTTGCTAACTAACAAACAAACAAACTAACAAACAAACAAACAAACAAACAGACAGACGCAGGCGAAAACATAACCTCCTTGGCGGAGGTAAATATTGATACCAAAAACATACCTGGAGCTGTGTTTTGTTTTATTCACACATGTTTGAGTAACCCTGTCTGTCATTATTAGTCTTTATCTCTAATGTTCAAAATGCTCTGTTTCACCTCGTGATGTCATGTAGTGATAGTTTTCAACTTAACAGCTAGCCTTTACCATTAGTCCAGTAGAGATTGACAATTTCAGGGCAGAAATTATCCAAAGGATTCTAATGAAGGTGCATGGGGTTTAAAAACACAGTGAAACACTTTCTGTATTACCACATAACATCATCAGGTGAAACAGACTTTTCAGTTTGAGATAAGAACTGCAGGAATTGTGTGCAAAACATGTGCGCATGAAACAAAACACAACCCCGGGTATGTTTGTGATGAGGAAACAACATTATAACATGGATCAGAAAATAGCGCAATATGGGCCCTTTAAATATGTCGCTTCTATCACCAAATTGCTCTTGCACGTCTGTGGCAATACATTTCCAATAAGCCTTCTGGCTCCCTCACTCCCTCAACTCTACTCTCATAAAGAAGCATTACTGAGAGGAACATTTGGTTCGGCTGTGACCAAAGTTCAGTTACTGGAAATTCAGAGCGACATAATGAATCACAGTCAGAGGTGGAGAGAGTTGAGTCACGAAGAGAGGGGTGAGCGAGGGGTGACTGACACCAATGTACAGCTATTAAACAATCAGCTTGTGAATCATGTAGAAATAAGAAGTGTAGTGGGAGGGGCTGAGAAAGAGCTACCTGAATGAAAACGAATGACTCATGATTTCGAACTGTGAGAACAAAACACAAAATGAAAAATGAATGACAAAAATTGCAGCAGTGGTCAAATAGGTACTGTGAGTAAGCAACAGCAACAATATGCCAGCCTAGAGATAGGCACATCGGGCCGATATTCGCACTTTTTACTAAATGTGCTTCTCCAGCACAGCACAATTTTTTATTTTGACTGAACTGCTACCTAAAGAAAAACGTGAAGAGATAAATGCACAAAGCCTGACACTGCTCTTTTAAAGGTTTATTATTTAAAAAAGAAATGCTGAGAGTGAGTTTGTAATAATTCAAATGACATTATTTAGGGAAAATAATCTTTATCAGCCCTACATATTGTCCCAAAACTATCGGCAGAGTTCATCGGTCATCTGTCTCTCTGGATTCTAAACAGTCTGCGTGAGAACATGAGAAGCAAAAGTATAAATACATTTTAATAGCCTTAATGAAGATTGGGCTTAAAAATGAACAAATTGTTTATTGAGAAAGATTCAAGCTTAGTAACTAAATTAATACCCTAAATGTTTTTAAGGAGGCAACAGCTTAAAGCTCACAAAAATCCCTTTTGTGTAATATAGGAACATTAAGTCATTGTTCATGCCTTATTAAGGCTAATTGAGGTGTAGTTATTATAAAGTGGCACAATGTTTTGTGTTTTTAGCATAAAATATATGGAACTGATTAGAAAGACATTTACCAGCCTGCAAGAAAATAGTATCTTAATGGAGAAACATACAATCTATTAATGAATCATTAACAGATCAACTTTAGATATAGACCTCCCTTAGATATTGTGAGGATTAGATCTGGATCCAAGACCTGGCTTGAGCAGTTGCATTTCATGTGAAATGGAGAAATGCACAATAGCAAACAACTTTTTAATACTATAACAGTCTAATGACGATATAACAAAATAATACAAAGTCAAGTTGCTTTCAGATATGTGCTCAGTCCTTAATTCTGTCCTAAACCTGCGTTGGTCTTCTGCATTCAGCGTATTGTTTCCTCTTGGTTTACCCAGAGGTTCAAAGTTGGCATCCTTCTTTTCCTCATAATTCATGTGAGGCGCTAGCAAACACGCGTGAAAAACTTGGGACCACGCCTGGGTCTTTATGAATCTTGGATAAGGCGCACAAAGAGCTTATTTTTGACCAACAGGTGCGTTAAGCTTTGGAGCACTTCCACATTCTATTAATTTGAGTTGCTGTGTCATAGAGAAGTGTAAACCTTAAAAGTTGAATTAGAGCAATACCAAAGATACAGGAATTATAGATTTGGCAGGAGCTTTGCTGTTAGACCCATATAGATCCAATACTTATGGGATACAGTTTAATGCATTTGGTAGAAGAAAATGTGTTTTAAGTTGCACAAAAATCTTTAGTATAGGATTAATATTTTCACAATAACATAACTTTCCAACACCATCAGAATCAATTATTAGACTACTTAAACTCACCGTACAGGTCCGCTGATCCCAGCTCCCAACTTCTGTGTCCAGTTTATGTTATACTCATCGAGAATTGATGTCTCCTGTCAGAAAAAGAAACATTTCGGTTTAGTTTAGGTTCCATAGGCTATAAGAATTGGTAAAACCCCTTTCAAATTCAATTAAAGAAAATTTAAAAAATTCAAGTTACTTTATGGAAGGTTATATTGTCGTTTGTTCTCATACTTTCTGGTCAATATATGTATATTTTACTTTTACCAATGATTAATAAAATGAATTAATAAAAGTAGATATGCAAGTTCAAAATTAAAAAGTGAACTGAAACGTTTTATGATATGAACCCAAAACACTTATGGAATTACTGTTCATATACTTGAGATAAGATTTGAGATAAGATTTGGTGTATCATTAATCATGCCAAAACTAAATGTACCTTGATAAACTTGTCTGCGGTGTTATCTTCCGACATTGTCTTCAGCTGTGGACACTTGACCCAGTTTGTTTTTTGGAGAGTTGCCACTGAAAACAAGGCTTTACGTCTGAACTTAAAAAAGTTTTGACGTTATTATCCCAAACATTTTAGTTGAAAGACTGTCTCCCACACGGTGCAGTATAAAAGTCCAACTTGCTCTGCGCCCTGGGGTCCTTTTCGCTCTTCGGGTGTCCTATAACTGAGTGTGGGGACCATGTAGTTTGAGGATCCTGTCCCGCACACAAGAAAAGACAAAAGTGTGGACGGACACACTGGTTCAAGGAGTCACAGAGAGTATTTTTAGCACTTGTGAAGACACGAGATTCCCAAATTCGCGTTACCTCTATCATTAGCAGGGCTGTCGATGTCACTCCATGATTTGGCCAAGACAGATGATCCAACTGTGATTCAATGGCAGTCTCATAGGCAAGGCAATGTTGGATAATTACACAACGAGAGACGCAGGTTCGCTACAAGGGGCACACTGTGTTCCCGTATAAAGAAACGCAGAGCAGCCTTTTATGTCAAAGCGACTGGGCTAACCATCGAGCTAACGGCATAGCAACTTTATCTTCGACACGTCCTCACCAAAACAAAAACTACACTTCCTCAAAAATAACGTGGCCTCAGGCTTTAAATTGAAGTCTTGAATCGATGACACACAGGGCAGAGGAAGGTTTTCGTAAAGGTGCTCGCTCACTTCACGGCTCTATGCTACATGGCTAATCCCACTTGGCCAGGGGACTCCAGACTCGACATTACGCTATAGGAGCCCCGTGTGAACGCCTGTTTGAAATTAGACCAGGGAATACATGGACTTTTTACATCACAGTGAAACTTAAAATCACACAGAGACACACACTGTATGGCTACAGCGACCAGCTGTAAGGATGGTGTTGTATTTTGATTGTTAACAAAACATTAAATTGTACATTACTAAAGCGAACAGAACATATTATTTGGGCCCATTGAAGGACCTTGATGCAGCCATGGATCTATGCAGCACAAAACACAAACATTCATTCAGAATATAAATTCCATTTATATCTCCAATATGACAACTCTTTCAAGTTGTCATTGATGATGGCTCCTTTAGAATTAAAACTAAATTGGTAAACTAGTTTAAATATTTAATTAAGAATTAGGGGTATAGTTTTTAAATACAAAATTCAGTACGCCCTGGTTTTCACGATTGTACACACGTGCATGACTAATTTAAAGGCTTAGGGTTGGCAATGCACGTTTGTTTTGTTTTAACCAAAATTAAATTAATCAGAAAATTGTCTGATAATAATTAAAAGACCTCCGTGCACTGACAGCGCTTCTGTCTGCGTGTGTTCACTGTTCACCGGCTCACGTGGATGCCACAATACAGCAGGAGAGGATGGAGCGACTTCCTGAAAATAGTACCATGATCTGACTGTAAACCTGTCAAATAAAGGTCTTCACTTCTTTCATTCGTGTATTGTACACAATATCTCCACATATTATTTTTATGGTGCTAATATAATGCCAAAGTGCCACTCCATAATGCAGGATTAGACGTGATGCGCCTTACGTGTGTCATATATCCCTCCGCTGTTTTTTGTCCCTTTCAGACTGTTTTGGTCTTTTCGCTGTTAGCAACGGAAAGAACCCGAGATAGCTACAAACCCAATTATATATTATATACATTTTTGTTAGCTTTACACGACAAATCGACAAAGGGGTACTAACCCAATGTTTCGTTCAGGCAACATATTGGCGCGTGTTGTCTTTTTAAATATATATATTTTTCTGTTTTAATAGGCATTGTACAGATTGCTAATTGAGCTAGCAACGGTTAGCTCGCTATCTTATTAGCATAGCATATCATCTTCCTCCGAGGCACGTTGACATTAGCCTAGTAGCCAGTCAGATTTTCAGATTGCTAACACTAGCAAGCTTTCACATAGCTGTACATCTTTTTGCGGCACAGATTGTTTAATACGGTTTCTTTTATGGGATCATCATGTCAATGAAGGCCGGTGGAAATCGCAGTAAGCCCGGCGGTGGCAGCGGTGCTGGTACCACCTCCGGAGCCGGTGGAAGCGGCGGGGGAAGGCAGAGTCTTGGAAGGTCTGTGCATCCGCATATTTCACGAGTTAATAACACAACTGGACGCACGATTGTAATGAACTCTAGTGGCACAGGAATCACTGCATACAGTGATGATGATTGCATGAGATGACATCCTTGATTGTGGTCCAAAATCACCAGCGTTGTTTCGCGTTTGTGAGCGGTCTGTGGGCCTAACGTACGTAGTGCTGTACTGTGCTGCTACAAGGCCTCCTGTGTGCTACAATAAAAGATAACCCGAGAGTGCGCCTAAAATATGCATTACACGGGGCTCAAGTCCGTTTGTAAATGCTTTTATCATGGCACATTTGTACTTAGTGTTGTTAATGTTCGCTATTGGCAGCTTCAAGTCAATCCTGCACACGTAAATTAGCCATTTAACAGCCCATGCTTCTCATTCAGTGCTATTGTATTTACTGCAACTAATGTCATGGTTATATGACAGTTTCCCTGTGGATGTGCACCCAAAACACTCAAAGCTGCGACGCGCTTGCACAGATCAATTGCATAGAAAATGTGGGCGCACCGAGGTGGGTGTGGAGACGGGGCGAGAGGGGACAGAGAAATTGGACCGTCAGTCTTTCAACCTTGACGATGCGACTCATGTGAAATCGTGCCCTTGAAACATGACACATCTACACATGTAGGCTACTGTGCTCCTTAAATGAATGAACTTGGTGTGCACGCGTAAGGAGGTCCATGCGCATTGTGAATTGGTCCAGAATTAGGCTAAGGCCCCTCTTCTACTACGGTCAATAGGACAGTTCGTTTGTGGCGTATATTTTATACCGGGGCATTATGAAATTTTCAGTATTTAAAGGTGCACTATGTAACTTCTCTGGTAAGGGTCCAGCACCTGGTTGTGTCCATGGAGATATGCTAGGGAGATTGCTTTCCCGGGAATGTACCACAGTAAGGCATTAAACTTGCTTATTATTTAATTATAGGCGCTGTTTACAATAAAGCAATACCTTACCTTGACAAATGTGCATTCTACTGTAAGCAGGCCCACCTCTCCACAAATCGGACCTGTAAGTTGACTTAGTGTTTGTCTCCATGGAAATAGATACATTCAGTATCATATTGTGAAAAATTGTAGGCAAAGCAACAATATCTCCATGCTGGTGGACCCTCTACCCGGAATGTTACAGTGCTTCTTTAAAAGATTTAATAGTGTGTTATAGGTATGGTATTATAAAACACTCTTGCACATGGTTCAACTCTTGTGTAAAAAATGATGTGTGCATGAATGTTCTTATGGCATGCAGGGGCAATTTAGGACATGTACAGAAATGTTTAATTCCACTGGCTAATGTATTTTAGTATGCACGTTGTGTGTAACTGCTGAATACTCATTCTTTCTGTGCCTTACTATGCCATTCATTATTTATTTACAGGGGGCGACACAGTGGGAAAGGCCCTTCATCTGTAAGTATATTATTAACTAATTGTTTTCTCAGTTAGATACCAACAGACATTACTCAGAGCTTCAATTAAAATGTTCCTATTATTACAGTTTGCTTAATATTAGGGATGCACTGATTCAATACTGGTATTTGATATTGACTTTCAAATACTGGCTCAGCAGATATTCTGGTTGGGCCTAAAAATGTATCTAATAAAACTATTTACTGGTTGTAGTCGGCCCAGAAAGTGTCATAATGTTTTAATTTTTATTTATACAAAGCTGTTCAGTTGTTACTCGAGTGAGAAATAACAGCTACATAACATATTTGGATCAGCTGGTCTTATTTTATTTCTGTGTAAAGGAAATAAATGCTATTTTCTGTACCTGCACTGGTATCGGTTGTTATCGGCAGATATTTAAAGCGAAATTGGTATCAGAAGTAAAAAAGCTGGATTGGTGCATTCCTACTTAATATCTATGTTTAAGATGTACATGTATTAATTAGTATATTGTTTTTCTTCCTAAGGTATGTTTCAATGGCGTTTATGCTAACATGAGGATGGTCCATGTCCTGACCTCAGTAGTGGTACGTTTGAATGCTTCAGAGTGTTTTTCTTACAGCTGACTTTCCTATGATGCTACTGCACAATCACAGTGTATGTAACTCAAACTCACTGTAAGAAATTAGCAGCTGCCGTATGTTGTGCAGCCTGTCTTCTTCAAAATGTCCACTCTGCAATAAACAAAGCCAGTGCGATTTGTAGAGACAGCTGGTGGCACAAACGGACTAAGCTTGATCAATCTTCTGCCCATTTCACAGCAGATGGGTTTTTCAATGTGTAAACTGACATTGAGTAGAATGTATGCAGAGTGCACACCGTGATTAATTATGGCTGTATTGCTGTTTTTATAGGGGACCAAGTGTGAGCTGAAAGTAAAAAATGGAGCGGTCTATGAAGGAGTTTTTAAAACATATGGGCCAGAGGTATGTATCAAGCCTGAAGAATTCTTTTTTGGAGACAAATGTGAAATTAGTTATTTAATTTGCTTATTAAAAGTCTATCAATTATCAGTGAGGCTTTCTGTACTGGAAACTGGTCTAGTCAGGAGTCAGAGGTGTATTACCTTTTATGGAGAAAAGAAGAGATGTGATCGTTCATTTTCCCTTTTAGGCAGAAGTATTCCACTTAGTTTTACTGTTGTGAATATCTTTGCATTAATGAAGTATGAGACGTTGAAGCCACTGTCTTTAAACTTGGATTTAAGCGAAGAATAAAATAACAGAAGAAGAAGAGTGGTTCTGAGAGCAACAATTCCGTAGTGTTCAATGTTCTGTAGCCATAGCTCTGGTGTATGAAAATATAGGGTGTAAACAAATCATAAACACGTAAAAATAGATGAATGGTCTTAAATAAAAAATAGCTTGTTTATTTTATGAATGGGATGTCAAAGAATATCAGGCTTCAAATGATAATTATTGCTTAACAATAATAACCATTTGATGTGTATAAAACCCATTTCCTTTTTGTTTTCTTTAGTGCGACTTGGTATTAGACGCTGCCCACAGAAAGAGCACAGAACCAAACACAGGTCCCAGAAAAGAGGACATTGTGGAGAGCATCGTTTTCAAAGCCTCAGATGTCGTAGTTGTTTCCTTTAAAGATGTGGACTTGAATTTCGCCCGTAAAGGTACAGAGAACAACAGTTTACAAACATGTTTTAATCACAAGCAGGTATAAAATACATGAATCATACATATCTTTCTCTGTAGTCACTGTTTGTTGCAGAGGAATTGGCATTAGTTAAATCTTGTGTGTCTGCTCCAATAATTCAGTCATTGATTCGACCAAAGGTTGGCCAGGCTCAGCAAGGACACTCAATAAAGCCTGAATGAGCTTTCTTCACATAACACCTCTTAACCTAAATATTCTTCTTTTAATAATGTGATCAGCCTAGATTAGTTTATTTATTTTAAAATAATATATAATAAATGAGACAGTATCACTTTGTTATATTATTTCCTCATCAAAAACATACCTGGATATTTAGGCTGGGTTCGTCTCTCAAACTGAAGACTCCTCCTTGTTATGTCATGTGGTAATACAGGAAGTGATCCACTGTGTTTTTAAAGTCCTTACACCTTCACTAGATTCATTGGGATCACCATTTCAGTCCTGGAATTGCCTCTCTACTGAACTAAAGGTGAAAGGTAGCGCTTAATTTGAAATCTATCGCTTCTTGACATCACAAGGTGGAACAGAGCACTTTGAGCTTTAGAGATGTAGACAGACAAATAATACAGGATTAATCAGACATGAGTGAATGAAACAAAACACCAGGTATGTTTTTGATGAGGTAACAACATTCTAACATGATGCTCACAAGAGTCAGTTTTGTACAGGACCTTTAATCAACAATTAATCAAAAAGGAGTAAAATGCATCTTTATTATAGGACAAGCTGTATAAATTATTTTCATTTTAAATTTGGTCATTTTTGTCTTTACCCTCTTGTTTCCCTGTAACCTGTCTCTTCTCTCCTGTTGTTCAGTACCTTCTGACACAGGTAATGAGCTGTTGCATTTTGACAAATTTCTCAAAATCTCACTTGACTAAACAAATGTTGTTGCTACTCCAAAAACAAGGTTGATGACTTCCAAATTGCAGCATCGCTTCACTATTTTAGCAACAGTTGCTTTCAGTGGATTAAAAAGCACCCTAATTATTTGCATCTGTGTGCATTTGCATAGCACTGGGTTTACCTACTGTCTGCTGGGACCTTTTTAATAATGATAAACTAATTTTAAACTTGTTTTGGGGTAATTATGCTTGACAGTTAAATTCCTCCATTGAAAGCAACAACATTCACCTTGTATAAACCAAGGTAGGGTTCTGACAGAATGCATGTTGGCAGCTGTTCCACTGTATTCCTTTTTTTATTAACCGTGATTATGTTTGAGAAAACACTTTGCATACATCATTATCAGTTTTAATAACATCACTGCAGCCACGGTTGTTAATTTCTGCTACTTCATATTCATATCCCAGGTGGTATTTCAAGTAAAACCCCAAAGAAAATGCAGTTCTGAGTAGATCTATAATAAAGGAAAGATACTGCCTTCACAGAACACATATTGTTGAATCTGACCCATATCTCTTGGCGTGTTTATGTGCCTGTTGTACCACTTCCATGCAGCTCTTTGTTGAATACTGCTATGGCAGAAGCTTTGAGGCATGATGGCTCCTTGCATTTGCTCAGAAGGACAAACCTGTGACTGCATCTCATTGTTTGTTTGTGTGTAACAGTGAAAGGTGTATTTTCCCTCGTGCTTTTCAGATAACTTCACAGATTCAGCTGTAAGTGGAAGGATCAATGGTGAACACAAAGAGAAGGACTTGGAGCCTTGGGATGGAGGCGAGACGCACCACTCTGATAGCCTCGAGTCTTTGGACACCGATGTTGTAAGAAATGGATTCTCACACGTATATATTCTCACGCAGATGTGTATGTAGGAGCCAGGGCTGCAAGATTAAGAGTATCCTAATCGAAATTGTTATTTGAAGTCCATTTAAAGTAAGTAGCAAGTCCTAAGTAGAGCAGTGATTTAAGTACTTGGCAAACAATTAAATATTCTGTATTATTATCTAAAACAAAATGTCAGCTTTGCAGTTTAGACCTCTACAAAGGTGTTCTGAAATGCACGTGATTCTTGAATTGGTTAAGCTGTTCATATTTCAATCTTCTCTCTAATGTTAATGCTTCTGGGCATGTTTAAAAAGTGAACTTTGAACAGAACCCAATTATTGTAAACATTTATTGAGAATGAAATCGTAATCGCAATGTCAAAACTTGGATATTAGTAGGAACAAAATTATGACGTAGAGATTTTGATTGCTGAATATAGTATTAATTTAAGTCTTTTCCCTTCAGTCAAATGGCTGGGATCCCAATGACATGTTCAAGTTCAATGAAGAGAAGTATGGTGTTCTGTCTACATATGACAGCAGCCTCTCCACTTACACGTACGTCTCCTTTAATGAGCTCTCACATCTCTCACATTCATTCAACATTTCAGAACTTTGTCCTAAGTTTTCCATTGATGCCTGGTGCAGGGTTGCTCTTGAGCGGGACAACTCTGAGGAGTATCTGAAGCGGGAGGCTCGGGCTGCACAACTGGCGGAGGAGATCGAGGCCAGTGCGACGTATAAGGCTCGTGTGGCCCTGGAGAACGACGAGCGCACAGAGGAGGACAAATACACAGCTGTGGTCCGAGGGGAGAGAGAGGGACACACATTAAGCAGGTGAGGGACAGATCCATTGTTTAATGTCAGAGCACACACACTTCTCCAATATGTTAGTCTGTAGTGTCTGTGGTGAATAGGAATGTAACAAAATCTCTCAGTACGATATTTATTGCAATATTCTGTGGAAGCTAACAAGTAGCTAATATGTTACTTTTACTTTTTAAATTTCCTTAACAAGACCTTGGTACTACTATAATTCAAAGAACTAAAAGTGCTTAATAATTGCTATTTCATCATGTAGTCTCCACCGAAACAAAGCAAAGGTTCATGGTCTATGTAGTTCCCTCTGTTTGTTTAGCTTATGCTGCACCATAACAATGAATTTAAGCAAAGAGACTTGTAATTTGATATATTGTGATGGCCCACGATATTATTGTGAGTCTTTTGATTATATGATATCAGAATATTTTGGTTATTGTACATCCTTACTGGTGAATCTCCCAGAGTTCAGACGGACTTGATTGAATGGTGGATTCACCAGTTTGTAAACGTGACCAATGAGCTTCTTCATTTCACATGCGTCATAAAAAAAACAAATCTGATTGCACAATCTTGGTTGGTTTTGGCGTGATATGTATCTGAGGGCATGGGGACCGGACTGATACAGAGGGCTATCAATCTGGATTGGTCAGGTAAATGTCTGACAGGTGGTGCTGCTCAGTTATGTGTAAAGCATGTCACATGTACAGGGCCTAGGGCTGGGAGATATGACAAAAAGATTAATCAAATTTTTCGTTTTCCTTTTTTTGTTGTTGTTGTTGTATTAAAATAATACAAATTGCTTTCAAAATCATTTCCTGAACAAGAACAATACAGACATTTAGTCAGTGCCATTTAAAACAAACAATAGTCAAATTCAACTCTGCTCCAAACCACGTTCTTTTACTGGCATTACATTGATGATTTAAAATTACAAAATACTTATTTCTCCTCCTGTATGCCAATGTACACAGGCATTTGACAATACGAGGCAGTCAGATGAAGCATGTTAGATTTTTAAATGCATTTTTCACGACTCAACATTTGCAGCTCTGTGAACTCAAGTCAAGAAAGGAGTGCATCCTTTAATTTGGGATCAACTGACCTAAAAACTCGGTCCACCCTGGTTTCAAACTTGTAGCAGATGAATGCTCACACATATTTAAACCTTAAAATCTGTCTCTTGTGAAATCGCTGTGCAGACAACAGCTGTCCACAAAACAATACCTGCTTCAAAATGGTAGAAACATCTTCATTTTGTCTGAGGAGAAGCAATTGATACAAGGCAGAAGTCAAAGTTAATTATTCAGCAATTTGTTTTGTTTTGTTTAATGAACCTGAGTATCTGCTGTTGTTTGTGTGCAGAGAGAGTAAGTACATTCCTCCAGGTCAGAGGAACAGAGAGGCCATGTCGTGGGGTCCGGGCCGACAGAACTCTCCTCGTCTCAGTCAGAACTCAGGAGGACCCCCCACCCCTCGCTCTGGACCACACGACTACAGCCCCAGCGCTGGCTCTGACCAGAGGGTGGTCAACGGAGGTAAAAACAAGAGACAAAAATTACAAAAATACTTTTAAAAATTCAGTTGGTTAGTCAGTACCAAATAATACCAAATCTAATGTTCTACCTATTTGTATTGTGTAATTTACTCTGTATAATAAAATGCATGACTTAAATATTTGATCATTCATTTAGACTCCCCTTTCCTAATCTCTATTTAAAGGGCACCAGTTCAGATTCTTTAAATTATATGTACTTTCTTATATATAGCAGTATATTATTAAAGGTCTAGTTCTTGTGATCAACTTGCAATTCCAAGGTTGTCTAGGCCTAGCAACCTCAGTCCATTGTCAGTGCTCAATCGCATCTGATCTCTAATGCTAAGCAGGGCTGGTCCTGGTTAGTTCTGGATGGGAGACTGCTGGGAAAGAATGTAGAATGAGCTTCTCACTTTGCGTTGCCACTTGGACTTTAAACCTTGTGTTGTTTAGTCGATTAATCAGTTGAGGGTTTTCGTTTTTATTAATTGACTAATGATTTGACTAATCGATTTATTTGGTACAGCAGAAAGGCGAAGACATGGAGTGGAGTATCTGAAACTTTAATTTGCCTTTTTAATATAAATACACAGTTAATGGTAATTTTCTGAATAAATAGTTACAGTTGTGTAGTTTTTTGAGCACAGTTTGGGACAGACACATGTCGACTAATTGATTGGGTGGACATGTCTTTAGTCGACCAAGAATTCCTTTAGTTGACTACAGCCCTAGCTGTCACATCCTGGGAATAAAACTAGCTTTCTTTATGATTTGTCCTCATGGCATCCCTTCAGTAGGAGCTATTTAAAAGGAAAATGTCCCACTAGTTTATAATTAAGCACAAAACATCTAATCAGAATTGGTGAACTTTAAATAGATTCGATGTTACTAGCGTTGTCCTCTTCTGTTGTCATCTCCTGTTTTGGTCCGTATGTTCTTGTAGGTTCATCCCACTGGTCTTCCTCACCCTGTCCGTCTCCCTCTCGTTACCCGCCCGGTCCCTCCTCTCTCCCCCCTCGGGCAAACACACCCACCCGGCCGCCCTCCAGACCTCCCTCTAGACCTTCCAGACCTCCCTCTCACTCATCCCACTCTTCTTACCCCTCCTCCGCACCATCCTCTTTTTCTCATCATGGGCCCACGTCGCCAGCCTCCACTTTGCCCAAACGCATGTCTTCAGAAGGTACCACCACTGTGTGGAGCAGACCTGGGCAAAGTTAAAGGAGGACTTGTTTTATTGTTCAACCAAATCACGGTTGCTTTCTTAAACTGCAAAATGGGAATGTCTGGATGAGTTAAAGTATTTATATTCAGATTAAATGCAGTCAGTTTCTTGTAGTACCAACTACTTTACTGTTTCAAGACTTATTTGCCAAAGAGATAAAAGCATTGTTCATACCACAGATTTATTATAATATTTCAACCTAACTTTACATAAAATTCAGAAAATGTAATAAACAATTGGTCTTTTAAGCAAATCAAAACTATATTATCACAAGTTTTTAAAAACATGGTAGTCTGGACACATTTAAATTTTGGCTTTGTCCATTTTTTACCAGAACAGACAAGAACTGACTCATCAAAACTACTCAAATCCCACTTTAATATTCTGAATCTGAGTCTAAATCATTTATCCCATGGTAGAGATTCATTTTTGCATGAAAGAAAAAAAACAACTGTGATTGAAAATTTGCCCAGATCTAGTGTGGACTTCAAAGGTGAGGCTGCCAAATTTGAGATAAGTTTACCCCAAATGAAAACGCATTTGGAGACTCTCTAAACTTGATGAAACCGGCACCTTTACCTCGGCATGTGGGAGCACTTGGTTTGATTTTGCGCTTTCTGTTTAGCATGACGAAGCCAGAAAATAGATTCAAACACTGAAGATAAAACATTTGGTATCTAAATTGCTGTACAAAACTTGCAGCACCAGTTATAATTGTCCATAGTCACCTTGCAAAGTGGGCACATGCTACGCTAAACAGTACATTTTAAATTTTCATCATATTATCCCTTATCCTTTTGCTATCTTTTCTATTTTTCACTTCTGTGTGATTTGAAATGTGCTGTTTGGTTGCTGTGCTGTTTGGTTTGTCATTGGAGTTCTATCTCAGGTCTTTCCTAAGCACATGCATGCAACTGTATTGTACTGTATATGCTATAAAGTGTTTGTAGTGTGTGTGTGTGTGTGTGTGTGTGTGTTTTTTTTCTAATAAAGGTGGTCAATATATAGTCAAATTAACACTTTTATGTTGAAGTAGTTTTTGAAGGTATACAAAATTATCATGCATATCTGTAAGACGTTAGTTTAAATAATAGAAAAACGTCATCTTCCAAACAAGAACAATAATACCTTGTGTCTTGAACCTGATTAAGGCTTACACATTTAACTTTATATAACGTTCATAATGTAAGAATATAATCTTGTAATTGGAAAAAAAAAAATTATATTAAAAGTTTTGCCAATATTGCCCACCTCTATGCTCATCCTTGGGTTAGTGAAATCAGTCATTCTCATGTTTGTCTGGGCTTTACAGGTCCACCTCGAATGTCTCCAAAGTCCCAGAGAACTCCTCGCACTCACAGAGGGCCCCCCTGTCGGACCCCTGGAGTGCCCCCTGGGTTGGAGTTAATTTCCCATAATGCCCCAGTAGAGGTCCCTGCTGCTCCACCAACGAGGAGCAGCTCAGGAGGAACCTGGTCTTCAGTTGTTAGTGGAGGTAAGTTCAGAATTTTTAAAAAATCTGCTGCGAAACATTTTACCCAATAAATAATACTACAGTAGCCATGACTACTGAGTGTCTGGTATCACTTATATGTTTGTCTATGTATCAATTTTTTCAGACAATTTAGTTGCTCTTGTAAAGTAGAATCACATAACCTTACATGTTCCTTAGTATGACTTTGATTGAAGATTGACTTTGCAGGAGATTACATGCTAATCCAGAAATATGCCACATCAGAAACAAGTTGGCATTAAACATACAAAACATATACAGTAGGATACAAAGAAACAATTTAAGAATAATTTCAAAATCTAGTTTGATCAGATCAGTTATAAGATACTAAGATAAGATGATACATCTTATAACCTCCTCTGTGCGTTCTCCATCAGCTCACAGGCCTCGCTCGCCTCGACAGAACAACATGAGCGGTGCGTCTCCTGGTTCTTCGTCTCTTCCATCCACTCAGACAGGAACAGTTCCCACAGAAACCACAGGAACGCCATCCGCTTCCTCACCCACTGCTGCTAGCCCCGCCCCCAACATGATCCCCTCCTCTGATGGTGAGTTGGGAACTTAATTCACACACCTTTATATTTGGTTGGCATGTTTATATTTAACAAGACCCTGTTGAAACTAGGGAGGGGACAGGATATGATTAAAATGATGATTCAAGGGACAAAAATGCGCGATTAATTTGCAAGTACTTGACATTCATAAGATTAATCGCGATTAAATATTTTAAGTGATTGACAGCACTATTATTTATACTAATTATAGTGTGATAGCAGCTAAGTGTATAATGACTAAAAATTACATTATTCATGCATTGCGGAAAGGCCTGTTTTTTCCATAAACCCAGTAAAATAAATGAGCTCTGTCAATACCACCAGGAAACCCATCCTTACAGTATTGATTCTGTGACATTTTAACGCAGCACTATACCTAAATACTGGTTATCGTCACATCTCTATGAGACTAATCAAACTGGAATTTCAGTTAAACTGTGATAAATCTTGCAACCCTACAGACCATTTAATTTATTGATAACTTACTGAACTTACTGAAGTATCTAACCTGCCTCATTTGTAGTCTAATGCTCATTCTCCGTTTGTCTTGTTAAAGGGAAAGACTGTCGAGTTCAGGAGACGAGACAAACATCGCCCACTGCCAACAAGGAGAACATCAAGCCCCTGGAAACCTCCCCTAGCATCACTAGACCAGTCTGTAAAGGTACAGTATACACCCAGAATCATTGTCTGTCTGTAGCTTTTTAAAGGAACGGTATGCAGCCTGTACTGGTTTAAAAAAAGTTATAACAATCATGTACAAGCTTGGCTAATTGTCAGTATATGGAGATGCCTCATGTGAAAGCTCAGCATTGAAACTGGCAACCCAAATGAGAGAAATACAAATTTTTCATACCTTTTTTCATTGATGTAATACATACACTTTCAATTTCAGGACCTCCCTCTATGGCACCAGACCACAGAAAGCAGATAGACAATTTAAAGAAATTTAGTGTAGATTTTAGGGTAAGTACCATTTCATTTGAGAAATACATGACTTCCACTTACCTCCTTATTATATTATATAACATTATGTTTGTTATTTCCATCTTTACAGTTGCAGTCTAGTTCAAACCCAGACCCTTCATTTGAACAGATGATGACCAAGGGCCCCAGAGATCCTGCAGACAAGCCCAAAGACCTGCCCCTGGACAAAGCTTCAGCGGTGGGGAGAGAGGCCATGGAGGACGGGGTGGTAGTCATTACTCCTGGAACTCCTGGAAGTAGCGTGGCTCCGTCTAGCACCTCCAATAGCAGCAAACCAGGAAGTCCGGCTGCTTTGTCACCCTCTCCCTCTGCCCCAGACCTGAAGAGGGCAGGACTGGACATGAGCGTTCAGACTACACCTACGTCTACTTACGGTGGAGCCAAGCACGAAGATAAAGAAGAGAAGAAGGAGGCTGTGCAGGAGTGAGTGGTCACATTCTTTATTCTAGTTTCTAAGTCTGCAGTGGATAGAAGAATAAATTAGACCAGTTTCTTAAATTTAATTTTAATTGTTATCTGTATAGTTTTATTATTTGTCTGTCTACATCTCCAAAGCTCAAATTGCTCTGTTCCACCCGTGATGTCATGTAGTGGTAGTTTTCAAGTTAACAGCTACCTTTTACCGTTTATTTCAGTAGAGATTAGCAATTACTGGTCTGAAATCGTCCAAATGTTTCTAGTGAAGATGTATGGAGTTTAAAAACACAGTGGAGCACTTCTTGTATTACCATATGACATCACAAGGTGATGAAAACAGTGTTTTTTTCTGTTTGAGAGAAGAACTCAGCTTAAATATACAGGGTTTGTGTGTTAACCATGTGTGAATTAACCAAAACAAATATACTCCATGTTTTTGATGAGGAAAGTACCGTAATATGGGCCCTGTAATGTTTGATAGTAGGGCTGTGCGATTTGGTGATTACAAACTGAATGAAGATCTGATCCCTTTGACAGTTTTTTGGTCATATCATGATTCACAATGTCTGTTAAATGCAGCTCTATGTTCAAACACCAACATTCTCTCTCACTTCTCCAACTGGCTGACCACAACCAAAATTAACCAATTTCAGAAGACGTACATATTTCATTACTTATTTATAGAAAATATAAAGATACAAAATATAAAAAATAAAATTGTGATCTGGCTCCAAGAAAATCATCATATTCAGTCTTATTTCAGTACATGTTTGTGACTACTTTAAATTTCAGAGCTGCAGGTTTTTACTCCACAAGACTCCACTGAGACAGAATCATTTATTTTTGCAGTTGGTATCATGTTACTTAAAGGTCCTATATTATGCAAAATGACTCAAATGACTCCACAACTCCAGGTATGTTTTTGATGAGAAACAATATTAGAACATAGATCAGAAAATGGGATAATATGGGCCCTTTAATCTTGCTGCCCCAGTGTAAATAAACGTTAACTTGTTGAATAACTAAAATGCTTAAGCTGTGTAAAAAACATACTTTTTCTTGATTCTTTCTCTAGTCAAGTGAGAAAATCAACCCTGAACCCAAACGCCAATGAGTTCAAGCCCAGGTTCAATGCACAGGTCTGTACAGTACAGTATGTGTTTTTAGTCATCTTTTAGTAAATGGGACTATAACACATCTTGTTTCCTTCAGCCTAAACCGGCCAACACCCCAACCCCCCCTCGGCCTCAGGGGCAGCCCAGCCCCTCCATCGTGGTGCCACAGCCCCCCACAGTGTACGGCCAGACGGTCTGCTTTCCCCAAATGTACCCGCTCACTCCAGTCAGTCCTGGAGTTCAGGTGAGAGCATAGAACTTATCCATGCACCAATAATTTCTGTCTGAATTATTATTATTATTAACTGTAGGACTGTAATGTTATGATGTTTATGGGGAAAGCAGACAGTTAAATCTTTGTTTTGCTGATAATTTTAAAGGTGCACTATGTAGTTGATTTTTGCTTTGCTTAAAATGTTCCACTCTATGGCATTAAGCATATCTGACTTGCATTTATTCAGTTACAATTGTTTTAAATGCTCAAAGATACCTGGAAAAACATACATTTTTACCAAGTGCCCCCTCTCCACAGATCTGACCTGTAACTTAGCCTGTGACGTTGCCTGCTTGTCTCCATTGAGATATACATATTAATGCCATACTATAGGACATTCCAGGCAAAGCTTTAACATCATCATGGAGACAAGCAGTTAGCAAACCCTCCACCAGAAAAGTTACATAGTGCACTTTTAACAAAGAACTCTGCATTGTAATGATGGTTATGGGCAAATCTAACATGGCTAAATTGTTTTGATTCTGATATATTATGCACCCCCATTTTGTAATGTAAATTGTCTCAGGAAACACATTCTTATTTTTAGATAAAGAGGTGTAAAATATTTATTAAAACATAGTTAATTTATATTACTAGTTTTTATTTTACTGCCACAAAATATTCCTTTACCACACATAGATCGAAGCTACGGTTTACTCTAGAAAAATAATGTAACATCTACATAGACACTACCAGTAAAAGTTTAGACACGCCCTCTCATTCAAAGTTTACTTCATTTTATATACGTACAGAAGATATCAAATAAATGAAGTAAGATATATGGAATTATGTAGTAAAGAAAATAATATTAGTAGTTATTTAACTTTTTTTCTTTTCTCCATAATTCCATGTATCTTATGTCATATATTTGATGTTTTCTGTATTTCTCTAAAATGTACAAATGAAGAAAAAAATAACATTGAATGAGAGGGTGTGTCTAAAGTTTTGACTGGCAGTGTAGATGTCTCATTGCTCAGCTAGTGAATAATCAGATCTCAGTGTATTTAACACTATTAACTACCCTTTGCCATAATGCCTCATATACTCATCTGTCATGTTTTACCATAACACATATGTAGCTGTTTATCATGAATAATTAACCACAATATGAAATACCTGTGTGTGTGCATCGCAGTAACATTGAACTGACTTAATTGAGTTGCACTAAGAAATCCTTGGTGATCCAACATCATTTGAATACAAGTCAAATACTAAAGAGTGGTGTCTTTCCCTTTTCCCTCCCCCTCTCCTCTCTCTCTGGCTCCATTAGAAAAGCATTATATGGAAGGTTTGTGATTTTTTTGTTCCCTAGATTTCTATTTTTACCTCTTTATTTTTTATCCCAAACTGTTCTCGGATGTATTGCTTGCTTGTTAAAATAATGCCATCAGATGTTGGTTTGCCAACTTCTTATTGCAATCCATTTGAACCCATCACTGAAAACCTGTCTTGTCATTTTGTATCTCGGTTTTTCCAGGTAGACTTGTTTATTTTTTCCTATTAGTCGTATTAAAATGCATGGTATGTTCTTGAATTTCCAAACTAAATACGTCTTTTTGTTCAGTAGTTCTGTATAATGTTAACATGCATGTGGTCCCAGGTAAGGGATGCTATAAACCTTTTCTTTGGTAAAACTTCACAAACAGGTTAAATCCTTCTGCCTTTTATACTGGGATTTGTTTTGTTGCTGTTGAAAAGATGCAAAGCAAACTAATATTTTCTGTTTTATTTCTGTTGGTGCAGTCTCCTATGTATCCACTCCCAATCTCTCACATGACGGTCAGCCAGTCCAAACCCTACAGACCAGGTAAAGGTGAGAATAACTTCTGCTGTCGTCTTCTGCTGCCGAGGCAACGCTGCTAACACCAGTCTGTGTGGGGCTTCTATAACGACCTTTGACCTCTATTGATACTTTGCAGCTGATGTCATCAACATTCCCTGGGGGTGTGATGCTAACTGTAGGCACTCCTCTGTCTGAAGCTCTGTTACTCGAGTTAGACTTTAATCTGAGTGTTGTTTTTAAACCAATCTGACCATGAATAACTGACTTGGCTCTTGAGATCTTAAAACTGTAAACTCTAAAATTGTCTGTGTTTGCTAATGTGTGTATTGTTACCATGGTAGCTAGTGAACATTCCACCAATAGAGATACATGTAGAACACCCCCAGCGTGATGTCACGCTGATGTCAGTAACAAGTATCAATAACAACCTTTGACTTATTAACCATGCACAAAAAATGTATTACACTAAAACCTGTTTAGAAATGATAGAATTGTTTCTCATCTCAGTAAATTGACGTGTTATAATTTACACTACCAGTCAAAAGTTTGGACACATCCTCTCATTCAATGTTTTTTTTTTTTTTTTTTTTTTTTTGACTACTTTCTGCATTTTATATACTTATATACTTTCATATACAGAAAACATCAAATACAGTAAAGCAAGAAAAAAAATGAAATAATTCTACTTAATATTTTTCAACAAAGCAAAGTGTGTATATTTTGAGGATTTGAATATAAAATATTTCTTTAAATTTAGTAGTTATTTATTTTTTCTTTGCTACATAACTCCATATATCTTCATATATTTGATGTTTTCTGTATGTATATAAAATGTTCAAAAAGTAGTTAAAAATAAAAGGAAAAAAAGGAGATGGCGTATCCAAACCTTTGACTATATCACAAAATACATAAAAATTCTAATTTGTTTAATCAATTCACTAACAGATAAAATTATCTTTTTTGTTTTGTTAAAAACCTGATCCATCATGTTGATTTCCACATTGAGTTTTTTGGAGTGTACATTACATTTAAATGAGATATTGCCATTTCTAAAATTATTGCAATAATCCTTCAGAATCAGGGCAAAATTCCATCTTTACTACTTTATACCTGTTTACTCAAGAGTCACAAGGGTGTCTCTGATGTGTCTTTTTTGGACTCCAGTTCCCAGCATGCCTCAGCAGAGGTCAGAGCAGCACCACGCTCCGGGCACGCCCACCATGATGCACTCAGCCACAGCGGCCGGACCCCCCATCATGGCCACTAGCCCCGCCTACTCGGCCCAATACTTCACCTGCTCCCCCCAACAGTTCACCAGCCAGCCCCTGGTGCAGCAGATGCCCCACTACCAGTCACAGGTACCTGACCCTAACCCTGAGCTGCACTGATGAGCAAGAGGCTATGGGCTAAACTGGATGGAAAGCACTTTGGCTATAATGTAAGATGGAGTATACTCTAGCCCAGAGTCCCAAACAGGCGTACGGGGGCCAGGGGTTACGGGGGCCAGGGGTTACGGGGACCAGTTCAAATGGTTAAAAAGGGGGAATTGAATAGTATTTGATAGAGAAGATCTTGTGAGATAAAATTGCCGCAAATCTGTGCACACATGAGAAAAATAATCTTGGGAGACTTTTGTCTAGTTTGGATTGGGCAAAAACTCAATAGTGTGTAACACTTTTATCTCTTAAGAAGCTAGTTTCAAAAAGCAATGCTGCAATTACAACAAAAATATAAAATAATATACATTTAAAATTGTGCATTCAAAACTGTGAACGGGATTGCACAATGTATTAATTACATGTCAAGTATGTCAAAATCTCAATTTATGTCGTTCTTGTTGAACCGTTTTCAACTCTCGTCATAGCTTGTGGAAATTGTGTCACATCCCACCCCTGTCATTTGAATGTAAAATGTTCTTTTATGGTACATTTTACATTCTACATTCTTTAAATCTACATTAATAAAAGTATAATAGACAGTTGACAATACTAACTAAAGAATCGCTATTACACAAGTTCAGGAGTATACGAGACAAAAATGTTGGGAACTACTGCTCTAGCCAAATAAAATGTTATTATGCAACTATAAAAGTTTTCACTGGTCTCCTTAACATCGGGTTTGAAGGCATATTCAGATTCACATTTACTTACTGGGTTGCAAAATATGATTATTTTTAAACCCATGTCCTCTGGTGTTAGCCGTTTGTCTTCATGGAGATGTTGAAATCCTAGCCTCATTAAACATAAATAACTGACTTGATGTTATAAAAGGTGAGTGATTGTTGTGTCTCTGTGCCCACAGGCGCAGCACGTGTTCAGTCCGGTGATGCAGGGCAGTGCCAGGATGATGGCCCCGCCCACACATGGGCAGCCCTCCAGCTCCCAGTATCCAGAGCAGACACACACCATGTATGGTACGTCCCCTCAGCCAAAGCCCAAGGGACTGTAGGTCTACTGGAGGACAGGGCCCATGTTATGTAAAATGCACTTTTATGAGTTTTAATCACGCTATAAGGAATCCAAAAGCAGTCCTGGAGTTATGTAGCATTTTAAAGGACTGCTTGTAACAATACAATACCACAATACAAATATTATTCTTAACAGGGTGCAGATCTAGTGCCCTCTACTGGCGTTTTTATATAAAATACCATTGCCAAGGTGTGCAAAGTAGTTAAAAAGCCTGAATAATGCATAATGCAAGATCACTGAGTCTATCTTGGGGTCTCATTTCTTAAATTGTTCTGTTTAATTGTTCTGATTAAATGTTTTTATGGACAAGCTCAAAACACAAACAACACATGTCTTAAAACCAGGGGGCTCTAAGCTCTGGAACGCTCTGTCCCCCCATGTCCTAACAGCCCCCTCAGTGGAGAGTTTTAAGTCTCTCTTAATGCTTTTGATCTATTGTTTTATCTTTTATTAAATTTGTTTTTCTGTGCAGTGCTTTGGAGTAGATTGCAGCGTTTCCCACAAGTTTATACTGAGACTATGGTGGCACAAGCAATCTACGCTTGAATCATTTTATTCAATACAATGTATGAAGAATAATGTTAATTTTTGGCTATGCTGATGAATGCAGATAAACTATGGCTACTTTTATATGTTTATGTTTAAGACAACACCACAGGCATAAAGACCAGTTTTTTGTTCAGATTATTTTTAGACCACAGTCACCATAGTCTCACCATATTATTGGGAAACACTGGGATTGGATTAAAAAATATTCTGATCTTTAAACCCTCCGTACCTGCACCAGAGCCCTTGTGTTTTAGTTTGGGAACAAGACTGAAACTTGTCAAATTGTGTTTTCATAGATCATAACCTTAACGTGGTACGCTCTGTACGCCACGTGTGGACCCCGACTAGTGTGTACAGATGCTTAATAAATGAGACCCCAGGTCAGAAACACCTTCTCCTAACTCCTGCAACAACTGTCTCTACACTGACTGATCTGTTCTCTGCGGACTTAAATACTGCAATAAAAGTGTTTTTACAAACTCTATTTCGACACTAAGGAATAGACCCAGTACATAATACTAATTCCAGTATCATGATGAACAAAACACACATTAAATAATAGTACTTTCTTTTGTATTACCATGTGACCTTGTATCTGTGTAATCACTTGGTTGTCCAGGTAGGTTCCATAGTGGTCCATGGGCGTATACTAGTCTATGTGCTCTTATATTTGTTCTGATACAGCTCAAAATCATTCTAAAGTGATTCAGGAAAGCTTCATTTCTGTCCTGTAAATGTGACTTTTTTTAGTATCAGTACCTGGTGAAATGAATATTTAGTTACACTGCTCGTTTTCGATTAGTATCTAATTTTTGATACTTTTGACAACCTTATGTTTAACAGGTGCCATACTACCCAGTTTAAATGCATTTCACATCATATTTAAAGACCAGGTGTTTTCTCCAACACAGAAGAGCACAATAAATGCAATAAATTTTGTCAACATTTCAGAATTTTACTACTGACTACCATTTATTTTCTTCTTAGAATAACTTGCCGTGTACTGTCTTCCTCTAGTGTCTCCAGGACCCATGCCGCAACAGTATACGCATCACAGCGCCACCTTGCACCCGCACCCACAGCACCCCCAGCCCTCGGCCACGCCCACAGGACAGGGCCAACAGGGCGGACCCCCACAGCACACCGGACCCCCAAACCACCCGGCCGCTAGCCCAGTGCAGCACCCACAGCACCCACAGGCAGCAGCAGGTCAGTCTAACAGTCCTGGAGAGGAGATAACATGAGTGTAGTGATTTTCTCAGAGCAGGAATGTTTTTGCTTTCATGAGGCAAGTCCGGTTCAAGCCTGCTGAATTTGGGTGGGTAAATAATATAGAGCTATATGTTTTTGTATTGGGTAGTACTTAATGGGTAGGTAAGAATTTGTATATAGTTAGAGCCTGACAACTACACACATTCATTACAGGTCCAGGTTGAAAATGCAATATAAATGAATGAGAATGAATGAGCTTACATCAATTTCATGAAACTGAAACTGGTGCACTGGAGGAGAGGGCGCTGCCCCTGAACAGAGAGAAATCCTGCACACCGTCTAACTTGCAAATTATGAATTTTATTAGGACTGTAATTATAATTTACTATCCAAATGTAAAAAGTACATTTTATAGAATCATTTGCACATAGTTGATATAAAATCAATACAAATAGATATGTTTCGTTCTGTATACCATTTTTGTAATAATCCTAAAATAGCACATAAATTAAAAGCAGTAAAGCTAAGAGCCTCAGTGCAATACATGTTGTGTAAAAAAAACAAAAAAAAACAACATGCCACACCAGGACCCAAACCAGCATCAGCCCTGTCATGTTTTCTCTCTTGTCCAGCTGCACATTCACACTCTCCTGTTGTGTCTCCTCCTCCAGCGGCTGCAGCCCTGCACCTGGCCAACCAGCCTCAGCAGCAGATGTACTCCGCTCTGGCCCCCACCCCTCCCTCCATGACCCCAGGCCCAAACCCTCAGTCCCCCCAGGCCTCCTTCCCCTCGGCCCAGCAGACCGTGTACCTCCACCCCACACAGGTGCAGCACGGCTACAACCCCAACCACATGGCCCACGTTCAGCAGGTCAGTGTCAGTGGTAATAATTTAATGTGTCATACAGTGCTATTGATACACTGGGGGGGTTCTACGTGTATCTCTGTGGTGGAATGTTCAGCGGTTTCCATGGTGTCACAATGCACACATTAGCAAACACTGTCAAAAATGTTTTAATATGGTCTGAAAACTCAAGAAAAAATACAATTGGATTTAAACAGCACATTTTCAGGAGCCTAACAAAAGCCTCAGACAGAGCAGTGCTTACAGTTGGCATCACACAACCAGGGAATGATGATGACGACATCAGTTGTAAAGTATCATTTGTTAGAAATCCACCATTTAGCTAAACCAATCTCTCTCATATTTATAAAGACGGGGTATTGTGCTAAATCAACTTTTTTGTTGCCTTTTCCAATGTTATAATTTTGTTCATCAAAACATGCCTGAAGAGTTTTTCAGAGTCAAGTCAAACAATCCTTTGGTTTGAAGTGTAATTTCACTCAAGGTTGTTGTGCTTCTGTGGGTTTCAGCTTCCTGTTATACAGTGCCATTTTGAGGACTTTTGAGTATCAAAAGACATAATATCTGTTTTGAATTGTGACTTTTCATCACTCTGAAATCCATTTTGAAATTTTGACAACCCTATAAACCAATTCACATGAAATTCAAACACCGTGTCATCGTGGTTGGTTATTATACACTCCAAGAAACGTTCTGTTTTAGTCTTTGTGGTAACAGTCATGCCGTGCATCTTCAGAAGTTGGTCCAGACCCATAATTGCTTCCTGTATATTCATCATTATTGTCTCTGGTCTCCCTTAGGCCCACATGCAGTCTGGGATTGTGCCCTCTCACCACCCCGCCCCCACCCACCCCCCCATGATGCTGATGGCGACTCAGGGCCCCCCCGGAGGTCCACAGCCCCCCATGCCCCAGACCGCCCTCAACCCCATCCCTGTGTCCTCCACCACACACTTCTCCTACCTGACACATCCAGGTAAGACCAGGGGCAGTTGATGGGTACCTGTGAGGCTATTAGGCTCTTTTCTAATTTGTTATTTTTTTTCTAATTTTGTTCTTTCCTCATTAAAAAATATAACTGGAGTTGGGTTTTGTTTCATTCACACAGTTTCTTCTCTCGAAACTTCTAATACGGGAAGTGCTCCACTGTGTTTTTAAACTCCACACACCTTCACTAGAACCAACTGGATATTTTCAGACCTGGAATTGACAGTCTACAAAAGGTTATTCAAACATGTGCAAATGACACAAAACACAACTCCAGTTATGTTTTTGAGGAGGTAACAACATAATAACATGGCTTAAAGCTCACAAGAATCAGTTTAGTGTAAGTGTAACTTTTAATAATTTACCTGTATAAATTAAAATAAAATACTGTAACGAAAAGTATCATACTGAAAACTGGTACCAAATGTATATATTTACCCTTTCGGGTCCTATGTTGTCACTATAGATAATTCTCATACATAAATGATATAAAACCACTGGTTATGGCCAAATAAATTGTGTTTTTATTGAATCCCCAGCACAAGACCAAACTGCTCATTTTCATTTTCACGATAGATACTGAAACTAATTTATTCCACTGACACAATAACCAAGAGCAGATTTAAACCACAAAAACTATTCTAAATCTACGATATTGTTAAACATGAGCTGCAATAAATAAATAGCAGAATGAAACACTTTTAGTACTTAGTTTGCATCTGTAATGAGTCATTGAAGTTATTATTTCAACCTTTTATGGCTTATTTAAGTATTAAACTCTCTTAAATTGTCCAGTAATGCAAAGAAAAAGTACACCTGATAAATATTGACCCCAAAAATAAATGGTTCCAGCTTTCATGTACTGAGTGATAAGTCAATATAGTACCGTAATTTCCGGACTATTGAGCGCACCTGAATATAAGCCGCATCAACAAAATTTTCAAAGAATTTTATTTTTGTACATATATAGGCCGCACCTGTCTATAAGCCGCAGGTGTCCACATCTTCAAGAAGTTTTCAAGTTCCGAGCATCTGCTTGTATTGCCCCTTTTGTCGTCTTTTTGCATTGAGTCAGTTCGTCACGCTGCCGTCGCCAACGTCTCACCATCGACTCATCGATGCCGCGCTCACGTGCAGCAGCTCTGTTTCCTTCTTTGACAGTCAGATCAATTGTCTTTAACTTCAAAGCTGCATCATATGCATTTCTTCGTATGTTTTCCATGAGGAGGGTGTGTGCATGAAGCACAAAATAACTGTTCAAAACAAAATCAAACGAGCATCTTCCTCAGCACATCATCTCTTCACCTGTTTCGCTCTTGCGCCCCGTCACTTGGCGCTCTACAGCGCAAGTCTCGAGCAGAAAGAGCCGCTGTCCTGTCTGGGATCATGTCAGTGTCTTGTAGGATTTCAACAGGATTTCAGGCTCTCCCGGGGGTCGGGGTTAGTTGTATCGATCATGTATGAGTGGATGTCCCGCTACTGAAGTTTGAGACGTTTCGTCTCGTCATTTACGCCTCACCGGCATTTAACACATGCGGGTCATTAAGACGTATCCCACTCACTAATGTTCATTTAGAAGCAGAACTTATTTTATCACGCAGTGATAAACTGTTTTAGTGCTGACAAAAGCGCTAGCGAGTGTTCTAACTAACCCTAACCCATGTTCACCGCACAGACAGCGGCGCTTTCTGCACTCAAGCTGCGCGCGCATCCGCTGTGTTCATAGACGAATAATCCGTCCATATATGAGCCGCATCGTTGTATAAGCCGCAGGGTTCAAAGTGTGAGAAAAAAGTAGCGGCTTATAGTCCGGAAAATACGGTAATTATCGTGACTGCTGATGGTAATTTACTTTTGTTTGTGACTAACCTGAAGCTGTGGTCCCTTTGTGCAGTGCAACACCATCAGCAGCAGCTGTAGAACGATGTCAGGGCTCCATGGGACCTGCTCTGAGAGGGACGTCCCCCAGAGCCTTCATCAAGAGGCCCCCTCCTCTTCCTCATCATCAGACATGCCTCACATCCGCTTCCCCCTGACCCCCTCCCCAGACTAGGCAATAAGAGAATGTTAACAGGTTGATGAAGTGACATGTTTTAACAAACTAAAGCATTTTTAACGGACAAGACTGCTTTCATTATGAAACACATCCCACACACACAAGGGGTCCCATCCCGAGTCAGCTTTGCCAAGTAAGATGTGAACGCGAAACTAATCAGTGAGTGAAGAAGAGAACGCAACTGGAACTTGTATTTTGTCTGCACCTTGTTGAAAATCTTCCACCTCTGCACAGTATTAATGTTACTGTTGATGCTGCTACGCTGCGATTGTTTCCAGACACACGAGTTTCTAACCAAACTAAGCGACCAGAAGCTTCCTGTGACAGAACAGCAGCCGAGAGGACGGAGAAAACCTTATTTATGAAATCTAAAGGCTGTGGTGATCAGATCCCACTCTCACCTGACCCTTATGTAACTTTTAAGTTAATACTTTTACTTTGTAGATAATATAAATAATTTAAAAAATCAGCAAAAAAATTAAAAAAATAAAAAAAGTTTTAAAAACTGAATTTGTTGCTATGTGGTTCTTCTGTGGGATTTTGCACAATGTTGAGGGTTAAAACAAAACATAAAAAATATATTTATGTGACATTACAAACTGCCCATATTTTAACATTGAACTGGAGGTCGGGCCAGAATTCTATGGTCGATTTTTTTTAATTGTTAGAAAACAGAAAACTTTACTACACCAAAGTTCATGTGTCACTGCCTATTGTATAACTATAGTTTTAAAAAGTAGTTGGAATATTCAAACATACAGGCATGACTGAACATCAGTTGAAACTTCACACTAGAGATTAATATAGAAATGTGTGAACCCATCCCCAATTAAAACAGTGAGGTTCCACATTGTGAATTTCCTGTTTGTTTTTTTTTCTTTAAAAAAACACAGAAACACCCACTGGAAAATTTCAAAGTAATGAAACATTTTAGTATCCCTGCAGAAAGTATAATTTTGCACAATAAATCTTCAGGCCATCCCGATCCAAATAGTCTGGGAAGGCAAAGTTGTATTTTGCACAGTGTTGCTATGGCGATGTGTCAACGCTTCTAATGAGTGTTGACTGTATTTATATTGGCCGCTGCTCTTCCTCTGCCTTTATCAGTCTTTAAACATAACTTCATACTCAAAACAGACACACGACACTTTGTTTTTGGTTAGGTTTATTTTACAAAAAGTAAAATATACAGTTAATATATATTTAGTATAATTTAAAATGCTTGTAACTGAAAGGGATGCAAGCACAGATAGGTGTGTAAAGCGCTCGTGATTTTCCTTGGCAGTTCAGGGGAATATTGTATTGTTTTTTTACAGTGCAGGGTTAACGGAATGGACAGTATTGTGAACATTGTACATTTATCAACTAGACTTTTCAACAAACAAGGAGAAATAAAGCTGTGGTAAGACAAGACAGGCAGTTTTTTGTGTGGTAAATTGAAGAGACATTTTGTTTTAAAGATGCACTGTGCAACTTTCCTAGTCAAGGGTCTGCCACTGGGTTGTCTCGATGAAGATGTTATTCGTTTGCCTACTTTTTTTTCCAGAATGGCAAATTTATCTCTAATTTGTAGGTCAGATCTGTGGAGAGGCACAGACTTTTTGCTATTAAAGGGCACATATTACTCTATTTTCTGAGCTGTGTTATAATATTGTTTCCTCAGTAAAAACATACTACATACAGGAAGTGCTCCACTGTGTTTTTAAACTTCATACACCTTCACTAGAACCATTTGGATAATATCAGCCAAATGGAATTGCCAATCTCTACTGAACAAAAGGTAAAATGTAGCTGTTAACTTGAAATCTACCACTACGTGACATCACAAGGTGGAACAGAGCATTTTGAGCTTTGGAGATGTAGACAGACTAATAATGCAGGATTACTCAAACGTGTGATTGAAATAAAACACAACTCCAGGTATGTTTTTGATGAGCTAACAGTATTGTAACATGGTTTAAAGTTCACAAGAGTCATTTTTGCAAAATATTAAAATAATACACTAGATTTACAAGGTGCCCGCGGGGTAAATGCATCTATTGTATCGTCTTATTTAAGTTCATTAAGTCGTTAATGATCCCTTCCTTCGTTAATGATTTTGTGAGGACATTTCCCCACTCAAAAGTTATATTTTGATTTGAAATGCTTTATTGCTATGACAACAGAGGGCCATGCCAAACCCTTCAAATCAGGAAGAAATTCTTATACCTGCAACACTGTGGAACATTTCACGTAATAGAGACGCACAGAGACAAGCACATGGCAAACCCTCTACTAGAAAAGTTACATAATACAGCTTTAACACATTGAATTCTCACACTTCATTCAGAGGCATTCATAAAGGTGTGAAGCACTGGGCGTCCCTCACATATTGCACTACACAAGTTCAGCACCACATTCACACCCTGAGTTTTCGAAAACAAAAAGGGGAAAAAGCAACAGCAGCTATATGGCTAAAAACAGTCATTTTCGTTTAAAAAAGATATTATATTAAACACTATAATTGTTACCGTTGCTTTCCCACATAAATAATACAAAAAAGCTTGAACATTGGAGTGAAACTGGGGCACAAAATGACAGGAAGACCAACCGTACTTACCAAACACGTCTTTGATTTCTGACCCCTTTTAAAACCCTAGCAGTTTTGTTTGCAATTCAAAAATAAACAAAACATAAAAGGACTCAACCATTGTTCCTTTGGTCGATGGAGCTCAGCCTTTGTGCTATAAGAAGTTTTCACATGGACCTATTCAAGAACTAAGAAACTACTGAAATCTACTATACAACTATAAAGCAGATGAGGAGGTTTTGATCACTGCTGAAGTTAGTGTTAAAGCCAAAGTTGGACAGATTAGAAAAAGCACTTATTTCACGTGGAGAATTTAAAGGTGCATTGTGTAACTTTTCTGGTGGAGGGTCCGTTAAATCCTTTTCTCCATGGAGATGTTATTGCTTTGTCAGGAATGTTTCACAGTATGGTATTCAACTTTTCTATCTTCACGGAGACCAAACCAGACAAAGTTAAAGGTCAGATCTGTGGAGAGGCGACCCCACTCACAGTCAGAATGTCTGTTTTTCAAGGTATTTCTGAGCTATAAAACCACCTGTAATTTAATAAATGTAAGGTAATGTCATAGTGTGGAACATTTCAGGCAGAGCAATGACGCATCTACAGAAGAAGAAGAAGAAGGTGACGGACCCTCCACCAGAAAAGTTACACAGTGCACCTTTAAACATTAGCAAACATTACATTTTAGGAATAGCCTATATTTTAATGTGCTATGTGAACACTTTGAGCCAGTTCAGAAATGTTATATTTGGATTAATTAACATTTTAGTTAAAAATAGCTTGAAAAACACACATTCTTACTATGAGCGGGCTTGCCTCTCCACAGATCTGACTTATTCATAGGTTTCAGATAAACAATTCTTTCCTGATTAGAAGACCTTTCCCCATTCAGAAGATAATATTTTGATTTAAATTGCTTAATTGCTATGACCACGGTGGACGGTTGTTATCACTTGAAACCCATGAATAACTCGGCCTGGTAGTGTGTCACCTTCTTGTCTCCATGGAGATAAGAAAGTTTAATGCAACAAGTGACAAACGGGTGGCAGCTTTAAAGTATTCTTATGTTAATACAAATTTTGGTTACCCGCCTCTGTTTATATGTTGTAAACACAATGGTATTTGCTGTTGACTTCTGTGTTTAAAAAACGCACTGGCTTTGATCGGCCACAAGGGGGATCAGTGAGGGCCAGTCCCAAAAAGTCAACAACACTGTACTGCTGGGTAAATACTATAATGAAAAGGTTGTTTACATAATTTCTTTGGGTTAATTAAGTTTTTATTCTGAATTTAACTCACCTGAGCAATAATAATCTTTAAGGCACTATCTCCAATTATGAGCTGCTAAAGTTTCATTAATGAAAATATAGATTATCCATATTTATCAAAAATTTAAAGCTACCAAAGACATATTTTGGTTTAGGAAATGTGTTAATGTTGTGAGTGTAAAAAAGGAGCTGGAGTTAGAATCATGTTAAAGGGATGATTGAGTTTTATATTAAAGGGCCCATATTACGCTATTTTCTGATCTATGTTATAATGTCGTTTCCTCATCACAAACAAACCTGGTCTTGGGTTTTGTTTCATTCACACACGTTTTACACACAAACACTGCATATTTAGGCTGAGTTCTCAAACAGAAAACACTCTGTTCCACCTTGTGATGTCATGTGGTAATACAGGAAGTGCTCCACTGTGTTTTTAAACTCCATACACCTTCACTAGATCATTTAGGATAATTTCAGATCTGGAATTACAAACACAAGATAAAATGTAGCTGTTAACTTAAAAACTACAGCTTCATGACATCACAAGGTGGAGCACAGCATTTTGAGCTTTGGAGATGAACAGCTCAATAATGCAGGATTACTACTATGTGTGAATGAAACCAAACACAACTCTAGGTATATTTTTGATGAGGAAACATTAACATTACAACATGGCTCACAACAATCTTGCACAATATAGGACCTTAAGAGACATTTCTACATTTCTGTGAGTAGACAGTTGTTGCTATGTTACCATTTGTGTATAAAATAGAGAAACCGTGTGTTACATCTAGGATATTTAGACATCGTAGGCTGCCTGATATCCGCTCAGGCAGAGGAGAGCTGGTGAGGTCTTGTCATTGTAATAAAAATAAATAGAACAAACCAAAATACAAGTTTGTACTGTAAATACCTTCGCTGTAACACACTGGCACTGGGGGTCTATTGTATCCTGAAGAGCTTTGTTAGTGGTTAAAAGCATATCCTCCCTCATCAACCACACATCTGATTTTCATCTAAGAATTCTAAAGTTCTAAGAAAATAATTTTTCATTCTTATTAAGGCACAATGGAAATTTTTAACACTCTTTGACTTGGATATGGGCAGACAAGGAATCATGGTGATGGAGAAAATTGTGAATTTGTACTCTAAATAATAAATAAATATAATTTGACTTAAACTGTACAATAATGTGTGGTTTTGGAGTGTAAAGGGTTAGTGGGCTGCTCCTAGAGACAAAGGCAGAGCAAACACTGTCACAGCGTCTGGTCCCCTCTGAACGCAGCTTCATCTAAAATCTATGAAACATGTGAAAGTTTCTACTGTCTCAAAAACAGCTTTGCACAAATTTGAATAGAAATAAAACTAACTTTATAAACATAGCAGAGACAACATGTTTTGTTGACCAGAGTGTCCATTTCTGGTCAGTCTGCCAGGAGTGAACAGGACTCCTATGTTTCAAACTCTTGTCTAAACTAAGAGTGTTGTACAAATAAAAAGTGTAAATAGAAACTACACAGTGTAAAGTGCACAGAGCAGAGTGCACCGTGAGTCTGTCCAGTGTCCTTCACTCTCACGAAGAGGCTTTGGTACAACATCTGCAGAGGACAAGAGAGCTCAGGCTCCGCCCACTGACCGCAGGAGGGCAGGACATCCCATCAGCGCCGAGGACCCCCTCCTCATTATCACAGGGCTGGAGTCTCTGCACAGGGCAGACTACGAGCTCCATGTGGTCAGTACATTTACATTCACTGTGGACACTGTGTGCACGCTGCATGTAGAGACAGTTCATGAGGCTCACTGCGTTGTATGTTGTATATTGTATTTATCATGTTAGGATCACGCTGAGGTCAGAGGTCATACTAACATGTACTGGTTGTCGATGGCGCGCTTTCGTCCTCGGAGCGGCTCCAGCTCGTAGTCTGAGTGTCTATGGGGCGTGGCAGTGGTCGGGAACAGGGGGCGTGGGCCCATGGACTCACTGCGGCGCAGGGACACAGCGGAGGGAGGGGCGGGCAGGGGGGCATGGGCACGAGATGGGGCTTCTCTGGGAGGGGGCTCCGGCTGCGGCACAGGTCTGGCCGCGCAACTGCTCCCTGAGGCCAAACTGGGCTCTGAGCTCCAGCGGTGCAGTGAGAAGGGAGCCAAGATGGACGCCGGCAGCTGACCTGAGACATCAGAACGATCAGAATGACACGGGAATAAGAATGAGAAATCCCACACTGACCAGGGCTGCACGAGCTGGGAAAAATGTCCAATTAAAATTTTTTTTTTGGACGATTGTGATTTTAGATCTGAAATTTCAGTTTTAATAATAGCATTCTGTTCACATTTTAAACAGGAAGGAACTGACAAAAAGAAACTGACAAAGTAATAGAAGAATCACATTTCAGAAAATGGTAAAACTCTAAACTACAGAGTTAGCAGTTTTTACGCAGAATAAGACAGGATATTGTGTGATTTGTGGAGGAAATTGCTAATTGCGTCCATTAAAATTGCAGTTTCGATTGGATTGTGATGAATCTTGGAGCCCTGACACTGACCTTGTGCAGGCGGACTGGAGCCGGCCACCACATAACTGGACAACAGCACGGCCCCCGCGGCTCCACACTCCAGAGGGATGGGGAACAGGCGGAAGTGACTGAGCATGTCCACGACAGAGGGGAAACGCAGGTGCTGCACACGGCACTGCCCCCACTCAGTCAGAGACAGGCGCAGGTGCTGCACAACAACATATTTAACATTATTAAAGGGTCCATTTTCTGATCTGCTGTTTCCTCATCAAACACATAGCTGGAGTTGTTTTTTGTTTCATTCAAACATGTTTAACACACAACACTCCACCTTGTGATGTCATGTGGTAATACAGGATGTGCTCCACTGTGTTTTTAAACTCCATACACCTTCACTAGAAATCATTTAGATAATTTCAGCCCTGGAATTGCCAATCTCTGTAGCTGTTGAAAACTTGAAAACTACTGCTTCCTGACATCACAACTTATAATAAAGGATTACTCAAATGTGTGAATGAAACAAAACGCAAGTCTGGGTATGTTTTGATGAGGTAAACACATTCTAACATGACTTAAAGCTCACAAGAGTAAAGTTTGTGTAATATCGGACCTTTAAACCGTTTACTACAATAATTGTTAAATTAAAATGAACTTGATCTGTGTTTACATTTTAAAGACAGTAAATATAACATACACCGTCATTACTAGTGCAAAATACAAGATGAGCAGTTTACCTTAGCTTTTCCCTGGTAGTTGAATGTGAGCACATAGTCCCCCCTCCTGGTTTCGCTCTGTCGGACCAGGAAGACCCCATGCCCCTCGGGTCCTGAGCTCTGGACCAGGTGAGCGGCTTTCACCCTGGAGATTGGCCCATGGAACCAGGGGAATGAGAACAGGAAGTGCTCCGCTCTCTGGGGCACTGGCTCTGGTACACTGAAAGTGATGGGAGCTGGAAAACAACAGTCACTCATGAGGTTATTTGTAATATTAAAAAGCCCATATTACGCCATTTTCTGATCTGTGTTATAATGCTGTTTCCTCATTAAAAACAAAGCCGGTTTAGTGTTTTGTTTCATTGACACATGTTAAACACACAAACCCTGCATATTTAGTATAGACTGAAAAGAACGTCACCCAGAGCATTCGGCTCCAGTTAAATAGTTATAGGAATAAATCAGGAATAGAAATTGATTTATGGACAAAATAGCAAAACACCAGGATCATGAAGAGTAAGTTAACACGAACATTTTACAATCAAAATGAGGACTCTGTTCCACCTTGTGATGTCATGTGGTAATGCAGGAAGTGCTCTACTGTGTTTTTAAACTCCATAAACCTTCACTAGAATCACTTGGACGATTTCAGCCCTGAAATTGGCAATCTCTACTGAACTAAAGGTAAAAGGAGCTGTTAACTTGAAAACTACCACTAAAGGACATCACAAGGTGGAACATTCTAACCCGGCTTAAAGCTTAAAGAGTAATTTTTGGGTTTAAATAGTAGGGATGGGACAAGAATAAGATGAGATTTTGACAATATTTCTGTGTGCTTCAGTAACTTCAGTACATAATTTTGCCTACATAATTTTTCATCTTTGTCTACTTTGTCTGAGCCAAACATAAACACATGGAAATTCTCACAGGATCATTTTCCACTTGAGGCAATTTTATCTCACGAGCTCTTGTCCCAAACCTACTACTAGTTATTGTTAATATCAGAATTGATGTTTTTCCTAATTTAAAATTTCGAGTATATTGTATTGATACTTTGCAGGTGACGTCATCAACGTTCCCTGGAGGCGTGAGGCTAACTAGAGGCTCTGCTATGTCTGAAGCTCTATCAGAATCTGAGTTTTAATTCAACACAATTTGACCAGAAAGAACAGACTTACAGCAGGTGAGCCGATTCGTGCTGTCAAACAAACCCCTCTCAAATAAAATTACACTCACAAAGTAGCATAAGCCAACAGTTTTTCAGTCAGTCACTCTCACCTTTTAGTTGAAAATCAAACACCTAAACAGGACCATGAACGCTTTTATTGATCACAGGCTCCTGAAAATGTGTTGTTCAAATCTATTTTATATTTTTTTCAGATGATTAAAACTTTTTAACACTTGTATCTCTCACCGTGGCTTCCTAGCTCGGAGTTGTCGGCTGAGGAGGAGAGGGGCTCTAGATCCACGCTGCCCGGCCTGAAAAACACACAAATAAACTCCATGAACCGCATTCGATATTTTTACTCAAATAACTATTACAGAGAACGATATTACTGAGAAAATAGGATATCTGTTTTGCAATAGCAGTGTTTTCTGTTTAAATCCACAAAGGCAAGTTTCAGTTCTGCACAGGTTTAGGAACAGCACAGCTCATTTCTGCTTTTCTCAACGATTGTAAGTCAAACTAAAAAATATATTTAAGTGAATATCAGCAACTGAAATTATTAGAATTGAGTCCTGTATTCCAATATATTTATTATCCAAGTTAATAAGTTATTATTGTATTTCATGTATTCTCATGGAGTAAGTTTAAATGTGTGTCCTCAGTGAAAAACTTTTGGACACCCCAGTTTTTAAGGCTGGACATTATTCATGTAAATAAATATATTGTAAAAAGAGCACTTAGTAACAAAATCAGACCTTTGCGCGCTGTCTGTACCTAATTATTTTATATTTTACCTACACATAAACTGATCATTGACGATTAGGATTTATTGGGTCTTGTTATGATTTGATTAAATTGCACAGCCCTAGAGCATCAGTCCTGCACTGGAAATCATTTTTTTTAACAGTACTCAGCCTTGAAGGTGCACTATTGTAGCTTTTCTGGTGGAGAGTGTGCCGCCTAGCAAGAATGCAGTTTTTTTATATATATTTTCTTAACAATAAACACACCTCCATTGAACAGTGGAGGGTCCACCACCTTATTTTGACCTATGGAGATTCTGCTTTGCCTAGACTGTTCCACAGTATGGCATTAAACTTATCAATCTCCATGGAGACAACGAGGCTAAGTTATTGCATGTTATTCAAGGTGTTTATACACAATAAAAACACCCGTAATTGAATAAATACTGTAATACAGTAATACTGTGAAACATTACAGGCAAAGCAATAACATTTCCATAGAGACATGCAGAAAAGTTACAGAGTGGACCTTTAAAAGTGAAAAGGGTGACAAACATATGCCTTTAAACAACGTTAGCTGTGATGAATTGAACTGAAGTGTAAAATGGCTGGTCTGTGCGTTCTTCTGTTTGAGTCTGAGTGCAGAGGAAGCACACACACGGTGCACACAGGAAGTAGGTCCAGTTCAGACCACAAAAAGGTACAAGCAGCAACCAAAGTTTAAGAGGCAACAATAAAAGCCACAATACTGCTAATTAATAGCAAAAATCTGATGTATTTCATGTATTAGTCTGTCTACATTTGCAAAACCTCAAAAGAGGTAAATATGCCGGGTTTGTGTCCAGGTATGTTTGTGATGAGGAAACAAGTTTATAACATCAGAAAACAGCCTAATGTAGTTCCTTTAAACTGCGCCGCTCACATTCTGGGAGCTATAGGAAAATAATAGTTTCTGAGTTAACATGCATTTTGAAAATCCATTTTAAAACCAAATAATCCAGTTATACAGTTTTTCTGTGTCGTGTATGTAAACACAGAGATGGAGTGATGATGAAGTGATGGTGTTTTACCTGCTGTTGCTAATACACTCCTTTAGCTCCGTTGTCCAAGAGCTGACCTGCTGCTCATTGTCCGTCTCAAAGATCAGGCTTCCTCTGCTAACCTGCACAAACACACACACACAACACACAACACGCATTTAACTTTATGGTCCTAAACATGACTTCTTTCCAAATCAAAATAACAAAAGCGAGCTCTAAAAACCTTTATTACGAATGTGTTCAAGTTGTCCGGCATCTCCAGCTGGCTGCAGCGACGCACTTCCTGAATGTCTGAGCAGTTTGTGGTGAGTTTTGGACTGGAAGTCTGCAGCAGAGAAAAAAAGAAAAGAAAAAGATTAATTAAAGACGATATATTACACTTCTTAAACAGGTATTTAGTATTAAACTGTAACATTTGTACACAAGTTTGGACACAACCTCTCATTGAATGTTTGACTTTTTCTACATTTTATACAGAATACATCAAATATATGAAGTAAGCTATATGAAAAAAAACCTTTAAATATTTTACTTTCAAATCCTTGAAGTAGCCACTCCATATATTTGATGTCTTATATAAAATAAAGGAAGAAAAAAATATTAGATGAGAGTGTCCAAACTTTTGACTGGTAGAGAAAATCATTGTAAATCACAATACTGGCCTAAAATGGCTGAATAATAGAAACGGGTTCAGAACTGCAGGCATGTTCACAGTGAAAAAACAGCATAACAAGCATAAGAGTTTCACGTACAGGCTTTTATTTTTAAGTAGTAATGACAATTTTGAACCATGAATGTATTACAGTACATATGGGCCGAGATGGAGGAATTTTCAGAGCCTCAAATACAAGACAACACAGGATTACTCAAATATGCATGAATCAATCGCCTTTATTTTTTTACTATGAAGACAACTTTTCCATACCATTGTATTTGTAACTAAGTGAGATTTTCCAAGAAGATCTACTTGCAACTAGAGATAAACCAATATATTGTTCATAAATCTCCAGCAGAGACCCAGCCAGCTTCCTGCACAAAGCTGTTTGAACACAGGGTACTGCAAAAATGTGACTACACTGCTCCCTACACAGTTTGTAGTAAAAGAAGGCTGTAGATGAGTTCGTACAAAAAATTTTAATTCAATAATTTGAGGGAAAAATGCATACTGGTTGATCTCCATTTGCAACTGACATGCAAAGGCCCAACAGAACTCAGCTTTTGATGTCCAGTACAAACTTTATGTAGCGGTCAGATGTCCTAGAACTGGTTTAAAATCGGACACAATCTCAACCGGAGTGAGGTTTATTATAGAGATGAGAGACGTGTCAAAAATATAATATTGACATTGTGGTTTCGAAAATGTCCAAAATTAGAATAGTGAGTATAATGTGAAACTGTTTTTTTCCATGTCATAAAATAAAATTAGTTTTGCCTCAGTACAGCTCTTAGGGTCAAAATTAGCTTTTACCGTCTGCAAAACAGAAAGTAGCCGTGGTGCACTGTTAGCATGCTAGTTCTTGGTGGCATTATTATGACATATTAAGCCAGGAATATGTTTGGACCACTGCAATCAGTTTAAAGGTTCCATATTACATTATTTTCTGATATATTAAAATGTTGTTTCATCATCAAAAACAAACCTGGAGTTGAGTTTTGTTTCATTCACACAAAACCTGCAAATTTAGACGCCGAGTTCTTCTCTCAAACAGAAAACACTCAGTTCCACCTTGTGATGTCATGTGGTAATACAGGAAGTGCTCCACTGTGTTTTTAAACTCCATACACCTTAACTTGAATCATTTAGATAATTTCAGCCCTGAAATTTCCATTCTTTACTGAACAAAAGATAAAAGGAGCTGTTAACTTGAAAACTATCGCTTCATGACATCACAAGGTGGAACAGAGCATTCTGAGCTCTGAATATGTAGACAAACTAAGAGTTACTCAAATGTGTGAATGAACCTAACACAACTCCGGGTATGTTTTTGATGAGGCAGCAACATTTTAACATAACATCTTTTAACATAAACTTACTTAAAAGCTCAATTTTGATTACTAGTTCTGTTTTTCACATTTTTAGGACAGTAATAATCAGACATCACGGTTTTAAAAATGATGGAGAGATGACAGAAGGGTGAATGAGTATTCTCTCTGTGAAATTTCTCCAGAAATCTCATAGACATAGATACATTTTCATAGTAAGATCTGAGTCATTGCCTCTATCTGCTCCTATAATCCCATTTCATACATGACTCATATGAATTGCGTTTCTCAATATTGTAGTTCGTAGAAAATGACTACCTAGAAATTTCTGATGATTTTGCAGAACATGTTTGCAGAGGTTTTAACTATGCAGTGGTTCTCAAATTTTGAACACCAAGAACCAAAATATTTAGCCATTTGAGTACAAACTGTACATGGGCTAAACTAGGACTAAACCAGGTCTAAAGCCGGGCTATGACCAAAGTTTGAGCGAATATCAGGCTCTGTGTGGTAATGTCTCCATAACTGTGCAGCTTAACGACAGTTGCCAGCCATTACGTAAAATACATCTTTGTTCTGTAACTGAAGAGTCAATGAAGTTTGCAAGTCTTAAGGAATGACATGAAAGTCACTCTCACTAGGCCTGTCACGATAACACATTTTGAAGCATGATATATTGCTACAGAAATATACTGCGATAAACGATAATATTGAAACTACTTTATGCCACTGACACAATAACAAAAAAGCAGGATAATTCCAGTAAACTATCTTTAAAAAGATCATATCAGTAAAAGGCCTGAGCTACAACTAGTAAATTGCAAAATTAACTAACAAGAAGCCTTAGAAGTTATTTATTCTACCCTCTACAGCTCAAATCTTACTGTATTGCAACAAAAAAGTAAATTGAACAAATGATTAATATTAGGCCCCAAAATATATTGAGAGAGAGAGATACTTTATTGATCCCATTATTAAATATTGTTCCAGCTTTCATATATTGAATAATAAGTCAATATAGTAAATATCATGACAGGCCTAACTCGTACTCCTTCTTCCGATTTCTGAATAAATACAAATCTCCTCTGACACTGCTGCCCAGAGTGGAGCTTTAAAATTGTTAATCACTATGACAACAGTCTTAATTTCTCATCCTTCTGACACCCATGGAGACGTAAGAACACAGGCCCTTATATTATGAAAATAACAGCAGCCTTTTGTGACACTGCAAAATGTGATTCAGATTAAAGCCCTAATTGAAGTGTATTTGTCGTTTTTCACACAATTGCATTATATGGGAGCTTCATTTCTCTGCATCATCAGGAAACTTCAGAGAACAAATGATCCCTCTTAGTAAAAAGAGCAAACTTTCTCAAGCACAAAGTGAGACACGCTCTGCTCCTCATGAGGCTGTGTGTGTGCTGTACGCTCATGAGCAGAAATAATGAAATCTGAGGACAGAGGAAACAGGCCAGACTGTGGAAAAACAATGCAACCGAGAGCTACTTTTGACAACCAATTTTCATTTTGTTTTTGACTAAAATGGTTTGTAGTTCTAGTCATGATTTAGCCAGATAATTCCTGTTTGTTTTAGTCTAGTTTCAGTTGATGCAACAGTAATTTATTGGATTGTCTGTTGTACAAAGACTTCCTTGGACATTACATTTATAATATACATCAAAGGGCCCATATTACGCCATTTTCTGATTTATGTTATGTTTCCTCATCACAAACCTACCTGGAGTGAGCTTTGGAGATGTAAACAGACTAATAATAAAGGGTTACTCAAACATGTGTGAATAAAAAAACACTCCAGGTATGTTTTGATGAGGTAACATTATAACAATCAAATCAATTTTGCATAATATAGGACCTTTGTGTTGGTTTATGCGTGTGGATCTAACCCCACTGTTTCCTAAGGTTATAGTCAATTATAAATGGATCAATGGCGTCTTAGTCGAGCAAATATTTTATTAGATGACTCATTTTATTAGGATTACAAGGATTTATATGGATGACAGCAGAAAGAAGAGTCAGCTGGAGTTTGGGGAGTGACTGGACAGTGTAATTTGCCTTTTTACTTATGAAGATCCGGTTTAGTTATACTTCTCTATCTCTTTCTAACTTTATTTTTGTGCAAGGACCTAAAAACTTTGAAAGCTTTTGCCAGTGCTATGCCACACCCTCTTTTAGTCAATGAAATGCTGCACGGGACATTATATAATTACTATATCGACTTATCGTTCAATACTATAACAATAATTTTTAGGGGGTCTATATTTACTGTGGGTACTTTATCTTAGTACTGGTGTGGAACTTGGAAGTTATTTTTGTGTACTCCAATAAGACTTGGGTTAAATAAATAACTTCTATGACTCATTACAGATACAAACTAAGTATTAAAGTTTTTCATTATGCCATTTATCTATTGAAGCTTATGATTTTTTATCTATTTTATACATTTAGAATAGTTTTTGGGGGGATAACTCTATTTTAAGGTTATTGAGTTGCATAAATTAGTTTCAGGAAGTTATTATCGTCTATATTTTCTTCAGCAATATATTGTAGGCTACTTCAAAATTTGTTATCGTGACAGGCCTAACTACAGCCATAGTTCCTTCTATTAATTTTTGTCAAAAGAGAAAACTATTGGGAAAAACTCGAACATACAGCAACTCCATAGACTTGGATAGTGGCCAAACAGCTTCATAGTTTTTGAATTAATGAACTCCAGTGGTTTACATCATAAAATCGCTATTGGTTTACTATTACACTAATTAATACTTTGTAGTGACATCACGCTGGAGGGGTTCTACGTGTATGTCTATGGTGGAATGTTCAGTAGTTAACGTGGCAACATATTAGCAAATACAGCCAAAAAAGTTTTTAATGGGAACTGATTTAAACACATTTTCAGGAGCTTGTGATCAATACGGGCGTTCATGGTCCTGTTTAGGTGATTTTCAACAAAAAGGTGAGAGTGATGAAACTGAAAAACTTTTTGTTAATGCAGCTCGCTTGTGACTGTAATATTACTTGAGAAGGACTTGTTTAACAGAATAAATCATCTCACCTGCTGTAGCTCCAACTAAATCAGTTCTTTACGGTCAGACTGTGTTAAAATAAAGTTCAGATTAAAGTCTAACTTGAGTAATGGCACTTCAGACAGAGCAGAGCCTACAGTTAGCATCACGCCCCCAGGGAATGTTGATTAAAACGTGTAAATTATCTAAGGAGTGACTGTCTAATCCCCATCTCTATTGACTTTATCATTTAGTTCATCAGCATCAGTATTACATTCATAAAAACATGCCAAAACATATTAGGCACCAAAAATAACTGAACATGGAGCAGCCTGGATTCTTGTCTTTTACAATGTCGTTGAGTTTAAATCTTTTTGACGGAGCGAGCCAGAGGAATGTACGATAATCCCAAACACACACAAGAACGGGGAGCGAAGAGAGAGAGAGGACGCAACTCTTAAAACCGCAGAGTCCAAAATTATCAATAAAAACAACAGACGAGCTCTTACAAGGAAGTGAGTCATTCAGGCCAGATTGAGTCACAGGAGGGACCAAGAATTCAGCATTGTGCTACCACAGCATTTCAAAATCCAGGCTATATGAGCTGCAATTTCACAAAACCAGAAAATACAGATATATTTGCAAATTTTGTCTGTTCCCGCAAATACACAGCGTCAAAGCAATTGTACATTTGTGAGTTAGTCTGTACTTGTGTTGTCACGATACTACATTTCAAATTTGATATTAACAACAATGATAATAAAAATCACTCTTTCTTTAGACAATAGAATGTGATTTTCAACATTAAATAATAGTGCTTTCAGGTAGGTTCAATGGTGCATATACTAGTCTGTGTGCTCTTATACTTGTCCTGATACAGCTCTAGATCATTCTAAAGTTATTCAGGACAGGATCATTTTTGTCCTGTGAATGTGACTTTTTTTTGTATAGATACTTGCTCAAATGATTACCTAGTTTCAATACTAGTTTTGGCATAAATTAGTATCTGATTTTGGATACTCCAAAGTGGAACCGAGCATTTTGAGCTTTGGAGATGTAGACAGATTAATAATGCAGCACGACAACAAAACACAACTCCCGGTATGTTTTTGAGGAGCTAACAACATTATATCCAGGCCTAAATTTCGAGTAATATAGGACCTTTAAAGTATGTGATCCCCAGATAATGAGCCCATATCAATGAAGAGACCACAGTGTGAGCAGCATACTGATGAAATGACTGTTCAAAGTGAGTCATTACGAATCATGAATGAGATTCTGAGGAACTGAGTCTCTGGAGAAAACCTCCGCAGATGTGTCTGATGGTTGAGCAACCACCGAGCGTCCAGAAATCTGCAAAAGCACTTCATCCAGCTCAGACCTGCATGTTCACATTACACTTCCCACAGAAAAGAGAGAGGTCCACTTCTTCTGTTCTTAATAATATGTTTTTCTTGAGCAAAAACACCACAGTTTGGCCTAAAAGTACACTATGGAACTTTTCGGCTATTATCTTATGCGCATGGAGATGTTACTGATTTGCCTGCAGTGTTTCAGTGCATTCTTACGAGGGCTGGGAATCACAGGGTCCCTCACGATTCCATACGTTACTAGATACATGGCTCATGATACAATATTATACACTATACACTATATGGCGATATAATATATGCAATAATCAATATATTGCACATGATATTCTGCAATAAATCACTATTTTTAAGAGCCCAGTATATTTTAATAACAGTATTTCCTTGTTAAACCACTACTTGTGTAAAGTCATGCATGGATTAAACTAGCTGTAACCATTAAAACAGTGAATATGTCAAGTGTATTGCTTAAACAAATTTCCTTTCTCTGAACAAACATCAAAATTGTAGCACTGTCACAAAATAATTTGGTAAAATATACCAAAAAATACTCAGCCCATGATAATGACACTGTATCACCAAATTTAGTATCATAATATATCAATATCTCGATATTTTAGCGCACCCCCAATTCTTACTGTAAGCGGGTTGCCTCTCCACAGATCTGACCTGTGACTTTGCCTGGCAGAGCCACCAGACTGCCTGCAGTGAACGCCATACATTTTGCTCAGACTGTAAACCAGGCCTGTTTAAAGGTTAATTCTTGTACAATACCATAAATATATTATATTTTAGGCGTGAGAGGCCAGGATAATGGATAACTAGGGCTGCAATATTAATCGCAATCGAATAAACGCAAATTAGCAAATAGCAAAGGCTGCAATTTCTGAAGTACCGTTTCCTCCACAAACAACAAAATATGCCTTAATCTGCATAAAAAACTGCTAACTTCGTAGTTTAGCACTGTACAAACATTCTTCTGAAATGCATGTGATTCTTGTTTTGTTTGTCAGTTCATGTTTTAGTCTTTTGGTCAGTTCCCTGAGATGAGTTTAAAATGTGAACTTTGAACTTTGAAGAGAATGCTATTAAAAGATAAATCATAAATGTAATCTTAGTTGTATCTTCTTTCTGAAAGGGCCAAAAGGCAAATGTTCATATTAAAGGTGCACTGCGTACATGAAAGTGTGTATCGCCACGGAAACATCACCAGGCCAAGTTAAAGGTCAGATCTATATATAGGCAACCCCAGTAAAAGAATGCATATTTTCAAGGTATTGTTTCAATTAAAGGAACCATAATGAAATAAATGCTGAATAGATGTTTAACGCTGTGCAAAATTTTTTCAAGCGGGTGACAGACCAGAAAAGTTACACAGTGCACCTTTAAATTGATGTTAAAATGTGGAAGCACAAAAACATATCTGTATCACAAGTACTTACAGACTGACTCAAACTTTCACTACTGTGTTTCACCTTCACACTATAAGATCTAATGTTTGTCAGTATTCTCAAGTTTCAGCTTCAGCTTCAGCTGCAGTTGCAAACATTTTGAGAACCCCATTGAAAAGATTTTATATTTTGTTATAAATTGTTGATCGTTAAGGCAATGGTCCTAATTTTTTCAGATGTGAGAGGAAAAGCCACACCCACACGAAAGACACACAGGAAGTGCGGGGTCCCGGCTCTTCCCAGGGTCCTTTTTCTCAAGGCCGTCGCCGTGGCAACCGGGTGACACTCAACATTCCAATGTCCCCCCCGAGGACCGCCCCAACTACTGTCCGGGGAGCAGGGGTGTGAGGGTTTGAGAAAGTGTGCTACCTCATGAAAAACTAGTCTGCTTATTATGCACAAATACTCGAGAAGACTGTACTTTTAAAGGTGCACTATGGAACTTTTTGGTTGGGGGTCCGTCACCTGCTTGTTTGTATGGACATGTGACTGCTCTGCCTGGAATGTTCCACAGTATCTACCCTACATTTATTAAATTACAGGTTGTTTACTTGGCCTGGTTTGGTCTTGATGAAGATAGAAAGGTTTAATACCATACGGTGAAACATTCCAGACAAAGGAATAACATCTCCATGGAGAAAAGCATTTGACGAACCCTCCACCAGAAAAAATATACAATGCACCTTTAATCAAAATCAGTGATGGGCAATTTGACAAAATGCATTACTTTTGTTCCTCATTTTCACAATTTTCTATTCGACATGTTTGTCTAATAAAAACAAATAAAACATGCTTTCAATATTAAATTCTTAGCTGAGAATAGTTTATTTTAGTCAGTGGAATTGGAAACTAAAAACTCTGAATTCTGCTCCTATCCGCATGTTTTTACTGATACTAAAATATTAGTACATGATACTAAGTTGCAAACTCAATTTAGATACTAAGGAATAGACTCCACACACCTTCACTAGAATAATTTGGATCATTTCAGCCCTGGAATTGCCAATCTCTGCTGAACAAACGGTAAAATGTAGCTGTTTACTTGAAAGCATTTTGACCTTCGGAGATATAGACTGACTAATAATAAAAGGTTACTCAAACAACAACAAACAAAACACAACTGCAGGTATGTTTTTGATGATTGACAGCATTACAACATGGCTAAAAGCTCACAAGAGTCAATTTTGTGTAATATAGAACCTCTAATTATCTTGCCCTTGATGAAACCAAACTTCACTTTTTTCATTCAGGAAGTTAACATGACAAGAACAGCCAGATAAAAAAAACTTTGAGGTTTGGATTCAAATGATTCTAAAATGTTCTGATAATAATTTTTATAAACTTAAATAATCAGTTATTGATTAATCAAATAATCTTAACATCCCTGGTCACGGCCCTTGTGCATTCATTTTGCAGTAGATTATTTATGACACTTAAAGGTCCCGTACCTGTTTTTTTCCCCATGTATTTGAGCAAACTTTCTCTTATCCCAGTACAGATATATTGTATGAGCAAAATAAGTCTGCAGTGTACCGTTTACATCTAATTATAAAGTGTTTTATTGTGAAAGAATTAGGAAGTGCACAGTTGGTACGCTAGATTTAGTTTGGAAACGTGCTATAAACTCATCACGTTTTTAAGACAGTAAAAATCAGGTACGGCGTCTTAAACTGCATTAAGAAGACAAAGCTACAGTAAAGTTTATGAACACATGCAGTAATGGTGGAGGGGAGGGCTGCCATTGTCTCCCGTCTGCTGTCTGCTCCACCTGTCGTCTGTCACTCTCCTGGAGCTGCGTCGACACAAATAGATTCACCGGTTCAAGCCAATTCAGCCCTATGTATGTTTGGTGTAACTTAAATGTGCACTTTGTGACTTTTCTAGTGGAGGGTTCGCCACCTGCTTGTCTCCATGAAGTGTTATTGCTTTGTCTTGAATGTTCCACAGTAAAGATTCAACTTAAGTATCACAAGAAAGGCAAGCAGGCTACAGCAGTACACTACATTACAGGTCAGATCTGTGGAGAGGAGGAATTATTGTATGTTTGAGCAATAGAAACACCCGTAATGAATAAATGCTACATAGATGTGTTTAATGTCACACCATGGAAGATTCCAGGCAAAGTAATAACATCTCCATTTATGCTGGTAGACTACTGTTGTCGCCACAGCTGCCCTGGGGTAGACTGACAGAAGAGAGACTGCCATAACAATGAAACAAGGCAAACAACAATAACTCTTTTTCATTTTGACAATCCTTTAATTTCTTTCATCTAATCTGACAGGATAAATTTATTGGGGGAAGGATTAATGATTAGGATAAAAAAAAAAAAACATTTTGGTCTCCTGATGTGAAGAGCCTGTTCAGTAACAGAACAATTTTAATTTGTACATTTGTAAATGTTTAAAGAAACTGTCAGATTTTGATTTTAAATTTCATAAACTGTCGTCAACTGTGTCCCCAGATACGAGGTAAACATGTTCAAATTAGATAAGGCTTTTACTGTTAACAATTCTAATGATGTTGCTGATTTATTAGTTACAAAAACACAGAACATAATGTCCAAGTTGGTTGTTACAGTTTGTTGTTTTGGGTCTTGAGGTGATTATCGAATCAGAAAGCAGAATGAGCCTCACATGAGTCTCTCATTTAGGTTGCCAGTTCCAATGCTGAAATCCTCAAATGACTCTCTGATCTGAGTCCTCACTGCCTAAACCCCAGCATCTGCAGCCAATCATGATTCAGTGCTAGTGCATCTTCTGCAACTCAGTGAGGAAGTTCTGAACTTTCACATGAGGCTTAGCCGATCCATAATCTGTGGAAACCTTGTGTTCTCTATCTGCAGGTTAAGGCTTTGGCAACTCAGTTCAGTTCTGATAGCAATACCTCTTTTAAAAGCAGGCTGCATGCAGTTCCTTTAAGTATTTCTATGTTAATCCTTTAAATGATACCTCCTTATATTTGAAGAGTTCATTATATTTGAAGAGTTCATTATATTTGAAGAGTTCATTATATTTGAAGAGTTCAGATAAGCACCATATAAAAAAGTCATCAGAGGGTTGTAGTTTACTCTTAGTATGGCAATATTTTCAAAAGCCAAATATATTTTACTTCTATTAAAATATGATTCCATCCCTTCTTGATAAAATCCACTATACATTATTGTCATTGATAATATATCTAGAAGATGATAATGAAAAGAAAACAACTTTTTGGCAATTTTTGCTAATGAACTCATTTGTTTTTGTTATCTTTTGTTCACCTTAAAATATGAAAGCTTACTATGAAACATCTAAATTATAAAACAAAATCAACAAAATTCAATAAAAGCTGTCAAGAGCCCTTATATTTAGCCCACAGTGAGAGTTTCGAGCCTTTATCATTGAGCCTTATCAGTTTGATCTGGGAGGATGTGGAGCATGTGGCCTTCACAGCGCAGCGTTAGAGACCTGCCATCGACATGAGTGTTCTAGGAAACCAGTCACACAACGCCCCTTCTGCTGTGAGTAAATATGTGACTGCACTGGCCTCTTTGCATACTTCTCAGAATTAAAGATATAAACCAAATATGCACAAGACGAGCCTGCAGTTCACAGAAATGGCTACTCAATTCTGTGTACTATTCACACTTTGGAGCAAAACAGAGTACAGCAAATGTGATCACAAGAGACAAGAGGCATGCTCACATTTTATCCAAATTATCAGTGAACTTGTGAACTAACACTCTCCCCGCAGGGCTGTATGATAAGATCAAATATCTTATCACAGTTTTCTCTTGTACTGATCAATCGTGATTTTCTATTTCATTCTGTTTTATCTGACTTCTTCTGCACTGTCCTTGTGCAGTGTGGTGCATTCACAGACACTTTTATAATCTTGTTATAGTTGTTTCCTTTGTCTTTAAAGACACATGAAAAATGCACTCAATAATAAAGATGCACTGTGTTATTTTTCAGGTGAATATCAGTATCCTGCTCGTTTCCATGGGGATGTTTTTGCCATGACTAGAATGCTACACATAATGGCATTAAAATTATGTGCATTTTGTCCATTATAGGTATTGCTGAAAACATGCATTCACCCTCGTCTCTCCACAAATCTGAGCTGTAATTTGGCCTTGTAGCATCACCTACTTGTCTTCATGAACATAGGTTAATGCCATACTGTGCAATACTCAAGGCAAAGCAATAACATCTCCATGGAGACAAGCAGGTGGCTAACCCTCCATCAGAAATGTTACATTGTGGAACTTTAATTTCATGAACATAAACAAGACAGACCTGTAAGTATTGCCATTTAAAGGGCCCATATTACGCTATTGTCTGATCTGTTACAATGTTGTTTCCTCATCAAAAACATACCTAGAATTTGTTTCATTCACACGTTTACCATACAAACCCTGCATATTTAGGTTGAGTTCAACAGAAAACAGCTATCCACTGTGTCTTTAAACTCCATACGCCTTCACGAGAATCATTTGGATCATTTCAGACCTGGGATTGCCAATCTCTACTGAACAAAAGGTAAAAAGTAGCTGTTAACTTGGAAACTACCACTACATGACCTCACAAAGTGGAACAGAGCATTTTGAGGTTTGAAGATGTAGACAGACTAATAATGCAGGATTACTCAAACATGTGCAAATGAAACAAAACACAACTCCGGGTATGTTTTTGAGGCGCCAACAGGTTTAAAACTCACAAGAATCCATTTTTTGTAATACAGGATCACAACAGAACACCAAAAAATGCTCCAAACCACATGCTTTTACTGACAGGGGAGTGGCTGTGGACTCCTCAATTAAAAAAATATTCAGTAATCACTGACTATTACAAATAATTAGCTCTAAAGTTGATAAACATTCATTGTCATAGTCCTACCTCCTGTTGTTAAACCCTAATCAGCGGTTGCACAACTGTAGATTTCTGTTGGCACAGATACTACAGGACAACTCTGATTTCTAATTTACATTTTAAAGGGCCTACATTACACTATTTTGATCTATGTTATAATGTTGTTTTCTCATCAAAAACATGCAGTTGTGTTTTGTTTGTTTGTGATTTCATGTGGTAATGCAGGAAGGGCTCCTCTGTGTTTTTAAACTCCATACATCTTCACTAGAACCATTTGGATAATTTCAGCCCTGGAATTTCCAATTTCTACTAAATAAAAGATAAAGGTAGCTGAAGACCACCACTACATGACATCACAAAGTGGAACAGAGCATTCTGAGCTTTGGAGACGTGGACAGACTAATAATAAAGTGTGAATGAGGAAAAAAAACAACTCTGCCTGTGTTTCTGGTAAGGTCAACACTGGAATGGGCACAAGCACTTGACACTACCAGGCCAAATCAGATCTGTGAAAAGGCAAGCCTGTAAGTTTTCAAGATAAAATTTTATAAATGCAAGCTACATTTGTTTAATTCCATATACAGAGACAGCAGCAGGTGTCAGATGCACCGGAAATGTTGCATAGTGCACCTTTACTTATCTATGGGTTCAACCGTGTAGAAACATTGTGACTGTTGACCGTCAAAACTACACATTTTATCATTTGATTGCTCTAATATGGCACCTATTCTGGACCTATGTGTTGCAACACTGTCATTTCCCTTCTGTGGAACAATTATAAAGGTCATCTAATCTTATAAACGGGAAGCTGAACATACTCTCAATTTTGAAAGGTGCCAAATCTGACCATTCAAATTACAGTTGCAGTTTGATTAATCTCACTGCCTTAACCCAGTATGGGGAGGACACAGCATATTTTAGGCATGTCTATGACCCAGGATCAAACGACGAGGGTCCTTTGTAACTACAGCCTCATTGACAAATCATCGCCACGGCAACGGCATCAGACTGACTCAGGGCTTTTGTTCACAGGAAGTGGAGAGGGGCACAAAATGGTCAGATGCTTAATCTGTTTATTCTGTAATACACCAGACTGGACATCTCGGACTAGAGCTGCAGCCTCATGTTAGAAAATAATAAAGTATGTGACTTTTAGATTTCACGAAAACGTGTTTAAGATTCTATAAATGTGACCTACTTTTTGTTTTGTTTTTTTCTGGTGAAGTTTATTATTTTACTTCCTGGTTGGACAACAGTGGACTGCAGATATGACATACGCAGTGGTGATTCCAGTTCTCTAGTGACTAACGTTAACAAGGGACAAAACAGTTAGGATTAGCCAAAAAAAAAAAAAAAAAACATCTGTACCATCACATCAAACCAAGTAATAATTAGAAAAACATGAAAACTGGTCAAACATTGTAATATTTTGAAATTATGTGTAGTTTAGGTTCTTAGAAAATGTAAGAATGCATGTATTTGACGGGTTTTAAAGCAATAAAAAATGTGTAAAATTACAGAGTGCAACTTTGAAAACCTATTTAAAATCTAGTTGTGAAATTTGCAAGGCAGTGTGAATAGTTCATAGTTAATTTCATTTAACATGGATATCTTGGTTTTAGCAGAACAAAGCACTGAGGCTAATATCACAGAAGGATGTTCGGTTGGGGGCTTTCCGAATGCGGCTTTGCGAGGTCATGTGCACTGGCACTGAGCTGCACGGTGAAGCGCACAGAGCTGGTATCAGCACAATACAGGGCTCCTGAATCAGCACAGATTTAAAACAATGTCATGAAAAAAAAAACAACACATGACAACACATTTTAAAGTCTGATATTTGGCTACAGAAATTCAAAATATTACAATAAATTATAATATTTAAGACAACTCAATGTCTATACAGAACACCTTTAAAGCAAGCTAATCCCATAAATCTTTCACTAAATGAACCATAGTGAGTAAAATATGAGGAGCAATACATAAACAGCACAATGAAATGCTTTAAGTGTCTATAATAAGTTATGGTTATCTATTCAACTATGGTGCACTATGTAACCTTTCTGCTGGAGGCCTCGGATGCTATGCAGGGTTGAATCTGGTTAGTATCTGGGTAGACCGCTGGGGATTCCAGGTGAAACAGTGGGAATGCACTGGTATTGGATATCGGCATCGATATTGAACATTTTGGTCGATCGGATATCGGCTTCCAAGATAGCAAGATAGTTCAGCCGATATCCCATTTTGGTCTATTTTGGTGTAATAAGAGGATTTACTGGACAATTTTGGCCCCAAACATCTGATATTATATCAGTTACAAAACACATTTGGATATTTTTTAACCTTGAGCTGTTTGTATTTAAAGAAAATAAATGATATTTTCAGTCTCTGGCCTAGTATCGGTTGATATCAGGTATCACCAGATACTTAAAGAACAGAAAAAACTGCATCAGTACATCCCTAGTGCCAAGCATATTGTTGTATGTGTTGTATCTTTAGGCAAGATACTTCAACCAACTTGCCTAGTACGAATGTGGTGAGGGCGCGAGTGTTCTTTGGTTGGCACAGATTGGCAGTCTTGAAAGGTGCTATAAAACTATTAAGCATTAGCAGTGTTGGTAATTATTGGCGCAGGTTTTTTGCAGAGATTTCCAATCATAAGAGGAAGAAGTGAATGTGTGTTAAGCAGAGGAGATGAGAGGCAGCTGTAGTTTTGTGCTTTTGAGAGGCACAGCACCAGAGATCTGACAAACATCTTGACCACATGACTCTAACCACTTCACTTCCTTCGAGATGTTCCTCTAGATTTTTGTCACATTCAAAGCAAAGGCATCTTCAAAAGAGAAAAAAAAAGGTTCAAAGCACCTTTAAGAAGTGCACGGTATCCTCTGCTTTCTCATGTGCAAACACAAGAAAGTAGGGCACAAACTGAAGCCGCACAAAATCAGGGGACAAAGTTCAAACAATATAATTTAATAATATTGTAATGTATATTAAAGGTGCATTATGTAACTTTTCTCACAGGGGTCAGTCTCCTGCTTGTTTCCATGGAATTGTTTTTTTATTTTTTTAATTGCTCAAAAAATGTTTTGAAAAATGCGCTCTTACTATAGTTTGGGGGTTGTCTCTCCACAGATCTGACCTGTAACTTGGCCTGGTTTTCTTGCTTTTCCTCCATGGACATAGATATACTAGTAGTTCAATGCCATGTTGTGAACATTTCAAGCTAAACCAATAACATCTCCATGGCGACAAGCAGACACCAGAAAAGTTACATAGTGCAACTTTAAGATGAGAAAAAGACCAAATTGATAAGACTGATAAAAATACAGATTGTTGTTTTTTTTTTAATTCAGTTCGAAGTTCACATTTGAAACGTGTTAAGACTGAAATATGAATGGCTAATACAAGAATGTAATAGGATTGGCAGTCCTTGCTATTTGAGACAGTCAGTAATTTTAACTGTAATTTTAATAAGATCTTTTGGCTCCAGACAGTTGGCAATAGGTGAATACTTGATAGATGTCATTTAAAATACTACATGTGCTAATATTTTAAAAGTACACAGTCCCATCTTGTACCTGTCAGGTTGAAAGACAGGCCCTGCAGCAGCGCAATCTGGGCCGTGTACTGAATCATTACATGAGTCACGCACTTCTAGGCTTGATTTTTCACTACGAGTTTCATTCTTTCACACACTCAAAAGTCCAAACCTCGAAAGCGAAAAGAAATTTTACTTTAATGTCGAGAAACAGAGACAGTGTGATCTAAAGTGAAACTACAGATTATGAGGCTCAGCGGTTTGAATGAAGAAAATAGTTACAGAGAGAGGCCAGTCACAACAATACTATTAGAGTACATCTGATATGGACTTGTGGAACAGATATCAATAATCAGTTTATTTTTAGGCTGATTCATAATAAACAATTATATAGTATAGTTACGTTTTTGCATGTTAAAGGGGACATTTTCTGTTAAATTGACTTTTATGAGCTACAAAACATATGTATGCTACAGTTCAAACGTCCCATTTACGGTATTTTTGGATCTATTTTATAATGTTGTTTCCTCATCAAAATCATCTGGAGTTATGTTTTGTTTCATTCACATGTTTGACACACAAATCTTGTATATTTAGGCTTAGAGTTCTTCTCTCAAACTGAAAACACTCTATTCCACCTTGTGATGTCATGTGGTAATACAGGAAGTGTGCCAAACGCCATACACATTCACTAGAACCAGTTGGATAATTTCAGCCCTAATTGCCAATCTGTACTGAACAAAAGGTAAAAGATGGCTGAAGCTGAAAACTACTGTTTCATGACATCACAAGGTGGAACAGAGCATTTTGAGCTTTGGAGATGTAAACACACTAATAAAGGGTTACTCAAACAATTTTAAAATCCATTTGTGTACAAATTGTGCTGTACAAATAACCTTGCCTTGCTTTGAGTTAGGAGGAATCTAACCTGCACTTTGGTCTGTAAAAGTCTCTATTCTGTGAGGAGAGGAAACAGTCACCCCCCCAATGGTGAGCCTATCTCAGGTGAAATCAAGGCTAAACAATTCAGGTCACAGCTTTCTCAGAATGGAGGAAGTGTCCCGGAGCAGAGCTTAAGGACTTCCACATGTCTCCTCCACTTTTGTCTCCTCTACTTTTGTCATGACACTGTTTCCAATGAAAGAAAGAAGAGTTATCCTGTTTCTCCACTGTGACAAACGCAGTCTTTCACTTTGGTGAGATCAGACTTGTGTTGTCAAAGAAATGTACCAACTAGGGCTGCACGATATATTATGGATACTTTGGAGGGGAGGGGGGGGGGGTCTGCATGCATTTCTATGGTGGAATGTTTAGCAGTTACCATGTTGAAACAATGCACACATTAGCAAACACTGCCAAATGCGTTTTAGATTATATGAAAACTAAAGAAAAATACAAAAGGGATTTAAACGCCACATTTTCAAGACCCTGTGATCAATTTGAGCATTCATGGTCCCGTTTAGGTGTTTGATTGTCAACAAAAATGTGAGAGACCAACTGAAAAACTGTTGCCAACTGTTGGCTAATGTAATTTTATGTGAGAGACATTTGTTTAACAGCACAAATCAGCTCACCTTTTGTAGTTCCAGCTAAATCAGGTTTTTCTGTTTTTTCTGGTTAAAACAAGCTCAGATTCAAGTCTAACCTGAATAACAGAGCTTCAGACAGAATAGTGCCTACAGTTAGCTTCACATCCCCAGGGAATGTTTATGACATCAGCTGCAAAGTATCAATAATGATCGCATTATGTTGTCATTTGTTGACATTCCAACAACCTGACAGGTAGATGCCCGGAACACCTCCTGAGGGAGGCAGGAACTCTTCACCCACCCGGAGAGGGCAAGCCACCTTTTTCCGGTCGAGAGCCATGGCCTCGGATTTGGAGGAGCTGATCCTCATCCCAGCCGCTTCACACTCGGCTGCAAACCGCCCCAGTGCAGGTTGGAGGTTCCGGTCCGATGAAGCCATCAGGACAACATCATCTGCAAACAGCAGAGATGAGATCCTGTGGTCCCCAAACCAGATCCCCTCCAGCCCCTGACTGCGCCTAGAAATTCTGTCCATAAATACAATGAACAGAACCGGTGACAAAGGGCAGCCCTGGCGGAGTCCAACATGCACCAGAAACAGGTCCGACTTACTGCCGGCAATGCGAACACAGCTCCTGCTCCGGTTGGAGGGACTATGTCTCTCGGCTGGCCTGGGAACGCCTTGGGGTCCCCCCGGAGGAGCTGGAGGAAGTGTCCAGGGTGAAGGAAGTCTGCGAGTCCCTGCTTAGACTGTTGCCCCTGCGACACGGCCCCGGATAAGAGGAAGAAAATGGATGGATATTCTTCTTTTTTGACATCAAAATCATCCCGCCCCAGTGATCAAATTCTTAAACCATTTTGACACTAATACTTTGAATATTACTGCCAATTTGAATACCATTCTCCCCCATAGTCTACAAACAACCTGGACTATACACAGGCATCACAAAATCACCCACACCACTGTCTTACTATAAACATTTTAAAGTAATTATAATAAGCCAAAAGGACTGCTTTAAGATTAAATACAAGCAATAAGATCCACAAATTGTATAAAATTAAACTATTAAAATTTTGTACCACCATTCTCACCAGAATCTATGGAACACACTGGAATGTCACATAGTAAAGAACCATATAACATAATATATTAAAATGACCATTATTTTGTATTGATAATGCGTGTGTTCAATAATCATGGTCCAACTCATTTTCAGTGACTAGATAAGGTACCCCATGATCTGGATCTAAGCATTGTGTTTATGGACGACTGGTCCAGAGAGAAACTCGATCCTCAGTGTAACGCAAACACAAGCGTGAAATTCAAACATGTGGGAAAGATCAGGCAAATGGAGGAAACACATGGTACGGACACAGCTGGGACAGAGGGATCAGAGCCACAGAGACACGCTCCATAAAGACACAGCAGTTCAGAAATTACACCAGACAACTGCAAATGAACAAATATGTTTGAGCTGAAAGAAATAAACGTGATCAAAGCGAATGAATGGATGCAATTAGCAACGCGCAAGGGCTGCCATGTTTTAAAGGTGCATTGTGTAACAGGGTATGCAACCTTTTTTCATCTTTAGGGAGATGTTATTTCTTTGCTTGGTATGTTCCACAGTATGGTTTCATTAGAGGTTGTTCAGAAATACCTTTAAGACCATGCATTCTTGTGTGAGCAGGCCCACCTCTCCACTGAACTGATCTGTACCTTGGCCTGTGGGTCTCCATGAAGATAGAAACTTTAATGCTGTACTGTGAAACATTCCAAGCTGAACAGTTAAGTACATCTGTATGGACACTAGCATGTGGCGTACCCTCCCCAAGAAAATTTACGCCGTGCACCTTTAAGGAATAAAATATTCTGATCCTATTCTGCATAAAAACGGCTAACCCTGTAGTTTAGATCTGTACAAACTGAAATGTGATTCTCGTATTAGTTGCCAATTCATATTTCAATCTTTTTATACATTTTTCTGAATGCGTCACAGAATTTTTCCCAAATCGTTCAGCCCTATGTGGTACCTTGTGAAAGCTCTCAGCTAATCTGGCAACAACATCGGAGCAGGCTTTTACCAAATCCAGTTGAAATCTGATTTTGCAGAGTCCATGACTAAAGGTCCTGTGGTCACAATGCATTTCTGTCATTTTTATCTTTGGCCTAACAGCCGCCTTTAAAATAAGTCATCTGGAAATGTGTGAAAAGTATCAGAGTTTTGGCAGCTCCAAATCCAACAAAGAAACTCAAATAACAGAGGATGAAAAAGACCAGAACAACATAGTTTCCACCAAGTTCATATTTGCTACTTTTCACTATTATAATTGGCTGCTTTTTAAACACCGCCCCTCTTTTTGCTTTTTGCTTTCCTTCAATATTGGCCAAGTAATGACTAGGGTTGAACGATTTTGGCAAAAAATGTGTTTTTCCAACAAACATTGCGATAAGATTTGAGATTTATGATTTAATAGTTGGATTCTGTGCAGAGTTCATATTTGCTACTTCTCACCATTTTAGACGCTCAGTTTTCTTCCTCCAATATACTAACAGTTTTGTTTTTTGTTTTTCTTTTTTGTTTTAATAGGGAGAGCGCATGTTAAAGGTCCCATATTATTAAATTTTCTAATCTGTTATAATGTTGTTTCCTCATCAAAAACATACCCAGAGTTGTGTTTTGTTTCATTCACACATGTTTGAGTAACACTTTATTATTAGTCTGTCTACATCTCAAACCCTGCATAATTAGACTCAGTTCTCTTCTCAAACAGAAAACACAGTGTTCAGCCCTGGAATTGCCTGTTTCTACTAAACAAAAAATAAATGGTAGTTGTTAACTTGAAAACTACTAGTTCATGACATCACAAGGTGGAACAGAGCATTTTGAGCTCTGGAGATGTAGACAGATAATAATAAACGATGACTCAAACAGGTGTGACCGAAACAAAACACAACACCAGGTATGTTTTTGGGGTGGTAACAACATTATAACATGGCTTAAACGTATGAAAAGTAAATTTTAGAACCTTTAATGAGCAACTGTGTAAATATGCTAACTCCCATCTGTTTTCAATTGGCAGGTGAAACAGAAGACAATTACAAAATCATACAGTTTAACATGCAGTTTGAAAGTGGACAGTGTTTGACTTAATATAATTAGTTCCTTTGGCAGACAGCACAGTCTGTCCACAAAGGCTAATTTCCTACACAAATATCCTGTCATATTCTGATAAAAACTGCTAACCCTGTAGTTTAGATCTGTATAAACATGTTCTGAAATACATGTGATTCTTGTATCAGTTTGTCAGTTCATATTTCAAATTGTCTGGACGTGTTTAAAATGTAAACTTTGAACAGAATCTTATTATTACAACAAATCTAATCACAATCACAATGCTTGTCAGCCCGAGTTTGCAGCCAGAAAAAACAGCTGTACAAGAAGTTATGACAAAAAATTTCAAAATAGCTCTCAGCCTTTCACAACAGCACTGGTCTTTTGTGGTTCTTGTATTAGTTTGTTAGTGTTCATATTGTACTTTTTCTGTTTAAAGTGCACCAGAACCTATTATTACAACATAAATCGCAAGTCTAATCTCAATTTTGTGAAGAAAAAAAAAAAAACGCAATTTGATATTTTGTCCAAAATTGTTCAGCCTGAGTTTGCAGTGAGAAAATACAACTGTACAAATTCATGAAGTAAATATAGAAGATAAACAATAATACTGCAACCAAACCATAAAGCAGAATTATCCCCCCCAAAAAATTCTAAGTCTACAGTATTGTTAAAAAATATGAGCTGATATAAATAAATAACAGAATGCAACTCTTAATAGTAAGTTTATGTCTATAAGGAGTCATAGCCAAGTTCATAATTCAGCCTTCTACAGCTCAAATCTCATTGTAGTACAGAAAAACAAATAACATTTTTCCCACGAGTACAAGAAAAAGTACTCAGAATAAATAGTGACCCCCTAAAACTATTGTTCCATCTGTTATTTATTGAACTGTAAGTCGTTACAGTAATTGTCGTGACAGGCCTAGTCTGTATAAAACAGCAGATCAAAGCACTGTGCTAATATTATGCATTAGGGATATTTTAGTAATACTGATCTATGGGTAGTACCGGCTGATATTTCAAAATAACTCTCTGCTTTTCAGACGAGCATCAGTCTTTTGTGATTCTTTAATTAGTTTGTCAGTGTTCATATTTTAGTCTTCTGCACCTGCTTAAAATGTAATAAAATATTCTGGTCAAACTGCACAACATAAATCACAAATCTAATGTCAATCTTGCAATGCTTGTCACAAAAATTGCAAATGGACTTTTTTTTTCAAAATCGTTCAAAATAATGTGTTAATATTATGCATTGGCGATATTTTAGTAATACTGGTCTATGGGTGGTACTGGCTGACATTTCAAAATAGATCTGAGCCTTTCACACCAGCGTCAGTCTTTTGTGGCTTCCTCTTAATGTTGGGTACTGTGACAGTAGTACAGAGCACAGCAGCACATGTGAGAGTTTGTGTGAATGGCCTGTCCACAGCTCGCCTTCCTTTTAAGGTCATTCTCAGGGCCTCAGAGCTTAGCCAAAATTCCACTCACAGATACACATGCTCAGAGAATACTGGGGAAAGATGGCATTTCTAGCTAAAGCAATCAGACTTCTCACAAACGCTGCCAATAAAGCTGTGTCTAACAAGCTCTTTATCCTACGATATCTGCAGCACACAGGCAGCTGCTCCATTTAAAAGGCTCCAAGTGAAAATGTAAACACACAGATCTGAACAATGATTTATTCTGTCAGTATGAGGCAAAGGCACTTTCCTTATTCTATTCTACAACACTAAATGTGCCCTACAAAGAGGCTGGATTTTGTCAGCCATTAGTTCTGTTGGGCAGAAGTGGCAATCAGATTAACCAGTCAGGAATAGGCATGGTTTGCTCTGTATTAAAACAAAGATGGCAACTGAAACTGAACATTACTACACTATAACACACATTGTACTATATTTATGTACTAAACTTGCAGACTTACATACAAAATGCGTTCATTTTTATCTAGAGCAAATCAGCCACTCAGCTTAAATGCAACTTGATCCAGAGCAGGGGGCATGAAGTGAACTTTATAGTGTAAAATGTTGCAGCAAGTGCTTCATTTATGAATGAGTTCAGTCCCAGTATAATTCACATGTTATGCTCCTCAACAGTGAGTCTATGACGACCGTAACCATGGCAGCTCAGAGCTCAGCCTGATGACAGGTTTGTGCCTCATGTGACCACAGCTGGTCACATCTGGACCAAACCCAGAGTTTTAGTGAGAAAAAGCACAGACTCAAACACAACTCAGTCTCTCTGTGTTAAAACACTATTAAAACATCCTTAAAGCACATTTGAGCACATAGCCACAGGCTCAATCATAGAGGTAACAAACAGGAAACTGTGTAGGAGGTGTATTCACTTTAGAGTGAAGGAAAATGTAATGCGGCCACATCTTTTTTAAACGACACAGAGGCAAAATATGATTAACGAGACATAACCACACCATAAACTAGGGTTAATCAGACATCTGAATTCTGTTATCTCCTAAAACTAGGTTAAAGGTAAAAATTATCAATGATGCGCACCGTACAAAATGTGCCAACACACCTTCAGAAGTTAAGCAAATTAAAGTGGCACATAATGTCGGGCGCAGACTGGTGCCAGTGCGGAGGGAAAACCCCTGAGACTCAAACCACTGGAAACAGGAAATGACTGTGCCAATGTGTACTGTATCGTCTTTATGAGATACATGTGTTTATGACACAGCAACAACAAGCGCAATATTAAAGTACTTAACTGCCCTAAACTCAATAATCCACAGCCTCAGCATAACAAACCATAGCACAGGTTCAAACAACATAAAAAGACTTCTGCCAGTCCTTACCTTGGGTGGATCATAGAGCTCCAGCTGGTACCTCTCCCCCGCACCTCGGCCTCTTTGCGTGTCCCTGACCCTCCTGACCAGCAGGCGGCAGCGTTGCCATTGAGGCTGAGAGTCTGAGATGGTGTCGTCCACCTGCAGGTAGCGGAGCAGATCCTCTTTACAGCAGCTGCCAAGCTCCGCCCCCCTGCGCCGCATGCTGCCAGGGCGAAGTCGCCGGAAACGATCCAGGAAGTGAGACGCCATACCTGCTGTGGGGCATGACGAGGGGGTGAGCAGCGGCACGTCAGAGCCAGCAGAAGAAGAGGATGACACTGGCTCAGCCCTGTCCACATGGTGGCGCTGTGGAGCTGGAGGGCTTTTCTGAAGCAGACGGCGGACGGTCTGTCGGATCTGACTGACAGAGAAGTGTGTGACATCAGCATGCACTGGGGTCGAGTCGGACGAGTGCCTTTGCGACACCGGAGCTCGCTGCGAGCCCGGGAGGTCTTCGTTACTACGGCTACAAACACCAGTTCTGAACACCACAGGGTTTCCTGCTGAACATCGAAGGGGCACCTCCTGCTCAGGGCTTACCACCACTGGCTCTGCTTTTTGAGACACAACAGTAAAGAGAGCAGCTCCAGGCCTCTGGGGGGCAGCCTGGCGGTAGTCCTGGGCCTCAGACAGGTGCAGGGCATTGGGGGAGTTGGGGGCGTGGGGGCAGGTGCTGTGGTTGGTCTGAGCGTCCTTCTCCACCTCGCAGCAGAAGTACTGCTGGAACAGGTCGGAGAACTGTTTGGAGAAGGTTTCCGGGGGCAACACGTCATGGCGCTCCTGGGCAAAGCTGCGGTAGTGTCCTGCGAGCTGTCGGGCCGTGGCGATGGCATGGAGCTCACAGAACTCCCTCCAGCCTCCTCCTGCGGTGCTGCTGCGGTGGCCTGGATGAATAGTGTTACCATTCATTGCAGTAACCACAACTGCTGAGGAGCACTGCAACAGAAACAACAGAAAAACAAGGTTTCAGTATAAGTGAGCAATGAGAAAAGACATGGAAACAAATACAGGCAAATCAACAAAGTGTGAGCGTATTCTTAAACATTTACAACCAGATTACACAGACCTGAAAAAATCATCATCATGGGAGCAGTACATTACAATGTACTAAAGAAGAGGTCCTTTTAGAAATGAATGAAGCAGAGCGTGAATGAGCTGCAATTTGAGGAACTGCGCTGAGACAGTTTTTCAATAACCACTCTGCAGTCTCCCTGTGTCACCATGTGACACCTCCGCGGCCTTCTGCTTTTTAATACACCAACCAAACAATTAACAACAATACAGCAGTATAACTGGGAAAATGTACAGTGTGAGCGAGTGCATGTTTGGAACTATGGAAATCATTTAAAACATTAAAGGTCCTGAACCTGATTTTATTCCCATGTATATGAGCAAAATTTGTCTTGCCCTAAGACAAATAGACATATTGTAAAGAGATATACTGTATAAGTAGTCTGCATTTAATTATAAAACATTTAATTGTCAAATAATCAGGAAGTGTGTGTGTTAGCATGCTAGTTGTTGTGTGTTTTACTGTAAGCGCCCTCTGCTTGTGCTCTGGGTGGCAGGGGGGTGAGGGCCGATCATTATGGCCTACGGTTTTATTTTATATTGTAATCAACATATTTGTTTGTATTGTGATTTTAATGTGTTTTTCTTGATCTATAAAGCATTTTATATAATGGTTTGTATAAATTGTGCTCTACAAATCAAGTTGACTTGATTGCCTATATATTATACATTTTATGCAACCCAAACAAAATAAATCTAAATCTGTTTGTAATGAGGAAACATTAAAACATAGATAAAAAAATAGCTAATATGGGTCCTTTAAGTTGAGATCATAGGCTCAGCATATGTTAAAAGGACCCAGTGGGAACTAATGCGCCACAAACATTATCTATAGAAGTCACGAGGAAGACTTCCCGTTATTAACCATATGCCAATTCAAAGTACGGGGGGGGGAGTCTTTTGTTTACAGTGTTAAGACTATAATGGCCGTCTTTGCATGTATGTAGCTCCTTGCAAACATGCCTATAGTACATACCAGGGTCTTGAGTGAGAAAGAGGGCCATTCTACACAGAGGCACAGTGCAGATGCATCCGTGCAGATGCTGTGGGGGCAGTCATATCCAAAAGATCACAGTAAACCACAAGTAATCGCGGGATCCTTGTTGTGGTCAGGCTAACATGGCTTCGCTACGTTTACTTCAATAAGCCCTGAAAAAGTTTAAAGTTATTGTTACGAATGCATAATTATTCACAATTATTCAGGCCGAAGTCAATGAACGTCAATGGAAGGCGTGCAAAACTTGGCACTTTGAAATATTGCGTCACTAAAAAGTTCCAGGATGTCACAACAACCCCTTCCTTTCCTGTAGATTTGGAGCATGCTCAGTGCGCGCCGAAGCCCACCGCCCCCCGCCCGGCCCCCCCAGACTGTGTTTCTATCAGCCGGGCCCCAGCCATGACTCAGCACACACACAGAGCACACTATAAAGACACTTCCTCCATCTATCTCTCCAGAGGCTTGGTCCACACAGTTCCCAGGCTTCTCTCCCTTTTCAAGTCTGCTGTGGCTGGAATGAAGATCTCCAGATGTGAATGTCGAATTGGTGTTGACGTTATTTTTACTTCATCTCAGGGTCTAAACAGGGTCACCCGCAGAAAAACAGAAATACGGATAATATGCAACTTCGGTAAAGTTCAGTTTTGTGCAAACTCTCTGACGTCAAACATTACTTTTTCTAATGCAAGACAAAATGGAAGACGTTGAGCTAGAAGTTAGCAATATAAAGTGTGGAAATGTACTTATGACTGCTTATACTAGGGCTGGCATATGGGTTTTCCCCTCATATTGATCACTGTTGGTTATCAAATAAATGTGGATTTCGGTAGTGATTTCATGAAGATCAACAACACTTTTAATGAGAGAAATTTAACACAAAAAAGTCTGAAAAGTCTGAATCTGCTCCAACCTACATGCATTTACTGACAGAGGATTGGCTTTTAGTAGTAGTTCACTTTGTGTGGCAAAATGAATGATAATATACATCATTAAATAAACTTGAAGAGCACAAATAGATAAAAATTCTGTTTTATTAATGATTAATTCTTTACTGAAATTCATTTGTAGACACGGTTTACTGCTACTAGGATTATTCATGGGATTCAGAAAAATTAGCTGCAGTAGCAATTGACAATTCAAATCAAAATACCCCGTCTTTTGAATGGTGGAACGTCCTCAAAATGTTGCATAAAACAGGAAGTCAAAAGTCATGAATAAGACCCTGAAGTTTTGTTCATGTAAAATTGCACTTCTCTCTGCACTCCCCCCTCACACACATTATAGGGTCTTATACCACTGTTGAATGCACTGAGACTAGTCAACATTTCCTTGCACAAAAGCCGAACTGTTGACCAGTAATAACGCACACAAGTGAAATATTTTGCATGCAGTACTTTTTGTAGTTGTTAGAGCCATGTAAGCCTGCAAAAGCCTACCTTCCCTCATATCTTTTCCTGGGTGCAGTCTAGTAATTGTAATAAACTAAGAGAGGAAACAGGATGTGTGAAGGACACGTGAAAGATCTTGTCGGACAAAACCTCATGACTTGAATCAGTTGTGATCTTGACCACAGCACATAAGCCAGGGGTTTATGTTGTATTTATATTTAACCAACAAGTGTACTATGTTTCTATGGGCGATATGCAAAAAAAAACCTGCAACAGTTTATTGACTAATAGTAACTAGCTCATAATAAAATATAGTTAGTCGAATTTTGATATCTGCAATTGCTTTAAGGCCTATACAGACTCTAAAACACATAGCTATTTCATGACAAAAACGGCAAAATTATTACAAGAAAATGTCAATCAACAATACACTTTATTTGTTAATATTCTCTTTCTGAAATCCTGATAAGCCTGTTAGGATAATTATTGTATTGACTTAACATTTAATTAATACATTTTTGTACAATATATTTTAAGGTTCAGAATTTATCGTGCGTACATTTTGTTTGCAATAGTCAGAAGGTTTTTGCTCTTTTTTATGTAATAAGGCATGATTTGAGCACCTCCGAATGCCCTTTAATGATTGCATATATTTAAAATGGTTGACTGGGATTATCCTGCTCTGTTGTTATTGTGTTAGTATTTTAAAAATGTTTCAGTATTATTGTTAACTGTGATCATTGACTGGTAAACTACTAAAATTATCATTAGTTGCAGCTCTAAAGTTCACAGTTCATTTGCAGTTGGTTAAATCTACCTGTCAATCACTCAGCGCATCGCTGAGGCTGAACCATTGACACTTTGCAGTTAATGTCATCAATATTTCCCGGGGCTGTGATGCTAACTGAATATAATCTGTATATCTGACCAGAAAGAGCTGATTTGTTTGCAAGTTGAGATGAGATTATTTGTGTGTTTAAACATGTCTCTCGCACATAAAATTACCATCATAAGATAGCTAGCATTTGCTGACAGTTTTTCCAGTTAGTCACTCTCACCTTTTTGTTGAAAATCAAACACCTAAACAGTATTGTATTTATCACAGGCTCCTAAAAATGTATCCATGTTGTATTTTTTCTTAAAACTTTTTTGACAGTGTTTGCTAATGTGTGCATTGTGTCACCATGGTAACCACTGAACATTCCACCATAAAGAAACATGTAAAACACCTCGCTGCAAAGTATCGATTGGATTAGCCCTAGTCCAGAGCTTCACAACAAAAGGCCTGGACACACAAAGGCTTTTACAGCAGTTATCAGTGCAGTGTAGGGAGGCCCTATTTATATCTCTGAGCCGATATCAGCTCACACAACACTCTCCAAGTACCACATGGGAACAGCGTGTGTCAGATCTGAGGGACGAGACTTTCAGGTCAAACTCTGCAGTTCACACGTTACATCATACTAGCGCTGTATTTGACTAAAGAAATTCTTGGTCAACCTAAAGTGCTAAACTCCTCTAATTGTACACAAGTTAATATTTGACAAATAACAATGCTACAATATTTATTCACTGAAATTATGTTTAAAGAATCTGAAAAAATATATATTTTTCAACTTTTCTTCACAAATTGCTTCTTGATTTGTGATGTGTGAACTATTTATATTTACAACAGGTATTATCCCACCAAGTTAAATCAAAAATAGAGAATAATCAAAAACATACCAAGTCATATGCACTTTAAAATCCACAGGTTAATACTGATACACTACTAGATCCTTTTAAACCGCTTGCAGAGGTTCAAAGTTAGTCCCTGCTTACCTAGGCATAGCATCCTAATTATTCACCACGATGAGTTTATAAAAGTGCATTTCACAACTAGCATGCCAACAGCTCACTTCCTGACACCTGGAGGCTTTATAATTAGATGCAGAGGGCACACATTTCCACCTTAAGAGCTTCACTTTGCTTTCATTTTTCTGTTGCCGTCATCTGAATACAGTGCATCCTTATATTCCCCAAAAACAATTTGCAGGTCTGAACTATTTGGGAAAAATATCTAATGCAATTTTCTGACCAGTTAAATGTATTCAGGAAAATTGACAAAAAGACTGAAATACGAACAAACCGTGACAAACTGTGATTTTGACTGCAGCCCTATTGGTTGCATTCTAAAAATATTGTAATATCGACTGATACTGGTCTGAAACCCAGTGGAGGCCATGCACTATCAAAAAGAGCCACTGCAGCTCAAAGTGAAATACGAGGTGTGTGAAGAATAGACCAGAGCCGGACCTGAGCACTTGGCACCACGGTGTGATAAAAGCATCTCTCTGTAAGAAAATGTGAAACTTGTTGCTCTGGGTGGCCCTATACCCTGTGGTGCTCTCCTGTAAGAAATGCCAGATGGTAAAAAAGCTGTTTTAAAACAAGCAAAATCTAGTTTGTTAAAGAACTCAGGAAACCCGCCATGTTTGAAGTATGTAGTAGCAGGGCGTTTTGCACTGCTACTACGTGTTTGAAGTAGCAGTGCAAAATGCCCAAAGAGATAAATCAGCAAAAATTATGTAAAAATAATAATAAAAAAAAAAAGAGCTGTGGAACAAACCAATAAGATGCTGAGTAAACAAATACATTTTAACACTTTGAGTTTCAGTTTCAGGCATGATTCCTTTCTGATTTGACGGATTTGGCATGGCAACGGTCTTCTGTTGTTATAGTAATAACACAATTCTAATCAAAATATTATAACTTTTGAACGGGTAAAGGTCCTCCAAAAATGCTTCAAATCAGGAAGGAATCATTGCCTAACCCACTGTGTTTTTAAACTCCATATCCCTTCACTAGAATTTTTTGGATCATTTCAGCCCTGGAATTGTTAAGCTCTACTGAACTAAAGGTGAAAGGAGCTTGACTTAACTTGAAAACTTCATCTTCATGACATCACAAGGTGGAACAGAGCATTCTGAGCTTTGGAGACTTATAATCCAGAATTACTCAAACATGTGTGAATAAAACAAAACACAACTCCAGGTATGTTTCTCATATAAACAACCAAGTTTTTATGAATAGTTTTAGAAAATATTTTGGGTTGAATATTACTTTATATTGTATAATCACATATAATCACATTTGTTCTGTTCCTTATTTTAAAATCAATTTTAACATAATTTCATAACATGGGATATGGTTGTTTCTCTGATAACAAAATTAAGGTAAAAAAAAAAAAATGGACTAACTATTTCGTACAGAGCAATAGAGAATATAAAATATAAAATAAAATAAGAGCTACCTGATGTTGTAAATATGTTAATATTTATTGTGATTTTATTTTTTATTTACTTATTGTTCTGAGTGTTTGCACAATTTTTCACAACTTTTTGCACTATACTGTCCCCTGACTGTGAGCTTCTGTCACGAGTGAATTTCTCCTCTGTGAGATCAATAAAGTCTTATCTTATCTTATCTTATCTTATCTTAGAATAGCTGTTTTAGAAGATAAGCAAAATTTGAAATTATCAAATATTTATCAAGATGAAATACAAGAAATTCTGATAAAACTTGCAGAGTACTCTTTCCAAAGAAGTGACATTTGTATTTTTTTTTTTTTTTTTTTTTTTTTTTGACATTTGTATATTTTCAAGTTATAACAGAACCCTGTTTTTTTTTTTTTTCCGGTTTTGATTTCCTGTGAAAGCCCTTCTAGGGATGGGCACTGCAAATTAGCCTTGGCTGTACATGTTGTAGTATGTTACACGTCTAATGTACTTGTGTCTATCAAAGAAATAAATAAAATAAAAAATTCTGCACTCTTGTGGTAAATTTTGCACTCACATTTGTGTGATACTTGAACATTTACAATCCCTTTTTTGCACATTTACGATGGATTGCAAAATATTATCTGATTATTATGTTAAGAATAATCTCAAAAAGACAAATAAGTCTTTCTATTTAGTGGAGGAACAGAGATTTATCTTAAGGAATACCAACATAAAAATGTAAGTGGTAGAAAAAAAAAAAAAGAAAAAAAAAGTACGAGGCACTGTGATATGCAAAAAAAAAAAAAAATTCTTCATTAAGCACTCATGTTATCTCCTGTATTGATTATCTTTCTTTTCAATATTTATTAATATAAAGCTTCATATTCCAGTGACCTGTTTATTGCCCGGTCTGCATCAGCAGAAATCACCCGGATCCAATCTAAGGCTCGAGCCTCACTTAGTCTGCAAAGCATCAAAGCTCCAGTGAAGACTTCAAACGCTCCAGAGGCCTTATGGGAAAAAAGAAATACTGGAAAATAAACCAATTACACAAAAACGGACCAACATGTGCATGGCAGAGGCTGGGATGAAAAACAGATTTGGTTTCCACCTTTGAATTTTCAGTGTCTGAATCACTGAATGAATCAGTCACATTTGCAAAGCAGAGTGGAGCAAGAGAGTGTCAGTAAAATACACAGAGTATTAAGAGGCATTATTGTGATATTAGACTATATTTTAGATGGGTTAAAGGTCCTATATTACACAAAATTGACTCTTGTGACCTTATAGCGTTAGCATGTTGTTACCTCATCAAAAACATACTCCGAGTTGTGTTTTGTTTCATTCACTCACGTTTGAGTAATCCTTACGTCTGTTTACGTCTCCAAAGGTCAAAATGCTCTTTTTTGTGATGTCATGAAGCTGTAGTTTTCAAGTTAACAGCCACCTTTGGTTTAGTAGAGATTGGCAATTCCAGGGCTAAAATTATCCAAACAATTCTGATGAAGGTGTATGGAGTTTAAAACACATTTTGTTTTACCACATGACATTACAAGGTGTTGTCTATTTGAGAGAAGAACTCTAAATGTGCAAGATTTCATGTTAAACATGTGTGAATGAACCAAAACACAAGTCCAGGTGTGTTTTTGATGAAGTAACATTATAACATAGGTCAGAAAATAGCATAAAGTTCTGATGCTCTGTATATACTTGACTATTTTTATTTTTATTATATATCTTAATCTTTTTGCATGCTCTTACTTTATTCAAATAGTGATACTTTATTATTATTATCCTTTCTAACTGTGATATCTCTACTTGTATTATTATTATTGTTATTATTATTATTATTATTATTATTATTCAGTGTTCTATGTTGCACCTTATCACCAAAGCAAGTTCCTAGTCTGTGAATTGTGTTCGCTGACAATGGCAATAAAAGCTTTTCTGATTCTGATTCTGATTCTAAAGTGCATTATGTAACTTTTCTAGCTGAGGGCCCTCCACCTGATTGTCTTATAAATGTGATTTCTTTGCTTGCAAGGTTCAACAGTATGACATTCAGGTAATATGTTGGAAAAAAAAAAAAATGAAATAAGAGATAGACAAGTTTAATGCCATACTCTGGAATATCTCCATGGAAACAAGCAGGTGGCAGACATTCTGTCAGAAAACGTGAATAGTGCATCTTTATAACATCAAGACCAATACTAGGTTAAATCGACAATAACATTATACTTTGTGCATATTGATGGTTTGCAGTGACTTCACACTAGGGGTGTTCAGCAGTTACCATGGTAACACAGTGCACACATGAGCAAACACAGACAAGTTTTAAGATCTGAAAACTGAATAAAAACCACAAAACAGATTTAAACAATAGATTTTCAGGACTCTGATCAATAGGAGTGTTCATGGTCCTGTTTAGCTAACTTGTGACTGTAATTTTATTTGTGAGAGAATTATTTAACAGCACAAATCATCTGTTGTCAGTTCTTTCTGGTCAGATTGTGTTAAAATAAAGCGCAGATGAAGTCTGACTTCAGTAACAGAGCTTCTAACAGAGTAGTGCTTTCAGTTAGCGTCACACCCCCAGGAAATATTGATGACATCAGCTGCAAAGTATCAATATGTAACAGTAGATGTCTCAGTCAAGTACAACATAAAAATTAAACTTAAATTAAAGAAATAGTGCAATAACATCAAGAGCTATGGAGGGAATATATGCCCATCTATGGTTTGGGAATGCCGTAGGGTCTCCCCGAAGGAGCTGGAGGAAGTGGCTGGGGTAAGGGAAGTCAGAGAGTTTGTGCTTAGACACCTTCATCCCAGATAAAGTGGTTATAAGTTACATTTCATATATTAAACACAGCTTCAAACAACAATTTTGATATATTACTAGACAGATGTATTACCAACCGACAGAACAGAGCATGGAAAAGTTAACAGTATCCGAACAGAGAGGGGCTGTGAGTGGAGCAATAATAACAAAGCGGGCAGGAAATGAAAAACGCCAAGAAAAAGTAGATTACAGACGGTGCCCATTTGTGGTGGAGGGCAGCCCAGGTGGCACTGGTCGCCATGGCAACAGGGTTAAAAGGGGGTCTCGCCATTGACAGGAAACCCAGCCCTCCGTCTCACAATAGAGAGTTGCGTCATAGTCCATGAGGAGGAGAACGATTTTCAACAAGAGTAACTCAAAATACACTGCATGACCCAAAAAAAGGCATTTCAGCATATAATGCAACAAATATAGTTTTGTGTTGCCCTTTTCTTCTACTTTTACATTTTTTACAACTGAAATTAAACAAAGATAAGATAAGAAACACTAATGGTAGATAGGGGTGTGGAAAAAATTTTAAATATCGATATATATCATAACTAAACGATACTAAAATCGGTGATACAGTATCGATATAGTGGGCTGCTGTATCGGCAAGAGTATTTTTTGGTATTTTTAAATATATTTTTTGTGATTGCAATACAATTTTGTTGCTTAATTAGAGGAAGTTTATATCACAGAGTATTATTTGCAATATATCGATCATCACATGTATCGCCATGTTTTAAAAATATTGTGTATTGCATCGAATAGTGAGGGACCCAGTGATTCTCAGCCCTAATGGTAGATAGGGGAGCTGATTATTCACAATTTAAGCAAAATCCAAATTTGAATGGTTGAATTATCAAATAGGAACGGTTGTACTGATAAATAACTATGTTCTTTAAAAACAACACGCTGTCTTATATCCAATTATGTAACACTGTAGTTTAGATACCTACAAATATGTTCTCAAATGTATGCGATTCTCGTATTTGTTTATCAGTTCAGTCTTTTCTGAAATTATGCTTCAGGACATGTTTCAAAGATACACTGGGAACTGAATACGACCCACAGCATAAGGGACTGTAGAGTTGCTTTCTGTTAAGATGTCCTCGCAGTGAAAGGAGCTAAACTTTGGAACACTTTACCTGCTCACATACAGACTGCAAATCTTTAAAGGTCCTATATTACGCAAAATTGACTCTTTTAGTCATGTTGGAATCTTGTTACCTCCTTAAAAACATACCTGGAGTTGTGTTTTGTCTCATTCACATATGTTTGAGTAATTGTTTATAATTAGACAGTCTGCATCTCCAAAGCTCAAAATGCTCTGTCATGAAGTGGTAGTTTTCAAATTAACAACTACCTTTGACCTTTTGTTCAGTAGAGACTGGCAATTCCAGTTTTCAGATCTGAAATCATCCAAATTCTAGTGAAGGTGTATGAGTTTAAAACCACAGTGGAGCACTTCCTGTATTACCCCATGACATCACAAGGTGGAACAGAGTGTTTTCAGTTCGTGTGAAGAAATCAGCCTAAACATGCAAGGTTAGTGTGTTACCCAAGATAAATATTGAGCCTCTAAATATATTGCTCCAACTTTCATATATCGAACGATAAGTCGATATAGTAATTATCGTAACAGGTCTAAACTCAGGAGATGATAAAATCTAAGTTCAGTTTTGTCAATTGATTTAGGAAGTAGCTGAGACGTCTTATCTTCTCAGCTGACCTGTACAGCATCATGTGAGTTTCTTGAGTGAGTTTGCGTGAGTTTCTTTGACTGTTTTACACTGAGTTGAACTTGGGGCATTTACAGTACAGTCACCAGAGCCTGAAAGCTACAAGTGTGATTGATGGACTACATTAAAGTGGAGCGTTACACAAGGAAGACTGCGCTGAGGGCGAAGGACAGGCCCGGGTCTTTGATAATGAGAGCGGATGAAAGAGAGATGCGCACGGCTTACATAATTCAAGAACATATTGTGAAGAGGAAGCGGCCGTGAAACATGAGATAACCTTAGCCTCACTTCCCATTGGCCGCAGAGCGCATCAGCTGACTCACAGGAGAAGAGAGAATTCTGCGCTCACAACAGATACCGAACAGAAACCAGCCTAAGAAACCCTGTTAAATAAGTGTTAAGGTTGTGCAAGTCTAAATATTTTAATCGTGAATATAATTTAGGGCTAGTTATCAACAATATCGATACTTTGCAGCTTGTGTCATCAACATTTCCTGAGGGTGTGAAGCTAACTGAGCACTGTTGTGTCTGAAGCTCTGTTACTCAAGTTAGACTTTAATATGAGCTTTGTTTTAACACACTGTGACCAGAAAGAGTCAATTGAAACTACAGCAGGTTCTCATATAGCACTAGAGTCACAAGATAGCATTAGCCAACAGTTTTTCCACTTACTCGCCCTCACCATTTTTGTTGAACAGGACCATGAACGCTCGTATTGATTACAGGCTCTCGAAAATATGTGTGTTTAAATCCATTTTGGTTTTGTTTTTTTTTCTTGAGGTTTCAGACAGTCTTAAAACTGTTTTGACAGGGTTTGCTAATGTGTGCATTGTGTCACCATGGTAACTCCTAAACTTTCCACAATTAGAGATACATGTAGAACATCCCCAGTGTGATGTCACTGCAGATGATCAATGATATAAAAACTATAATAGGGATCTGTGCCTGATAACGTATCTGGCAATTGGATCGTCATTCAGTGCTTCAAGACGTCAAATAGACTGTATAAAATGGACTTTTATGAACTGTTAAATAGTTTTCCCTTTACCCACTCTAACTTGTGTATAGAGTGATTCATGCATGTTTGAGTAATCTTTATTCTCCTGCATTCAAGATGCCATTCCTGAGAAAAATCCCTGTTTCCCCCTTGCACACACACATGCTCACTATTCTGTACTTACTTCATTCTCTGATTTTTAACACACATAGGATTCAGTTGAGTCGGAGGGCCGTCAGCATGGCTCTGCACTGCGACCCGGTGGACTTGTTATTAAGCAGACAAAAGCATAATATGTCTTCTTTAAAATAAATGTAATAAGTTGGAAGGATTTAAAGAGCCCATGTTACGCTATTATCTGATCCAAAAACATATCCGGAGTGTTTAACGTGTGTTTCATTCTCGCATCTTAAACACACAAACCCTGCATATTTCGGCTCTTCTCTCAAACTGAAAACAGTCTGTTCCACCTTCTGATGTCATGTAGTAATAGTACATGAAGGAACAGGAAGTGCTCCACTGTGTTTATAAACCCTATACACCGTCAGTAGATTCATTTGGATGATTTCAGCTCTGGAATTGCCACTCACTACTGAACTAAACTACCACTACATGACATCACAAGGTGGAATAGATAATTTGGTGATGCAGACAGACTAATAATAAAGGATTACTCAAACATGTGTGAATGAAACAAAACACAACTCGTGGTATGTTTTTGATGAGGAAACATTTTTCTAATATGGCTTAAATCTCACAAGGGTCAATTTTGTGTAATACAGGACCTTTAAACTGTAAACAAACAGAAGACGTTTTCTATTCCCTGCTGTTTTTCCTGCACTGTTGCCTCTTGCCTTTTTCTTGTTTTCTCATGAACATTGAATAAAAGGGCTAATGCTGCAAAGGGCCCATTTAATGATGATGTTTGGCAGTCAGTGTTCTGTTCATGTGACTGCGCTGTTCCTCTGTTAGGGGGTTTGTTTGGGTCACAGTAGTTCCTATCTCGGCCCTGCATTCCCACAACAATGCATGCTTCTCCACTACACAATGCTGCTATTCTTAAAACGCATAGAAATACTGCACTGTCCCTTTTGGCTCATTTCCTGTTGTATGGGAACGGCGAAGGCTTAGTATGTAAAAGTCACATCCAGCGGTCAGCCATCTTCACAGAATTTGCTGTTTTGTTTTAATTAATATTTCAGCAACATCTACATTTTGACACATTCTACACATTTTGTTACTTTTGGTTTTAAGATTTTCTTTTTTTTTGCTTTTGTTTTTTAAAAGGAAGATCCCCTCCTTGAACTGCCACCTTAATGTGGTGGAGGGGTTTGAGTGCCCGAATGTTGTCGGGGGCTTCATGCCCCTGGTAGGATCACCCAAGGCAAACAGGTCCTGGGGGACAGGTCAGACTAAAAGCGGTTCAGAAGCACCTATGATGAGAAACACAGCAAGGCCAGTTACGTCGCCCGGATTGGCGTTACCGGGGTTCCACCCTGGAGCCAGGCCTCGGGTGGGTGCTCGACAGTGAGCATCTGGTGGCCGGGCCTTCCCCCACGGGTCCCAGCCGGGCACAGCTCTAAGGAGCGACGTGGGGCATGTAGTTATAATCTATGATACCCGTGGATCAGAATGCTATAATTTGGATATTTTAAATCACAATATTCATCTAAAACGACTTAATAAAAGAAACAAGTCCGCTGACTTCCACATTAGAAAACTGCAGTGCCAAATGGGAGCAGACGCTGCAGTAAATGTCATCAAAACAAAAGAGTGGTGAAGTTCCTGGCCTCTCCAATGGATAGTTGCACATCATGGTAGCAAGCTGATTTTTTCATTTGTTCCAAATTGACTAAGCTGCCAAATCCTTTGTGTATAACTGACTGAAGAAAATGAAATTGGAGAACGAAGTAAGCACAAAGAAGTGGGAGTATGCCAGAGGCAGTGAAAGCAGAGATTGATCTGCAATATGGAATCTTGAAAACACGTGATTAAAGATTAGTCAAACATGCACAAATAACTCAAAATACAATGTCGGGTGAGTAAATGGTGAAAAGTCAATTTTGCAAAATAGTTTCACAATTATTCACAATTACTAAGACCAGGACCACACAGTGTCTGTAGTCTGTGACCAGCTTTGTGAAATCAAACCTTCTGAATGATGAGTTTCCTCCATAAACAACCACAAATAACAAAATGTCCTGTCTTACTCTGCATAAAAACTACTAACCCTGTAGTTTAAAGGTCCTATATTACGCAAAGTTGACTCTTGTGAGCTTTAAGCCATGTTAGAATGTCGTTACCTCATCAAAAACATTTTTTTGTTTCATTCATATTTTTGAGTCACCCTTTATTATTAGACTGTCTATATCTCCAAAGCTCAAAACACTCTGTTCCACATTGTGATGCCATGAAGCAGTGGCTAACAGCTACCTTGTACCTTTTGTTTAGTAGAAATTGGAAATTCCAGGGCTGAAATTATCCAAATGATTCTAGTGAAGATGTATGGAGTTTAAAAATACAGTGGAGCACTTCCTCTATTACCATATGACATATAATTGTTTTGTGAATGGCAGAAAACCCTAACCCTAACCCTAAATATGCAGGGTTTGTGTGTTAAACATGTGTGAATTAAACAAAACACAACTCCAGGTATGTCTGTGATGAGAAAACAAAATTATAACATTAGAAAATAGTGTAATATTGGCCCTTTAGAGTGAATGTGTAAATTTCGCATTGCAACATCTTAAAACTATACATTATAAAGGCTTTAAATCAACATAAGTGTCAAGGCCTTGGTTAGACTTCCTCTTACATGCTTCACTCCCGTGACTAACACAGCCCGTGCCTGCAGTCTGTCATTACGACTGCACAGATCTGAACCTGTCAAGGAAACAGTAAAATATAGGGCTCTGGAGACGTAATGACAGGAGCGGAGAGCAGAGCAGGCCAGGCTCGCAGGAAGAGGAGCTGAGACTGAAAACAGGGCGCTCAGAATAGGAAAACAACTAGATCTGTGATAGGTCTGGATAAACAATGTCCTTTCGCAGGAGAATATGATGAAATAGCAACTCATTTATTAAAGATGCACTGTCGCATGGAGAGTCCTTCAAAAAAATTGCATAGTTTTGCTTTGGAATGTTCCACAGTATGGCATTAAAGGAGCACTGTAACTTTTTGGTTGGGGTCCGTTAGCTGCGTTTATGGATATGTCATTGCTCTTCCTGGAAAGTTCCACAGTATGGCAGCTCTGCATTGCCTTTATAAAATTACAGGTGGTTTTATAGCTCAAAAATACCTAAAAAACAAAAACAGGCATTTTGACTGGGGCTGGGCGGGGTTGTCTCTCCACAGATCTGGCGTGTAACTTGGTCTGGTTTGGTCTCCATGAAGATAGAAAGGTTTAATACCGTACAGTGAAACATACCAGACAAAGTAATAACATTCCATGGAGAAAAGCATTTGAAGGATCCTCCTCCAGAAAAGTTACAACTTTTAAACTTATCCATCTCACATTTATTCAATTACAAGTGATTTTAGTTCTCCAAAATACTTACTTAGAAAATACTTTGAAAAACTTAAAAAAAACTTCTCAGATTTGACCTGTAACTTGGCTTGCTGCTATCACATTTTTGTCTCTATGGCGATAGAAAAGCTTAATGCCCTTCCGTGGAACCTTTAAAGTAACACAGCACAGTAACTTTCTGTCACCTGCATGTTTCCATGAAAATAGAAATATAAATCCATACTTTGAAACATTCTCCATGGACAGAGATATGTTTTATGCCATACTGTGGAAGATTATAACCAAAGAAACAATATTTCCAAGGAAGCAATCAGTAACGGAGCCTCCTCCAGGCCACATGAGCCCTATTAGAGTAACTTAGCTTGTTTTTTTCATTGTCATAAAGAATAAACAGAATTGTAATTTCCACGAGAACGAGACAAGACAGGATTATGACATAATTTTGTAATAAATAATGCGATCAAGTTCAGAATTCTGGCCTCACCATTTTATTTATTTCATGCAATACTGTAGTTTATTGTAGCACTGCTTTGTATAACTCATCAGCTCTTTTTATCAAAGCCAAATGTAAATTCTGGGGGAAAAATCTCACAAGATAATTTTTCTCATGTGGGCAGCATCTTATTTTATCTCACACGATCTTGCACGAGATCTTGTCCATCTCTATTGAAATTTACAGACAAGATCAGACACTCTATTTGAAAGTATTTGGACTAGAGAAAGACCAGATATTTCGGTTGGCTGATATTTTGGTATCGGCCTTAAATCTCCAGCAGAGGCCAATATTTTGAGGTTACTGCACAAATGTGACTTCACTGCTCCTTCATCCAGTGTGTAGTAAAACAAGGCCATGGGTGAGTTTATATCCAATTCAAATTAGATCGTTTGGGGAAAATTAACAAAATCATCTCCCCATATCGACCCAAAAAGTATTGGCAGATCTTATCGGCTGCTCTGGATCACTATCGGCATCGGCCATGAAGAAAGGCATATCAGCCGATCTCTAATTTGGACTTTATGCAATTACATGAGTTAAAATCCAGCAAATATTCACAAACTGAGAACTCCAATCTGACCAAAGCCTTTATAAAGAAAGAGCAGATGAAATCCGAGCAGAACAGATCACTGTGTCATTGGGGATAAACATGTAATAAAGAACAGTCCTGAATCTGACCGCATGTTTCAAAATATATTTGTCTGAAGGAAATCCAATCATATTTGAATAAAACTAGAAGTGGTGGAGAAAATAACTGGCAATCTTTTACTTAAAGGTGCACTATGTAACTTTTCTGGAACAAGTCCAGCACCTGGTTGTGTCCTTGGAGATATTCTATGTTTTTTACAATAAAACAATACCTTAAATAATATGCGTTCTATAGTAAGCAAGCCCACCTCTCCTCAGATCAGACCTGTAAATTGGCTTAGTAAAAGTTTAATAAAATATTGTGAAAAATTCAAGGCAAAGCAACAACATTTCCATGGCAGCAGACCCTCCACTCGGAAAGTTGCACAGCGCTGTCATGATTTTGAAAGATTTTTAGAACTAACAAGTACTTAATTAATCTCACCAAAAAGTGCCAATTGGCTAAAAATACAGCTAAACAATCACAGGAAAAATTGGTTGCCATGTTCAGTTTTACAGGCTGAAATTTGGATCTTTTCGACAAGAACTTGATGATTCGGCAACTGACTGAAAGACTGAAGACTGAAACCCTGTCACTGCTGCCATGGTCAATGTTATTATGTATGTGTTAGTATTCACAACATTCGTACATTTTCAATCTAATTGATCAATTTGGTTAAACGTTGTCTCTACAAAAGAAAATGCAATTCTGTCAACTGGACAATAGTTTTTAGGAGGTGTATATACGAATACCAAAGAAGTCTCTTGGATGAGTGGTGAAAAGTATTGACCCCTAAAAACTTTTGTCCAGTTGGGAGAATTACATTTTATTTTGCGGCTGATTAAAAGTATTGATCGTAACAGAGAAGGTTAAGTAAGATTATTAGTATAGCACAACTCATACGAAAACATACCCCCAAGTTGTGTTTTGTTTCATTCACACATTTAACACACCAACCCTGCATATTCAGGCTGAATTCTTCTCTCAAACTGAAAACAGTCTGTTTTACCTTGTGATGTCACGTGGTAATACAGGAAGTAGCTCTGTTACACATAAACTACCACGACATGACATCACAAGGTGGAACAGAGCATTCTGAGCTATAGAGATGTAGACAATAATAATAAAGAAATAATAAAGAATAAAGAATTATTCAAATATGTGTGAATGAAATAAAAGACAACTCCAGGTAAGTTTTTGGAGAGGTAACAACATTCTGGCTTAAACAAGAGTCAACAAGAGTCAATTTTGCGTAATATAAGACCTTTAAACATTAAATAGACGTCACTGTGGCCCCTGGTATTCCCAGCAATCTCCTATTCAAGTACTAAACAAGCCCAGCACTGCTTAGCTTCTGAGATCAGACGAGATCAGGCTATCAACTAGATTTGCCTTATATTGCCTATTGAGAAAACACTGTTGAAAGAGCATTAGCCTGGCCTACATGACCACAGCACATTAAAATTCTACACATTAGAGCATTCAAGGTCTCTAATCTGCAGAACTGTTAAAAGCTCCTCTGAGTACGACTCCCTCATTCACAAACAGCCAGATCGAATCAGTGCAGTGCGTTTTCAGTCATGACTCAAATGTTCCAGTCCACACAGCTCACAGCTTTCTATTAAATGCACAAGTGCTTTCAAAATGACTCACTTCTGGGGTTCGCGTTGATTCATGGTGACAGTACAGAGCCTATACATACTACATACTACATACTACATATTACATACTACATACTACATACATACAGACATACAAACATGTTGGGTTTCCATGCTTCTTGGGGACTTTGCATTAACTTCAATAAATTTCCTGGAGGCCGAACAATAACCATCTTAATCATGTCATACATAGATATTGGGTTTCCGTACTGCTTGAGGACATAACACTGACTTGCATTCTTTGGACACTGATACAAACTTTCACCATAGTTACTTCTTGCCCAACCTTAAGTTCAACCCTAACCATAACCTATTTTGATCTTAATTTAACATCATGTCATCCACACGTTAGGTTTCTATTCTATTTCGGGACATTACATTGACTTACATAAATTTCCTGGACACTGAACCAAAACTTCACCATAGTTACTTCTTGCACAATCTTAACTTAACCCTAACCTTGATTTTAACACGTATCTCAACTTAAAGGTATGCCACACACACGTTGGGTTTTTATGCAGTTTAGGGACATTGCATTTCTTGGAGACTGCGCCAAACACCACAGTTACTTCTTGCCTAACCTTTATGTCAACCTTAACGTCAAACCCTCACCTTAATCTATTTTAACAAACTTCAAATCATGTCATACATAGATGTTGAGTTTCCATGCTTCCTGGGGACATTACATTGACTTGATTTCATTTCCTGGAGGCTGATCAGAAACTTAAACATAGTTACTTGTCACTTAACCTTAACGTTGTTGATCTAATAATAAAGGATTTACATCATGAATCATGACTACCTGATTTTTGTCCCCATAAGAGAACTGTTAAAAGCCCTTCTGGGGACTGGTATTGCAAATTAGCCTCGGCTATAAACACTGTGATACGTGCACCAGATTACATGTTAATCCTTGTTTGTTGTGTCCCTGTTGAAATAAACATTAAATAAACGCATACACATACATACACAGGAGAGCAGAGCATGTGGGAGGAGAGGGAGAAGGAGAAGGAGGAAGGATCAGCTGTGAATCATCTGAAGCCAGCTGACTTCCTGGAAGACTTGGATCGGGCTCCACTCTTTCCACACACGGAGACGTTTGGAGCTAATGAGGTCCAACAGCGGAGGAATTGAACACAGCCGTACATTAGAACCACAAGGGCGGCTCCTGCTCTTTACACATTTTTAAAATGTATTTTTAAGCGCAGTGATTATTTTCCAAACAATTAACAATAAAGTATGGCCTTTTGCTGTGATTTTTGCATAACTCACTCAGGCTTTCTCTTTTGCAAATGTTGTTTTGATGAGTCTTTTACAGGCACTAAACCCATTTTTTATCCTATAATTGGGGGTGTACTACAAAATTCTGGGCCCTGAAATGATCTTGGTGGGCCCGTATTACATGTTCTCTATATGAAAATTGCCTATTACAGATTTTGTAAAGGGCCCTTCCCTGCTCTGGGCCCTGGGTAAACATTACCCTATACCCCCCCGTCTGACGCCCCTGTCTGTAAAAAAGTAAAATGTAATACATATGAAAAAAGCTCATAGGGTCAAATTAAAACTGCTCTGTGCTGTCTGTGATTCCAGGTTGGTGCGCTGTTAGCATCTCCGTTCTGGTCTCTATGAAAAAAGAAAAGTCCTCATAAACTCATTGTCGTAAATAATTAGGATGTACTTACAGGTTTATCTTGTTCACAAAAGTCTTTAAAAAATATGCATTCTTATTGCGAGCGGGGTCACCTCTCCATAAAACTGGCCTGTTACTTGGCTACTGTGCTTGTCTGCATAGAGATAGCCAGGTTTAATGCAATATTATGGAACATTCCAGGCAAAGCAATAACAACTCCATGAAGACAAGTAGGTGCCTGATCCTCCACCAGAAAAATTACATAGTGCACCTTTATGTGGTTAGAATAGAATTTTGAATTGCCCCTCCTTCTCCTCCTCTCATCTTTCTCTTCTCCTCCTTGTCCTCCTCTTCTCCTTCCCCTCTTCTCTCCACCCTTCCTCTGCTCCTCTGCTCCCCCTCCTCCTTCTCCTCTCCCTTTCCTTCTCCTCCCCTCTTTCTCATCTCCTCCTCTCCTCCTCTCTGCCTCGGGACAGCCCAGGGCCAAACCTCCTCGTGGTCTCATCAGTGGATTTGTGTGAAGCTGGAGCAAAGTGAAAGCTCTGATAAAATCTCAGAGACACAGAAGCATGACGCTGACTGAGCCACAGCTGCTAGCAAAGGTCACAAAGTGCACTGTATTTCCACTGAGTCAAACTAAAGAACATCATCGCTATTTGAAGATGAGGCAGCACTTTGGAAAATGTAGAAAGCACTGGTAACACTCGACATGTTTGGTTTATGATTTTTACCATACACTGTTTGTGTTTAAAGTAAATACATAATATTTTCAGTCTCTGCCAAGGTATAATCTGATATCGGGTATAGGCAGATGCTTAAAGTCAAAGTATCGACATTAGTATCAGAACAGAAAAAGCTAGATCTTTAAAATATAAAAGAATCTTATGTATTGTATTTTAGAACATGTTATCAGAGTACAATAAGATCCTATGGTGGATACTGTATGCAGAGGAGGTCTATTAAACACTGTGAGATATTTTCATCACGATTCATAACAGCCTCTGCTTTCTGTTATATGCACCAAAGTGAGGAAGTTCAGTATGTAACTTTCTGGAGGTGGCACTGCATGATTCCATGGAAATATACATTTTAAGCCATACATCGAAGCATACTGTGGAATATTATAGCCATAGGAACAATATTTCCATGGAAACAAGCAGGATGAGGCACTCCTCCAGGCAAAATAAGAGTTTGAGGAGACGTAAGCCCACTCTCGGTAAGGACTGTATTTCTTAATTTTTCAGTGGAATAAACAAAATGAACAAGAAAAAAAAACATGCTTTTATTTTAGTATATTTCTGGCTTTAATATAACACTCAAAAGCTTCTTTGGAAAAGCAAATATTAGGTAAAGCTTCAACCCTAAAGGCTTTGCTAATGATCAATGGACCTAACTTCTATACAACCATTGAAAATAGTTCTGTTTCTCTGCCTGGAATATTCCACACTATAGCATTCAGCTTCTCCATGGAGACAAGCATGCTTAGGTAGACCCACCACAAGCATATTATAGTCAAAAAAATGTCCCCATGTTTTATTAATGCCACCAGGGTCTGCTACCAGTATCTTCTACCACCACCCTCTTTCAAATAGCTCCCCAAAGGAGTTAGGAATAACATATTAAGCTGAAAATTCATACCCGTCACATAACTATTTACCACTGTAACTGTATACTTTCAATAGCTAACTGTGCATACATATAAAACGGTTTCTGTTTAAATGCATCTAACTGTACCACATTTAACGGTTATATAGACTAACCACTACCTGCAGCTCTGCAATTTTCGCTTTGTAAAAGTGGCTCACCGGAGGAAATGGTTGGAGAAACCTGTTCTAGATAATCATTCAAAACTATACTACCACTGAACAATTCATCCATAGACTCTGGTATCACTACTTGATGTGTAATTTCAGAAGTTGCATAATGAGAACAGTCTTTTTTTCTAATATTGCGGTGCCCTGGTTTTAACCCTGTTCTGAGAAATGCATTGGTCTTATCTGTCCTCACAGTGAATCACAGCCAAACAGGGTGCGCAGACTCTGTGCTGGTACAAGTCTGTATTAGAACTACCTAGAAGTACATCCCCACACTACAATGGGGGACCCTAAATTTGTCATGCATATTATTTTCTTTCATAACATTTTCGCTTAAAATGTCAGCTATAGCATCTCTTTTAGACTTTATACAGTCTATGGCAGCAGACGTGGACTAAGGGAGTGTGACCTCATCCATAGCGTTTGGCTGCAGTCAGATGAAGCTCACAGTGGTAGCAGTTATAGGAGAAAATTTGGAGCAAGATCCCAATTTGGAAAAGGAATTTATCTAAGGAAAATAATATAATAGGAAAATAAAAAACACTACGATCATGTAGAGCTGGTTAATACAAACATTTTAAGGCCAAAATGACTAGGCTGACTGCAGCAGTTACACAAAGAAGGGTGGCATTTTTTCAGTGTAAACCATATCTTTCAGTGTAAATAGTTTATACCTGCAGACACATGCATATTTGTCAATTTCAAAGTCACAACTTGGAATGTAGGTTAGGTAAGGTAAACATCCTCTGAGTAACTGCCATTTCCGAGCTACAATAATGCACAGCTATTAAAAAGAAGGAGCTTGTTATTCTATATTGCCACTTAATTCAGCAATTACAACGACGACATGAGGATGCTTCACTGCCCTTTCACAAAACTGAGCCAAATGGGCCTAGATTTGAACAGGAAGACAACAGTGAGCCAGTTATTGCACACACTAGTTTCTATTCTCCATGCAGCAGTCATGAGAAGTAAGCAGACTGAACCCAAAGCACGCAATACCTCGCATTAAAAAAAAAACAAACAAACGTAAAAAGAATAAACAGACTTCTAACAATTACAATGTTAGAAGCTTAAAATGCATATTACTGAACGTACAACAGAAGTAGTGGGAACTAGTTTGAGTGGTCATTATTATTCTCCTGATTCAGAAACTTGATATTTTTAATTATCCGAATACTGTTATTAAAAGGTCCACTGTGTAACCTTTCTGCTTGAGGGTCCGCCACCTTCTCGTCTCCATGGAGATATTACTGTTTTGCCTTGATTATTCTGCAGTATGGAAATAAACTTGGTAATCGCACTGGAGACAAGTTAATAGTCAGATCAATGGAGAAGCAAGCTGCACATGTTTTTATTTCTATTTGAGCTATAAAACAGCTGTAACTGAACAAACGCAAGGGACATGTTTAATGCCCTACTGTGGAATGTTCCGCGCAAAGAAATCACTTCTCCGTGGAGACAAGTAAGTAGCTGGACCCTCCACCTTAAAAGTTACATAATGCATCTTTAAGTCCCAATAACTTTACTGATATCATTATTTTTATTGTGCTTTGGGGGCTTGGTTGGTTTGTACTTAACTCAGTATCTGCTCTGTTTCAAACTATCTTTACAAACAGGTCAATGCAAGAAAAGTAACTTATCTTGTCCCATCAGGTGTCTAGCCAAAACACCTACAGACACAATGCACAATATGTCCATATGAGTAAAACAGCATATTAAAAGGACAAAAGGAGCACATGCAGTTGAGTCACTATAGCCTAGTATTCAAAGTGTCCTCCCCAGCGCACTGTTCAAACATTCCGCAGACGAGCTTTTAACACAGCAAAACCCATTTCCAGCTTAAAAAATACTTGCATTTGCTCTGTGCTTGCTGCAGTGAGTGCCCGGGCCCTTTAAATTCCACACAGCCACTTTTGTTGAGAAGATAAAGGGCGAAGAAAAGAAAAGTTGGGGCCGATAAGTTTTGCTGTCGCTGCGCATCGCCTCTTTGGGAAAACGCTGCACTGTGGTTCTCCTCTTAATAGAAGAGTGTGGTTAGGACACGGTTATAAACTTTCACAATGAAACGCCGAGTTCTGCACACATCACAACATACTCACGTTCTCCGTTATCTCGGTCGGGCACCCACCGCAGCTCGACTAACCAACGAGTTGAACTTCGCATAACGGAAATGTGGCGTTTTTGCATCCACTTTGAGTCAAAACGACGAAAAGGAACAACCAAAAACTGGACGGGAGCGGAGAGGATCCAGCGGCAGGCGAGGAGAGCTCTCTGCTTTCTCTCTCATGGTGAACGCACGCCTCTTTCCCCTCTGTGAAAAAAAAAAAAAAAAAAAAACAAGGAAATGAAAAAAAGTCTGACACGAACTTGACGCGGAAAAAGTGGCGACTCCTCATTTCCGCTGTTAAAAAAGTTTACGCGCGCTCTCCGGACAGCTCCGTGCGTAAAGAGCGCAGCCACAAGCGTGTGTCGTTTCAAGATAAAAGCATTATTACACAGAGAGATATTTGAGGTTTTAACACGCCACCACAACAAACTTAGTGTAAACCAATTTGTTTTTTTGTTTGTTTGTTTGTTTTGTTTTGTTTTTTTGTGATGGTGTATAATTGACCATTATTTTGCAGTCAAAACTATAATTTATATTGAAACACAGGAAGTAGCTTAAAAAAAAGTTTGTGAATTTTACCTTATTAACGTTAACTCATGTAATTACCCTACAGTCTATAGTTGAGACCATAAACATAACGCTAAATGGTTGAGACTTTAAAAATAAACAAAAAAAAAAATATTACAGAAAGAGCATTATTTGAGGTCTTAACACACCACCACAAAAACTTAATATATATCAAGTTTAAGTCATGGTGGGCGTCATTTTGAAGTCAAAACTATTAATTTATACTAAAACACAGGAAGTAGATTGTCTTAAAAAAAAAAAGAAGTAGATGGGTTTAAATTTTGCACCAATGGTAGCCTAATTTTGTTCTGTCTGTACCTATATTTGAAACAATAAGAAACAAACTGTGGGTCGGGGTCACACGATATTTAAAAAAAAAAAATGAAAAAGGAACAAATAAAATCCGCCAATAAGCCATTTTGATATTGAAAATCAAATAAACATGTTTACTCCTTCTCTCTGCCTGTTCCACTGGACATTAACAGTAAGTCTGTCCTTTGGCATGTTAATTGCGGGTTCTAAATTAAATTCTGTACTTCATGATTATTGTCCCTGTCTTACCTGTTCAGCCAGGTGCAGCTGTTGCCAGGATCCGTGGATGACGTCAGACACCGAGGAGCGCGCTGTAAATTTGTTGCACAGCGCCACCTGCTGATCATGACACTCTTACAAGACATGGAAAAGAACAGGAAGACCATTTTAAGTGCCACGGAAATACTATTTAGACCAATGTTTTTTCAGCTTTTTTTGAGCTGCGGCACACTTTTGTTTTTAAAAAGATCATCCACCGTCCACACAAATTTCAGCAAAAAAAAAAAAAAAAAAAAAAAAGTAAATGATGTCTACATTGGAAATTTGCAATAGCAATAGTCATTTTTGTCTTTTTTTTGTTCAGAACATTGTTCACTCAAAATGTCATATTACTGCATTAGATAGACTTGAATCCATTAACTCAAATAGGATCTTGTTCCAAAGCACACTTGGCAACCCACATGAAAAATCTACTTAAGTAAAAGTATTAAAAGTACCTGTTTAAAAATGTACTTAAAGTGTAAAAAGTAAAAGTATTTCGCACAGATTTTGAGAGCTAATAAAGCCTCAACTGTAGGGATTTTGATAAAGATTTGTGCTGAATTTTGTTCAGCAGAAATAACTAAATTGATTTTTTTCCCAGCAGCTTTTGTGTTTTTGTTTGTTCAGACTATGAATGTGTTAAAAATAAACCCCTCAGATTTTTCTGCAGGTCTGAAACTAAAAAATGTAGAGGAGCAGGAAGTACACCTGAGACACCTGCTCTCAAATGTAGTTAAGTAGACGTAAAAAGTATCCACTTTAAAGTCTACTTAAGTAAAGATATATAAAAATGTGACCATTTACCATAAAATTTATACTTAAGTATAGTACTTTACTACTTCTACTTTGTTACATTCCACCACTGACAACTACAAACAAGAATTATTGACGTTGTTTATTGAGAATATTAGACATTAGTACATATGACTGCTTAATTATACAGTACCATGGTGGTAATTAACACTGCAGTTTATCAAAAGGAATGTCTTTCATTTTCTCTCGGCTCATATTTGGCATTGAAAATTTAATAGTCAATAACCAAACTCTGCTGCAGCTGTGATGGTTAAATTAAAGGTACACTATGTAACTTATATGGTATAAACTTAATCATCCTCCATTTATGTAATTACAGGCATTTTTATTACCAAAAAGCGATTCTTTGGTCGAGTCACTTGGCAATCTCCATGGTGACTGCCAAGTCATGCTAACTCATATAAACATACATAGTGTCCCTTTAAGGAATTCCGTACCAAGTTTTGTGCATTCTCTTTTGAAACATTAAAATGACTGACAGTAATTGCAGTGCTGTGTGTCAATGTGACTGAAGACACTGAGCCATTGTCAAAAAAGAGTGACAAAAACACATAATACATTAAGAAAAATAAACCGTAAAAGTGCATAGAGAAATTAGAAGGCACAGTAAAATATTGGCTACATATGAACATTTTTAGAACATTAAGAGAAATGCAAGAATGTAAAACAAACAGTCACCCAAAAGTCCAAATTGTGAGGTTTTTGGTTTTCTCATGTAACAAGCTAAAAGTGGGCAAAGTATCGTCTGCAATGAAATGATAAAATTGTAGTTTTTAGGGATGCACCGATTCAACTTTTTCATTTCCAATAAAGATACTTTGATTTTTTTATTTTTTTTTACCTGATATTGAGCGATACCAGTGCAGGGATAGAAAATGGCAATTATTTCCTTAAAACACAGTTAACTTATTACAGAAGAGATCCAATTGTGTTCTGCAGTTTGGTATGAATAAAAGAAAAAAACATTATGAGAAATTCTAGGACAAAATCGAACTGTAAATAGTCTTATTGCATCCAATTAAAGGCCCGACCAGGATATCGACTGAACAGATATCGTGGAACTGATACTTTATTCGATTTTTCAGTATCTGCGTCGATATTCTATACCAGTATCGGTATCGTGGTTCCCTAGTAGTTGATACTACTGGCACGTTTAAGGACGTTTGGGATGGACTGCAAAAATACATATCATCTAATAGTATCAGTAGCAGTTATAAGAGTATAGAAAAACAATATATCCATATCTGTGGATTTCAGTGTGATTAAATTTTAATTAGCACTGTTGCCATAGCGATTCAAATTTTAAATCCAAAGATTATATCATTTTAACTGAAAAAGTACCCAAAACGTCGCCTATAAACTGGAAGCTGAAACGTATAAATATCAAACTATCCACGGGTTTCAGAATGATAAAAAATCTGAACCGTTGCCATAGCAATTAACAATTTACAAACAAAATATTATATCTTTTGAATAGGGAAAAAAGTACTTAAAATCCCGCCTAAAACAGCAAACAAAATGAGTATCAAACTAAAAATAATAATAATTTTGCCAGTATCACACATTCAATGGACTAATAAAAAATTAAATTTGCACTTCCATAGAAATGAACAATTCAAAACTAATTATCTTCTTTTCAGTGGTAAAAAAAAGTACTCAAAATATTGCCCATTAGCTTCCTGTTACATGGTGCTATTTTTGGGGATAGTTGACTACTCAAAAGACATAATATTTTGTTTTAAATTGTTAATTGCTATGAAAACTTTTCATCATTCTGAAACCACAGACTGTATGAATTTTAAACTATACAGTCAGCAATGTGATAAAAAAAAAATACTTGAACATTTGAATTTCCTTTGGGATCAATAAAGTATCTATCCATCTATCTGAAAAAAGGAACAAAATATCATATCTGTAGGTGTCAAATGCTACAAGTTACAGGGTGGGGAATCTTGAGTGCGAATGGAGAACTAAAGTGCTCTATGACAAAGCATCATCTGGCTGGCGGCTAACAGGTGCTAAAAATACCCCGATAAGTACCTTGGGGCAAGACACTGTGCTCCCACCACAGTCCCCTGGGTCTTTGGACCATTCTCGGGCATTAGCGATTACACAAGCTCCGCTGCCAAGTGTCCAGGAATGCACGGGTGTTGGCAGTTACACTTGGAGCAGGCGCGTTCCTCTATGTAAGGGGGAAGTTGGATGCTTTCAGATAGGGCTGCACAATCAATTTAATCTCAATTCTTAATGTTTAAAAGGTACTATATTACACAAAATAGAAGTTATAATGTTTTGTGCTCATCAAAAACGTACCTGGAGTTGTATTTTGTTTCTTTCACACATTTGAGTAACCCTTTTTTTGAGTAACCCAAAATGCTCTGCTCCACAGCTACTTTTTACCTAGAGATTGGCATTTCCGGGGCTGAAATTATCCAAACGATTCTAGTGAAGGTGTGTGGAGTTTAAAAACACAGTGGAGCATAGTGGAGTGTTTTTTCATTTGAGAGAAAAACTCTTTGAATAAAATTTGCAGGATTTGTGCTTTACACATGTGCGAACGAAACAAAATACAACTCCAGGAATGTTTGTTATGAGGAAACAACATAGTAACGTTGGAATAGTATAGAAGTAGAAATGCATAAATCAGAAACTAGCATAATACAGGCCATTTCAAAAGTAAGTTTCTGTTCCGAGTGCACATTAAACAACTCCAAGAGAAGAAATATGTGTATATATAACTGCTAAACTAATACTGGAATCCCAAGCATTTCAGAGCATGTTTGTAGACGTATAAAAACAGTGGATATTGTATTACTTAAATAACTGCAGTGTTTGCATTTTGATAAATATACTGAAATTGTAATTTGATTTGGTACAATTAACAGCCCTACTTTTAACTCAAGTTCAAATTTGTCCCATTCTCACATCAGCAAAGTGGTTCCATATTTCCTTTCTGCTTTCCTCCATGAATACTGGCACCATAATCATAATGTTCTGGATGCATATGTAACTTTTGTCGTCTCCATGGAGATTGGGAAATGTTACACCATATGTCATTAAACTTATCCATTGTCCATCAGTTTAATTTCATTTCTGTTTTTATTGCTCAAAATACTTATCTTGCCCCTCCAATGATCTAGCCTGTAACTTGGTCATTCCAGGCAAAGTAATAACATCTCCATGGAGACAGGCAGCTAGTGGACCCTCCACTAGAAATGTTACGTAGTGCACTTTTAAAGTAACGCTGGAATAGTATAGAAGTAGAAATGCATATAAAACATAAAAGGTCAAACTAAGATACAACATAAATATTAGTAAATGTCAAAACTGGGGTGGTCAGTCATCCATATCATTTCTATGTTTAAGTGTTAGTCCAGTTGGGTCTGACTGAATTGTGTTAGATTTCCACAAGACAAACAAAACCACTTAAAAAAAAAAAAAAAAAAAATCAATGATTGGTCTGATTTTATCATCGTCATGCAGATTAACGTAAAAAAAAACAGATATGGCTAAAATTACAAATAAAAGGTTGGGAATGTGACAGTAACTCAATATGATTTTTTGGCTTTTGCCCCTTTTGACACTTAATCATAAACTTGGTAAAGACAAATGTTCACAGGATTCTTTATAACAAAGAAAAAAATTATAATTGGCACAGTAATCCCACAGATCATTCCCTTTTCCATTGAGGTTCAGAGGCAGAATGTTTGTGTTGGAATGACAGTATCAAAGGTAAAAAATAAAGTGACATTTATTGGCTCTCCAGCCACTCAGCCCTCAGCTCCTGCACTTCTCTGCCGTACCAGTCATGAAGCTTTGAGAAGCAACTGGTCCCTGGGGAGAAAGGGCTCTCCAGTGAAGCGCCTCTCCTCCGAGGAGGCACAGGGGGCGCTCTCACACCCTCCGCTCCAGCACTCATGTGAATCCCAGAGTCCTCACTGCCGTCCCAGGACGCACAGGACGATGCCCCCTCTATGGACCCGTTAGACACAGCAACAGGAGCTCTGCTCCAGGCCACGCCGTTCTCCCTGGACGGGATCTCGTCCTGGGCACTCTTTGGGGCAGAGTCATCCTGGGCACTCTTTGGGGCAGAGAAAGCAGCGGACATGACCGAGGCACTGGAGGCAGAGGACAGAGACGAGGTGGAGGAGGATGAAGAGGAGGCCCCTGACCTGGAGCGCATGGCGTGGTTCCTCCTGATGGACTTGGGTTTACAGGCCACAACCCCCTGGGCCTCCTGGACCTCTTCCAGCTGCCTCTCCAGCTCCTTCACCACCAGCCGCATGTAGTCAAAGCTGGCCCTAGACAGGGCCTTCACCCACGACTCCATGGCAACCTGGTTCTCTGCCGCCATCTTGTAGATCCGAGCTTTGGCACAGTCAAATTTTATGGCAAAGGCGAATTCCTCTGTAGACTCACACAGCTCCACAGTGCAGCCCTCCAGGACAATGACCCCTATAGGCTCTTTGCTGTCCTTCTCCTCAAAGTAGAACAGCATGTTTCCCTTCAGCACAAACCAGCGGCGGTGATACGCCGTGTTACGCTCACCTTTTTTAAACAAGAAGCCTGTTTTGTCTGGAGGAGATTCACACGTGGCGTAGTGAGCCACACTGCGCTCATTCAGCTTCATCCTGACTCTTCTTCCTCTTTCCACAGTGGCTTTATTTATCTGTGGAAACAAGAAATAGACCATCTAACAGCTATCTTTAACCAGGAAACATTTCGGTCCCTTTAGCTCTTAGCATTGTTAATGTTGTTTCCTAAAACAAACTGCTTATCTCAGATTTGAATTACAAGGTCAGTGGTTTATTTGTTTTTTACAAACCTAATTCCCTTCAATCTTATTAAAAAGAAACAGACTTTTCAGGGTTTAGGTAAATTAAATAGGCCTAAACCAATAACATTAAGAATTTCCATCTGTTAAAGTTTATAAGTAACATATTGAGCAAGAACAATAATGTTTTGACCTAGAAGTAAATATATGGGGTAATTGAATGAGCACAGAGGAACAGTCATAGGCCCATTGGATTATGTGCTCCACAGTCACATGTGCGGCTGTAGCCAAGGATCCAGACCAATCCTTTGTAAACAAGCAATATACTTTAAGAAGCAGGGCTGTCAGAAATATCGACAGCCGGATACTAAAAGTAGAATTTAAAAGGTACAATATGTAACTTTCTGGAGGTGGTACATCACCAGCATGATTACATGGAAATATAGTTAAATAATAATAAGTTAAAACCATGTTTTGGAACATTCTCCATGTAGATGGATATGTTTTATGTCTAAAGTGGAAGATTGTAGCCAAAGTAACAACATATTCATGGAAACAAGCAGAAAAGGCCCTTCTCCAGGCCAAGAAAAAAATAAGTCTGTTTTATGGCTAAAAAGTAACATACTGTGGCTTTAAGCTAGACTGAAATAATACAGAGAGCATCTTATTCTCAAGTACTAGTTTGTGTTGATAATTACAATTTGTTGGTTAAAAACATGAGATTCTAATTGTACTGCTTGTACTTAATTTACCATTAATATTAGCATTTTTTTCCCCAGAAAGTAGGCCAAATAAATACTATTACCATTGGCTGGGTTGACGGTATTGTTTATTAAGTTTATTCTCACCTGTCATAACGCTGCTCCCTCATGTCTTCACTTTCAATCTTTTTCGTCTTGATTGCTTCTCCAGCATCTGGCTAAGAAAAAAAGACACCAAATTTAAGTGGGATAGAAACATATGTTACCATTTTTCACTTGTGCATAATTGTATCTTAAATATTTTGATCACGAGATTTTTGTAGGTTACAAAAGTGTCATTTTTCCATCCGATCGACCACAACTAAAAGGTTGCGTGCGTCTTATATCCAATGTGCCATAGGTTTACGCATCTCGCTGCTTTGGTGAAATGTGCCTCCATCAGCATTTTAAGTTTCCTAAAGCTACAAGCAAACGGCGTTGTCTTATATGAACAATGACACAAGATTAAGCGCCAGTCTGACAAGCTACTTTAGTGCTAAGTATCCACATTATCCAAATATACAGCCTCACCCTTGGCGACGTCTTTGGTCTTATTTTGATGCGTGTTCTTTCGGTCTTTTTCGCCTTTTCTTCCTCTCCTCCCTTCTTCCCGGTCACGTGACACACACAGGCTGTTTGGACGTCTGTAGCTTTTACCCGGGGAGCTCAGCTGGGCGGGGTCAGAATATTGGGGAGTGTGCGTACAGCCGTGAAGTTTTTCGGACGAGTGCGTACATAAAACAGGCGCACCGTGTCTTCCTTCGCCCGTGGACACAGCTGCTGCAACAGTCTGCAGTCTGGAGAGAAGCGCAGCCAGACACCAAACATTTTATAGTGTGAAATGAACTTGAAATGACCTAAACACTTGGGTAGTCAATGCTGAGCAGTTTGGAGGGACAACAGCTCAATAAATAAGGACGGTAGACCCAAGCACAGACACATTTTTACTGTGTTATAATTTGTTGGTCTACTGCAAAAGAAAAATGTATGTCCAATTCAGTTCACCCATTCAAACAGACAAACTACAATTTATAAACATGAGTCAAAGACAGCATTAAAGCATAATTTAGTCAAAGAATATATGCAATAAAATCTTCTGGCACATTATTTAGTTTGGTTTGTTTATTTATTAGGAGGGCCAGCTACTCTTCCTGGTGTACATATATATATACATGGATATATATGTGGATATCTCCTTTGCCTGAGAGAAGATATCCACATCGTTTGCTACCACCAGAGTTGTACAGGGATGACCCCTGGGCTGAAGAGAGAGAGGTTACCCATATTCTCATGATGAGCGAGACCAGCCAAGAGGTGAACTTCGAGTAAGTGAATATGGAGATGAACCTCATTATCAACAGGACGATCCCTCTTATTCTGTTGCAGCAAGCGCTAGACTATCCCCTCTTCCAGAAAGACATTATCCAGAATATGAACCTAGACCTGCTTATCAGGAAAACAGAGATTTGCATTAAGAAAAACCAGTACCTGCTGTTGAGGCAGCTGTATTAAAGGTACCATCTCTATGCTCATTTATTTTCTTTTTTTACCAGTAGATGGCAGCCCCTCACCTGGCCTGTTCAGACTCACCTGTGCTCTCTGGTGTTCAAAGCTGCCACACTGTCAGACAGCAGTAACATAGGTAGCATATAGTAGTATTATGTGAGAATACAACTATCTAATTACAAAAATGGTAGATTAATTTAATATTTCCTGCTTTTAAAATATAAATTTAAAGTTATTGGTGTTTTTCAGATTTTAGAATTTGATAATGTCATACTCCCAAATGAAGGGCAAGAGCCAGATTTCCCTATTCATTATATTGTATTTTCTTATGAAATATCTAAAAAGGAAATTAGGGATGCACCAGTCCAGCTTTTTCCTACTAATATTGATTCTATAGTTTTAAGCATCTGCTGATATCCAATTTAAAGCAATACTAGAGAGAGAATGAAAATAGCATTTATTTCCTTTAAACAAAAATAAAACGGATCCAAATCTACAGAACAGGTTTGTATAAATAAAAGTTCAAACATTATGAGACTTTCTGGGCTGACTACAACCAGGAAATAATCATATTACATTACAAAGCTGGACTGATATTTAGAAGCAGATACCCGATTCAGCAAATGTTTCAGCATCAGCGCAGATATGTGGTACCATTATCAGATTGGTGCATTCCTAAAATCCATAACCCATAGACTGTACAAAGAAGTGCACTGAGAGAGTGTGACGTCAAATGAAGTTCACAAGGCTAGAGGTTATGGGATGAATTTGGAGCCAAGTTCCATATTAGGAATAAGAAAACCTCAGGATCATGTAGAGCAGGTTAAAAGCAACATTTTAAGCCCATGCTCACTGCAGCAGATACAGAGAGAGGGGTGAGAGAGTTTTTCAATGTAAAGTCAGTTGGAGCCAGAGTTAATGGAGCCGAAAGCACGCCCATGCTCACTTCCTATTTGGAACTAGCAGGTTAGCTATGTCCATTTGTATATATACAGTCTATGGTTGAACCTGATCATTTCAGCTGGTGACTAGACCATAGAATTTGCCATACGTCAACAAAAATGCAGGCAACAATATTCATTTAAGCTGCCTCCCATCTAATAATATGTTATGGCATCACCTGAAACCCTGCTATATGACATATGACACAAATAATCAACAATTATTCAATTAATCTTGACATCCCAAAATGTATAGCCTGTTTTGTTTCCCCAGCAACGCCCATTGACCCTGATTAACATTGGGAAACATTCTCTCATCCTCTCAGCCCAAGGTCGTACAGCAGCTGGTCACACATGCGTTCACTTTCTGCTCCACAGATTTAAACGATGTTGTTGTTATTCGCACTCCTCCTCTGACCCCATCATTCATTTGTACTGCTCCACCGGCTACTGTGTTTTCCAGTGCAGATGAGCCTTAACACTGCGGGCTAGCTATGTCATCACACTAATCTTCTATTATCTGATGCAGCTGCTGATGTCATTTAATGCATTTTTCTTCCTAAAAGTGTCGCAAGAATCGCTTTTGGCAACTCTGATTAAATGTGAGGCTCTCCCGGGCGCATGACTCCGCGCTCTGTGACAGTTTGAATGGAGACCAGGGATGTGCACTGTTACACACCACATCAAACTAGGACAAAACCTGGAGCTAATATGGACTAGATCAGGATTAAACCAGGACTAGAACAAGACCAAATCAAGTCTACATCAGGAGTAAAACAGGTTCAAACCAGAAAAAGTGTCAATGGATGTCCTGGAGCTCTGAGTCATATTGGTAAATGTGAAAGACAAAACTGCATGGGCACAACTTGTATCTTTCCAAGGTCATTATAAAGTCTTAAGAGGTATTTCAGTACATAAAATCTGAAATAAATAAATAAATACAAATATTATCGAGGCAAAGCAAAATTAGGGTATTTCTTTATTTCTACTCTATTTATTAAGTTTTGTTTTTTTTTCTTTTACCTAGCTGTCTAATTCCTTTGTTAAGTGCACATATTATTTGAAGTAATTTTCACTGAAATGTCACTTTTACTTAGAATTCCTGAAATATAGATTGATACCATACGTTTATGTAAATTAATTTAACATTGAATTTTTTTTAGTCTAAGCAGGGACTCCTAGACTTCCTTCACACCGGACACTTCCTGCAGCTCCTCCGGGGGGGACCCCAAGGCGTTCCCGGGCCTGCCGTCATAGTGCCTCCAGCGTGTCCTGGGTCTTCCTCGGGGCCTCCTCCTCTCGACGAAACATGAGATAAATTCAGAATTATGTAAAGTGGATTTGAGTCGATTTAATTTCTAACATTTAATCTGTTTTCAGGACAACTGGACATGTAAGAAACTAATGGGGTCAATGGGGTAAGGTATGTCAAAGTCAAATTAATAAAAAGCACACACATTACCATTACTATTCTGAATTAAAGTGATCTATAGCTATTTAGAGATTATCTTTTTGCATTGTATAAAGGTACAGTGGAGTAATATGTATCAGCTTTAAGATACAGGCTATAAAAAAACACTCAAACACACTTTCTCATGTGCAAAGTACCGTTTACTCGTCACATTTGGATCCAAACAGTTTGTAGACACAACACATACTACAGACACTGTCTACACCTTTTCAAGCTGCTTCTTAAAACAATAGAGTTTAGTCAATAATTAAGTTTGCGTGCATCTAAGACTAAGCAAAGACCTACCCCATCCAATGCAAACAACTACAAAGCAAATAGGAAAACTTAACTTTGTCCTGTGACTACAGAACTGGCCTCTTGATTATCAACAACCTCTTTCTCCTACGTTAATATTTTAAAGGTCCTATATTACACAAAATTGACTCTTGTGAGCTTTAAGCCATTTTGTGATGTTGTTACCTCATCAAAAACATACCTGGAGTTGTGTTTTCTCTCATTCACATGTTTGAGTAACCCTTTATTATTAGTCTGTCTACATCTCTAAAGCTCAAAATGCTCTGTTCCACCTTGTGATGTCATGAAGCGGTAGTTTTCACGTTAACAGCTACCTTTTACCTTTTGTTTAGTAAGGATTGTGAATTCTTAAACCTATATATCTTCCCAATTTAATGCTAATTTTGCTTTTGCCGTAGCATTTAAAAAGGTGTATCTAATAAAGTGGCCAGTGTACACACATTAGTAGCTGCATACAATGACAAACTGTGGACACAAATGCATAGAGTAACATTGTGATGGCAGGACAAAGCATCAAGTCTGCCTCCTGTCTTCTGTCTGATAAAGCACTGCTAGGTATTTGGTTTAGCTAATTCACTTTTCTCTCAACAACACACTCTGAAATAGAAATTCTCCATTACCTTATGTCTACCTTGCAAACATACCTTCTTCAATAGACAAATAACTCTACGGGAACTGGCAGCATTCGGAAAATAGGTTGCATTCATGCATTGAATTTAAAGTCATAATTGAAAGAGGGCTGGGGCATTATAATTCAATGTGAGATTCACTGTTTTAAGGAAACTCGCCAAACAGAAAAATACACAAATGTTGAATCTATGGTTGCTATTGAAAAAAAATGTTAAAGGGCCCATATTACACTATTTTCTGATCTGTTATAATGTTGTTTCCTCATCACAAACCTACCTGGACTTATGTTTTGTGTCATTCACACACACAAGTAAATTTAACACACAAACCCTGCACATCATATATACCTGTTCACATGAAAACTACTGCTTGATGACAATGTAGATGTGGACAGACTAATAATAATAAAGGATTGCTCAAACAAGTGTGAATGAAAGAAAACACAACTCCGGGTATGTTTTTGATGAGGTAACAGCATTAAAACATGGCTTAAAGCTCACAAGAGTCAGTTTTGTGTAATATAGGACCTTTAAAATTATACTGACAATAGTTGTGCCTGCATCTTTGAACAATACCACAGTGTTTATTTAGTTAAGAGGAGAAAAATACTTTGTTGATTTACACTGACACTGAGTCTTTCATGCCAGTTTTTGTTCCATGTGGAGAGGACCACTATAAACCAGGACAAAATACTGATACTTACTGATACCTTTTTTGCTCTTGGTTCACTTGAACGCAACCTGTTTCAGATTCCGCGGAAATGCCTTTAAATCTTTCGAGACATTATAAAAAATATCATCTTTTTAAAATCTTTGTGTAGAAAACATTAAATATAGTTTGGTAACGTGTACTGTATATTTTACAAAGAAATTTGATGCAAATTATTACTTCTGTAAGTCATTAAAGCTCGCCATGACAACAAAACACACATTTCTGATATAACTGCCACTGTGTGTATAAATACTTTTCAGTTTTATCAAAATGTGATGTGGCTTTTGCAGTCTCTTGGTGAACTGTTATGCATTTAGAATAGTGAAAGGTGGGTACTCTTTTATATGAGGTTACTTTTCGCTATTTGTTACAGTTGAGTATTGGGGTATGCCAGGTACTCATTCATTTTGTTTGGAAACTACTTTCTGGTGGAAGTTCTGCCACTTTTCTCAATGGAGCAGCACTTGCTTTGCCCGGAAAGCTCCACAGTACGGCATTAAACTTGTCTCTAGTATGAAAACGTGTAGGTGATGCCACGTAACAGGTCAGATCTGCGGAGAAGTGATCCCACACACAATAATAATAATAATAAGTAGCGGGCCCATCACCAGAAAAGTTACACAGTGCATCTTTAGCGATTTGATTCCCTTGCTTAAAATTTCAAAACCAGTGAGAACCAACACAATTTCATACCATCAAAAATAACACTCCTAAAACCCACATATAGTTTCTTTTGAGCACATCTCCTCTGCGTTATTTGCCTGTAATTTCTCGCCTGCTTGGCTTTGAATAGTCTTCTTCAGTACAAAAAAAATGAGGAAAAATGTTTCTTCTTGGTCTCCTTCTCCGAAAGAGGAGGGATCAGTCATCTCAGCGTGCCTCCTTCTCGTCTGCGTCTCTATGGAACCTGCAAAAGAAAGAGCCAGTGTTAAAAGCTGACAACACAAAGCCATAGAAGCGCTCTAAAAATAAAGACAAAATGAGGATTCACCAAGGTATCAGAGCCCACACAGTCACGCAGAAACAAGTCAGTTAAGTTAATGTAGCTGGGCTGTTTACTTGCTTTTCTCACCCAGATTCAAATGTCTAACCATTAAGACTGCAAGATTTTCTAATCTCTGTTCTAATGTTGTCTCCTCATCACAAACACACCTGGAGTTGTGTTTTGTTTCATTCACACGTTTAACACACAAACCCTGCATATTTAGGCTGAGTTCTTTATCTCAAACCGAAAACACTCCACCTTCCACCTTGTGATGTTGTGTGGTAAAACAGGAAGTGCTCCATTGTCTTTTTAAACTCCATACACCTTCAGTTTCTAATGAACTAAACGTAAAAGAAGCTGTTAAAAAACTATTGCTTCATGAGATCACAAGGTGGAACAGGGCAATGAATGAAACAAAACAAAACACCAGGTATGTTTTTGATGAGGGAACAACATTACAACATGATTAAAAACTCAATTAGCATGAAATTGGATTTTTAACTGTTAGATTGCATTTGCATTTGTTGAACTGGTTTATGGTTCAAATCTCTGTAATTACTGGGGTTATCCATATGAAACACAAAGTTCAGCCTCTATCTGTATAAATAAACAAATGTGAAATCATTTTTTTCTAACCACAATGGCACGTTTGTGTGAACACAATCTCAAATAACGATATAGTAAAACATCTGTGGATTACACAAATGATATTTCTTTCAGAGCACTAAATCTGGGTTTCAGAATGATAAAAAATTAGGATCATTGCCATAGTGATTAACGATTTAAAGTAAAACATTATGTCTTTTAAATGGGAAAAAGTCCTTAAAAGGTTTAATCTAACAGGAAGGTGAAACCCATGAATAGGCCCCAGCACTCCATCTAAAATGATGACGCCATAAAATTTTAGAACGTGCCCGCAACCATTAGCGACTAAGATGTTGTATTTTTGCACACTAACCCAAAGGTAGCCAGTTCAAATCATCAGCTTGGTTATGCATACTGTTGCTGTGTACATGGGCAAGACACCTCCCCCTCCTTGCCAGTGTTTACCTGACCAGCCAGATCCACACGCTTTGACAAAACTTGACAAAAGACGAGTGGATCTAGAGCCGTATCCTGTCTCCCCGATTTCAGAGGACGTGACTGACAGGTGGATTAACCAATCAGAGAGACACATTCCCCGCTCACGTCAAAAACAAACATAAAAAAGGGGAAAAAACAAAGGACTGAGAAAACAGCGTGGATTTTTACAGAATAAACAGTCAAAGCACCAAACTGTTACTTATCTCAGGTAAAAGAAGTTCTATATTTTGTTCTGAATGTTTGGAGAGGAGATGTTTTCCACATTTGAACCTATTATCTGATTCCAGACTCTTCTGGACTCGAACAGAAAGGTAGAAGGGACTGGCTGGTCAGGTAATGTGGTGTGTGTGTGTGTGTGTGTGTGTGTGTGTGTGTGTGTGTGTGTGTGTGCGTGCGTGTGTGCGTGTGTGTGTGTGAGTGTGTGTGAGTGAATGGTGGTGAACAGAGGTGCTGATAGCAATGAATTGATAGTTTGCCATCATCGAGTATTGAATCTTTGCAGCGACATCATGCTAGGTGTGTTCTGCCTGCAGATGATCCTGCCTGTATTTCTATGTTCAACAGTTACCATGGTAACACAATGCTCACATTAGCAAAGGCAAAAAAGTTTTTAAGATTTGTAGTTCCAACTAAACCAGCTCATTCTGGTCAGATTAAACTCTAACTAGCCTTAGATAGAGCAGTGCCTACAGTTAGTGTCTGCCACCTCCTTCGCAATAAAAGAAATGCCAAAATTTTCCTGACATTGAAAATTGTTGATGTTCTTGGTTGTTTCTGGCACAAACCCATAAAAGTGTAAGCTCCACCTGGTCCAGCGGCTCATTCACTCTTCCTCACACAGGTGCAGCTGATGCTTTACGTTTAACTGTCTCCAAAGAAGCATGAAATCTCCTGATTAAGTTTGCTTCACCAGCAAGGCTTTCCAGGCTGCCTCCCACGCCCTTTCACATATCCTCACATGGACGCACTTGCCCTTACCATACACTGTATAAATGTACATAGTTAACCTGCTATTCGCCGTGTTCCAAATAAGAAGTGTTCATGGGGGCGCTTCTGGCTCCATCGATTCAGTTTCCAATTGACTTACATTGAAAAATTGTCACCCCTCTCTCCGTAATTGCTGTTGAGAGCTTTGTCATTTTGGTCTTAAAATGCTCATATCAATGCGCTCTACATGATCCTGGTCTTTTTCTTTCGCTATTTTGTCCGTAAATATTTCCTATTTATAATATGGAACTTGGCCCCAAATTTGTCCCTATAACTGCTAACCTCATGGGAGCAAATCTTTCCTTCACTGTGGTTCTCCTTCATGTTTCCCTTTTATTTCCCTTGTTTTTTTTTTCCTTGACAAGAAGGAGAGTTTAAGGACAGGAGATGTTCTGGGACAGTTATCCATTTGCTTGTTTTCTATTACTGTTGGTTAATCTGCTTATTTTTTATTGACCAATGTCTGTTTCATTGTTGATTTTCTAACTTTCTTTTGGTTAAATCAGTGATCCCGTGAAGCCCTAAGAGGCCCCTGCTGTTGTGGCTTTACAAAAATAAAACTGAAATGCACTGAAACAAAACCAGACTGATCAGACAAAAGGTTGTGGTATCTGAAATTGCAGATACCACATGTCCGAATGCCCACACTATCGCCTACTTATGGCAATTATTTAGGGGGTCATGCCATTTTTAGACGTGTCCAAAAGTCCAGCCGGTGAAAATGTAGTGCACAGTGTTTGAAAACTTGAGCTCTCCACAATTTAATGTTTAAATTCATTTCACAGATGAGTTCATTACCATGTTCACTTAAAGGTGCACTGCGTAATATTTGTAGTAGACGGTCCATCTATCGCAAAGGAGACGAGCAGATTTCAACAATATGATATACACATCTGAACCAAACACAGTAAGTTTTCTCATTGTCAGTATATGAACAGCATATCGCAACAGCAGAGGCCGCACTAACATCGATTAATGATTGACTGCAGAAGCTGGGGTTTAGTGAGGAATCCTTTGAGGTTTAAACTGGATTTTAGCACTGAAACTGGCAACCTAAATGAGAGATTCATGTGAGGCTCATCCTGCTTTCTGTTTGGATAATCGCCTCGAATGAAAACACAAAATTATATGTGACATATCGCTTATCTGTTCTGCATTTTCAAACCCGCTATTACTGACACTGACATCGACCCCCAGATTGTTCCCCTCTGTATATAAATCGTCTCTTAACTTTCCTGAAACAGCCCAGTGGGTTTAACAGCAAACTTGACACATTAAATGTCAGTTGGACGTATACACACATTTGGACAGAATCACACTGTGGCCTACTCACTTTCTCACTCCATGACTTTGAATGAGTCATAGACAAGACAAACTCATTTCATTTTAAAACACTCCATGTTGTCCAGGATGTGGCATGGCTGCTTGTTATTCTGATCAACTTTAAATCTGATACTAACATTTCAAACACGACTTCAATACTAAGGAATAACTCGATACTCATTATTGATTATGATACCACAGCGATAATACAAACAAACTCTTTCTTTAGACAATAGAATGTTGTTTTCAACATTAAAGGTCTATATTACACAACACGGTCTCTTCTGAGCTTTACGCCATGTTATAATGTTGTTACGTCCTCAAAAATATACCTGAAGTTGTATTTTGTTTGAGTAATCCTGCATTATTGACGGCTTAAATAATAGTACTTTCTTTAATTTTACCATGTGGTGTTAAATCTGTGTGGTCTATAGACATATAGTAGTCTCAGGATCATTCTAAAGCTGTTCAGGAAAGGTTCATTTCTGTCCTGTGAATGTGCCTTTTGTCGTATCAGTACCTGTTCAAATTAAAATCTAGTTTCAATACAAGTTTTAGTATCGATTAGTGTCCGATTTTCAATACTTTTGGCAACCCTAATCTGATGTGATGTGTCCTGGTGCGCTTCAACACAATTATTTGCTTTTCATTTCGTGCAACGCTCCAACCGTTTCTATATTTTGCAGAGATGATCGAGACATAATGGCTGATTGGGGAACAAATCAAACTAAATGATGCATGACCGCTGTGCAAAATAGACAAGCGCGTTATTTGGCAGCAGACAATCAAAGACGCCAAAACAACAGTAATTAATATTCACCGACAAAATGTGGGCCTCACTCTGACACTTGTATAATGCAAATCGACACAGTTCTCACAGTGACAACAGGACTGAGATGTGTTACTAGAGAACAATCGTCTGTTTACCTCTACATTAATTAATTGTCAGAATCACTTTGTCATTTGTTACGTTAGAAACAAGGAAAGTATAATATTTTAGGCTGTCTAACAGGGACATGCAATCAAAGAATAACAAAAGGCTGTGAAAAAGCATCCCACTGCTTCTGACAGGTTTTTAACTTTTTAGTTGGGGGTCTGTCACCTGCTTGTTTCTATGGATATGTCATTGCTCTGGCTGGAATGTTCCACAGTGTGACATTAAACAGCTCAACCTGCATTTATTCAATTACAGGTGGTTTTATCGCTTAAAAATACCTAAAAACAGGCCTTCTGGCGGGGAGCGGGGTTGCCTCTCCACAGATCTGACCTGTAACTTGGTCTGGTTTGGTCTCCATGATGATAGAAAGGTTTAATGCCATACTATGAAACATTCCAGATAAACCAATAACATCTCCATGGAGAAAAGTATTTCACGGGCCCTCCACCAGAGAAGTTACACAATGCACCTTTAACTAACAAATGTATATTCTCATTCATTCCAGAAAGAGGGTTCATTCACACATGTTTAGCGTTTAACATTTTATTATTAGTCTGTCTATATTTCTGAAGCTCTAAATGCTCTGTTCCACCTTGTGATGTCATGACGCGATAGTTTTCACATTAACAGCTGCCTTTTACCTTTAGTTCAGTAGAGACTGACAGTTCCAGGGCTAAAATCATCCAAATGTTTCTATTGAATGTGTATAGAGTTTAAAAAACCAAAACAAAACAGTGGGGCACTTCCTGCATTACCACATGACATCACAAGGTGGATCTGTTTGAGAGAAGAACTCAGCCTAAGGACTTGTGTGTTAAACATAAATGAATGAAACAAAACACATCTCCGAGTATGTTTTTGATGAGGAAACAACATTATAACGTACAGTAGATTAATACTGCAGCTATAGGTACTCCTGTCTCAAATTTCATGCCTCATTAGAACTACATTATCTATGACAGACCTGGTTAATTCTCATGGTCCATATAGTGTTTTGGACCTATTCTAGCCCTGGTTTAGTCTATAGTCCAAGTTTAGTCCCAGGTGTGAACGTGTAATCCTGGTTTAGTCATGTTTTAGATCCAATTAAGTCAAATTTTTCTTAGGTGCTAAGTGGGGTGAATCCAAACCAGAAGTTGTGCAGTTTTATTTAAACATTTAACACAATGTACCATCTAAATGCCAGTCTGAAAATAGCTGCTCTTTGCTCTGGCCTGTTAAACATATGGTGTAGGAGGAGTGCCTTTAAAATCATCTGAGAAAGATCCTAACTGTGATGAGAGCCAGGGTCAACAGGAAAACATGATTAGACTCATAAAGGTCTCTTCAAACACAACCAGCCCACCCACCTGCACCACTGTAGGAGAGAGGGAAGGAGAAGAAGAGAGAGAGGGGAGGGGGGGAGAGAGAGAGAGAGAGAGAGAGAGAGAGAGAGGGGAGAGAGAGAGCGAGAGAGAAGAGAGAGAGAGAGAGAGAGAGAGAGAGAGGAGAGAGGAGAGAGAGAGAGAGAGAGAGAGAGGAGAGAGAGAGAGAGAGGGGAGAGAGAGAGAGAGAGAGGAGAGGGGGAGAGGGAGGGGGGGGAGAGAGAGAGAGATGAGAGAGAGGGGGGAGGGGGGAGAGAGAGAGAGAGAGAGAGAGGAGAAGGGGAGAGAGAGAGAGGAGAGAGAGAGGGAGAGAGAGGAGAGGGAGAGAGAGAGAGAGAGATGAGAGAGATGAGAGAGAGGGGGGAGGGGAGAGAGAGAGAGAGAAAGAGGAGAGGGAGAGATGGAGGAGGGGGAGAGAGAGAGGAAGGAGAGAAAGGGAAGGAGAAGAAGAGAGAGAGAGAGGAGAGAGAGAAGAGAGAGAGAGAGAAAGGAGAGGGAGAGATGGAGAGGGAAAGAGAGGGAGAGAAAGGAGAGAAAGGGAAGGCGAAGAAGAGAGAGAGAGAGAGAGATGGAGGAGGGGAGAGAAAGAGAGAAAGAAAGAGTAGAGAGCGAGATGGAGCAGGGGGAGAGAAAGAGAGGGAGCGAGAACTAAATGAGTTAGAGATAGAACGATAAAGAGAGGGCAAAAGGAGTTAGAGAGAGAAAGAGAGAGAGAGGAGATAGAGAGATGGAAGAGGGGAAGAGAAAGAGAGGGAGCGAGAACTAAATGAGTTAGAGATAGAAAGATAAAGAGAGGACAAAAGGAGTTAGAGAAAAAGAGAGAGAGAGGGAGAAAGAGAGGAGATGACTAAAATGGAACTTGACTGTACAAAGAGAAAGAGAGAGAGAGAAAAAAAGAACAAAATGAGTTAGAGAGAGAAAGAGAGAGATAGCTAGAGGACAAAAGGGGTTACAGAGAGAGAGATGGAGATAGAGGGGAAGAGATCACAAAAGGAGTTAAAGAGAGAGAGAGAGAGAGTGAGAGAGAGAGAGAGGGCAGGGAAAGAAAGATAAAGAGAGGACAAAAGGAGTTAGCAAGAGAAAGAGAGAGAGAGAGAGGAGATGGAGAGATGAAGAAGAGAGAAAGAGAGAGGGAGATGAGAGACTAAAATTGAACTTCAGTGATTGTACAGAAAGGGAGTGAGAAAGAGAGAACAAAATGAGAGATAGAGGACAAAAGGACAGAGAGATGGAGGACAGAAGGAGTTACAGAGAGAGGGAGAGAGAGAGGCGCTAAAGAGGAAGAGAGACAGATGGGGGCAAAGAAAGAAGATGGAAATGCAATGAAAGAGATAGAGAGGGGAAGAGATGTGAGAGATGTAGTAACAGACAGAACAGACAGAAGAGGAGAAAGAGAACGAGAGAACAGAAGAGAGGAGGGAAACAAGGAGATAAATTAAAGGAGCAAGAGATGGATGGACGAGAAAGAAAAAAGAAAGAGACAGAAGAGAAAGACTGAGACGAGGAAGAAAGAGAGAGGATATATGGGAGAGGAGTGACAGAAGAAAGAGGACAGAGAATAAGAGAAGGGAGAAGAGAAGGATGGAAATTAAAGGAGAGAGAAAGGATGGGGTGAGGAGGAGACTAAGATGGGGAAAGAGGGGACAGAGAAGAGTTGAGGAGATGAATGAGAAAACAAAGTGAGAGGGGAGAGAGGATGGGAAGAGGAGAGGGAGGGGAGATACAGAGAGGAGAGGGAGTCAAAGAATAAAAAGAGCAGCAAATGTATGAAAAGGAGAGAGAGACAGAAAAAAAGAGAAGGGAGAGAGTGAGAGAAAAATAGAAAGAGAGAGAGAGGGGTATTTGGTATTGCACTTTATATCAAAACTATGCAGTGTTTGATGCTTTAACCATCATTTCTTTGTTTTCTATGACAATGACAAGAGAGAAAGAGAGAGAGAAGGAGAGAGGAGAGAGAAAGAAAAGAAGAAAAATAGGAAGTGGAGAGAGAGGTGAGGAAATGAGAGATGTAGCAAAGAGGGAAGAAAGACAGAGGCAGGGAGTGGAGAGAGAGAGAGAGAAAGAAAGAAAGAGGAGAGCGGCAAGAGAGGGAGGAGATATGAGTGGATAGAGAGAATAGAAATAAAGAGAAAAAGAAAGTAAAGAAAGTAGTAAAGAGGAGAGAAGAGGAGGTGTAGAGGTGGGCTGCAGAGCTGTGGGGAGTAGGTCAGTGCAGTTGACTCAGTTGTGACTCATGGTGGAGGAGGCGCTGGAGATCCACCTCCTCCCAGAGTCCAGCCTGAAGCTCAGATCTGCTGCTCAGATGGACCAAACTCCTACTGCTCTGTGTACTGTTGTGTACTGTTGTGTACTGTTGCGTACTGTTGCGTACTGTTGTGTATCTCTAGTGTATACAACAGATGAGGAGCACAAACACCAGATCATATAAGGGCACATTATGCATATGGACACCTTTTATGAACATGTTGACAGCACTGGACTGACAACTGATGTTTTGTTTAGTTTTGTGTATGTGCTGAGTGTGGAGAGAGGGTTTTTGGCCATTTTTATCTGTGTTATATACTAGCATATATTCTCAAAATTGGAAAAAAAAAATAAAATAAAAATAAAAAAGTGTACACAAGAGCAGAGACAAGGAGAATGAATGAGGAGGAGGAGAGATGGATGGAGATAGAGGTCTATAGAACTGTATCTGTAGTTACAGAATACACTCAGACAGGCCATGCTTCATATGAAAGCTCAGAACCTCCAGAATTTATTCACCGAGCTGCGGAGGCTGCACTAGCACTCATTAATGGTTGGCTGCAGCGGTTGATTTAGGTAGAGACTAAACATTCTGCTTTCTGATCCGATAATCATCTTGAGAATCAAAACAAAAAATTATAACATTACAACTTGGCCATCATGTCCAATGTTTCTGTTACTATTACTATTGTTCACAGTTATATTTGATTTAAACATACCTCATTTATTTTGAAAGATTGTTTTTTTTAGACCAAAGTTTAGTTTGCTTTCATACCTGACAGTTTTAGTGTTGATGTTTATGAAATTTAAAATCTAAATCTTGCAAACGGTTCCTCTAAAACGTTGTCTAATAAGTATGAATAAGCCCCAGCAAACAGTGTTATACAGCAAAATATCTTGTTTTACCTTCAAGTCCCCACAGGGAAAATGTTTAACATGGAAGAAGCGACCTGAGATGACTTTAAAACAATTTATTACACTAGTTCTGTTAGCCTGGGGAACAACATCTCTAATTATAGTACAGATAGTGGAAGTTAAAGGGTTCGTATTATGCTATTTTCTGATCTACGTCATGCTGTTTCCTCATCAAAAACATACCCTGAGTTGTGTTTCGTTTCATTCACACGTTTAAAAGCAAAGCAATAATATCTTCACACCCCCTCCTCCATCCCCACATAACCGCCACCGTCAGAAAAGTTACATAGTGCATCTTTAACTAAGTGGGGAAAAGAACTGCACTGTCAACTCTGCATATAAAAAGTGATAAACAAAAAACGCACAAACAAAAATAATGACATTTGCAATAAAACTGGAAAATGTTCTTACAGTAGACCTATATATACACACTTTAGAAAAACAACGCAACATAGCTCCCCTCCACACAATATACTCTTAATGTACACAATCCATACATATATTTATATTTATATTCTCCTCCCACACGGCTAACCTTTTCTACCTACATTGTATACATACTTCACTTATGGTTCTTCTTTAAATAGGACATATTGTGCTTTTGATTGCTATATGGTTTTATAATCTGTGCAACCTGTGGATCATTATGTTGTATTTTGGACATTTTAAATCGCAATATTGATTTAAATAGAATAGAAAACTGCTGATTTCTGTTTCATTATGCAGTTTTCTAATCTATAATGTTGTCACAAACATATCTGGAGTTGTGTTTTGTTTCATTCCCACATGCTTAACGCACAAACCCTGCTTATTTAGGCTGAGTTCTGCTTCTTCTTCAATCAGAAAACACTTTCCACCTTGTGATGTCATGTGGTAATACAGGAAGTGCTCCACAGTGTTTTAAACTCCATGCACATAGAATCATTTGGATAATTTCAGCCCTGGAATTGCCAATCTCTACCGAACTAAAGGTTATCTTAAAAACTACAGCTTCATGACATCACAAGGTGGAACAGATAATTTAGAGTTTTAGAGACATAGACAGACTAATAATAAATGGTCACTCAAACATGTGTGAATGAAACAAAACACTACTTCAGGTATGTTTGGACGAGATAACAACTTTGTAACTTGGCTTAAAGCTCACAAGAGTCAATTTTGTGTAATATAGGACCTTGAATAATGGAGAATAACATGCAATAATAAATAATAAATCTTCTTTAACTCAATGTTGTTTTTATAAGCAAAAACACTTGTAAATTTAGTCAAAATGAAAGCTGGTACTAAGCCTGACGAGCCTCTCTCTCCCTGGGTCTAACTCTGCTAATTAAGGGCACGCTAAGAGAGAAAACAGCCAGTCCTCCCATCTATCTCTGGGGTACACTGTCCTCAACATCTCTTCCACTCTGCATTAAACATAAATTAAGAGCAAAACATATTTCATTTTTTATATTAGTTCACTAGCTGGAAACTGTTGAGATGTTATTGAAAGTAAAGTCAACAGCTTATGTGGATAAACCAGCATCATTTTTTCCACCAAAAGCGTCAGAAAAATAAATTCTTGGTATTGTGAGGGGTTATAAAGGGATTTAGAGTGAGATCTGATGTGAAAACCTCAGAAATAATACAAATGAGAATGGATTTTGTCGATAAAGCAGCCTGCCATTTTGACATCTCGCATGTTGTTTCTACTGGTTAATTTCTATGATACTTTTGGCAAGGTTTTCAAAGTCAAATGTCAAAACGAGTAACTTAAAGGAGGAAAATGGAGAGGATTGCAGGATTTTAAGGTTCTTCTATGCAAAAAAATAAACAAAAATGCTTGTAATAATATGCCAGAAAAGATAAGTTAAATGTCATAGATTTAAAGCAGACCTATTATGCAAAATCAACAGAAGTTTAATCACGTTATATTTTCCCCTTCTCATTTACCCTCTTGAAGTTGTTTTTGGAGTGATTTGTGCATGTTGGAGCAATCTTAAATCTTATTTTCAAGAAGCCATATTGCAGACCAACCCGTTGCAAAATGCTTAACTCAATTCTGCATAATATTAACAGTATTTCTTTATAAAATATGTTTATTCTGTAATTACAAATTAGCTTAAATGGACCGGTTAGCATCAACCAAAGGACCATATATGGCCCGGGAGCTGTACAATGCCCAGGTCTGCCCTAGCGTGATCTGCACCTATCCATAGGACAGGCTGACAGCTACATGATGTGATGATGTTCACGTTTTTATTAAGTTGTTTGATAATGATCCAGTCATAGATTATAACTATATAGTTGCATGAAAAGCCAGTCCCTTCTACATTCTGTTTGAATCTAGAAGAACCTGGAATCTGACCATAGAGCGTCCCCCATCCAACCACAGCCACTGATTTGTAGAACGCGTTTCATTCGACATTTAGAACAAAAACTTCTTTTACCTGAGCTAAATAATTTGTGTTATTTTGGTGCTACAGTTGTTGATTCTGAGAAAATCTGTGCTGTTTCTCAGCCCTTTATGTTGTTTTTTCCCCCTTTTTATGTGTAAACTGCCATGTTTATTTTTGACTAGAACAGATCATGCATCTCTCTGATTGGTTAATCTGCCTGTCAATCACACCCTTTGAAATCAGGGAGACAGGATACGGCTCTAGAGCCACTCGTCTTTGTAAAGTCAAAACATGTGGTTCTGGCTGGTCAGGTAATATAGCTGACACAAGCACAATAGATCTTCTTTAATATTCCAAGCACAGCCCCAAAATAACTCCCTAAAATAATTTGGTGTGGGGCATTCTGGGTAAATGTAAAAACCTAATATATTCAAAGGTAAATCCCACAACAAATAACACGGACACACTCTGTACACAATGAACTGTACTGCCTTGTCAACAGAAGAGACTCAATAAGGCTAGACAGACTCTATGTTAAAGAGGGGGTATTTTACTTGGGGTATTAACTGCTAACACATACCTTTTATTGATTTGAAAACTCGCCAAAAACATTTGGGACAGAATCTTACATCTAACCGTAAGGAGGGTTCGAATAGTGCCGTCTAACATGACATCTAAATCCTCTTCAGGCATGTTTTTAAGGAGGGAACAACATTATAACATGGTGGAAAGCAAAAAGCTAAAAAAGAAAATACATTTTGCATAATACCCCTTCTTTAAAGGTGCACTGTGTAACTTTTCTGGTGGAGGGTCCTCTGCTTGTCTCCATGGAGATATTATTGTTTTGTCTGGAATGTCCCAGTATGGCGTTAAACATATCCATCTTGCATTTACTCAATGATATAAGTTGTTATTGACCTAAAAACTTGCATTCTCACTGTGAGTGGGCTCGCCTCTCCACAGAACTAAGTTGGCCCTGTGGCATCACCTGTTCTCGATAAATAAGTGTAATGCCATCCTGTGGAACGTTCCAGGCAACATCTCCACAGAGAGAAGCAGGTGACGGCCTCTTCACCAGAAAGTAAGTGCACCTTTATAATATTCTGATGTTTCTGATCAGAAGTTTTTTTTAAGTAATTCCACAGACTGTTAGATCTTAAAGTTCGTTGGAAACTGTCTTCGGTATATAATGAGCTATACAAATAAACTTGAATTGGCCTTGGATTGTATTTATTCAGCTGCTCCACGTCTACCATAAAGGCACAGCAAAAAAACATTATAAAAATATAAATGCTTTTCTTAAATTAAGTTAAAATGTAGTGGAATAGAAAGTAAAGTGCTTTATCTGCCATTATACTTGGAACATGCACAACAAAATAACATAGATGTAGTTCTAAAACACTATAAGATCTGATTAGTGTAGTCACAATACTACACTATACAATAACATGTCAAATTTGATTTCGATACTAAGGTATAAACTCAATACTCAGTAGCGATTCTGATACCATGATGATAATTAAAACAAAAAACTTTTTATTTAGACAATAGAATGTGATTTTCAACCTTAAATAACTGCTTTCTTTTATATGACCGTGTGGCCTTACATGTGCGTAAGTCTAGGTTTAGTCTAAGTTCTGATACAACACAAAATCATTCAAAAGCTGTGCATAAAAGCTTAATTTTATGCATTTTAAAACGCACAAACAACAACAATATAAATCAGAACAACAAAACCGATTCTTATTTGTAAATCTGATTTTTTTAATATCGATACCTGCTCAAATGAGTATCTAATTTTAAAAGTGATTAGTACCTCACATGAAAAGAGCCAGGTCAAATTTCTTGCTTCTTTTTGTTGACATCTTAGATACTAAAAATGTTTTTCTTATTTAGTATTTGAGTAAACTAGATCTCACTGAAAATTTCGCCTTGTTTTCTGGAATTAAAACTTGAATAAATCAGGCTTGGAATTAGGTATTAAAAAAATCCTTCAATACATTTCGCCAAAATCTTGTAGAAGATTGGAAAGTTTGGTGTATGTAATTGCTATTTTAAGGGATGATCCTTATGTCCCTATACGTTTTGAGATAACCTTGTTCTATGGACACAATTTGAATTAAATATTAAAAACTTATTTCTCTCTTACTTATTTCAATATGAAAGATTATATGCTAAGACCAAACTGACCAAAAAAAAAAAAAAAAAAAGAAAAAAAAGTTGCTTGCAGTGTCTTCCTTTCAAATTTTATTCCTATTTCCATCATTGACTATATTATTTGTAGCTGGGCGTAAGTTTCACTTTGCAAAGTCAAGAGGCACTGCGCAATTAACTTCTTGAGCTTCAGTCACGACTTAGCCTTTAAGAGCCTAGTCTAAAGCATTTTCCACTCATTGCTTATCCCCGGCAAACATCACAGCGCGCGCCTTCAGACTGAAATATAAATACACATAAACAGATGTGAAGCTCATGTAAAGACGGTTATGCAATATAGTACGCTCTTACAGCGTTTCCCCATTCAACCCCCGACTCCTCCAAACACACACACCCGCTACAAAACATATTAGAACTACTATAAGCAATTTGGAACTGCCATTATTGATACTTTGCAGCTGATGTCCTCAACACTCCCTTAGGGTATGACGCTAACTGTAGGCATGCTATGTCTGAAGCTGTTACTCAAGTTAGACTTTAATCTGAGCTTTGTTTTGACACAATCTGACAAGAAAGAACAGATTTAACTGGAACTACAACAGGTGAGCTAATTTGTCCTCTTGAACAGGTCTCTCACATAAAATTACAGTCACAAGCTAGCTAGCATAACAGTTTTTCAGTTAGTCCCTCTCACCATTTTTGTTGAAAACCAAACACCTCTTGAAAAGGTGATGTTTAATTCCATTTTGTATTTTGTCTTAAGTTTTTAGACTATCTTAAAACTTTTTGCAGTCTTCGATAATGTCTGCATTGTGTCACCATGGTAACCTCTGAACAAAAACTAGCATGCTAAGTGCACACTTCCGGATTATTGGACAGTAAAACACTTTATAATTAAGATGCAGTACACAGCTTACTTATTTTGACCTCAAGAGCTGCTTATGTAAATTTGTACTGGGGCAAGACACATTTTGCTCAAATACATGGGGGAAAAAATCACTACCAAATATCATCAGATGTTTTGGATCCAATTTCATTTGCACACACACGAACAATCAGATCTAATTATTGCGTTATCTGATTACTCTAATTATCTGATTTTGCTTGGCCATGTAAGTGTACCTACTCACCACGTGTGTTTCATCTGCGCTTGTGCATCTCTGCGCCCCTGGCAATGCATTCCTTTTCTTCTTCTATTGACATCAAAAATCTCCCAAACCATTTTTCCTGTTTGGATAATCATGTAATTTAGTAGAAAACACTGATGAATGATTCAGGAATGCTTAAGTTGGACATAAAATCATGGTCCGGCGTCAAACTGTAGTAGTTGTTGATTTTCGTAGAATTGTTTTTTGGGGTTTTTGAGGTAAGGGAGCGTTCGTAGTTGGAGGAAAGCTATGGCTAAGTGGGAGACAGCCATTTTCTAGCATGGGGAGGGGGTGAGGATGAGGAGGAGGTGACGAAGAAGTGCAGCAGTGGATAGGGCTGAGTCTCAAATCGTTCAGATCTGTTTGCAAATGTAGCTCAGTTTCGTCTACGTCATATTGGAGGTCGCAATCAGGACAGTAGCCATGATACTGAACTTTTTCGCTGAATCGTACCCGCTCACGTGATTCTCTTTGCTTCGCTTTTGGACATTTGCTCTTTTCGTGTCTCAACAAAGGCATAGGTCTCGGTAATGTTGGGACTAGCCCTGCTTCTGAAATCCCGCTATCTCCTGAAATGAAACAAGGTGTAGAAGAAAACACATCGCGATTAGATTTGGATGTAAAAATTCCTCCATTCCGCAAAACAGAACCGTTGGATTTCGTCAAATTCCCTGATAAAATCAAAGTGGGTTGAGGCAGATTTTTGGTGTTATGCTCCTCGGCCCGTGATGGAGTCAGTCTGGGTGGAGGTAAGGGTGGGTGCGCCTTTTTCAAAACCGTTAACACAGTCGATGGATTCATGGCAACAGGAGTTATCGGTGAAGTCAGTTTAAAAATGCAATCCTCGGGGAATAGTTTCATCTTTTCCAAACTGGAGGCGGTGGTGGTCGTGGTGGTAGAACTAGAACTGGAGTTGAGTGTATCCGTCTTGGAGCTGTCCGTCAGTCCGTCCTCCTCCAGTTGTAGATCCCCGGTCAGAGTGTCAATCTCATGAACAACCTAGAGAAGAGAAAAGACATGTCAGTTTATGGCAGCTGAGGTCAGCAAGACTCTGGCAAGAGAAGAGAGAATATATGACAGTGTATTACAGACACACACGAAGACCATAAATCAATGACAGGAGACAGTGCAGTAAAAATGTGTAGAAAATTTAGTGGAAACTAGAGATAGACCGATATTTGGACTTTTTAGCATATCGGCTATCGGCCTTTAATCTCCAGCACAGGCTGATATTTGGTTTTAGTCAAACTGTTGCCTAAAAATACACACAAAAGTTTATTTTAAAACTTTAGTGTGAAGAGATAACTGCTGAAAACGTGACTACACAGCTCTCTTAAAGGTTTGTGATAAAAAAAAAAAAAAAGAATTATGGGAGAAGGTAGTAAATTAAATCTAATTTTATGACATAATTTTGGGAAAATAATCTATATCAGTACATATAGGCCTAAAAATATCAGCAAAGCACATCGGCCATCGGTTTCTCTGGATTCTAAACAATCAGTACTGGCATTGGCATATTTATAAATAGGGATGCACCGTTACCGATACTGGTAACAAATATCGGCTCTGTTCCTGATTGGGGCTTTAACTTGATGTTTGTGTTTGCCTGGAAAAATCCAGACTCATCGCTGTACCAGCGGCTGAGTCTGGTCACTGGTGGTCCAGCAAATTTTCCTGGGCGGGCAACAATGAGCAAACAGACAGCAAAATAATTGCCTGGAAAAATCCAGACTCATCGCTGTACCAGCGGCTGAGTCTGGTCACTGGTGGTCCAGCAAATTTTCCTGGGCGGGCAACAATGAGCAAACAGACAGCAAAATAAACCAATCAGAGAAGAACTAACGGGCAGCGAAGTGAACCAATCAGAGAAGGGCGGACGTGACGTCGGCAACGCGACACGAAAATCTACAGTGGGAAAGTAAACAAACAGTAGCAAAGAACGGGGAGTTAATTCAACATGGCTAGCGCTACAGAGATCGTTGTAAATGACGTGTGTCGTTGTTGCGGTAAAAACATGAGACGTGGTGTAACTGGAAACTTTTATAAGTCACGAAGCTCACCGTTGTTGCAACGACTTGTGAACTTGGGTCTTGCATTAAGACTTGAGTTAAATAGATCGATTAGAGTGTGCAAGCCTTGTGTAAGCCTTGTCGGGCGCTTGGAATGGGACCTAACCATTTTTCGCAAATGGCAACAAGACGTGGAAACTCTCACTACTGAAACAATAACAGAGGATTCATCTGGACCTGGTGACAAACGAAAACGCTCAACTCCTTCTAAAACTCTGCACTGAAGAAGATCCGGCGTAGTCCTCCCCCCACTCAGTCCGCAACAAGGCGAAGCATCACACAGGTAAGCGTGCTATTGCTAAACACTTTACTGAGTGCTAAGTCTGTAGGCTATAACTAAGTAAACATTAGAGACATGGAAGAACCCAATTCACTAATGTGTTACTTCTTACGGATCAAGGCATTTGTCACTCTGTAGAATTAAAGTAATTAACCTATAAAACTACGTTGTGCTTTTTTAAATGCCCGTTCGTTTACAAGTTGACACATACATTGCTGTTAATCGATGTGTTATAACATATTCCCGATCTATTTGCACAGTAATAAAGAGAAAATTAGGATGATACGGGTATTGACTGAGTTGAAAGATGTATCTTCTCCCCCACTATCCACAGCCTTGATGGATCAGTAAATGGTCTTTTTAACAAATGGTTATTAATTGTAAGTCACATCCTATATTCTTTAACATTTATGAACATTGTGTCTTCTATTTCACAGGTCATTACTGAGAACACAAGCAAAACTGTTGTCAAGGTTTCCTCTCCGTCTGAAGCTGGGATCATTCAGAACATAACTAATAAAAAGTTGAAAACTGCAGCCAACTTGATTTCAGCTCATAAAGAACTTAAAGTTAAAATCAAAGATTCACCTTATCATTAGTGAAGAATGTAAGTGCCTCTCAAACCCAAACAACAAATTTATGCTGTGGAAAACTACACCAGAGGATCTCCTTGTGGACCTTGAAAACATGTCTCATTTTTTGCTGTCCATTTTCCAATCAGTCAACAGCAAAAGTCTACCAGCTGCTTGCACTGCACTTTGTACAGCACTACGAGGGAGAGAGCCTCGGATGTCACCCTTTGCTTATTATCTAAATAGTATACTGCAGCATGGAGGCACTAAAAAGGCTGCCTTTAAGAGGTTAAGCAAAATGGCCATCAAAACATCAGACCAGCATGCAATCGGCAAACAAAAGGAGTTAGTAGCCATGTGTGGAGAGAGACTACAGGAGCTCTAAGTCTCCACGGAACTTTACCTGACCTCTGGGGCAGGAGGACTCTCTGAGGACATGCCCAGTGTGAATGAAGGTGAGATACTATTTCACTAAAATATGACAAAAAACTAAAACAAATACTGCTTTATTATTTGTATGTGAATGAATTTGTAATTTGCTTGATCATACTTTATTCTACAGATGACAATCCTGAAATCAGAGACTCCTTCATCTTCAGCCCATTTGCTGTCTCAGAAGCTGCAGATGTGAATGTTCCACATGCTACCACACAGCTTCAGGCGCCATCCACATACTCCATGATATTTGATAATATGGACTTCTTCATGAAGGCACACCAGCAGTCCTCACTGATAAACAATAAATCCCTTCACTGAATTCATCATATTGCTGTAGAAGATCATGTTGAAACAAACCACCTCAGTAATGCAAGGCCACATGTTGACAGTGGTATATATGATCTTGAGGTTTTCAAGCATCTTTCCAAGGTTGTGGTATATTACATTCCACATGAGTATTCTGAGTAAATGTTGCTACGCTCCACAGACGTATGTACACATTTACCACACTGTTTTACAGCAGCAACATGTAATTCATGCATTGAATGTGTTGCAGTGACAATAATTATTTACTTTGATTACAGTACCTCCTTGGTGTGCTATTTAATAAAAATCTGTAAAAGGCATTTCTCAAAACACTGTTTATTTTTAGTGTCATACAAACAAATACAATTAGTTCAAAGCCAATCCCAGTACAAGGTGTTTTGCTGGTGTACAATTGTTATGTGTCCAAAACTAATCTGTTCTGAAATTGCTCCAAGAGGTTCTGTAAGAGCAACTTGTTTTCATATGTCACCTCTCTTCTGACAAGATGCGCAGAAACACCACTTTGAGGCAGTTCATACACTGGGGTGGTCTCCTGACAACCTTCTGGGTGACACTGGCATACTGTGTGACAGTAGGTGCAACACAGATGACCTGGTATAATTGCTGTGGTATACTCAAGTCAAAATGACTGTACAAAGCCGTTTTGTATTTAGCAGCTCCTTGACTACCTGATCTGCCTTTGTGTGCTGTTTGATGCGATAAAAAACTGCATGTGTTTACCATCTCTTCCTGCCCTACCCATCTCCTGCACAATGGCTTGCACATCCTCTGGAACACCGTACATAACAACATGAGATATGTTTGGAGATATGTCTTTGACTTCCTGTACTATCCAGTCCATACAGTCCAGCTGAGGTCCTGATACAGGAATCTGTCCAAGTCTGATGTTCCGGTTTGGGCTTTCAGTCACAGTGACCGCCTTTTCCAGATGAAGCGGCCTCATCACTCTGTCTCTTGACTGGACATCAGCAGAGGCAGTTAGGGCCATTATAGAGGTACCTGTGAGACAACACAAACAAAAACATCAAAACAAAACATTATAGGTTCTGAAAGAGTAAAAAATGAATTGAATACCAACCTGCTTTGCCTGGAATTTGCCTACTCTCGCAAAGCACTCCCTGAAGGCACTTTTTCCTTTGTCAGCCAGTCCACTGGTAGGAAAAAAGTAAAAAAAAAAAAGAAAAAGAAAAAAACATGAGTACAACAGATCTGCATAGTAAATGAATTGTAGCCAAGCAGCGATACACTCAACATAACTTTATTACATTACATAACTCATCAACTTGTAGCTTCTGCGCTCATGTGGTCCACGGAAAATGTTTTTTTCCTGAGTTGACAGCAGTGTGTTTACGTCACACAGTATATGGAGAATCATTTGTCTTTTATCTTAATCACTTTGACTAAACGCTACTACATTTAGGGGTTTAATGACAGTTACCCAATGCCCATATCATAAGAGCAACAGATCTGCGCAAGACCAACACTACTGTATAAACATAATGAAGCTAATTACCGATATAGCTCTTTATGTTAAGTAGCTCACGTTAAAATAAACAAATAACGTTTAGCTTTTGAAGAGGCTAACAACAATGCTGTATGCAGCTGTTAACGATATGTAGCTCATGTTTAAGTAAACAAATAAGGTTTAGCTTTTGAGGCTAACAACAAAACATATGGGGTTATTGTTGTATGTTAAGCACTTTGGTCAACTGTGGGTGTTTTTAAATGTGCTACACAAATACATTAAGACACCCGGTGACGTCTAAATCCCGACTTTCTGAGATAAAAGCACGCGAGCGATAAAACGATAAAACGATAAAACGCGAGCGATAAAACGAGCCATAAGCTAACCCAAACTTCTCATCTCAGAAACGCGAGCACCACATGAACGCAGTTAGTTACGCTGTATAACAAAGTAATACCTTACCTTCGTATGTGAGATGAACCTCATCCACCACAATTCCAACAAGCTCCTTGATGTTACACAGCAAGCGCCTCCATTTGTCATTTAACAGCGCAACAGTAACTCCGCTTTTCCGCTGAAAATCTCCACATCGCTACTGACTCCAATCTGCATGGCGATAACTCCGAGCTTAGAGGACTCTGTTACCTGCTGCTCCATGAGTGCAGAGGAGACACGGCGACTACAACGGGATGTTCCAACAAATGGAGCCGTTTGACAGATTAAGCTTTTCCCAAAGCCGGTAGGAAGCAATGCGAAAACATCTTAAAAAAAAAAAAAAAAAAAAGAAAAGAAAGAAAGGCCTCTAGAGCTGTCAGCTGCTGTGGTTTTAATGACTCTATGCGTTTTTGGTCATTTAAGACCATTAAAGATTTGAAAGCTGAACGGAAGAAACTTTCAGCTCTCCAGTGCGCCATCTTGATTCAAAACTGAGGGGAACTTCCGCCGCTTAAGAGTGACGTTGCCGGCAAAGGATGCGTCACTTCAATGAACGAATCAGATTACACGACCATGTCGAACCGGGCATTTCAAGCAGGGCGGAGGAGACGGGGACCAGACGGATATGGAGCTGTATTACAAATACAGAGAGATATCCTTCTGGATTTCCAGGCAATGTTTGTGTAGTCCTGAGGAAGCAGCTTAGATGAGCTGCAAAACGTTTTTGATCAAAAACTTTAGTCCAGTTGACAGAACTGAATTTCTCATTGCTACTTTTAACTCGATGTAATGAGATTATTTACTGATGTAGACCCAGGATGACCAAATAATTTCCCTTGTGGATCAATAAAGTTTGTCTAAGTCTAAGTCTAAATCTAAGTCTCATAATGTTTGAAATTTAATTCATTCAAAACTGTTCTGTTGTTATTTGCAGGATTAATAAACTGCATAACAGAATTTGATCAAATTTGTAATAAGTTACTGCGTTTTGAGAGAAAAAAATCAATTTTCATAATGACCATACTTTGTGGATTGTTATAGTCGAAGGAATATTATCGTGGAGATTAGATCTGATCTGATCTGGAGACAAGCAGGAGGTGGTTTTGTGGAGATGCAAACTCATAGTAAAGACACATGTTTTTCAAAACTTTTCAGGGCTTTTTTTCCACCTAAAAAGTTACACGGTGGAGCTTTAAGGTCAAGTCAGTTAAGCATAATATACAACCTTTGATTAAGTAGTACGGAAAACGTTATATATCATAGATTATTGTTGATTTCGAGGCCGATTTATGAGATGAGGGATTAAGATATCGCTTTGACAGCCACGCGAGAGAAAGAGGAAATGTCAGATCCGATTTATGTGCTCAGCCAGGGCACATTCCCAGTGATATACTGCAATGATCCGATGCACCACCAGCAGCAAGACAAGAATCCAAATATACCAGCAAGGAGAAAAAAACTTGTATCTGGCAACATATTCTTGATGTTTACTGTTGCTGGAGACAAAGGACAGGCAGTCATGCATAGGTGCCCACAGGGAATGAATGAGCGTCTAAAAATACTCCACCCTAAAAGCTTTAAGCCAAGTGAAAAATTGCAATCTCACATAGTTAAGTAGTGAGCAATTGAGCCAAGGCAACAGTCTTATAATTCAATCAGTCAGTTTCACAATAGGAAGAGGAAGTACAGTTCTTTACTATTTTTACTTGGTAACATTCTGTAACTTGTTTAGAGTGGGCTTCAAACGGCCAACCTTCAGATCAGAGCGCTCTACCAACTGAGCTACTCTCGCACTAAATGCCATTGCAGAAGAGCTGGAGAAAGTGTGTGTGGAAAGGGAAGTCTCTACTCTATTGTTTACTAAAGTGTTTTGTGTTCATCATTGTCGTACTGAAATCAATATCAAGTATCAAGTCTTTTCTTTACGATCAAAACTGAGAATGAAATCCGTGACAGCAGCAGCGTCTTACCAGCACCAAGTGTAGAGTGAATGAGTAATGGCAACAGTGGGGCTTGTAAAGTGCAATACAAGAAGTACAAGACAGACATTATTAAAAGAGAGTAAGCCTAGATTTGGTGGTGATTCTGGAGAGGCTGAGTTTGATCCCATGAGGTGTACCTTGGATAGAGACTTGTTATTTGACAGGAAAGAAGACACAAGGCAATAATATTAACAATACAGACAGAGCTTTGTACTGAACTGCCAGTAATGAAAGAAAAAACAGGTCTCAGGGTAGTAGATCTGGTGGACTTAAAGTGGGACTAATACCACTTTAAATTGCAGAGGCCACTGAAGGCAACACAAACTTCTAGGCACTTTTGACCAGAAAGCTGCAGATTTACCTAGCTCACACTAAAATTGAAAAGTAATGCAGCTTTGGTTCACAACTACTACTGATTCACGTTTGAAAATGTAAAAGTAAAGTTTAAAGGGCCCATATTACATTATTTATTTATTATCTAATCTATGTTATAATGTTGTGAAACAAAACACAACTCCAGGTATGTTTTTGAGGAGGCAACAACATTCTAACATGACAAAAAGTTCACAAGAGTCAATTTTGCGTAATACAGGGCATTTAAAGAATCACAGATCAAATCATAACCTTTGGAGTGGATAACTGTAGAGGAAAGTTAATCCACCCGGCTGGCAAAGCTTATAAAATAATTATAACAAGGACAAAGTACTTATGTTCATTTTGTGAATTAGTAATGCTGCCACTTGCTACATTCAGCTCATGACGATCATCCGTGACTTTGAAATGCATTTGTAAAACTGAAAGGACGAATGAGAGGACTTAACACGGAGAGGGAGCGTGAAAAGCATGATTGAATTACACAACTCTTCTAGTCTCTTTATCAGCAAGGTACTTACTTCTGCTTATCTATAACTGTGTAAATGTTCAAGTAACTGCATCTAATATAGTATAATTGTACCTCACAGTTTTTTTATGTCCTGTTCTTTGTTAAAGTTAAAGTGCCTGTAATCAGTTGGACCACTCATTCTACTTTCCAATAGCACACAACATGGATTCTTGTGAGCTTCAAGCCATGTTAAAAATGTTAGCCATGTCAAAAACACACCTGCAGTTGTTTTGTTTCATTCACACATGTTTGAGTTATACTGTATAACCTGCAGTTTTCAAGTTGAGAGCTATCTTTCACCTTTAGTTCAGTGGATTAGCAATTCCTCAGCTGTAAATAATCAAAATCATTCTAGTGAAGGTGTATGGAGTTTAAAAACACAGTGGAGCACTTCCTGTATTGGCACATGACATCATAAGGCGGAAGTGTTCTGTTTGAGAGAAGAACTCAGCCTAAATATGCAGGGTTTGTGTGTTAAACATGTGTGAATGAGACAAAACACAACTCCCGGTATGATTCTGATGAGGAAACAACATTCTGCATTATAGTAATATAGACCCTTTAAAGCAGAGTACATATTCATGTCTTGGCTGGCCCACTCAATTCAATACAAGAGGTATAAATGAAGTTCAAATTAAGATTGATGCGATTTTGAGTGGTGTCTTTTTAAATGATAACTACACTCAGGGAGGTAATCGGGCAGTGCAGAGGGCTCGCTGTGGGCCAGGCAGCTCCGCAGACCGTGCCAAGCATCTGGTCCGACTCTGTGCTGGAGCCAAGTTTGGATCAGGACCTGCACGTAAGCTACAAGTGACAACCATATTTCAAAGAACGTTAGGCCCAGACACATGCTGTGATCCTGCACTGAAGCCTAGTCTGTGATTCTCCACAAAAAACACTCTTCACTTAAAACACAGTTAACTTTGAACTACTGAACCCCTTCATATGAATACATGTTCAAAAATTAAATTATGAGATGTTCTTGGCCAAAATCAGCATGTAAATTGTTTTATTACAACTAATTGAAAGCCCAACCAGGATATCCGCAGAACCGATTTTTTTAAAACACCAGGTCTGGGCGATATTTTTTCTATTGTGTAACATCTCCATGAAGACAAGCAGATGACCCTCGTTGTGGAAATGTTGCCTACTGCAGCTTAAGAAAAAACCCTGAACATTAACAATACAGACTTGTAATCATTGCCATTACAGAGAAATAAATACTTCATTATCTGTCTCTCTGCTCAAAACCACATGCTTTTGCTGACAGTAGACCTATTGGGCTTGTGTCTGCTATATAGCTATAATCTATGACACCCGTGGATCATTATGTCATAATTTGCACATTTTAAATTGCAATATTCATCAACTTAACAAAAGAAACATGTCCGCTGACTTCGGTGTCCAAAACTGCGGTGCCCAGTGGGAGCTGACATTGCAGTAAATGTCATCACAATAAAGAGTCGGCATCTCTGATGGATAGCTGCAGATCCTGCTAGTGAACAGCATTTTTTTTTTTTTTTTGTGTGCCAAAATTACTATGTGTATAACAGATTAAGAAAATACAGAACGAGGTAAGTACCGAGCAGTGGGCGTATGCCAGTGTTGGTAAAACCAGGGGTTGATTAGGAATATGGAAGATTGCTCAAACATGCACAAATCACTCCAAATGCAACTTCGGGTGAGTAAATGGATTAGATATGGATAATGATTACATCTCTATCTTGATCTTGAAGTTAAATTTGATTAATCGCACAACACTACAAGACACATCAAAAAACGTAAACATTTTTTTGGTCTTTATTATCCAAGATGCTTTTTTTTTTTATCTCAGATGCTGTGTGCTGCTGTGAAAACTGAAGACAGATTTCCTCGACTGGACTTGAGTGGAACGACACACTGCTGCGTCAACTACCCATCAATAATGCATCAAGAAGAGGCAAAAGGGTTTTATTATGAGCTGTCATGTTAGCGCACGGTGTTTAGCACAGTGGGCTAAGTGATGCGCAGTGTGTGGTTCCAGTTTGTAAACAGAATGCTAAGCTAATGACAGTCAAGGTGGGAGCATGGGGCTCAGGGAGAAAAGTAAGGCAAGTGCTCTGACATATTTAGGTGAAAGAAAAAAAGAAAAATGAGTCTGATTATTCTGTCAGTGCGTGTAAGCAGAAAACAGGTTATCAAGCTCCTCCAAGCTTTACTAGTTTGGCCCAGTTTTAAAGGCTCATTATGTAATTTTTCTGGTAGAGGGTTGTGGCTACCTACTTGTCTCCATAGGAATGTTATTGCTTTGGCTAGAATGTTCCACAGTATGGCATTGAACGTCTTTACAGTTTCATTATGAGTGTTTTTAATTGCTCAAAAATGTCATCTCTTACTATGCGCTGGGTCGTCCCTCCACAGATCTGACCTGTAACTGTCATGATGTTACCTGCTTGTCTCCATGGTGGCTGGTGTAGGCTGCACTATGAGCTGTAGGCCTGTCACGATAACAAAATTTGTAGCACGACATATTGTGAAATACTGTAATAAACGATAATACTAAAAATACTTTATGCCACTGTCACAAAGCAGGATAATCCCAGTAAACCATTTTTAAATAGACAGTATCATTAAAATGCCTGAGCTGCAACCAGTAAATGGCAGAATGAATTGATAATTAGCCATAGCAGTTACTTATTCAACTCTCTACAGTTATTACATAAAAATGGCAAAAATCTCCCCACTATTACAAAGAAAAAGTACCCACGGAATATATTGTTGCAGCTTACAGGCCTAAAAAACTGCAGTTTGCCTTTTGTGTTTGAGCTGGTGTGACTGTCCTGTTTTCACGTTTTGTTTTGACAAGGTTAGTTTGTTCTTAGTTGGCCCGGAGCTGCATTTTTTTTTTTTTTTTTTTTTTTTTTAGGTGCACTGTGTAACTTTTTTGGTGGAGGGCCGTCAAATGCTTTTCTCCGTGTAGATTTTCTCGTCTGGAATGTATCGCAGTGTGGTATTAAGCCATTTTTAAGCAACACCAGACCAATTTACTGGTCAGGTCTGTGGAGATCAGAACAGTGCACTTTTAACCAGGAAAAAAATCACATTTAGATTAAAAACCTCTTTTTCGGGGAATCCTGGCCAAGAGGCAGCAGTTTAACACATAGTTACAACACTTACAAACCACAATAAAATTACACGACACCACAAATTTGTAAAAGCAAATGCACATTATTGAGACAGGCTTTTCTTCTGTTTGGCCATTTTGTTTTGGGCATGGGAGGAGTTTTGAGGCATTTTAAAGTCAATGAAAACTAACAAATAAAAACTATTTAACTTTTGTGTCCCTTTTGAACCACTAAACTTTGGCCTGCCTCACAAAGCATAAACGTGACCATTGCTCTCCTGCCTGATGAAATAAATGCTGAATAGATGTTTAATGCTGTAGAAGTGTAACATTCTGAACAAAGCAATGATATCTCCATGGCGACAAGAAGGTGACAGACCAGAAAAGTTACACAGTTCACCTTTAAGGGGTGCAAAAGGAGTGAAGCATCTTTTTCTAATTCTTATCTAACTTTTTCTGTGATAATGACCAAAATACAAAATACAAAATACATGCAGCGAACACAGGACTACACAATCGAAATGCGTAATTTGTAATGTTGCAGTTAGTATATTACAAAAAGCCGCAAATACTTAAGTGATAATGAAATCCTCTGTAAACAACAAAATAGTTCTTCTCCTATTTTGTATAAAAGACCCCTTTGGCTAACCGTGTGATTTTTCTTGCACTAGTTTCGCACAGTAATGGAAGAAGTACTCAATTTTGTTTCTTAACTTTTTGGTTGGGGTTCTGTCACCTGCTTGTTTCTATATTGTCATTCCTTTGCCATTCGTTGTCCCAATTTGACAATTTTATAGGTTTAAAATTGTACTTCCTGGTTGGAAATCATGACATGACATTAGGAAATTCCATTACTGTCACCTAAAAAAACTTCTCTAATGTACACAGAAATGATTATCTGACAAACACATTTATTTTGTTGAATTAATATTTAAAGTATAAAAAGTTTCTTCTGTAAATTATGCCAAACTTTTAGAATTCTCCCTAGCGTAATGTCACAGTGTGTTCAGAACTCTATACGTCTTGCAATTTTCACTTTCTACTTTTCTTCGCAAATTGCTTCTTGATTTGTGTAAAATTATAATTCATAATTACAATAGTTATAACTCCACTAAATTAAGTCTAAATTAGAGAATCATAAAAATCTGTCATATACACTTTAAAACCTAAATGATAAGTCTAATCACAACTGCAATATTAAAAGCATAATTGCAATTACATTATATTACTTTTACAAAACAATATAGCCTCACCCAACTTTAATCATATTAAGACTTACAAGGACTTTACAAGGCTTACAAGGAGTACCCATAAAAGAATGAGACAGGGAAGCACTTAATAATTCAATATAAATGGCTGTGAGAAATACAAGCAGGAAGATTTACAGAAATGATGTTGATTTTGATACTAAGGAACAGACTCATTACTCAATGCCGATTCAGATACCACGAAAACAAAACAAAAAACTCTCTTACTTTAGACAACAGAATGTGATTTTCAGTATTAAAGTATAGTACTTTCTTTTATATCACCATGTGGTTTCATATCTGTCTAATGCCTAATCCCCTCAGTGGTCCAGGTAGGTTCCATAGTGGTCCATGGGCGTATACTCGTCTACGTGCTCTTATACATGTTCTGATACCGATATTCTAAAACTATTCAGGAAAGGTTCATTTTTTGTCTAATATATTGCTGAAGTAAATATAGACAATAAAGGATAACACTGAAAACAAACCCTAAAGCAGAATTATCCCCTAAAAACAATTCTAAATGTGCACTATTGTTAACAAAAAATATGAGCTGCGATAGATAAATAACAAAACGCAACACTTGAAGGTGCATTGTGTAACTTTTCAGATTTTTTTTTTTCATAGAGATGTTACTGCTTTGCCTGAAATGTTCCACAGTAGAATCTATCTTGCATTTATTCAATTACAGGTGTTTTATTGCTTAAAAAAACACGCACAGGGTTACCTTTCCACAGATCTGACAAGTAACTTGGCTTGGTAGTGTCACTTTTTTGAGATAGATATGTTTAATGCAGTACTGTGGTGCATCTGGACAAAGCAACAACATCTCCAAGAAAACAAGGAGGCAATGGACCCCCACCAGAAAAGTTACACAGTGCACCTTTAAGTCGCTTGTATCGATAATGAGTCATAGAAGCTCGTATTTCAACCAGAGCTCAAATGTCATTGTGGTACAGAAAAATAGCAAACCCACCAATACAAAGAAAAAGCACCCATAAATACTAAAATGTCATGTATAGAACGATAAGCATAGTATATAGTAGTAAATAGTTTCTGTACTTTTGACAACCCTAGTAAGAAGTGAGTTTGACAGACAACTTCAGGTCCTGGTTGTTTAGCTGTGGGTATCAGGCAACAAACAGCTGCTGTCTGTCAGTGTTTGGGTGATGAAACGCCATGCAAAACCACTCTCCTGGTTTAACCAACTTGTCCATGAAATATTAAGGTTGATTAAATTTCCTCTCATTAAAGTGAGTGAGGCCGGGATCATGTCCTGTCACTCTGCGCTGAACTTCCGCTGCACCAACTGTCTTTCACATGGCAGATAATAATCACAGACATTAAGCAGTTAGCTGAAGTAGCCTATAGCTTCCTAGGGTTTAGCAAAGGTATGGATACTTCGCAGAGACATCATGCTGGGGGTGTTCTACATGTATATCTATGGCATTACCATGGAAGCACAATGCACACACAAGCAAACACTGTCAAAAAAGCCTGCATGTTTAATTTTCAACACAAAAAGTGACTAACTGAAAAACTCTTGCCTAACACTAGCTATTGTGACTGTAATAGTGTTTGAGAGAGTCTTGTTTAGCAGTAAAAATCAGCTCACCTGTTGTAGTCAGTACTTTCTGGTCAGATTGTGTTGAAATAAAACTCAGATTAAAGTCTAACAAAGCCTCAAACAGAGCAGTGCCTACAGTTAGCATCACACCCCCAGGGAATGTTGATGATATCAGCTGCAAAGGCAAAAGGTTGTGTTCCACTGGCATCACAACAGAATCCCTAAAATGGATCTGGAGGACAGGCTGGAAATCTAATTGTCAGGTTACAGATTTGTTGTCAGCTTGTCTTGGTTTGTAGTTAATATCTCTGCAATTACTGAGCCTGGCCACATGAAACAAAAACTGGCACAAAGTCCAACCTCTTTTCTCTCAGTCTTCAAAATGTGGTGTCATTATTCAACCCCAAAGACATGATTGCTGACAGCTGAAAGGACGGACTTTGCGCTTTAACATTAATATGCAAGTATTCTGTAGTCAAAGTCAATCCCTACATTTGTGCATCATAACTCTGGAATATTTCTTTCAAAAACGGAGCGTTACACAGGCGTCTGCCCTTTATCTGAAATTATGACATAAAATATTAGAACATGAACGCAACTTAGAGGTGTTATCGATATATAAAGACCTTAAATTATCAATGTGAATCATTTAATTACCCCTATTTCATGTGCTCTTTGTGTATTCTTTGTCTGTTTTGTTGTATGTATGTTTTTAATTTGTGTGCAATAAATTTAATGAAAAAAAAAGAAAAGTAATAGTAATTTTGGTACTACAGGATTGATATCGAGGGCAGCTATATCAATATATCGCAAAGAGTATTTTTTGGGAGATTTTACTAAATTATTTGTGGTGATTTTGAAGAAAAGAACTTATTTATGCAATAAATTTAGCATATTCACTGTCTTGAATGGCTGTATTTCATATTACGGTTGTGCAGGTAGTGGTATAAAAATAGTGAGTAGTGATATAATGTTCGCCCACCAACCCAAAGGTCAGTGGTTTGATCTCAGCTCCAACCACAACATGCTGTCATTATGTCCTTGGGCAAGACACTTCACCCACTTTGCCTGTATTAATGTGATGTCTGAGCGAGTCATAGGTGGTGGTTGGAGGGGCTGATGGTGCAGCTTGGCCTACAGTCTGCATGAATGAATAATGCAATCTAAATAATATAAATTAACTTAAGGAGCACACGTGTCCACTGGCTGGTCTTGGCCTATATCAGTGGTTTCCAACATTTTTCTCTTTACAACCCCCATGTTACCAGTGAATGCACCGCGTAACATTTCTACTGGAGGGTCCGCCATCTGCTTGTCCCCATGGAAATATTATTGCTTGGACTAGAATATTCTACAGTGGCATCTATCACAAGGGAGACAAGCACGTTACAGCACTATGCTACATTACAATTCAGATCTGTGGAGAGTCGCCCCTATTCACAGAAGGAATTATTGTATTTTTGAGCAATAGAAACATCTGTACTGAATAAATGCTGCATGGTTATGTTTAATGTCATACCATGGAACATTCCAGGCAAAGCAATAACATCTCCATGGAGAAAAGCAGGTAGCGGACCCTCCACCAGGAAAGCTGGACAGTGCACATTTAATAAAGATGTTTTAGCACAGTAAGCCTAATTACTATCCACTGATAACAGTTCACTTTTTTAGAAACAACTGGATCCACGCTGAGAATCCTGTGACCCAAAGGTTGTGCATTTCTGTCCTATAGGATAATATGTAGGCCATATAGTGTGATGTATGTACGTGCTGTCACAGCCTTTTCCCAGGCCCTTGAGAGTTGAGCGTGCAGCCTCCAGTCCAGTCCAAAGAGCATCTTCAATTACACCCTATAGAAATCATCACACAAGCACATAGGCTGCAGTTTTTCTATAGAAGAATGCCACATACCTCTTTGAGTTCTTTAGCAACATCCTTTAGGTCTCCCAAGATGTTTTCCAAATTTTCCACGATTGTCTTGATCTCCTTTTTCACTTTAACTTTGGAGACTGCTCCTTCAGCTTCTGCATTGGACGGCCCGGACATTCTTCAGTTTATCCCACAATTTTAATTCGGGAAGGAGTCGTATCCTTTGGTCGTCACACCACCGCGTTGCCAGAGCATCGTCATAGGCCAGCACCCCCCCTTTTTTATTATTTTTTTTTTACCTCTTGACTTTTTGGTGTTCCTAAATCACATCGCGGGCAGGACGGAGCGAAGTGACCACTGCCGTCTGTACGATTAGGCATGCGCAGTAGAGCGGAGCACAGCGAATCACCACTATGTCAAAATAATGTCTCATACTGTCTAAGAAACGGAGCTTGTCTACAGGTTTTCGCTGTTCATTCTTAAATACAATGAAGCAACACAAAATAATGCCACCAGTTATTTTTGAGTCGCGAAAATCCTTTGGAGATCAACATTTTCAGGATAAAACACAGCAATAAATTACAAGATAGTGACCAAAACACGGACAAAATAGACTTGCAGCAATGCAACAGTAATCCGAGTTACTACGCTGTCTCAATTAGAAAAAAAAGAAAAAAAGAAAAACACTAATAATCCAGTTGGCACCGTGGATACTAAACATTACGTAGCTCCTCTCGTGTAATAAACGTGCGTAAATCCAAGAAACCAGCCAGGTAAAGGGAGCCCAGGGACAGTCTTTTCCAGTGAACGCGCCACTCTGTCCATCGTGGTTCACATCGCAGCCTCCTCGCAGTCTGCCGTGTGTGATGCTGCTAGGATGGCTCTCTCCAGTTCTTCCTCCCTCCTCCTCCTCTCTCTCTCTTTCTCCCTCTCTTTCTCTCTCTCTGATTGCCTGATAGTTTGACACTACTCATGCATGTCGAGCCCCAAGCTATTATTACAGTTTTGATGGCAACAGCTCATTAAAAACTGCATAGTTAGGAATTAGTCTGGTTCTGGGGGCAGTCTATGTGTTGTGCGTGTTCTGTGAATGACATATAGGCATAGGGAATGGGGTATGTTGGGGGTATTCAAGGGTTCTGTATATTACGCAAAATGGATTCTTTATGAGCTTTAAGTTTTGTTCTTCTTACCTCACCAAATACATACCTGGAGTTGAGTTTTGTTTCATTCACACATTCACATGCTGGAGTAATTCGCCTGTCTACATCTCCAAGGCTCAAAATGTTCTGTTCCACCTTGGTAGTTTTCAATTAAACAGCTACCTCTGACCTTTTAGTTCAGTAAAGCTTGGCAATTACAGGGCTGAAATTATCCAAATGATTCTAGTGAAAGTGTATGAGCAATTACCACATGACATCACAAGGTGGAAGAGAGGGTTTTCTGTTTGAGAGAGAAAAAAAAACACAGCTTAAATATGCAGGATTTGTGTGTTAAACGTGTGGATAAAACAAAACACAACTCCAGGTATGTTTGTGATGAGGAAACAATACTATAACATAAATCAGAAAATAGCATAATATGGATCATTTAAATGTACAAACGCTGAACCGGATAATTTCTAAAAAAAAAACCCAAAACAAAACAAAACAAAACAAAACAAAACAAAACAAAACAGGTGCACTATATAACTGCTCAAAAATATGAATGGGCTTCCTCTCCACAGCTCTGACTTGTAACTTGGCCATGCTTGTTTCCATGGAGATACATCAGTTTATTAATGGCATAGAGTTACATAGTACGTTCAGAAAGTTAAATAGTGCAGCTTTAATAATAATAAATAGCTTTAATGCATAATAATAAAGCTTTGATAAATGAATAGCCTGTCCTAAATCAATAATAAAAAGTAATTTATCTTTATTTTTTACTTGCAAATCAAAGGGCAGTGGGCTGGTGGTAAGAACAAACTGTAATTTCCCTTGTTCTAAGTAGAAACGTGAAGAGATAACTGATGCTCTCTGATTGGTCCGCTCAGTGATAGCCCCGCCCTCAACGCGGAAGTGACTATCCTCTTGTTTGTCTGACTTCCCTGCACACATTTTCTCTTGCTTCGTGTCATTGCTTGTGTTTGCTTGTTTTTCTCAGGAAACAGACAAGCGATGGCTCTTTCATTCGCGGGAAGGGTTGTGCTGGTCACGGGAGCTGGAGGAGGTAAAAACTCGTGAATGTGTAGCTAAATACGAGGGTGACAGCGATGCTAACTATGCACTACAAGCCAAAAGTGGAAAAGAAAACTGTTTTAAATGTAATATTTTATCAAAAAGACTGCAGTTATGTTGGTTTGACATTGACTGTCTACTGTGAGCCTAGCGATCAAGTGCATGAATTAACAATGGCCCGCTTTCCTGCTGCTGTTGTAAGTGTGTGAAAGTTCATCTTTATGTTTTTTGTTTCTCCAGGACTTGGGAAAGTGTATGCACTGGCTTTTGCTGAAAGAGGTGCTTCAGTTATAGGTAAATGTGCTTTGTATTTCAAGTTAGCAGCTTCCTATTTACCTTTAGTTTAGTACAGATTGGAAATGATGACTGAAATGATTTAGATGATTCTGGTGTAGATATATAAAGTTTAATAACACAGTGGAGCGATTCCTGTATTACAACATGGCATCGCAAGGAGTGTTTTCTGTTTGAGAGAGGAAGAATGTGTAAAAACATGTGAATAAAACAAAACACAACTCCAGGCATGTTTGTGGAGAGGAAACAACATTATAACAGAGATCAGAAAATCACTTAATTATTATCCTTGTAATCAAACATTTACTTGTCAAAATCTTCTACACTAATCCAGAATAAGTGGCAGGTCTTATCAACAATGTCATTACACCTTAGGCCTAGTTTTATTTGCCCTGACAGGTAATTAAATCTCTCCACAGTGTACGAGTGGCCATACTTTGATTACCCACTCCTAGTTGTAGAAATTGAACATAGAAAGGTTCATGTGCACAATCTAAACAACAGAGAGAACTATATACTAGGGGTCAGGGTTGAGATAACTACCACATGTGTAGGTGGTGCAGCTGGAATACTGAATTGTATTGTGGCCCTGAAATATTGCATAACCGCCACACACTATAGGAGAATTTATTTTGGCTGCGCTCCTCGTGTGTGGTGTCAGTGTGACCGGCCTGCTACCAGGTGCCACTGGCTCTGTTCTCAGCCAATCTGAAAGACTTTAAAGGGCCAGATATTACGTTATACATTATAATGTTCCCATTTATTTCATTCACACGTAAATCTTGCATATTTAGGCTGAGTTCTTCTCTCAAACAGGAAAACACTCTGTTCCACCTTGTGATGTCATGTGGTAATACAGGACGTGCTCCATACACTTTCACTAGAATCATAGAGGTAAAAGGTCGCTGTTGACTTGAAACCTACCACTACATGACATCACAAGGTGGAACAGCATTTTGGGCTTTGGAAATGTAGACAAAAGGATTACTCACACATGTGTGAATGAAACAAAACATCTCCAGGTTGTTTTTGAGAAGGAACCAAGATTATAATCCAAACACAAGCAGAGTTTTTTTGTTGCTTCAAAAATAAATGAAAAAATTACATAATTATGCTATGAGGCTAACAATAATGTTTTTTTCCCCCAATAAAATAGAACAGTAAACCTAACCTCTAAGTGGTAACTTCTATGTTTCCTTTCCATCACAATGACTGGCTTCAAGTCCCAGGGGTTATTGTTACTATTTTATGAATCAGAATTATTCAATTCTAAATAAAGACCCTGAATTCAGCCTTGGATCTGATCACAAGACTATAAATATCATGTATTTGCCTTTTGTTCTTGCTGTGTTGCAGTAAATGACCTCGGGGGAGATATTAAAGGAGGTGGGAAGAGTTCTGCTGCGGCGGATAAGGTGGTGGAGGAGATTAAAGCCAAAGGAGGCAAAGCGGTGGCCAACTATGGTGAGTATTAGGGATTATTGTACGGCATTGTCTACATCTGTATAGTACATTTTTATAATGTGACTGTGTATTTAAGCACATCTCTGTTACAAATACGCAGTAATGTTATTTAGGGCTGCAATGATTAATACACTAATTGTGACTCATCAACTATAAAAAGAATCAAAGCCCAATATAGAGGGGAAAGAAAAAATAATAAAAAAAAACTTTTATAAAGTGTTACATAAAGAAATACATTATTAAATAATAAACTAAAAATGTAGAAATAAACAACTAATTAAAAATAAAGTTAATAATAGTAAATAAATAAACTGTCTTGGCTCAATAATCATTAGAGCTCGTTAATCACTGTGTAAAAAGGAACAGCTTTAACTTTTCTTAAATGACTTTAAGAAAAGTCATAAGTTATTTTCTAACAATAAGAATTGTGGCAATGCATTCCATACAACCATGGCTCGATAAACTATAGTGGGTTGCATTTGATTGGTTCTACACAAAGGAAGCACACCACTTATATTTCATCTAATTATGAGTATCTGACAACCAGGCCAACTCACTGCATTGTTATTACATTGGTTCTGTATGGGTATCTCAAAACTATTCGTGCTGCTTTATTCTGGGCAACTTGTGATCTGTGCAAGTTATTTTTACGACAGAACAACAGATGCGTAATCCATCTGAGAAAGAACTAATGACTGCACTTGTTCTTTGGTCACTGTGGGATACATTTTCCGCAGTGTCTGATCATGCCCGTACTCTGGCCCATTTTCTGCAATACATGAATTATATGACTGGTCCACTTTAACTTGCAGTCTACTATTACACCCAATAATTTAATTTATGGACATGGGTAACGCGCTAGCCGCCGTGTTCCAAATAGGAAGTTTGCTTGCGGCACTTCCGGCTCCCATTGACTTGCATTGGAATATTGTGGCCCTTCCCTCTGTAACTGCTGCAGTGATTCTTGTCATTTTGTCCTTAAAATGTTTGTATTAACCCGGTCTACATGATCCTAGTGTTTTTTTTTTTCTCACTAATTTGTCCGTATTAAAAAAGAATTCTATTCCTAATATGGAGCCTGGCTCCAAATTTGCTCCTGTAAACGCTAGCATCATGTGCTTCATTTGAGTGGAGCCGAACGCCACGGGTGACGTCGCACTCGCACTCGCTTAGTCCACTTCTTTTTACAGGCTATGGTGCGGAGTGGACTAAGAGTGTGACATCACCCATAGCGTTTGGCTCCAGTTAAATGAAGCTCACGGACGCTAGCAGTTATAGTAGCTAATTTAGAGGAATTTATTTACATACAGTATAGTGAAATAAAAATGCCAGGATCATCTAGAGTGGGTTAAAATGAACATTTTAAGACCAAAATGACGAGGCTCACTGCAGCAGTTACAAAGAGAGGGGCGACGATTTTCGATGGAGCAGGAAGTGCCTCCATGAACTGTTATGCGTTTTAAACTAGAAAAGCACTCAGAGAGCGCAGACCTCCGCCAAGCAGCTCAGTTTTCAAAGTGATCCAGAATCCAGGATTTCTTCTGGATCATCACCAAAATTTAATCATCTGTTGGATTTACCATTAGGAACATTTCCTGAAAATTTCATCAAGATCCGTCCATAACTTTTTGAGTTATCTTGCTAACTAACAAACAAACTAACAAACAAACAGACAGACTCAGGCAAAAACATAACCTCCTTGGCGGAGGTAAAAATAAATACTTACAATTTTTGTAACTGATCAGAGAACATAATATCATGTCTCCTATAGCAGTTTAATGTGTTGCTAGGTGATAAATGGAAAACAAGAAGAAACTTAAACACAATATTATTCCTCTCATTAGATTCTGTTGAAGATGGAGAAAAGCTGATACAAACAGCCCTGGAAGCTTTTGGAAGAATTGGTAGGTAAAACCAGGTTAAAATCTACTATGGAAGTGTACAAGGGTTCTCAAAAGTATAAAAAATCAGATACTAATTGATATTAAAACTAGTATTGAGACTAGATACTCATCTGAGAAAATATTGATACTAAAAAGGTAACATTCACGGGACAAAAATGAACCTGTCGTGAACAGCTTTAGAATGATCATGAGCACTTTCAGAACAAGTGTAAGAGCACTAGTACACGCAATAGTATGGACCACTATAACCATTTTCACACACTTCCACTGGAGAACGTGCTGAGAATCTTAGCAGGATCATGTCCCAATTATTTCATTCACATATGCCACCATAGCAGGCTGTTGGGCGTACACCGATTCACACACCCGAGTAATTGAGCCAGGGGGGCGGTGGCAAAGACGCATGAGCGCTGCAACAAAAAATAAATTAGGACACTGGTCACAACTTTCCATAGCCTATTAAAAAGGCTAAATAAATTCTCAATTGTACCCAGTCTAGCAATAAATATCAAAATAAATAAAACAAATCATGCGTTACCTCAAATGCCTGGTGATTGGTCACAGCATTACACACTGTTCACTGGATTTCTGCATCAGCTGCACCATCAGCTCCAGTGTTGTGATCTCACTTCTCGGTTGCCTTTGTCTCTTTGTACGTGTGTCTTGCAAGAACACCATAGACTGTATTTGACATGCCCATTGAGCTGATTAGTGCACCCACTGCACTCCGGAGTTAAACCTCAGTTTAATGTCCAGAGAGGACATGGTTGGCGCACCCATTCACACAAATGGGCTGACAGGATAATGTTTGGAGAATAGCTGTGTGGCAAGGTGTGTGTGAAAATGGCTTATGGACCCTACCTGGACGACTGAGGGGGACTTGTATTACCCAGCGAAAACACTGCAGGGTAATACAAAAGAAAGTACTATTATTTAATGCTAAAAATTAAATTGTCTGAAGATAGAGTGTTTTTAATTATTGTGGTGTCAGAATCTGTACATAGTAGAGTCTATTCCTTAGCATTGAAATTGAGTTTGAAAGTTTAGTATCATGGCGACACTAAACTGTACCTAAACTGATCTCTACAAAATGTACTTTGTTACAGATGTTGTTGTGAACAATGCGGGGTAAGTATGACACTTTTTATAGATGTAATCATAGCCAGGCTGGTGGGCTTTTGATTGAAGCCGTTAACATACATGAGATGCAGTAATCATGTAAAATATGGTAAATTTGTCACAAACATTGAAGTCTAACATTTTTGCATTTTTGTGTAGGATCCTTCGTGACCGTTCGTTTGCCAGGATCAGTGATACGGACTGGGGTAAATATGTCTTTTCTGTCACACTAGCTTGTCTGATTAAAGAAAATTCAGGCTTTTACAATTACAATTAAATATTTTGGAGATATTTTGGAAACAAAACTTATTAAAGATTCACTATGTAACTTTTCGAGTGGGAGGTCTGCTAATTGCTTGTCTCCATGGAGAATGTTATTGCTTTACCTTGAATGTTCCACAGTATGGAATTTAACTTCACACATTTATTCAATTACTGGTGTTTTTATTCCGCACAAAATGCCTTGGAAAAACATTCATTCTGACGTGCAACTTGGCTCACCTACTTGTCTCCATGTTGATGGATAAGTTGAATGCCATACTGTGAAACATTCCAGGCAGGGTTACAATTTTGCCATGCAGACGAGCAGGTGCCTGACCTTCACTGAAGTTAGACAGTGCACCTTTAATTCAAAGAGATAAACATGACTTTCAAGATGTTATATGACTTTATGAGATGAAAGTCCTCTTATCTTGACCAAACCACTCACTTCTGTATATCATATAAAGTGTAAAAATAAGTTACTGAGCCACTTCACAATGAGATTAATGTTTTCCTTTTCTGTTCCAGATCTTATCCACAGAGTTCATTTGAGGGGCTCATTTTTGGTGACTAGAGCTGCCTGGAATCACATGAAGAACCAAAAATTTGGCAGGTACCCAGTCTCTGTCCTATCCCTTACACGTCGGGGCGCACTTTGACATGAAATATCCAAAAGATAAATTCACAGTTGTTGAACCTGATCATTTCTGTTCGTGACAAGACCCAAGAACTCACTGTCTTGCAACACAAATCTGCATTTTAACAATATTTTAACCCCATAAGTATTGAATATTATTGATCTATTGAATGTTGTAATTGCCATGAATCTGGCGATGCAGTATGTGTCATGGTATGCATGTCACGATGCTATCACCGATACTAAAACAGTACCATATATTGAAAATTATCAATAATTACTTCTAATATCATAGTCAAGGACACCTTCAGAAGAGCCACTATTACACAGTCAATATTTGTATTAAAGGTCCTACATTATTGTGAGCTTTAAGCCATGATATAATCTTACCTCCTCAAGAACATACCCGCAGTTGTGTTTTGTTACTTTCACACATGTTTGAGTAACCCTTTATTATTAGGCTGTCTACATCTTGAAAGCTCAAAATGCTCTGTTCCACCTTGAGATGTCATGAAGCGGTAGTTTTCAAGTTAACAATACCCGTCACCTTTATAAGATAGATCATTAAATGGCGGAAATCTAATTAGAAATGCAATACAGAAATCATATCATTCATAAAAACAAGACTTTTGGGTCATTGTTACTTTTTAGACAAACCCAAGACTTCTTTACAATATGAACCTTGCGCCGATAAGAAATGTATATTTGCTTATATCTGCTTGTAAATCTCCCACAAGCTGTTTATAGCAGTGAAACACAAGGTCTGAGGGCCTAATAACTGGAGGAGACCTTTGAAACAAGCTGTCTCACCGGTAATCAGACAGCACTGAGGTGGAACAGCACACAACATTATGAAAATGGAGATATAGTATTATGGCAAGAATAAAGTGGAGCATATTTAAAGGTGCACTGTCTAACATTTCTGCTGAGGGGTACCAGTGTCCAGTGTATAATAGGCCACGGGCTAGGATAGTCATGTGTGCACCCCCCCACAACCCTATAAATTTGGTATCACTGGAAACCTTGGGATGTCTAGATTACAATTATAACTGGTAACAGTAAAAAAACTGGGACTTGCTATGACATATCAATAGTTTTATTGACCTACCATAAAACTCATGAAATGGCTGAATGCGAAACATGTGATTTCGCCACATGATACAAAGACTCAGTAAATCATCAATTTTTCACTTAAATAAACATATAAGGCATGAAATGAAAGCGAACTCTGTGCCAAATCATTCCCTTTTTAAATGATATGTCTGTCTTAATTGTGTCTGAAGATATGCTTTAGTGAAGTATGACACCATATAAACAATAAATGCTCGTATGACAATACATGATGAATATGACAATAGTTCTGTTTTCATCATAATTCTACATACATTTGCCTAAACTATATGCACAACAAGAAAGCCCAATCTCTCAGCTTTGATCTCATGCCAAAAGTAATCTGGTAGGACAAATACTAGCAAAGATATCATATGTTTTACCTAGTGATCGATAAAACACTTAAATGAATGCTGAAGATCGCATCATCACTTCAACTTGAATTATATATTATTAAAATGTATTTAACTTGAAATAAAATTGAAATGCCATAGGTTTTAGGGTATCAACAAACCTGTACTTCTAATATTCCCAAGTGTCACCCACATACAATGTTTAATATGTCTTAGCAGGTGCAACTACTACCTATCTGGTTCACAGGTGATTTCCTGCCAAAAGAACTTCTAGATATTGCTCAGGAAACTGTGGTAACTGAGGACTTCAGTGAGGACCTGGATGACTTAGATTCAGATCTGGTTTGTGATATCGATGCTGACTTTGAATCATTTGTGGAAGATGAAAGTGACTGTGATTCAGACTGAGATGATCTATGTTACAGGTCAAAATAAATGCACAAAAAACTCACTAAAACAAAACGACCAAAAAAAACATGTTCATTAGTTTTCTTTTATGTTGCAGAAAAGATAAGTAACAGAATCAGTTATTGTTTTTGACATACGTTTTGAAAGCTTGGCGAGATTGACTTTTTGTGTCAATTTATGTGTTACTGGTTATTGAGTTATTGTGGCACACTGAGACATATCAAACATTGTATATGATGGAAATGAAAGTGGTAATATTGCAAGTGTAGGTTTGTTGATACCTCAAAACATATGGCATTTCAATTTTTAAGCTGAATATGGGATCATTATGCGATCTTCAGCATTCATTTAAGTGTTTTATCGATCACTAGGTAAAACATATGATATCTTTGCTAGTATTTGTCCTACCAGATTACTTTTGGCATGAGATCAAAGCTGAGAGATTGGGCTTTCTTGTTGTGCATATAGTTTAGGCAAATGTATGTAGAATTATGATGAAAACAGAACTATTGTCATATTCCTCATGTATTGTCATACGAGCATTTATTGTTTATATGGTGTCATACTTCACTAAAGCATATCTTCAGACACAATTAAGACAGACATATCATTTAAAAAGGGAATGATTTGGCACAGAGTTAGCTTTCATTTCATGCCTTATATGTTTATTTAAGTGAAAAATTGATGATTTACTGAGTCTTTGTATCATGTGGCGAAATCACATGTTTCGCATTCAGCCATTTCATGAGTTTTATGGTAGGTCAATAAAACTATTGATTTGTCATAGCAAGTCCCAGTTTTTTTACTGTTACCAGTTATAATTGTAATCTAGACATCCCAAGGTTTCCAGTGATACCAAATTTATAGGGTTGTGGGGGGGTGCACACGTGACTATCCTAGCCCGTGGCCTATAACATTATAAATTACGTGTAGGATATTGTTCAATAACTGATATATTGGAAATTAATAATAATAATAATAATAATAATAATAATAATAATAATAATAATAATAATAATAATTATTATTATTATTATTATTATTATTATTATTATTATTATCATCATCACATATACTTATTTCTATGCACTAGAGGGAACCTTTTCTTATTTTTGTGTCAGTACAACATTGGGGTGGAGGAAGGTTGTTTACTTTTTTTTTTTTTTTTTTTTTACCAGTATATGACATATGTGTATCATTATATTTTTTTTGTAGCAATATATCATAATTTAAAATATGTGACTTCTTACTGTGAGTGGGGTGAGGGAGTGGTCCTCTCCACAGATCTGACCTGTAAGTTGATCTGGTGTCGTTAATTACTTGTCTCAGTAGAATAATGTGGTGAACCCTCCACCAGAAAAGTTCCATAGTGCAGGTTTAATTCAGTACTAGCTTAGTTAATCTTTTTGTTTTTTTTACTAAGGCAAGTATACAGCTTAGCTCTCCTGCCTCTTTTCAGTTTAATTTAGATATACTGATGAAAAACTCAACTCTGAACTCACAGTGGGGAAGAAGAAAAAAATTAGACCTTACTTTATTTCTGTTTAACAGCGTGTGTGAGATTTGTAATAAGAAGACATCTGTTCTTATAAACAAGAGGCTGGGCAAGAGTCCTACTTATTCAAAGCAGGTACATTAAAAGCATCAATGCATATTTATCCTGGCCAAGAGTAAAATGTGTTTTAAAACGTTGTACTCACTTAAAGGTGCTTTACTTGTTGAGGGTACACCACTTGCTTGTCTCCATGGAGATGTGAATGCTTAGTTTGGAAAGTTTCGCAGTATGAAACAGTAAACTCCTCTATCTTGCATCTATTCAGTTTGCTGAAAAACATGCATTGTTACTACGTTACGTCTCCAGAGATCTGGGATCTCATTTTAAAACAGTATGTGCAACTCTCCTCACATTCCTTCAGGCACTTTCCTCTTCATAGATCACACCTGCAAAAGAAATCTGTGCTCATGGTCTCATTTCACGTCACGCCTCCATTTGACCATAAAAGGACAATGCAGGAGGAGGGCGGAGCTTTGGTACCAGTGTGTGCGTGACCAGCAGTGTCTTTGGCAGTTGGACTCTTGCTTTATTAACTTTAGACACAGTGAAATCCAGACTCTCCAAAAAAGTAAAAGTCGCATGAGGAAAAGTGTAATTAAAAGGTCATTAATTAAATAGCCAACATGTTTCAACCATGACTGGTCTTCATCAGGGCTTAGTTAAAAAACTGAAAGCATGAGCATGGCCATTAAAATACACACCAGCCAAAGGTGAGGACAGATGTTAATTGGAGGTAGACAAGGCAAGTGCAAGACGTGCAGCATGGCACAGGCAAAATAAATACATAACAATATTAATACCACTGAAAAAAAATACAAATAATGAAAAAGCACATATAACAAGACAAATCGAAGTTCTCATTCAGAGTTTTTTAACCTTTAGATCCCATTTTGCATCACTGGCTTGTCCCCATAGAGATAAGTTTAATGTCTGTGGAGCATTCAATGACATGGAGACAAGCAGGTAGCGGACCCTCCTCCAGAAATGTTTCTTAGTGCACCTTTAAAATTGTTCTTTTAAATCAATGGTACTTGAGCACAACATGACTTGCCTTCTTCATTTCCCTGTGAAAACAAATATCCTGTTAGCCTCTTAATGAATTGAGCTGGAGTCTGTATTTTACAATTCTTTATTTTTTACAATTGCGTTATGGAGACTTTCCCCTTTAATACAATTGCTTGATGATCTCAGTCAATCAAACCAACTGTTCATTATTTTTTATCTTGTTTACCTTTGATGTCATTTGAAACCCAGTAATACATGTAGTTCCTCTTCCAGTTTCCATCTGTGTAGTCCTGGTTTAGTGCAAATTTTTTTTCCCTTTTGAACTCCTTTTATTCAGATTTAAAACAATGGAAGTCAGTTCTATTTAATACCCTTTTGTGCCCCTATAGCTCAATGACTACTTCAGATAGCATTACATGACTACGTAGCTGCATATTTAAACTACAGTGTGTTTTGCATGAACAGAGTGTACCACTATTTTCCCATTACTGCATAACTATAACTGTCAGTCTGCATTAACTCCCACTTGTTGCCTTGGGCTTGTCTCTGGCCAGAATCATCATGACCAGTTCAGCTGCAGGCATCTACGGGAACTTCGGACAAGCTAACTACAGTGCGGCGAAACTAGGACTGCTAGGATTGGCTAATACTCTGGCCATTGAAGGAGCGAAATACAACATTCACTGCAACACCATAGCTCCTACGGCTAGATCCCGCCTGACTGAGTCCGTGATGCCCCCAGGTAAACACTGCATGAATATGGAACAGAGATGTGGGGCAAAGGGGGGGGCTGGAACATCATAATTCATGTTTTATTTTGGGTGTCTGGCTTGTCAAATTGCAACACCGAGTTTGAATTTACAAGCAGGAATGTCATAATATTGAATTTTCACACCATGACCATGTTGCAACTTTCAGAGATGAAACAGCTGGTGTTTACAGTCATGGTAAAGCTAATAGAACTTGCATGCTAACAGTGCACCTACTGATTATCGGACAATAAAAGACTTAATAATTAAATGCAGACAATACACAGCGGACATATTTTGACCTCAAGAACTGCTCATACAATATATCTGTACTGGGACACGACAAAATTTTACAGATTTAACATTAAAGATTACTTCTATGCTGCTAACAACATATTTAGATCATCATGTTACCTTTTAAGTATGTTTTTGAGGAGGTAACAACAGTCTAACATGGCTAAATTTAGCATAATATAGGACCTTTAATCTTGATACAGATGAAGTTCTATTTTAATTAATGCACATGGGGTGTTTTTACTCAACCAAGAATTCTTAGTCAACTACAGCTCTTATTAAAATCATAACTCCTTAAAACCATCACAAATATCTCATTACCAGCTCCTTAGTTAGTTTGGGCTTTCTTGCTTCAGTACCTTCCAGTCCCCCATTGCATGCTGGTAATATGCTCATATATCCTGACCATCTTGAGTCTGCTCTGGGGAAAGGAACATTAAATGGAGAAATTAAAGTAGCACTTTTGTTTTCCTGCCGCGATGGACCACACAAGCATCTGTTACTCGGAGCTAAGCCAACTGTCCCGGGATGGGCTCACCTTAGTAACGACTCCCCTCCATATGCCGACTTCACTGACTCAGGCTTTTATGCAGTTACTAAACATAGATCAGGCAAACAACAGCAGTAGCTCTTGTCTGTGTGTGTTTTGTCATCTGTTACGATTTGGGAGATATTTTCAAAAATTAAAATCTCAATTTTTTTTTTTTTTAATGATTTATTTTTGGGGTTTCAGACTAGGGATGCACCGATACAATACTGATATTGGATATCAGCGACAATATCAAACATTTTGATAGATTGGATATCGGCCCCAAGATATTGGTTCAGTCGATATCCCATATTGGTGTAATAAGACTATTTACTTTACCAATATTTGCCCAAAGCAAATACTTAAAGGCAGATACTTAAAGCCATAGTATCGAAGTTGATATCAAAACAGAAGAAGCTGGATTGGTGCATCCCTAGTTCAGACCATATTGTTTCCATCCAAAATAATTTCTGTCCTGCATTTATTAATTGGTATAATTGTGACTACAGTGGCTGACGTAACATGCGCACTCAAAATCTGATTAATTTTAGATTTTTTGAGTTAAAATGAACACAGCACAATCATGTAATTTCTGTCTGATCATGATCCCTTTGATTACTCACATCAGATTTTACAGTTTGAATGCCATTTAAAGGTCCTATATCATGCAAAACTGACTCTTGTGAGCTTTAAGCCTTGTTATAATATTGTTACCTCATCAAAAACATACCAGGAGTTGTGTTTTTTTTCATTCACACATGTTTGAGCAACCGTTTATTATTAATCTGTCTACATCTCCAAAGCTCAAAATGCTCATGTAGTGGTAGTTTTTAATTCAACAGCTACCTTTGATCTTTTAGTTCAGTAAAGCTTGGCAGTTCCACAGCTGAAATCATCCAAATGATTCCAGTGAAAGGTGTATGGAGTTTAAAAACACAGTGGAGCACTTCCTGTATTGGCTCATAACATCACAAGGCAAGGAGTGTTTTCTGTTTGAGAGAAAAACTCAATATGCAGGATGTGTGTGTTTAAACTTGTGTGAATGAAACAAAACACAACTTCTGATGTTTTTGATGAGGAACATTATAACATTATAACATAAAATTATCTAATATAGGACTTTAATAAGACATAATGTTTTTTATCAGTATTAATATATTTACTTTTACTTTTTATATTTCTGTGCCAATAGAATATGCAATAAAGTGCGATTTTTGTTATGCCAATATAATCTAAAATGTTATTAATTGGCCAGCTCTACTTGTTGTGTTTTAAATACAATTCATTTTTATTCCGGACTCATGGTCTATTTTTAAAACAGACAAGGACAGTGACAGTACAAACAATAAAACATTTATTGTTTTGTTTCATTCATCCATTAAAGTAATCTCGCTATATTTATTACTGAATGAGTGAGCTAGTATGTCCTTGGAACTGACTACTTGTGCCTACTTTGTGTTATTTTCCAGACCTTCTGGAAAATCTGAAGCCTGAATATGTGGCTCCTTTGGTCCTTTGGCTCTGTCATGAAGATTGTCATGATAATGGTTCACTGTTTGAGGTACAGAGTTAGAATTTTGATTAGTACTGAAAAATAAAGTACAGTTTTCTCTTTGTGTGGCCATTTTACAAAATTGTTGAGTTGTTAGCTTTGTAAAATAAATGTTTAAATATGTTGTATAATGTAAGTTTATATAGTGCATCCCGGTAAGAAAAAATAAAAGTAATTCTGTATGAGATTTTTAAAAAACTACATCTTAACATTTCAACTTTTCCTTAGGTTGGGGCTGGCTGGGTTGGTAAATGTAAGTAAGGTTTATTTCCTTGTTTAGCTGATTGTATTATAAGCATTATTGTTCAATGCTTATAAATTTATGTATGTTGTATGCAGTGCGTTGGGAGCGTGCTAAGGGTGCCATTGTGAGACATAAGGCCCGCTCCATGACTCCAGAGGATGTGCGAGACCAGTGGGACAAGATCTGTGACTTTACAAATACAGACAAGATCGCCACTGTTGGAGGTGAGTTTTTCCTATGTAAACCCCCTTATACTACCTTGTACTAGCCCTGATTACTAGATAGTAATCATACAATAATTAGAGCCTGTGGTAGGAGAGACTGGAATTTTCTTAGTAATGGTGTTTAGAAAAAAAACAACTTCAATGAATCACAAATATGAGAAAAGAAAACTGCTCATAATATCTCTTTTATAATATTTTACTTTTTTAATATCTCTCTATTATGCAAAATCAGCTCTTAAGTGTTGGATCAGTGTAACTAAGTGGACATCCCTCTGTCTCTTACTGATAAACTTAAAGGAGCACTATGTAACTTTTCTGGTGAAGCGTCCGTCACCTGCTTGTCTCCATGGAGATGTTATTACTTTGCTTCTCTCTGGCATTTATTTAACTGTAGGTATTTTATTGCTGCAAAAATTAATAAAGTAGGAACAAAATTGAAACATGAATTCCTACTGTGAGTGAGCTTGCCTTTCCATAGATCTGACCTATGACTTGGCCACTGTGTCACCTCCATATCCATGAAGATGGACACGTGCCGTACTGTACTAAGGAACATTCCAGGCTAACCAATAAGACAGGTTACATTATTGTACTTGTTGTTGTTGTTGTGTATATGTTATGTTTTTGTCATTGTGTTTTGTATTGTCATGTTTACAAGATGTTAAATGTTCACTTGGGGCCTTGGGAGCGCTGCAATTTCAAATCCTGTGTGTGCAACCTGTACGTATGGCTTTTGACAATAAAGCTCACTTTGAACTTTAAACTTTTGAACATAAAAGTTACATAGTGTAGCTTAAAGTCAATAAGAACAGCCTCATCTTGCCCTCACCCAACAGGTCTGTGTCTGAAGTTGCTGATTATCATCCTTTATGACTATCTGACTATCATCCTTTATAGATGGAGCGGGCCGGTGTTAACATGGGCTCTGGGGGTGGTGGTCCCTGGTGGACACTGGCCCTCCTCATTAGCATGACTTTGTACTGCCTCATTTGTAGCTTATTACACACTGCTGCTTCTGTAATCACCCATCACTCCAGTTATAGTAATTAGTAGTCTTCTTGGGTTCCCTCTGTTCCCAGTAATAATTCACTGTACTTTAAGTTGTGTTATAGTTTCTGCTCAGGCTTGTTCCTGTGTTACACAAAGCTGACACTTGTGAGCTTTAAGACACGTTATAATGTTGTTACCTCCTGAAAAACACACCTGGAGTTGTGTTTTGTTTCATTCACACGTGTTTGACTAACCCTTTATTACTAGTCTGGCTACATCTCCTTGTGATGTCATGTAGTGGTAGTTTTCAAGGTAACAGCTCCTTTTATATTTTGCTCAATAGAGACTGGCAATTCAAGGGCTGAAATTATTATTATTGTTAGAATTTTTTGGCAGTAAACATGGCAGTAATTGAATACATGATTAAGTGTTTATACCATATTGTGGAACATTCCAGAGAAAGTAATAATATTTTTATAATACAAGCAGGTGTCGGACTCTCCACCAGAAAAGTTCCATAGTGCACCTTTAAAAATTGTGTCAGAAAAGGCCTTATTGCTCTTTTCCTATGGTGGTGACTTGACTTAACACAGAAGGATGTTTTTATTGTGCTAATATAATACAATATAAAAATCTGAGTTAACTACCAGCACCCCCATAGTGAAAGTGAGTTTATTGTGCTTGAATAACGACTGTGTTCGTTTTAGATCCTCTGGAGTAAGAGTAAACGGAGTAAACAGCCCTGCCTGGTGCATTAACAGCACTTAAGATCTGCATCTACATTAAAGCTCCTATTAAAATGTTAAAATATTGTTACCTAATCGAAAACATACCTGGAATTGTGTTTTGTTTCATTCACATGTTTGAGTAACCCTTACTTTTAGTCTATCTACATCTCCAAAGCTCAAAATGCTTTGTTCCACCTTGTGATGTCATGAAGCAGTAGTTTTCAAGCTAATGCGTAATATGGTCCCTTTAATTAAAATGAATAACGCTGTCTTGAAAATCACAGTGTACAAATATACGTTCCTCCACAGATCTGACCTGTAACCTGTCTCTGTGGAGATAGACATAGTATTTAATGCATACTGTGGAACTTCCTTGGCAAAGCAATTATATCTCTATGAAGACAAACAGATGAGGGATCCTCCATGATGAAAAGTCTTTAGATTTATTTAGGTAGTTAATTGAGATTCTTTTTAGATTTCCATTTTTCTTTTTCAAAGTTAAACAGGTCATAATAATATTTTTTAATATAATACTTTAAGTGTTTTATAAGTGTCTCTCAACGCAAAGAACCTTCATCACAAAAAAGGTATTCAAGCAGCAGTATATTCATCTATCTCTTTTTTCATCAGCTGAATGGGCCATTTAAATATGAATATAAGGGGAAATTACCATCATAGCCATCTTTATCCTCTGTGAACCATGGAATATAGTCACAATTAGAGAGGTCTGAAATAGCATAAAAGCATTACATGTATTTTTTGTAGTGACTTTATATAAAAAAAAAAGTCTTAAGTATAAATTTAAATGGGGTGTCATTTCAAACGATATTTAGAGGTAATGGCTGTAACATTTGCTTCTATTGGTTTAAAAACGAAAATGCAATCTCAATGTAACCTTGAATGCTATTAGCTGTCATACACTGAGGTCATTGCATTATACAGTGTTGGGAAGAATACTTTGAAAATGTATTTAGTGACAGAATACTGAATATCTGCAATAAAATGTATTTTGTAAGGTATTCTGATACATGGGCCAATCAGAGTACTGTATTCTGAATATTTAGAGCATTACAGCACTGGTTAAGCATTTCTTATCTGTCTATGTTAAAATCACACATGCACACACCATAAGAGCTGTGTTTTCTATTTTTCCCACTAATACTGTGGCGTTTGAAGCCTGAATTGTGTGATGAAGTACTGCAATGTATTTCTTAGATTTTCGGAAAGTAACTGTACTCTTGACGCCACTAAATTAAAAAGTAACTGTACTGGAATACGGTTAGTGAAAATTAATATTCAGAATACGTATTTTACACTACATCATATCCTAGAGAGCCCTTTTTGGTTTATGGCTTTGTGTAGGACTTTAAAATGTTTCTGAATATTTTAATGCAAAAGTTTGGCTCAGTGGTTACTGTTGTAGCTCTGTATAAATAAAGTTTGATTGAAGTGGTTATAAGCTGTAGCTCACTCTACATTCTGATTGAATAATTGGCTTGAGAAGCAAACCACAAAATCTGTAAAACATTTTTGTAATTGTGCATCAAAAAGTCATCAAAAATCAGATGCTAATCAATACTAAAACTAGTATCAAAACTAAATACTCATTTGAGCAGGTATCGAGACTAAAAAAGTAGCATTCTCAGGACATTCACAGGACAGAAATGAACCTTTCCTGAATAGTTTTAGAATGATTTTGAGCTGTATTAGAACAAGTATAAGAGTATATACGCCCATGAACCACTATGGAACCTTTTACACAGATGACACAGATGTAAGACCACATGGTAATATAAAAGAAATTACTATGATTTAAAGTTGAATATCACATTCTATTGTCTAAAGAGTGTTTTTTTTAAATATCATTGTGGTATCTGTATCTGTATTGAGTATTAAGTCCATATTAAGTCCAAAATTGAGTTTGAAACACTAGAAAGCACAGATACGTATTGCCATTCTTAGCCAGCTGTCTTCCCTGTGTTTCTAATAATACTCATCACCTCAGTTCCCCTGCATTGTTGTGACAGGATCTTGTCTGTCTGAATGTCTGGTCCTGATCTGTGTTTTCCCTCCTGTCTGCAGAGTCGGTTCAAACTTTGGTGAATGTGCTTTCTGAAGTGGAGTCTGGAAGTGAGATCGGAGCCAATCCCACAACCTCTGTGTCCCCAGCTTCAGGGGTAAATTCTGTGAGTACATTATTATATATGTGTCGCTTCAAGGTCCTATATTACGCAGAAATGACTCGGCTTTTAGCCATGTTATAATGTTGTTACCTGGAGTTGTGTTTTGTTTTATTCACACATGTTTGAGTAATCCTTTATTATTAGTCTGTCTACATCTCCAGAGCTCAAACTGCTCTGTTCCACCTTGTGATGTCATGTAGTGGTAGTTTTCAAGATAACGGCTCCTTTTAACTTTTGTTCAGTGGAGATAGGTAATTCCAGGGCTGAAATTGTCCAAGTGATTCAAGTGAAGGTGTATGGAGTTCAAAAACACAGTGGAGCGCTTCTTCTATTACCACATGACATCACAAGGTGGAAAAGAGAGTTTTCTGTTTGAGAGAAGAACTGCAGAGTTTGTGCGTTAAACCAAACACAACTCTAGCCACCTGCTTGTCTCAGTGAAGACGGTATTGCATCTGTTCAATTACAGGTGTTTATTGCTCAAAAATACCTTGAAAAACATGCACTCTTACAGTAAGCTGAAACTCCTCTCCGCAGATCTGACCTTTTAACTTGACTTGGAAGCGTCACCTGCGTGTCTCTATGGAGTGTCTCTATGGAGTATGTGTTTAATGCCAGATGGTCAGCCATGCTAATCAAAGCAAAAACATCTCCATGGAGAATGTGGCGGACCCTTCACCCGGAAAGTTACATAGTGTACCTTTAAAAAGTGAATAGACCATAAACTTATTAGCCTTTTAAAAAAATCTGAATCAGAATAGGTTTAATTCATAGACTGTATAAAGAAGTGGACTAAGGGAGTGTGACGTCACCCATAGCGTTTGGCTCCAGTCAAATGAAGCTCAAATTTGGAGCCGATTTCCATATTAGGAATTGGAATTGATTTACAAACAAAACAGCTAAATAAAAACACCAGGATCATGTAGAGCGCGTTAATAAGAACATTTTAAGACCAAAATGATGAGGCTCACAGCAGCAGTTACAGAGAGAGGGTCAATGTTTTTCAATACAAAGTGAAGTCGATGGAGCCAGAAGCACGTCCATGCTCACTTCCTATTTGGAACGTGGCGACTATCAGATTAGCTGTGTCCATTTATATATAGTCTATGGTTTTATTGGAGAACATGCTTTGGCAACTATGATAAAATAAAGGCATGCATATAAATGAGGTTGTATACAAATTTAAGAACCCTGAATACATTTTGTAAAACCACTACATCCATTCACTTACAACTTTCTAACAATGTTTCAACATATGGCATTTCTTTTTACCAAATTCACAAGTAAGAAAGTCTTTCACATTGCCATTTCTGTCGCTTTATCTCTTTAAAGTGTGAAAGAACATTGAATCCTTTGTGTAGAGTGGGGTTTTTCACAGCCTGTCCCTGTCATAACTTTAACCGGTGTGTGAGTTTCTGTCTGGACCGGAGATTTGAGCAGATCTCACTGTTCCCCCTGGACAAACATGGCTGCCGCGTCCTCAGCTGACTGGGCTTGTCTAGAGCTGTAAGACTTAAGTCGTTTAGTCGATTAAAGGGTTTATATTCTGCTATAGATGTTATAATGCTCTTTCCTCATTAAAAACATGGATTTGTGTTTTGTTTCATTCACACATTTTAACACACAAATTCTGCATATTTTAACACAAAAACACCCTGTTCCACCTTGCGATGTCACTCCATAAGCCTTCACTAGAATCATTTGGATTATTTTAGACCTGGAATTGCCAATCTCTGCTGAATTGAAGGTAAAAGGTAGCTGTTAACTTGAAAACTACCGCTTCGTGATGTCAAAAGGTGGAACAGCATTTCGAGCTTTGGTGATGTAGACCGACTAATAATGCAGGATTACTCAAAGATGTGTGAATGTAACACAACTCCAGGTATGTTTCTGATGAGGTAACAACATACTATCATGGCTTAAACCTTACAAGAGTCAATTTTGCATAATATAGTGCCTTTAATCAGTTGATGGTGTCTAGACAACCAAAATAATACTAATCATTTTATTTAGATAAGGATTTCTATTATAGTTAGTCATTGAGCTGTTGTTTCCTAGTATTTTTTTTTCTGCACAAATACTTTTTGCATGAACTCCCGTGCAGTTGTATTCTTGTGAGTGCAGTTATAATTTTAATAGCTTTTGTCTGTAGTTGTCCTACCGATCGATTAGACCACTAAAAAGCTCTCAAAACTATCACGTATCTCTATGTATCTGACCCAAACTGGACTCACTTGTTTTTTGTTGTTGTTTTTTTCTAGGAGGGTCTAAGGATCAGGGACAGTTATCATGTACTTGTATTCTAAAAATGTTGGCTAATCTGTCTTATTGATTGTTTCACTGTTGGATTTTCTAACTTTCTGTTGGTTAAATCAATGATCCTGTGAAGCCCTAAGAAGCGACTGCTGTTGTGATTTTGGGCTTTACAAAAATTAATTGAGAAATTTAAATTAAACTACAATTGTATGGGAGTTCATGTAAAAACAACTATTTGTGTGGGGAAAAAATACTAGGAAACAATATAATTATATAAAGGCAGATTCAACAAACTATTTTATCTTTTATTTATTTAACATGCCATATTTCATATATTCATAAATGCCAAAAAATACCAAATCTTCAGCTAACTCAGTCACTCATTAACTTCTCCTTTGTGCTGTTGTGCCATATAAATCCGTAAATCTAAAAAATGATTAGTCTTCTAATACAAATTGGTCGACTAAGATGGCAGTCCCCAACCTTTTTTCTCGCAAGGACCTGTGCGGGCGGAGCTGGTATTATATGGTATTAATATTAGGATAAAAAGCATAAAAGTCTTAATCATAGTTTGAAAAAATTGTCTTAATACTCATGTTTGCTGTTTACCAGGTTGATCTGCTCTATATTTTCAGAGTAAACACATAGACATGGTGGTGGATGATAAAAAAGAAGTAAAGTATTACTTAAAGTAGATGGCCCATGCCCTGGTTTTGGGCCCTGGTTCAGTGGTTGGGGAACATAGGACTAAGACACCATCAACTGATTAATCAACTTAATGACTAAAGGCCTACAGCCCTACTTTTGCCATGCCCCCTTTTTAGTCGTCTAATACATCAGTAGAACATGTCTTTAGTCGCCTTTAGCCCTGTTGGAGTGGTCCGTATAGTCTCCCTCTCCATGCTTTGTTGCACTTTAAACCTCAGCTCCTGCTCTGGCTCACTGAACACAAGGACACATTCGATCTCACCTCAAAGGGATCCCACTTGTTTTTATTACCGGGTTTCAAAACTCACTTTTTTACTGCAGCCTGAAAGAAATACACTCACTTACAGTTATAGCAGTAGCTGATGTACGATTGTCATAAATACCCATCACCCAGATGCTAATCGATTCTAAAACTGGTATCAAAACAAGACACACATTTGAACAGGTATCATTACTAAATACATGCAGAATTGTACCTTTTTTTAAATAGTTTCAAAAAGGTCTCGATCTAGTACATCAAAATCAGAATAAGACAAGTCAACACGAAAAAATAAAAGAAAATGTAGACAATTCTTTAAAAAAAAAAAAAAAATAGAAGAAACTGATTCTCATAAATGAACTCACCTTGCTGCACACTGTGAATGTAAATCAGTGTCAAGCTCAAATGAAGTTGGTAGCGGTTGTAGAGTGGGTAGTACTCAGTTACATTTGCTTTTTATTGTACTTTTACTTTTATTTGAGTAATATATTTATTGAAGTAAGTACTCTTAAGTACTCTTAAGTACTCTTAAGTAAGTACTCTTAAGTTTTGGTTACTCTTCCCACTATGAGAGTCTACAAATGGCGAAAGATTTATGTTGACAATTGTGTCATTTGTGTTTCTTGCACCGCTCCTTCAGATATGATTTGGTTTTAGTTCATTTTCACGTCTATCGTTTGAAAACAGCTAATTTTGTGCATTATTTCATGTTTCTGTCATTTGTCATCTTTAAATCATAAATCACATGTTGTGTCACAGTTACTCTTAAAGTTAGTCATACTTGAGTAGTCGGTTTCGCAAATTTTTTTACTCATACTTGAGCCATTTCTTGGACCACTACTTTGTACTTCTAATATTGTTATTTTGAGATAATGTTACTCTTACTTGAGTGCAATTCTGAACTGCTATTCTGAACTAAAAGCTTGTGCAGTTTCTTTGTACTGTGTTATTCAAAACAAACAATACTGTGAGATCCTGGCCCCTTTCATTTTGGAGTGGCTTTGAAATCATAATATTTTCCACGCTGAATTTAAATGCAGTTTTAATTAACATGTGTCTCCAGAGGCAGGTCTCCCCAGAGCTCTTCAGCTGAGAGGTCGAGGTGAATCTCTCCATTATCCTGTAGTTTAGTCCTGAACAATAGTCCACAGAACAGCGTTACTACAAAAGGATCAGGAAATACAAGAATAAACCAGAGTTATACACATGATTTTGTTATGTGCTCACAGGAAATTTGATTGAGGCTCATTAGAAACAAATTCAACATCTGCACAGACAGTATTAATTAATATTACGAGATGACAGTTTAAAGTGGAACTAAACACTAAGTCAACTTTTTTGTTTCATAACTGTGTATATGGTGTTTTAGTGATGTTCTACTATTCCTAGTGTTTTTTTGTGTTTGTAATTTTAGTGCTAGGTACATTTGTAGCTTTCTGGTCAAAAACTTGATAAACTTGAGTCTGTCCTGGCTCTGGTGGTTGCTGCAGTTTTAAGTGCTTGGTGACATCACATAAGACTGCCCGATTACATCTGGATGTTTTTGAATAAAAGTGTGGATAGTTAGACCAGTCACACTCTTCTTTATATCTCCTGACCCCAACCCGTCTTGTCTCTCACTCTGTTTTTAGTCCTCCAGGTACTGCCCAGTTTAGCAGCTCGATTTGAAATGCGGTTGTGGGTGGAGTTTAGGTGTTTAGTCACAAGCAAATGTGATTGCTTTTGGCAACAAATTAATTACAAATATATTTTGTAATCTGGTTTAAGGTGCACTAGCATCTTTTTCTGTTATTGCTTTCCCTGGAATGTTCATTAGTATGACATTAAACACCTATATCTTGGATTTATTCAATTACATGTGTTTTTATTTCTTAAAATTACCTTGAAAAATACCATACCTGACCTGTAACTTGGCCTGGTGGAGTCACCTGCTTGTCTCCCTGGAAATGGATGAGTTTAATGCCATATGGTGGAAAATTTTAGTCAAAGCAATAACATCACCATGCACCATTAAATACACAAAACAAAATAATATTATTATAGGTATCTCAATATAACTACAGTTAGAAATGAGAAAAAAAAGGCTCATTGGGAAATTGGATTGCCTGATAACCTGAATCTTTGTCAATATATTACTAAAAGTGTTTCTAGATGCTAGTTAGTTTTTCATCTCTGCCACAGCAAATTTGCATTCAGCAAACAATTAAATCCACCAATTTATAGACCTAAATAAGGATGTTGCTTGGAAATGTTCTGGGGAATTTTTATATTTGAGAATGGCTCTGAAGTGTCAAAGAAATTATAACACCTTTTTTTTTTTTCGCTTTCAACACTGCCACTATCACCAGCAGACAAGCATGACTTGACTGCACTTAAAACTGTCTCTTCATTTTAATCGCCTGAAATATTACAGTCTATTTGTTCAGTTATGACTTGCGTTCATATGACATTTCTATCTCTCTCTTACGGAGTTTAAAAGGCTAAAGGGTTTACATTATGCTATTTTCTGATCTATGTTATAATGTTTGACCTTTTGGAGATGTGGTCAGACTAATAATGAAGTAGTGTGAATGAAACAAAACAAAAACTGTAACATGACTTGAAGCACACAAGAGACAATTTTGCATAATATAGGACATTTAACACAAACTGAAAAGGCTTTAAAGCAGCTAAAACATAATTAATGACAAAGACTGTATTTGTTTTACCCCTGTTATGTCCTCATGGAGTAAAAAGAGTGAAAATGAAACTTTAGACAAATCGGCAGAGGAGCAGAGCCGAATGCGCAAACTTGTTTATATGTTAAAGATAAACTGTAACTTTTCTGGAGGGGGTCCCCAACCTGTTTGTCTCCAAGTATCTTAAAAAAATATCTTTAAAAACATCCATTCTTACTGTGAGTTGAGTCGCTTCTCCACAAATCTAACCTGTAATTTGGCTTGCAAGTCTCCATGAAGATTCATAAGTTTATGGCCATACTGTGGAACATTCTAAACACATCTCCATGGAAACAAGCAAGTGATGGACCCTCCAGCATACAAGTTACACAGTGCGCCTTTAAGCATGGAAGTATAAGTCATGCGCTTAGGCTGGCTTCTCATCTTTGTACAGACATACAAACATCAATAATATGATGAAAATACACTGCTTTTAGAAACGGTGAGATAAAACATCTAATGTCTCTGTCGCTATGTTCTGAAGCTGCTGTTCTGTCAAAGATTTTAACACACTTGCTGTTTTTAGTAAGGCGTTTTCATATCTGATAACAGTTTTATTCCCACCTGCTTGTCTTCATGGAGGTTCTATCTGTCAGATCTGTGGAGGTAACTGCGTTCACTGTAAGAATGCATGTTTTTCAAGGTCTTTTCCTGCAACAAAAACACCTGTACTCGAATAAAGAGATGGTTAAAAGATAGTCAAGTGTAATGCCATACTGCGGAACTTCCCAAGCAAAGTAATAATATTTAGATGGAGAGAAGCACCTTAAAAGTTCCTCAGTGCACCTTTAAGTAATGAATAGTTTCTAAAGTTTTGCCAATACATCTTAAATTAGCCTTTTACAGTGTCTTTAAGCACTGCTAATGGCGCCTCTGTGCTTAGAAGTCATTTACAAGCCCTGTTAATTGTTGTTTAATTTAGCATTTCACCCAAGTTATTTAGTGCTAATCAATAACAGCACTGCCAGCACAAATCAAATGATCTGGTGAGGCTGCTATGGTGACGAGGCTGTTTTTGAGACCTGTTTAAGACGTGTTGTTTATTCTGAAGTCTCAGGTCCCGGGAGCACTTCACTGAAATGCTGATTCTAAATGCCAAGAGTCCTCAAAGTCCAGAGGAGATTTAATTTCACCGAATAAATCAAACGCTCCCAGAGTATGATTTCTAGGTTCACAATTTTCCAATCTTGTCACGTCTCAATATTTTAGCTTCAGATTGGCTAAAGAATGCGATTGTTGTTTATGTATCCAGGATCCAATCCAGCTTTATTTATAGGGCACTTTAAAGGTCCTATATTATGCAAGCTTGCATTTGGGAGCCTTAAGCCATGTTGGAATGTTGTTACCTCCTGAAATGAAACAAAATACAACTACAGGTATGTTTGTCATGAGGAAACAATATTATAACATAGGTCAGAAAATAGAGTGATATGGGCCCTTTAAAGAAGAGCTACTGTGTCTATAAAGTTATAATCTATGACATCCATGGATCATTATGTTATAATTTGGACATTTTAACTCACAATATTAATATAAAACGACTTAATATAAGAAATGGCTCTGCTGACGTCAGTGTCACTAAACTGCGGTGCCCATTGGGAGCTGACGTTGCCGCTGAAGTTGTCCTCCTGTGGATAGTGCAGAACACACTAGCGAGTAGTGGCGAAATGGCATCTTGAAAATAAGCGATTAAAGATTACTCAAACTTGCATGAATCTCTCCTGTACACTCCAGTACATCTCCACCTAAAAGCCACAGGCCACTCCTTTGAGGACAGTGAGGTCCAGATCTTGGCCAGAGAAAAGAACTGGTTTGAGAGGGGAGTTAAAGAAGCTATTTTTGTCAAGAAAGAGAATCCTTCCTTGAACAGAAATGGAGGTCTCAGACATCATTTGTCTCCCATCTATAACTCTATCCTCAAACCTAAATCAAAACAAACAGAGAAAACAATGGGACTAGCTAGGACATGTCCAGAGGTGTGAAAACACCCATCATGGCCCTGAATGGATATGCTAACTACTCCCCCACTCCCACTCCATATTGAATAGACTCACCTAACTAACAGAAACTGTAAATAAATGTGTTGTCTCAGAGTAATTTTCATTGTAATTAAGCTCCTCCCTTCAAGCAGATATAAAGCAGTGTCCGCCAGCATCTGACCAGAACTGAAGAAGCAGCTTGGATGAGCTGCGAAACGTATTCGACCAAATAAACTCTGACCAGTTGACATATTAAATTTCTCCTTTTGCTACACTCCAGTTAAACTTTGTGTGAGCAAATTGTGAGGGGAAACGACTAAAACATGATTCAAAGCTCTAAAAAGTTGATTTTGCATGCTTTAAATACAACAATCAACCATAGTGCTTTACAAATTCACACAGTTACATATAAAGAAATATATTTGTAAATGTGCTAGCTGCCAAACTAATTACAAACAAACTGTAGCCCCTTTGCGAGGGGTAAAATGTCAGTATAAAAAGAATGGTTAGTAACAAAGGTTACTCCAAAAATGACACCAACATGTTTTAAAAGTTCATGCGTTTAAATATTTTAATATAAATTCATTAAAAATGTATCTCAAATTTAAGTTTGTCTCTGTCTTTCCTACAGAAAATGTGTCTTGAGAATATGATTTTGCTATGGTAATATTTTTCTTCTCAGTTTGTAATTCAAAGCAAGGCATCTTTATTCATAACATCTCTGTGCTCTACAGTGAAAAAAAATAAAATGGATAATACTAGTAACCATTTTGCATAGCTAACCCTGGGCCTGTCACCATAAATACCATAGTCACTTGATCAAAGTTGGTAGATTATATTTTGTGACTCAATATACTATATCACACGTACTTTTTATTTGCCATAGCGGGGAGGTTTTAGTTTTTTGTAATTGTGTATGTAATAAGGTAAGATTTGAGTTGTTAATTTAATGATTCTGTATATATTTAAAATGTTTTACTGTTATTGTCCTGCTTTGTTGTTATTGCGTCAGTGGCGTAATGTAGTTTTAATATAATTGTTAAATGTAGATTTCAGATTGATACATCGGGCCGATATTTGAATTTTTTTTAGCATATAAGCTATCGGCATGCAGATATTTTATTTTGGTCAATCTGCTGCTTAAAAATACACACAAAGCTTTATTTTAACACTTGAACACGAAATGTGACTACACTGCTCTTGTATTAGTTTGTGGTAAAAAAGGAACTGAGTTTGTACTAAATTTAAATGACATAATTTGAGAAAATAATCAAAATCGACCCAAATCGGCCATCGGTTGCGCTTGATTCTAAACGATCAGTGTCAGCATCGGCCATAAAAATATCGGCTTTAGTGATATTTATCTGTAGCAATATATCACACTTCAAATGTGTTATTGTGACAGGCCTAGCTAACTCTTTCTTCTCTCCTCAGGCTTCTGCAGTGGGACATAAACTGGCTCCATCCCAGTTCACGTACAACCACACACAATGTATCCTGTACGCTCTGGGAGTGGGCATGTCCACCAAAGACCCCGACTCTCTCAGGTAAAACGAACATGCACTTATTTATCACAGAAAACCCCCCTCGGGCTACTCCAAGGCAAACAGTGTGAAATTGAACTGTAAGTGATGGTAATAGCTGTAGTTTTGCCTTGACCTGCGCTGAGGGGATTAAACAATGCGGAGCTATCCAAGCTTACACTCAGAAGATCTGTGTAGCCATCTGTGCTGCTATTTTTACAAGACTTCATCTGGTCAGCGGCTCTATCAAAACTGGACTTTTTTAGTTCATGGGAGATTATGTTTCTGTGCAGGTTTTTGTATGAGAATCATCCCGAGTTTAGTTGTCTCCCAACGTTTGGAGTCATCGTGTCCCAGGATGCCCTGATGGGAGGAGGCCTTGTTTCAGTGCCTGGACTCAACATTGACCCAACACGGGTAAAAGTCAAATATCACAAGAAATGGGGCTACAACCTTAATTGCAATTTGAATGCACACAATTAACAAATTGCAAAGGCTACAATCTTTGTTTTAAAATAATTTCTTCCTCAAATGGCAAAATATCCTGCATGAAAACTGCTAGCCCTGTAGTTTAGATCTGTACAAACATGTTCTAAAATGTGATTCTGACCTTTGAACAGAATTGTATTATTAAAATAAATCACAACTCTAACTGCAATTCTTGTACAAAAAGCCTAAATTAATTGGGATATTTTTCCCAAATCATGCAGCTTCATATCATGTAACAGTTGTTTCCAAATTCCAAATGTGTTACGTCTCAACTTAATTTATCTTTATTTAGTATTAAAATATAAGTGAACCTATATTTGTCCCACAATGTGAAAATTCCAGTGACACAAAGTGCAATAACAGAGCATAGAAAGTCAAAACATAAGATAAATAACTATTAGATTTGATTTGTCTATTTTAACTAGGATATTAGAAATACGTTTTCTTAATTTCGAGTGAGTTAAGATACAAAAGTTGTAAAGATAGTAAAATACAACACTGTGCAGGAAAAATATGAGGCTACAAATTACAAAGCTCTTGAGTTTGAAGGTTGTATATTATGCCAAATTGACTCCTGTGAGCATTTAGCGTTTTTGAGGGAGGCTTTTGAGGATAACAACATTATAACATAGATCAGAAAATAGCATAATTTAGTCTCTTTAATGTAGAATATGTAGGATTTTTCCTCAGCCATTTCATAAACATGACTTGGACTGGACAATATATTTCTGTGCTAATGTTGGTATTGGTGGTATCTGGTATTTGTAATATATTTTGCCTTTGTTTATTATTTATTTAGGCTAATTAAGGTGTAGTTATTATAAAGTCTTACCCAGTTGTGTGTCGTTCTGTTGAGCAGGTTTTACATGGAGAGCAGTACTTGGAGCTGTTGAAACCACTGCCAACATCAGGTATTCTCTTTTTCTCTTCTCTTAACTCTCAACGATTCATTTGGGTCTTTATGTTACAGCTGGGATCAGTCAAAGTTCAGTAGACACCAAAGAATCTAATTAGTTTCTCTTTTATATCTCTGGGAAGCCATTTCAAAGTAGTAAAGTACAGTGTGTTAGGGGCAGGTGCACCTTTATGTCGTTTTACCTTAAGTAATGGGATTTGTTTTGTGGCGAGTGGTTGCACACTGGAACGGCCCACCTGCAGTTGTTTGTTCATTTGTTTTTGAGCACAGGAGAAGATTTTAGGTTTTTTTGTTATTAAATTAACACTAACCCAAAATTAAAAGTGTTTACAGTGGAACTACTGTGTGTATGCTGTTATAATGGCATTATCTACTGTTCCTGTACCATTTTAATGCAAACTAGGAAAATTTACCGCTTTCTCAGTCAAAAACCGACTAGTGCCTTCAGTGACCTCTGCAAGTTCAAGTAGTTGGTGACATCACTAAAGACTGTCTTGATTACAGCCAGATTTTTCTGATAACAGAGCCTACCTGCAGTGGCAGAGTTTGAAGTGTGGTTACCTGTTTGACCAATCACACTGTTCCTTATACCTCCAGACCCTGTCCCTCCTACCCCCTCACTCCCAGCAGCTCTATTTGAAATGTGTTTTTGGGCAGAGTTTATTTGTTTAGTTCCACTTTAACCTTTTGCAAGCTTTTTGACTACTGTGTCCTCTTTAAATAGGTTTGAACCCACATGAACCCACATTAAATGCTTTAGTCAGAAAGCACAGGACCGATGTAGCTCTAGTGTTTAGAGATGCAAATTATTATCCCTTAATATTAGGCCAATATTATTTACCATGTTTTACAGGGACCTTGACCGTTCAAGCAACTATAGCTGATGTGTTGGACAAAGGATCTGGTGCTGTGATCCTATTGGATGGTGAGTTTTCTGGCTCATACACAAACATGATTGTTGTCATGGAAAAGACTCAATACCCTAAGATTAATAAGGGATAATTTGTGAACCCAATTCCTAACTGAAATTGTAGAGTTTAACACTGTGGATTTGTGGTTAATTTCTTTCAACAACTGTAAATTGTCCTCCTTTCAAAATTTGGAAAGTGCTGAGCCATAAGATCTGCAAACACTGGTATATTTCTCCCCTCTCTGCAGTGAATGCATACAGTGGAGATGAACTCATTTGCTTCAACCAGTTTTCCGTCTTTGTGGTCGGAGCTGGAGGCTTCGGAGGGAAGAGGAACTCGGATAAAGCCAAAGTAAGCCTGTTATTCACAAACGTACAGTAACATACAGAGTGCTTAATGTATTCTGTATTAAAATTGCTATGTTTAAGTGCCTATATTATGCAAATTTTACTCACGTGAACGTTTAGTCATGTTATCATGTTGTTACCCCCTCAAAAACATACATGGAGCTGTGTTGTGTTTCATTCACATACGTCTATCTGAATCTCCAAAGCTCAAATGCTCTGCTCCACTTTGTAAAGTCATGTATTTGCAGTTTTCAAGTTAACAGCTACCTTTTACCTTTAGTTCAGCAGAGATTGAAAATTCCATTCTAGTGAAGGTGTATGGAGCTTAAAAACACATTGGAGCACTTCCTGTACTACCACATGACATCACAATATAGAACAGAGTGTTTTCAGTTAGAGAGAAGAACTCACCCTAAATATCCAGGATTTGTGTGTTTAAATATGTGTGAATGAAACAAAACACGACTCCAGGTATGTTTATGATGAGGAAACAACAACAGAGATCAGAAAACTGTGTAATATGAGTCTGTTATTCACTAGTGAATCGAGGTAAATTGCAAAGGTTGTAATTTTTTCATTATGAAAAACAAATGATACCTTCTCTCTAGGGTCCTGTGTTCTATAAAACCTGAAGTAAGGCTGTACTATATGGTTCACTGATTTCAAAACTGATGAGATAAAGAGCAGTGGGCGGAGATAGGGGGTAGATGAAAACAGACATTTTCTCAGCACTCAAGCCTCGAATACAGGACAATCCAGGATTACTCAAACATGCAGGATCAACATACAGCTCTGAGTTAACTAATGATGAGGAAATATTGTTATATCATGGTTAAAAAGACAATTTTAGTGTTAGTAGTTCATATTTCAGTCCTGTATCAAAAGTTATTGCTCCTGGACATGTTTTATAATGCTCTAACTGTTAATCAAAACAATAATTGGAAATAAATCATATCCCATGTTAGATGAAAATACAGTTTGTTTATTTATTCTAATTCACAAAGCCCTTTTGTTTATGCACGAGTTTGAATGTGTTTCTTTACCCTCTCCTCCTCAGCCCCTTGTGGATCCGCCCAAACGCGCTCCAGATGCTGTGATGATCGACTCCACCACCAGAGACCAAGTGAGTGTGTGTGCGTGCGTGCGTGTGTGTGTGTGCGTGCGTATGTGGGTGTGTGTGTGCCTGCAGAATAACACACTGATAATATGTAGGTGGATGCTCTGGACAGTTGGTTTGCTGTCTGAACGCTCACGGCAAAAACATACTCAAATATTACAGATAAAATATTTACCACTATGTCTCATTTGGAGAGCTGACTCTTTGACACAGCAAATATAAAACAAGTTTAAAGCCCCACCGCCAACTCTCTAGCCAAAAAATAAACTAAAATAAAAACATCATTCATGTTCTTACTCTGAGCTCCACAAACCTGACTTGTATTTGGCCTCTTTCTGCTTGTCTCCATGGAAATGTGGTTCCTTCGGCTATAATCTTCCACAGCATGGCATAAAATGTATCTATCTCCATGGAGAATGTTTTCAATTATGGTTTTATTTAGAAAGAAAACAAACAAAACAAAAACAAAACTGATTATTTACATCAAACTTGGCTGTTTACATGAAATTTCCATAATCTGAAAACTCCAGAAAATAGATTATGATCAGATTTTTGGTCTGCATGTAAACATAACCAAGCCAAGAGAATGAACAATTGATACTGTGACGTCACGCTGGGGATGTTCTACGTGTATCGCTATGGTGGAATGTTCTGTAGTTGCCATGGTGACACAATGTGATCAATACGAGCTTTCATGGTCCTGTTTAGGTGTTTGATTTTCAACAAAAATGGTGTGACTAATTGAAAAACCGTTAGCATCACACCCCCAGGGAAAGTTGATGAAATTAACTGCAAAATCAACAATATAGAATAAATACGATACATTTTATATATAGTATGGGACTATAAACCCTATACAAAACATCGCATTGTAAAGAGTCTTTTAAGAGACATTCAAGAAGTGATCATCTTGTTTTGCCTTCATAATATTTTAATGTGCTGCGAGTAAGTTTATGAATTATCCATGTTTAAACAAAGCTTGTATCTCTGTGGACGTAGGCAGCCTTGTACCGTCTAAGTGGTGACTGGAACCCTCTTCACATAGACCCAAGTTTTGCTGCAATGGGAGGTGAGTCATTCCACCAAAAATGTTTTAAACCTACCTTATTTTTCCATAAAGTAGTTTATTTGTTCTTGGAGGGGCTGTATGTAATCAAGTCAAGTCACGTCATTTTATTTATATAGCATATTTAAAACAACTGTAACAAGGTGCACCCAAAAAAACACATCATAGTGAAACAATAAAACAAATGTAAAATATATAAAATGTAAGCCAGTGTTGATTTGGTAAGCGCTTTTAATTTAGCTTTAGTTAAAAAACCCATATCGGCCGATCTCTAGGTTTAGTCTTTAGGTGTGTTCAGTTGCATACGCCACATTAAACCCAGATCGAAGCCAGGACTAGACCAGAACTAAACCAGGACTAGAACAGGATCAAGTAAAGTATATAAATCATGACTAAACTGAGCTTAAACCAGGATCAAATGTGTGAACACATCCTTAGTTTAGTTAAGTTTTTGTCATGATAATTGAGTCCGCTACATCTATAATACATATAGTCAACCAAAAATGTTTATATTTTTAAAGACTGTTGTAGTCTGTAGTAGGTCTGCTGTAGTTCTAAATAAAGTCAGTTCTTTCTGGTCACATTGTGTTAAAACAAAGCTCAGATTAAAGTCTAACTTCAGTAAGAGAGCTTCAGATAGAGCAGTGCCAACAGTTAGCAGCACACCCCCAGGGAAAGTTGATGTTCAGGGACAAGACAAATTTTGCTCAAATATATGAAAAAAAGTGGGTACGGGACTATTAAGATTATTTAGTTTACTCCCACATGTAAACTTTGAAACCTTTGGAAACCACTTCTTTCCTCCTCCATCTTTCTATTGGGAATTTTGTGTCAAATGATGTTTTGATCTCTTGTATATTTTATTGTGCGGTGCTGAAGTATGCTCTTTGGTCAGGTTTCAAGCAGCCCATTCTTCATGGTCTCTGCTCCTTCGGATTCGCGGCCAGACATGTCCTAAAGCAGTACGCCGACAATGACCCCAGCAGATTTAAAGCCATCAAGGTGCGTATATTTATATAACTCATCTTTTTCAGAAACTGCACAGTCAATAGTTGCTCCTTCGGTTTTCTTTTGAATTGAATTAAAAGCTTAGATGAGTCGTGAGTCTATTAAATTTCTCCACACAAAAGGAAAAATGGACTGTGATGCAAGCTCCAACAGAAATTCAGCTGCTTTCCTGGTGCAGTGTTTGTTTGTATTCAACATGTGGCCACTTTGGATTGCGTATATTTACATTTGAAAGATGTGGTCCAAAGTACGGTAGTCATTTTAGGTCAATAGTTACAGAAGTGAGCGAGCTTAGCAGACCACATGCAGGAATAAGTAATAAAATAAATTTTAGATGTATTTTTATTCTTTTTGAATAATATATTAACTGGTCTTTTGATGTGATGTAATATTCCGCAAGAGACAGATTTTCATTTTGATCACATGGTATTTTTTGATAAGAAATGCCCAAAAGGTAAAACCACAAATACTGAGCGAAAACATTAATCAGAACCTTCTAAGCCCTTGAAAAAAAAAAAAAAAAAAAAATCCAAAGAGCAATTTTGTCTTGCCTAGGCCTGTCATGATAATTACTATATCAACTTATCGTTCACAACGGAACCATCATTTTTGGGGGTTTATATTTATTATGTGGACTTCTTCTTTGTGCTGGTGGGGAACTTTTTGTTATTTTTCTGTTTTACGATTAGATTTGAGCTGAAGAAAGTTGAATCAGTAACTTCTATGACTCATTACTGATACAAACTGAGTATTAAAGTGTTTCATTCTGATGCAGTTTGTGTTTTTTAACCATATTTTACATTTAGAATATTTTTTGGGGGGATAATTTTACTTAAGGGGTATTTTGTCTGTAGCATAAATTTGTTTCAGTATTATTGTTTATCGTCTGTATTATATATGTTTATTGGACTTCAAAATGTGTTACTTGCCATCATTAGAAATACACTGTGATGCTGGTCGAATTCAGGTTAAACTGTAGGAATATCTAGTTTCGGTCTTTGCTCTGGTATTCATTGACGTTGGCCACAGGGTCGTAACATAACTGGAAAAAGACTCAGTCCATCTCGATTAATTATAGATGAAATTGATCTTGTGATGTCTTCTAAAACCCAGTATTAGATTTTTTTTTTTATTTAGAGAGAACCGAACTCATTTAACTTTCATAATAAAAATGATTCTAACTTATTGAGACTGAACTATTGAAACACAGTCAGTTTTAAAGGTCTTATATTACACAAAATCGACTCTTATGAGCTTTTAGCTTTGTTATAATGTTTCTTAAAAAAAAAACATACCAGGAGTTGTGTTTTGTTTCATTCACATGTTTGAGTAATCCTTTATTACTAGTCTGTCTACATCTCCAAAGCTCAAAATGCTCTGTTCCACCTTGTGATGTCATAAAACCCTAGTTTTCATGTAAACGGCTACTTTTACCTTTAGTTCAGTGGAGATGGCAATTCCAGGGCTGAAATTATTCAGATGATTCTAGTGAAGGTGTGTGGAGTTTTTGATGAGGAAACAGCATTATAACATAGATCAGAAAATAGCGCAATATTGGCCTTTTAAATATTATTGCAGCCAACACAATATGGGCATTATCTGTAACACTTTAGTATGAAGACCACACAGTAATTGCTTATTCATTATAATCACAGTAGTTTAAGCACAGTGGCATCCATTCATAATTATTCCAATGAGCTGTAAGTAGTAGTAGTTTGAGTTAATTGCTAAATAAATAATATATGGCAATAAATTAAGCATTAATTAGTACTTTACAAAGATCTAATTGGCCATGTTGTATGCCTTTTTACTACAAATTGGCCATGTGGTCCCTAAATTAAAGTTTTAACACACTATTTAACACTCATTAACAGTCCATATTGTCGACAACACAAAATAGTGACTTTAAAACAGGGACTACAACCGCAGACTTCCTAACTGCACAAATATATAGAAAGGTTTCTGCATCATCTTGTCTTGTCTTGTTGTTCAGGTGCGTTTTGTGAAGCCAGTGCTGCCAGGACAGTCCCTCCAGACAGAAATGTGGAAAGAGGGAAACAGAATTCACCTCCAGTGCAAAGTTTGTATCTAAGAACCCAACTGTATGTTTATTAGTCTTTTTTTGTAATTTTAAACAACTTGATCTGTTCTTTTTCAGGTGAAAGAGACCGATGCTGTGGTGCTCTCCGGGGCATATGTGGATTTACACCCAGCAACAGACGAAGCACCGGAAAATCTCCCCAAAGTAACTGAAATTAAAATCTATTTCCATAATGTCGTTTATTTGGTCGCTAATTGAGTTGTATATAAGCCAGTGTTCAGTTGGCAACCATGTTTAATTTGGCTTTAGTCTTGGGATTCACTTGGCGTTCACTCACAAACGCCACATTAAAAGTGGGAATAAACCGGGACTAAACCAGGACTAGACCAAGACTAGAGCAGGACTAGAGCAGGACTAGAGCAGGACTAGAGCAGGACTAGAGCAGGACTAGACCAGGACTAGACCAGGACTAGACCAGGAAAAAACGGGACTAGATCAGAGCTAGATCAGAACTAGACCACGACTAGACCACGACTAGACCAGGACTAGAGCAAGACTAGAGCAGGACTAGACCAGGAAAAAACGGGACTAGATCAGAACTAGATCAGAACTAGATCAGAACTAGATCACTAGACCAGGACTAGACCAGGACAAAACGGGACTAGACCAGGACTAGACCAGGACTAAACCAGGAAAAAAACGGAACTAGATCAGAACTAGACCAGGACTAGACCAGGACTAGACCAGGACTAGACCAGGACTAGACCAGGACTAGACCAGGAAAAAACGGAACTAGATCGGAACTAGATCGGAACTAGATCGGAACTAGATCAGAACTAGATCACTAGACCAGGACTAGACCAGGACTAGACCAGGACTAGACCAGGACTAGACCAGGAAAAAATGGGACTAGAGCGGGACTAGAGCAGGACTAGAGCAGGACTAGAGCAGGACTAGAGCAGGACTAGAGCAGGAAAAAACGGGACTAGATCAGAACTAGATCAGGACTAGACCACGATTAGACCAGAACTAGAGCAGGACTAGAGCAGGACTAGACCAGGAAAAAACGGGACTAGAGCAAGACTAGAGCAGGACTAGTGCAAGAAAAAACAGGATTAGAGCGGGATTAGAGCAGGACTAGAGCAGGAAAAAACGGGACTAGACTGGGAGTAAAAGCGGGAGTAAAAGCGGGAGTAAAAGCGGGAGTAAAAGCGGGAGTAAAAGCGGGACTTGAACAGGATGAAAACAGGACCGAACTAAGTCTACATGAGGACTAAACTGGGCAGAAATCTATAATATTCAACCAAATGTATATTTTTACCAGGTTAGGAGTTATATAGTGTAGTGCTACATGTCCAAACACTTGTTCCTTGGCGGTCTTTAAAGATGTTCAACAAAATGACCACAGACTCAAAGTGCGTGGGTTATATTTCGTTTCAGACTGGGGGGCTGCAGAGCGAGCTGGTATTTGCAGAAATCGGACGCAGGATTAAAGACATGGGCGCAGACCTGGTCAAAAAGGTCAACGCTGTGTTTGGATGGGAGATCACCAAGGACGGACAGAACGCTGCGCAGTGGAGTAAGTGAAATGTTTATAAAAGGAGGAGTGGGGATATATTATGGTGTCCCCTCCTCATTATTGATTATCAGTAAATAAGCCAATCATCTCATCCCTTGGTGTCAAGCTTTGGCTGTATAAAGAAGTGGACTAAGGGAGTGTGTCGTCACCCACAGCATTCAGCTCCAGTCAAATAAAACTCATCAAAGCTAGCAGTTATAGTGACGAATTTGGAGTCCAGTTCCATATTTGGAATTCCGACCGTGAGCGACCAACGAGCCAATCTGGAGCAAGGCTGTTGAAGATAATGTACCTTCCGCTTAGCTACACCTGATTTCTCTGTTATTAGTGTTCATATCTTTTTTAATAGAAAGTGAATTGAAGCCAGAGTCGATGTAGCTGGAATTACGCCCACGCTCATTTCCTATTTGGAACGCGGCGGCTAGCAGGTTAGCTATGTCCATTTACACAGTCTGTGGTCTGGTGTCTTGTCTCGACCACGTTTTTTAATAGAATAGGAAGAGACTTTTGGATGGCCAGTCTATTAAAATGGAGATTGGCTCTTGACTTTGTGCTTTTGTTCCCAGGATCTGTCTGTCAACACGGTTCTGTTTGTTTATAATCTTCGCAAATCCCTCGGAGCACCTCACTTGACCCCATTGGCTGCACTTGAAGTCCATTTACTTTCAAGCGATTTATTTACTCTGGTCATAAAAGCGCTCATTCAAAAACACCAGCTGTAAGTGAGAAATGACCATGAACCTGATTGACATTTAGCTAACAAGACGTTAAACCAAAGAGGAGGAGTGGAGGTGTTTATGACTGAATAACACCGGCCTGAATGAGTAAGTGGTAGCACCTGGTGTAGAATGATAAGAGAAGCTTTCCCACAATGAGGAAATTTCAGTGTTGCAACAGAAAGGAAGAGCAGAAGATTTTAACACCCTGTCCTGTGCAATTCAAAGGATACACTACCGAAAAGCCTGGCCAAAATTTAAGATTTACACACTTAAATCTATCAAAAAATGACTTAAAAGTAGTGAAATTATCTGTCCATGCAGCAAGATAATCCAATTCAGAACTAGTAAGTAGATAATAAACCTGAAAACAAGACGAATAATCTGATATGTTTTAAAATCTTGGCCAGATCAGAGAGATTTTCAGTGTACAAGTAAGGGACTGCTGGATTTTGTGAAATGAACTGTCATCTCTGCTCCTCTTGTGTCTGCAGCCATTGATCTGAAGAGCGGCACTGGGTCGGTGCACAAAGGGCCGTACAGCGGAAAGGCCGACGTAACCTTCACTGTGTCCGATGAAGACTTCATGGAGGTGGTACAGGGCAAACTCAACCCCCAGAAGGTAATTGACAAACATCGATTGATTCATTCATTTAGCCGGACCTACAGAATGTCATAGTAAAATATGGATGCAGATGAGAAAAGGAAATCATTTTGAGCTCCCTCTTGGACAACTGATCGTTGAAATAAAATAAACATTTGGGAAAGTTGCTTGTTTTATTTGTATACATTTGTTTTTTAGTGTTAAAATACATCTTTTAAGGTCCTATATTACGCAAAGTTGACTCTTGAGCTTTAAGGCATGTTTCAATACTGTTTCAATACTGTTTTCTAATCAAAAACATACCTGGAGTTGTGTTTTGTTTGTTTGTCATTCACACGTTTTGAGTAATCCTGCATTATTAGTCTGTCTACATCTCATAAACTCAAAAAAAAACAAAAAAACAAAAACAAAATCAAGTCCATGGCAACAGAGTGGTTGGCTGCTTTTATGGCTCCCTGGCTCACGCACTGAACTGATTTTGGGACTTTTTGTTTTTCAAGCTCAGTTTTTAACATCCTGTCAGGGGATTTTAACCAATTAATAAGTGCAGCATGTGCGGTTCAAAGGACACAAGTGAGGGACTGTTGGATTTTGTGAAATGAGCTGTTTGTTTTTCCCATATCCATGGAGACCATGCAAGAGGCTAGCTAGGGAGCTAGTGAAGGACATTTGAGTTGCTACAGGTTTTTTACACCATATGAGGCAGCAAATGTGGCAGAAGATCTTCAGAGGAAAAACTTCGAGGAAATGAACACAAGGGACTGTTGGATTGTGTGAACTGAACTGTTTGTTACCTCCGCCAAGGATGTTATGTTTTCGCCTGAGTCTGTCTGTTTGTTTGTTTGTTAGTTAGCAAGATAACTCAAAAAGTTGTGGACGGATCTTGATGAAATTTTCAGGAAATGTTCCGAATGGTAAATCCAACAGGTGATTAAATTTTGGTGATGATCCAGAAGAAATCCTGGATTCTGGATCACTTTGAAAGTTTCGTTAGCATTGCGTTAAATGGGGCTTGGCGGAGGTCTGCGCCCTCTGAGTGCTTTTCTAGTTTTTCTTGTATCCATGGAGACTGTGCAAGAGGCTAGCTAAGTAGCTAGCTATAGACATTTGAGATGCTACAGACTTTTTAGACCATATGTGGCAACAAATGTGCCAGAAGACCTTCCAGAGGAAACACTTTGAGGGAATAGACCATTTCATCACCCTCAAGTTTATTGCTCAGAACACACTGAAAAACATGCATTGTAACTGTGGGTTAGGCTGCCTCTTGACAGATCTGACTTGTAACTTGACCTACTGGCATCAACTGCTCTTCTCTGGTAGGATAGATACGTTTAATGTCATACTGTGGAACATTCTAGGCAAAGCAGTAACATCTCCATGGAGACGATGAGACAAAAAAAACATCCAAAACTTGAAATGTGGCGATATTTTAATACGTTTGTGGTTTATAAAGTTTCAGATTTGAAATAAAGTAGTTTCCACATAGCCGATTAGCCCCGATTAGCAGGATGTCAAATTTTTAATATTAACAGTTTTTTGGTATATGGGAAAAATTAATACGAAATTTACTTCTGGAACCAGTTAGGGGGGGGCATCTCTATTTTGACATGAATTTGAATTGATAATAACATTTACTTTTATAACGTCTTGTCAGATAAATAGAAAAGGGCTGGTTCAAAGGGCCTTGGCTCCTGATCAATGCCATCTCCCCATCCCCTTCACTGGGAGGGGTCTGGAGCGTACACGATTTATACGCCTCCTGGAGCCCCTTGTATCGATCAGGTTCATGTGTGAGTGCTGACCGCGTATTCTCCCGGACACTGGGTAGATGGTCAGTTAAAATCAGATAACTAGAATAATCAGATAACCCAATTCTTAGATCTCATTTAATAATAGGATTCTGTTCAAACGCGCAGCCCAATTGACAAAAAGACTGAAATATGAAGAAAAATATTTGTACAGTTCTAAATTACAGGGTTAGCGGTTTTTATGTTTCCCCATGGAAACACGGGGAGGGCATCTGACACAAAGGGACATTTCAGAACATGATTGTACCGTGGAAACAACAGAAAATAGCGTAATATAATAAAAGTCAGTCCCGTTGTAAAGGATGATTCAGACAGTCTTATCAGTAGCAGGTGTTTATACCCCATTATAACCTGTAGCTGTTTCATATTATGCAGCGTTCAGTGTTAAAAGTCACTGCACTGTTTTGTGCACCTGTCACCATCTGACAGGTGCTACCAAATGAAAACAGATTATGCTCCAGGTGCTACTAGGAAATCGTGTATCATTTTGTGGAGCAGGGACAAATTTAAAAGTTCTAGCAGGTTTTGTGGCATTTACCAGTTTGATTTTTGTTTACTAGTTTATACCCACTCAATTGTAGCTTTTGTTAATGAAATAACTAAGTAGTGAGGACAAAAAGAACGATTTAATGTTCATAAGAAAGAATTGCGCATTTTTTCCGCAGTATGGAGACAAGCAGATGCTGCCACTAGGCCCTCACAGGTCAGATCTCTGGGGAGGCGACCCCACTCACAGTAACAATACATGTTTCTCAATGTATTTTCGGCAATAAAATCACCTGTAACTGAATAAATGTCAAATTAGTTTAAGGCCGTACTGTGGAACGTACCAGGCAAAGCAATAACATCTCCATGGAGGCATGCAGATGACACTGTGGTAGGCGTAAGGTTCCAAAGTGCACCTTTAATATTACTTCTAGGTAGTCAGATTTGTGGAACCACTACTACACTCTTTATAGTCTTACTAAAGCATGAACAAAAACTGAATTCATAATGAACATACAGTTTATTAAGAATGAATCAGCCGTGCTCTATAACTACTTTATTAACAGGTTAAGGTCAGGAGTTGGGGTATTAATTAAGTAGTTACTAAGGCTGAATGATTCTTGACTAATTGTTCATTAGTCAATCTTTGTTCATGTTTTATTAAAGATAATAAGTTACAGTTTTGTGGCATTTTTCTTAACTGAAATGTGTGTGTGTGTTCCAGGCGTTCTTCTCGGGTAAACTGAAGATGAGAGGAAACATTATGCTCAGTCAGAAGCTTGAGGTCATCTTGAAGGACCACGCCAAGCTCTAAGGAGGCGCTCACTGGTCCTGGTTTGGTCCTGGTTCGGTCCTGGTTCAGTCCGAGTTAAGTCACAGTTTTAATGTGTGAACGCACTCCATCAACCATCTGACCAAAACAAACCAGGCCATCTTCACCAACCAGGAGAGTTTAATACATTTTTTCAGTTGCTGAATTTTTAAGTATACATTTTCAATCATCATCAATTCAATTCATAATCAAATATTCAGCACAATTTCAAGCCCTGTGTAAAATTCACAACAAAGATCTAAGATGCCATCAAGGCGTAAACAATCGACCGTGTGAATGAGGAGGACAGAGACGGCTGTTTGCTGTTGGCTTTTCTCTTCTGTGGGTGGGGTTTATAGTCAAAAAATTAAAAAGAGATAATTAGGCCAGTTCAGACAGAATGTTTCCCTGCAGCATTTCCGGTCTGTTTTTAAGGTAAATCATTTTCACAGCAGATTTTACACTATTATGTAAACACACTGAAAATGTATACTAAAAAAAAAATCAGCAACTGAAATTCAAAATGAAAATAATCCATGTTTTTTCAGAGTTAAAAATTCAAAGTGAGAAATTCAGCTGCATTTAACATTCAAAATCTGTTGAACGAAATAATCTTCCATACTGTTTTAACTGTACTCTGCATCTTTGAGCATTTAGAAAGGCATTATATAAATCAAATATCTAGGCCTGTTAAGGTGTAGTTACTATAAACTGGTACCCAATCGAGTACTTTAATTTACTGATATCTTACGCCCGGCTCTGAACTAAAACCTGTACTGTTTTTGAATGTCAAATGAACTACTGCATCCCCTCTTTCAAACTATTATTGAACCAATTATTGACCGTATGGTGTAAAAGGCATTTTCCTCGCCTACAAAAAAAACGTCAAATACATTTCCATTACCTGGTCCCATCCTCTGGGACAAGAATTGTGTGTTGTTAATAATAAAACTACAACTAAACTTCCTCTTTCAAATAATTCACTTTAATTACCAGACAATGCTTCAATGTTAAGCAGCTGGTTTAGAGCAATGCTGTGCCAGGTACTTACAACTACAGGTATGTGCATTGTTTAAAAGCTGCTATGCCAAGAAATGAAATTGTGATCATTTTTGTAGTTAATAATGTAACATGTACAGTCTGTTCTCATATCTTTATTATGAATAGAAATGAATATGAAAGTTTTCTCTACAAATAAACCTAATTATAGCAAATGTGTCTCTCGGAACTTGAGTGCTTTTTTCATTCTGTTTTCATTCAGGGACAAGAACAAAACCTGAAAAAATATATACTGACTATCTATCTAATCCTAGGGTTGCCAGGTTGGGTACTCTGGAACAAAGCTAACTGAAAATGTAGACATGGTTCCCGGGGATGGGTCAAATGCGGAGTACAAATTTCCATACAGGAGTAAACCTTAACTTTCAACCTTAACTTCTGTTAGTGGCTACATTTACAAGGCCAGATTAATCAGATAACTGGTAATCAGATAAACAATGAGATTATAGGTTTAACTGTATTTTGATTTCTGGATATTTAAGATTATATAAATGACAAGAAATCACTCAAACGTTCAAAGGGACCATGATCAAAAAGAATTAAGATGATTTTGCTGAATACATGCCATTTTAAAAGGGCCCATATTGCGCTATTTTGTGATCTCTTTTATAATGTTGTTTCCACATCAAAAAACATACCTGGAGTTGTGTTTCGTTTTTGGATCTGGATCTGGAATTGACAATCTACTAATCTAAACATTTTGAGCTTTGGAGATGTAGTCAAACCTCAAAATAAAGGGTTACTTAAACATGTGAATGAAACAAAACACAACTCTAGGTGTTTTTGAGGTGGTAACATAACAACATTATAACAAAGCTAAAAGATCACAAGAGTACAGATTTTTTCAATTAGAAAACTGTTCATTAGATTTGAGTGCAGAGAGTTTGTGGAGCAGACAACCCTCTAATCAAATATGGAAACGAAGTCTCCATCGTATTGGGAGGGACAAGAGGTCATCACATTAGGAAACTTCCCAGAAGTATTTCTGGTAATGTTTGGACTCATCTGCATTACACCTTAGTTATTCTAAACATCTGAACTATACTTTTGTGTTCGTGCAGAAAGTACTTGTGTGGAGGAAAAGTGTTTGTGTCCCTTTACAGTTTATTCTCGCTACTGACATGGAGTATATCTATTTTTGAATTTGTATTCTGTTAGCAATTAATAAAAACATTGAAATTTTATGTGTTTTTTACTTTTTATAAGCACAGTAAGCATTTTTAATAAGCATAGTAAATGCATGTTTGTTAAGACAATGTTATAATTCATGTCAAATGAAAAAAAAAAGAGGTAAATGGTTGCCAAACTTTTTAAAGTTAATCCTACTTTTTTAATTACTCTAAATTAAAAACTATGTGCAAGTATCACCTAAAATTTTTAGTATCAATGAAAAAACAAACAAACCTTTAATTAAATACTAAATGTAATTAAAGATTTTGTGTGATACTTACTCATTTTTTAATTTACATTAATTAAAAACAATAAGACTATAAACCTTTTACCTCTTATTTTTTAATTACTGCTTAATTGTTCAGGTTTACAGGGTGTGCACATGTAACCGCAGCCATAGCCTTGGTGAAAGAAATTAGATTTTGCTGTTGCCATTTCAGAAATCTGAATTCCAGAAATCTGTTTTTGTGAACATCTTTAAACTTGGTGTTGTGGGAGTAATTCAAGCAGCTTTTATCAGTTAATAGTTTATTACATTTGTACATGGACTTTATACAATAAATCATTTTACACAAGATCTGAATTATAAAATTAGATTTCACATTTGCAAGAAAAATCTCATCAATTTGGTTTGGTGATTAAGTCGAGTCCGTCAGCAGAACTCGTCCAAACAGCTACACACTAAAAGCATTTTGAGAAAACTACTTCCATAAAATGTCTGTATCACGTCTCCTTTGGAGTTATAATAAACACAATAGTTAAAATGACTTCCAGTTTCTGCAGGTGGGATAAAAACAAATGCAAAGTGGTTCAAGCTCAGATCCTCCAGGAGAAAGTTGAGAAGAAATTGGCAAAAAAGAAAAGGCAAAAATGCACTGTGTTAAGTTATGTCCTATATTTCTTAAATACATCTGTACAAAGAGAAGTTCTTCATATTGGATTAATCACTAGATTTGGAAACACTCGATTTTACACTCCTCCTAATACAATGTAATTACCTGTTTAAAGGGCCCATATTAAGCTATTTTCTGACCTACATTATAATACAGTTTCTTCATCAAAAAACACATTTTGTTTTCTTTTATTCACGCATATTTTACACACAAATCCTGCATATCTAGACTGAGTTCTTATCAGTCTAACTCCACACACCTTCACTAGAATCATTTGGATGATTTCAGCCCTGGAATTGCCAATCTCTACAAAACAAACGGTAAAAAGTAGCTGTTAACTACATGAAAATTACCGCTCCATGACATCACAAGGTGGAACAGAGCATTTTGAGCTTTGGAGATGTAGAGAGGTAAATAATAAAGTGTCACTCAAACGTGTGAATAAAACAAAACAACTCCAGGTATGTTTTTAACAAGGAAACAACAGAAAATAACATAATAATATGAGCCCTTTAATAAGGTATAGTACAATGTTTTCAAGGGTAGTGTAAAATAAGGTGAGACCCAAATGTTTATAGTTAGAATAATAATGCAGCTATAGAAAGTGAAGTTTATGGATCTGTCTACACTTAACTGCCGTTTATCAGCTTCATAAAATCGCTGTGTCGTCCTCCCTGAATTTAACCTAACTATAAAACAAAGTCCTCATTTTTTTCCTCAACAACATCTCAACATTATATGGGCAGTTAGCCGTTAGCGTCGCAAAATAGCAAACCTTTATAATTTATCTTTAACATCATTACACCATCTGCTGCATATGAGCACTTTCAAAGTAAAACGGCAAATAAAGAAGGCAAATTATAGTTTTCAAGGCAGTTCGAAAAGATGGTCCTTGAATCAAAGCAATAAAAAGTGCCACGTTGTTTTGCGCAAATAAAAACTCACAAAAATTAAAAAAAAATTGCCATTGTCTAAAGCAAAATATTCTGCTACATTTTCTAAGCACAAAAATCTACCTAGTAGTTTTACACGTTGCTTTTTAAAATGAAAGCCAGCCTGTGCAACTAGTTAACCTAGAAACCACTATACTGTGCGGTAATAGAAGTAATTTAAGGAGTAAGGACACTTAGCATATTATTTACGGGTACCATATAGGCAGAATTAACACATATTTACTACTACTACTGCTATATATATATACGAATCTGAATACCAAAGACTTAGCCTACCTGTAGTACGTATTTTTTTTATTCTATGTGCAAATATAGAGACATGGCGCATCTAGAATTGTATCAGCAAAACTAGATGTATTATTTGAAGACGTAAAAATCAATACATCTAATAGCCTAAAAGCTTATATATAAAATGGCTCTATAGTTTTCATTTTGATCGTTACAAAAAGTGGTCCTCCGCTGGCTAATTAGAATGGGAGCACCAGAATGGGACAGTTGTCTGAATAGACGCGCTTCGTACTCCAAACGTACTACACTGTATGAATAGGGTGCGTTTACGGTATTTGGAAATTTGAGAATCATTTCAGACAGAGGGCAGGGGCCTATAGAACTCTATGGGCGATTCACGGTTAATGCAAGAAATAAGCAAACAAAGCTGCGTTTTGTTAGGGAATCTGTTCACAAAATTTACCACATTAATTTACTGACTTTAAAGGTTCACTGTGTAATCCAATGAGATGTTATTGCCTTGCTTTAATGTTCCACAGTATGGCATTAAACTAATCTAGCCTGCATTTATTCTATTACGCATGTTATTGTCCAAAAAATAACCTAAAAAACGCATTCATCTCTCCAGATCTGACCCGTAACATCACCTACATGTACATTTAAAGCCATACTCTGGAATATTCTAGACAAATAACGCCTTTGAGAAGATAGTTTTTGTTTCATGTGGATAGTCCAGTAAGTGCAGAGACATTAACCACAAACCAGGTCAAAACATCTTCATTTTTGACAGTTAAAACGCAAACTCAACCCTGGATTTGTGAACTACCCTCCAGCCCAGTTACAAACTTTTGAACTGATCTCGAAAATGTTATGTCCCGTGAACGCAACCTATAGTGAGTGGTGCGAGCAAGAGGTTTTGTTTTAAGATTTCTTTCAACGCTGCAAGAAAGGGGGAAGTGATGAAGGAGAGATGTACCCAAGACAATGGTGGTTTTTCATGTATTACTATTGCATGTGCAAAAAGGCAGTCTTCTTCAATAGATTTCTGTGCTCTACACGTACCCTGCGACGCCTCAGTCAAAAACACAAATGACAAAGGTTTCAGTTTCACATTACTGCAAAAGTCAAAGTCTTTATACACTTTAAAAAAGGAATATGTAGCGGTTAAAATGACTTGTATTCAAAATATAATCTATATCTTTATTAGTATTGTTGGCTAGTTTGGATTTAATTAATTATAAGAGAGATTATTGAACCTTTTTCATGACAAGACCATTACATCTGCCAACAGGGTAAGCTACATTAATGAGAGGAACTGCATTAGGTCAAAAGTGTTCAACCACCAACCCCAAACTATGTAATATTGTGTCCTTAAGCAAGACACTTCACCCATGTATGAATGTTTTTTGGGAGTGAATTAAGTATGAGGTAGTGGTTGGAGGGGTCGATGGTGCAGATGGCAGCCTCGCTTCTGTCAGTCTTCCCCAGGGCAAATGTGACTCCAGAAGTACCATCAAGTATGGAAAGTGAATAAAAATGCAAAATAGTACTTTGAGTATCTTGAAAGGTGTTATATTTCTTACCCCATTGTAGGGTTATAAAAAAACGATACCCAGATACAAATTAAAACTAAAACTAGAATCAAAACTAGATTCTCAATTGAATGCAAAAACCATATGATAATAATATTAAAGAAATATATTATTTTGTGTTGAAAATATTATATTGTCTTTTTTTTATCATTGTGGTATAGGAATTTTTATAGAGTACTGAATATTGAGTGAGAGCACTACCCCATTAGCAGATACTTTTGATTTTAAGCAAACTTATGGTATTGAAACCAGCTTAATACTATTAACGAGGTAGATCTAAACTAGTCAAAACTACTCAAAATATTCATATTAAGAATTCAAGTCATTTCAGTCCATCTAGAGAATCGTTTTTAAAGTGTATCTTGTGTCTTTAGTCATTATTCATCGTTGCAGTGTCCAAAATGTGCACTAGCTCAAATGATAAACTTGAGGTTGCCGTGGTTATTGTTGATGGCGTTGAAGCGGTTGGGGAGGAGCCTAAGCTTCATGGTCCCGTCGGCGCCGCAGGAGAAGATGTGATTGGCCGGTCCCACCTCGATCTGCATGACCCCCGTTCCCAGGTTACGGAAGAGGGATTGGCGCGCGTGTTCGTTTGGGAAGGTGTAGAGCAGCGTCTGTGTGCTCAAACTCCACACCTGAGGACAAAACAGAAAACACAAGGAATTAGGTCTCAATAACAATTCTGAAGTGTGAGGATTTGCTACAGAAAATATCATGATAAATGTTAAAGCAGATCTATTATGCAAAATGTACTTTTTAGAGTTTTTAACCGTGTTATAGTTGTATTTGTTTGAGTAATCTTTAATTTTCAAGATGCCATATGGCTGATCAACCCTCGTTTTCTGCTCTGTATTTAATTTCTTCTCCAATTTTATTTTTTAATTGGTGACGCACGTAGGATCCGGCACCGTTGTGTAGTCATTTTAGTTCAAATTAAAAAAATCAGCGTGATCTGCAGCTATCCATAGGAAGTGCAGTCTCTTTGTTGTGGTGACATTTACAGTGACTTCAGCTCCCATTGGGCACCGCAGTTTTCAGTTTTCTTTAATTAAGCAGATCAATATTGTGATTTAAATGTGCAAATTATAAATGAATGATTCACGGGTGTCGTAGATTATAGCAATAGAGCAGACACAAGCGCAGTACGTCTTCTTTGTCTACAGCAGAAGTGACAGATCAAGCCAATCAAATGTAATGCTACTTCAAAATAATATTACTCAAGTAGAAGTACAAAGTAGTGGTCCAAGAAACGACTGCAGTAGACGTAAAAAGTATTTGGGAAAACTACTCAAGTAAGAGTAACTTAAAGAGTAACTATCGAGACGTAATATCTGATTTATGATTTAAAGTTAATGTAATTTGAAGGACAAAACATTAAATAATGCTCAAAATCTGATCACAAAAATGAGAAAAACTACATTATATCAGAACGAGCGGTGCAAGAACCACAAATGTTCAAATCATTTCATACGTGTATTACGTGTAGAGTTGCTCAAAATTTAAAGAGGAACCAAAACTTTTACTCAAGTATGAGTACTGTTACTTCAATTAAAATATTACTCGAGTAGGAGTAAAAGTATGCTGCTGAAAAGTACAATTTCTTTAAAAAGTGACTCGAGTAAATGTAACTGAGTATTACCCACCTCTGATAAAGAGGCAAACAAGGGCAGGGCAGTTTCAGTTGAGTTATTTAGCTCAGTGCATTATAAATCCTATTGTCTCAGACCAGCAGCATCAAATTGAAAATGACATCTGGAGTTAAAAAGTCTTGATTAAAAAACAGTGTCTAAATAATTACCTTTGAAACCTTTTTTTTCCCTTGTTAATACTGGGTAATGATTTTTGACAATCCTTAGATCTAGTGGCACTGACAAAACCACCTCAAATCCTCTGGAAAGAACAAAATATCCTCTTTTTGTAGAAAATATAGTTGAACCTGGAGTTCAAACCTCTACAAACATGTTCTGAAATGCATGCGATTCTTGTATTAGTTATTTTAGTTTTCTGAAATGTTAACGCGTCTGGAGTTGTTTGTGCTATCTGAACAGAATCTTACATTTTTTTAAAGATATTTTTATTTTAATATTTAACAAAATCCTCCCACTCCCCGCCCCGCTCTCCACGCGCTTGAACACAAAACTTTACATCCAATCTAGCCAAAATGTCCAAAAAGAATTCTACTATTTAAACATATATCACAAACACAACACTTTTCTCCCAAAATCGTGTAGCCATTTTGCAGTGGAATTTTTAACCAAACACAGTCCCATTGAAACTCTCTGCTGCAAGTCTGAATTCAAAGCAGATATTTTAGACACAAATTAAGCACCATGAAATAACATCAGGGACTGTTTCTTTAGTTCAAGTTGGAGTTCTGAAGTCATTTAAAAAGCACAAAAACAGGAAACAAACGAAATGTACAGGAAGCAGAGGGACACAGAGTTCTTTGAGCTCATTGTTTGATTCTCATTTGTAGCTGTGCACATTATTATTTGATAAGACCTTCTGTACACTGCAGCTAATCTCTCACTACCATACACCACTTTGAAAGCTCGCAAATGCACCCTGGACCTGTGTTTGGGGTTTTTGTCGTACAATTATTGACTTGAATCGATGTTGCTTCATAAAAAAGGTGCAGTTTTTTTGATGTTCTGGAGTGAATGAATTGCATGATGATTTTGATAATGGATGATGATTTTAAAGGACACCTATTATGCAGAGCTTTTAGTCGTGTTATAGCTGTTCCCCCTTCTCATTTAACCTCTGAAAGTTGTATTTGACGGGGTCATCAAACTAAGACCTGTGGGCCGACTCCGGCCCGAAACGCCCCTTTGACCAGCCCCCCGGCCCCTCTGCCCCCACCACTTGAACTGGCCCTATGAGGCAATCCTCAAACGTTGTCATGGCCATATTACTTTTTGACAAATGTCTGCATCTTGTATTTTGGTGATTTTTTCAATTAAAAATTATATTTATATGAAGTATTTATATTTATATTTAAATAATTATATGACGCATTTACATTTGCCGCCGTTTTTAAAAAAATGTATTTTATAGGCTTATTTGACTTTTATTAAGTGCTGCACACAATTATTATTAATACAATTGTTATTACCTACAATTTGTAAATTTTCACTCTCCTTTGCCAGTGTCAATCACCAAATGTTTCTTACCTTGATATTTCTTACCTTTGATGTAATTGTTATTAGAAAATAAGTAATAAGTATTTCAAATTAAAACAAAGTGTGAAGTACTTACTACTTTTGCAAACCAATGGTAACGATAAACAAATATGTGCCAGGAATTATGTGTTGATATAATATTGTGGATGGCTGTGCCAGGATAGTCATTTCTACTCCACAATGAGGCCTGCTGGTCATTTTGGTCTGAGTCACACGATTCTGTTATACGGCCGACCCGACCCCGGTCCCCCATCACAGTCAGGAACGATAATGTGGCCCCCAGAGAAAAAAGTTGTGACCCCTGGTGACGCGTAGCATTTGGCAGCGTAGCGTAGTCATTTTGGCACAAATGAAAAAAAATAAAAATCAGCTGCTCGTTAGATGTACAAATATCCATCGAGTTGCCAGTGTTTCAGATCTTGGTGGTGATATGTCAACACGGGGCCATGTGGGCGTGCCTTGCAAAGACCCAGCTTTAACAAACCTAATATTTCATTTCAAACGTGGTATCTGTGATTCTTTTGAGTGCGTATCATTTTATTAAATCATCCTATCCCAATCTATGAAGCAAAATGGGCGTGTCAGCTTGTGTGTCGCAGATAGACAAACCTCTCGCTGGTTTCCTTTAGGGCGGACGAGAAGCATACATAAATCCACATCTCCATTTCAGACAGGACGGAAGGGAAACCACATAAGAACACTTACTTTTTTATTTAGACAGCACCTGGGACAGGTGTGTGAGTAGATGTCTGTGCATCTGTGCGCGGTATGAACCATTTACACATCAGCCCCAACAAATCTGTAACACCGACTCTGTTCGTGATGATTTTTACGGCGACATCAGTTGCCACTGGACACTGCGTCTTTTTAAAGTGGTAGTCTGAAAACTATTTCTTTAATTAAGTTGTTTTTAGATAATTGTGTAAGTAATAACATAATGATCCATAATATAACAAGCTAGGAGAACTAGGAGTGAATGATGATGCCGAATTTTTGTGATGGTCTGGTCATTGTAAAGACATTTTCGTTGTATGTTCAATTTTATGAACCATAACATAATCTCCTTAAATAGATAAACTAAAAACTTTGTGGATATTCAAACAATTAGACGTGTCATTTTAGACATGTCCAGAAGAATTGACAAAAAGACTAAAATATGAGCTGACAAACTAATACAAGAATCACATTTAGAAGCTTTCACATTTAGAAGAAGTTTTTATCCAGAATAAGACAGGATATTTTGTTGTTTGGGGAGGAAATTATGGTTCTATGGTGAAATTGCAGTCCATTCAAACTGCAAATTTGATTTTGATTACAAACTCTAGTTCTAGGATTTAGTTTTACCAGCCACTACACCAGGTAGGCCTATTTGGAATTACTAGACAAACTACCCTCAAGCAAGAAAAGATTTTTGGTCTGAATCTGTACAAGCTTTTCAGTTTTGTCATTTTTCTGAAAACACTGCACATTATTTTCCACACATTATTTTTTCCTGCTCACCCACTGCACCAAACTATAGAGGGACAGAGGAGATAATACTCCCTACAACTGTACAACAACTCACCCACTGCACCAGACTATAGAGGGACAGAGGAGCTCATTCTCCAACAGGCCCTGCAGCTCCGCTCAAACAGTGAGAGATACAGGACTACATTCATACCATACTCCATACAACTGTACAACAACTCACCTTTATGTAACAGATAATACTCCCTACAACTGTACAATAACTCATCCTTATGTAATAATAATACCCTTATGTAATAAAATAATAACCTTCTGTCATGTCAATCACCATTTCATCTTTGCACCGTTTCTTCATTATGACCTCTTGTATATAGCTGAGATATATTTGTATTACTATTTCTATATTTTTTAATTTTTACTTGTACATATACATTTGTATAATTATGCCTTATTTGATACCCGTCTGTTATTTTTGCTACTTAATTTGAAGTTATTATTACCATTTATATTTTTGCTCCTTGGTATTATAAGTCTTGTCTAAGTCTTGTCTAAGTCTATCATTATCATTATTATCATTATTATTATTAGTATCAACATCTTCACTACCATACCTTGATGTTTCCTTCAGAGGATCCACTGATGAAGCAGTCCTCGGTGGGGTCCAGGGCGAGTGCTTTGACCGGGGAGTCGTGGGCCTGGAAGCTCTGTCTCTGGTGTCTGTGGGAGAGCTCCAGGACACTGACCCAGCCCCTCCTGCCCCCCGTGATGAGCAGCTGCTGCCGAGGGGCCATACACAGGACGGTCGCTCCGGAGTCATGGCAACAGAACGCTATAGCAACACATAAAAAGAGACCGACGTAAGGCAAAGAAAATTCATCAAGATATTTTTCCGCATATTGTCCGATATCGATTTTCTGTTTGATTTTATTTTGTCTTTAAAAAAAACAAACATGGCTTTTAGTATTGATTTTATGAACACAAATTACAGACAAGAAAACGCTATAGCAACACATAAAGAGGAAACAGACACATATGGAAGATAATTTGTTCCATCAGATTTTGAATTTTAAATACTGCTGAATTTCTCACTTTGTTGAAAGATGTTTGAATTATTTTTATTCTGAATTTTCGCATCACTTTGGATTGATTGCTTCGGCCTTGGCACCTTGGATCTTTCCTGCAAATTTTTTTCACTGCGAATTTTACACTCTGAATTTTGACTGCTGAATTTGAGGGCTTGAATATATTTGTGCTGAATATTTAAAAGGTGAAATTTTTATTTTGAATTTTAAACACTTTGAAAATGTACACTTAAAATTTCAGCAACTAAAATTCAGAATAAAAATAATTCAAACATGTTTTTTCAGAGTTAAAAAATTCAAAGTGAGAAATTCAACAGCATTTTAAAATTCAAAATCTGATTGAACAAATTATCTTCCATAGGTACGGCAAAGAAAATGTATCAAGATATTTTTCCTCATATTGGTCAGTCCCAATTTTCTATTTGATTTTATTTAGTCTTTTCAAAAACAAACATGGATTTTATTATTGATTTTATGAACGTAAAGATACAGGTGTTTAATCTGTGCTATTTATTAACACAAAATCTGAACTCTGCTTCAAAACACATGCTTTTACTTGGATTGGGTGTAGCGCTCTTCATTCAAAAATTCAACAAAAAACATGATTGAATCTCATACTCTCAATTGAGACTTTGCTGTGACACCACGCTGGGGGGGGCTCTACATCTGTCTCTAATGGTGGAATAGAAGTTATCATGATGGCACAATGCACACATCAGCCAACACTGTAATGTTATGTGAGTAGGAGTTTCAATTAAGTCAGTTCTTTCTGGTCACACTGTGCTAAAACAAAGCTCAGATTAAAGTCTAACAGAGCTTCAAACAGAGCAGTGCCTATGGTTAGCATCACACCCCCAGAGAATGTTGATGACATCAGCTGAAAAGTATCAATTAATACCCCACAAGAAATTAAAAATGGCTTCAACGTCTTCTCTGTCAGTATAAAGAAAATAAAAGTGAAATTATTTTAGCACAAAAGCATTGGAAAGTGGTTCCATTATTCAACTGCAAAAGTGTGATTGTTGTCAGTTGAAAAAACTTGAAACCATGAGATTAATATTGCAGGTTTGTGAACCCAATACCAAACTAATAATAAGGTTCAATGTTTGTGGATTTTGGTTTTGGATATTTCTTTTTGAAAACAGTGACTCCCCCGTACAGTTTCATTGGTCCTTGAATGAACACAACCTCTACAAACAAGACAGACTTTTAATAAGAGCCATTTAACAGAAAACATAGCACTTATTATTCCCCCAAAGTCTGAACTCTGCTCCAAACCAAATATTTTTTCGGAGGATTGGCTGTGGGCCTCTTGATTAAAAAGCCCTAAGCTGATCACTGATGATTTGAAATGACTGGACCTCAATTTGATTAAAATTCAATCACATTTTTACAACAATTTTCAGTCTTTTTTTTTTTCCTCATTCTCAGTATATGGACAGTCCATGCCTCATGTGAAAGCTCAAAACCTCCAGAATCACTCAGTGAACTGCAGAAGATTGATTAACCCCCAGCACGTTCAGCCAGTCCTTTTAGGTTTAAACCAACTGGATTTCAGCATTGAAACTGGGAACTCAAATGGATTCTGGTTGGATAATCTCCTTGGGAACTAAAAATCCAGATTATAGCATAAACAACTAGGCCCTCATGTCTAATGTTTATGTAATTAGGAATAAATCAGCATTACAATTCCACAGTAAGAGCCATTTTTGATTTGAACATGTTCAGATCATGTTGATATAAAATCAAAATCACACATACCTTTAAGTTTAAACATTCAAACTCATTCTTAACATTCTGGGGGTTAGACGAATTTCACACCACTACAAGAAAATGATTACATGCCCTTTAAGCAGTGTTTGTAATAGATCCTCACCGTGTACGAGGCTGTTGGCGGGTGGGACCAGAGTGTCCCATACACACACATTCCTGCAGAGACAGAGGAGACAGAGGATTAACACATGAAGTCCTCTCTTTCACCCGTGAGCGGAGGCTGCAGTTGAGTGGAGCGGAGACGTGTCCAATTAGAAAAGACTGGCCTCAGTTGATCACAGAACAAGGTGTCTATGTAGGAATAAAGCTGGATATCATAGGGTTCTAACGTCACAACGCCAGTCAAAACTGCACACACTGATAAAACTTTACAAAGATGATTGACAGGTGGATGACTGATAGGTGGATTAACCAATCAAATCAACTAAATCAACTCTTAATGGTCATATTGTGTTTAAAGCTCAGATTAAACTCTAACATGAGTAACAGCGCTTCTGACAGCAATGCCTACACAGTTAGCTTCCCACCACCAGGAAATGTTGATGACATCAGCTGCAAAGTATCAATACCGTAAAGCAGTATTCTTCCCAAAAATGTGACTACAATTGAACATACCATTTTAGAAGTCTGCAGTAACAAAGCAGAATTGTCAAATGACAGTGTATGAGAACACAGACACAGTGTAGGAGCGTGTACCTGTTGTCTGTGGAAAGTCCAGCTGTAGCAATTAGTGAAGAGGAGCTTACGAAGACAAAGTCGTTAGCCGTTTTGTTGTGGCACTGTAGAGTCTGGAGCAAACAGACAAAAATATATTTTAAATCGTCAGCATAACTACGTTTCATAACATTTTCTATCGTCTTCTCAGATATGAAGAAGAATCCATTTTACTAACAAATGGATTTTTTCCCCCACAAAAACAGTTTACGTAATTGTACTAGTTGTTTATGTTATGTCATTATCAAATCAAAAAGCAGAATGAGCTCCTCACTTTGGGTCGCCAGATTCTCTGACTGTGACAGTTCATATGGAATTTTTTTTTCCTCCTATTGATCAATCCCAATTTTATCTTATATTGTCTTTAATAAAATAGCTTTCAATATTGATTTCTAGAACATAAACAAGACAGACCTTTAATCTGTCCAAATTGTTCCTCTTAAGTCTGAACTATGCTCAAAACCACGTTTTTACTGGCAGAGGATTGGCTGTGGACCTCCCCATTAAAACACCAAGCAAAAACTAAGATTACAATTAAATTAATATCAATTTTGATTTAAAGGTCCTATATTACACAAAATTGACTCATGTGAACTTTAAGCCATGTTAGAATGTTGTTACCTCATCAAAAACATACCTGGAGTTTTGTTTTATTTCATTCACACATGTTGAAGTAATCCTTTATTATTCGCCTGTTTGCATCTCCAAAAATGAAAATGTTTGGTTCCACATTGTGATATCACAAAGCGGTAGTTTTCAGGTTATTGTTACTTTTTACCTTTTGTTTAGTAGAGAGTCAAGGCTGAAATCATCCAAATAATTATAGTGAAGCTGTATAGCGTTTAAAAACACAGAGGAGCACTTCCTGTATTACCACATGACATCACAAGGTGGAACAGAGTGTTTTCACTCTTGAGAGAAAAACTCTAAAGGCTAAATATGCAGGTTTTGTGTGTTATACATGTGTGACTGAAACAAAACACAACTCCAGCTGTGTTTTTGATGAGGAAACATTATAACATAGGTCAGAAAATAGCCTTATATGGGCCCTTTAAATGTGATTAATTACACAGCCGTAAGTTCACTTCAAACGCTCAGAGACTCTCTAAGATTTCATGTGCCCTCACTATATAACAGCTAATAACATCTAAGATTCAATTTTGATTGTATTGGTGATTTAAAACCAGGAAAAGCTCATGTTATGATCTGTTATAGAAATACAAGTGACACTAACAGAAAGGAAAGACAAGCAGAGCAGAGAGAATGGATGCACAAAACACAAAATGAGTTTTAGTCAGAACATATTGTAGAAAATATTTATTCACCAGATATGGCTTAGGCGCCGCTCCACTGGTGTTAGTTTGCCACAGGCTCAAACCGCCATCCGCATCCACAATACCAAACTGTAACAGAGGAGCAAATACAAGTCAGTTTAATAAAAGTAAAAGTTCTTATCAAACTATTGTGAAATCTAATATTCTTTTGTATCCAAGTGAAATAACTTATAGCAGCGTCATTATTGGGGGACTAGATGCTTTAAAGCTGAACTACGCAACTTTCCTCTCTCAGTGGAGATGTTATTGCTTTGTCTGGAAAGTTCCACAATATGGCATAAAAATGTATCTGCTCAAATACAAGTGCTATTATTGTAACTTGGCCTGGAGAGGTTTTTGCTTGTCTATGTGGAGATAGGTGACGTTAATGCCATACTGTGAAACATTCCCGACAGATCAATAATATTTCCGTGGAGACAACCAAGTGAAGGTGTGGCATAATAATTTTATCACATAAGAAAGAATACAATACTATTACATCTAAAGGCACACTATGACACTTTTCTGATGGGGGGGGGGGGGTCCGTTTCCATGGAGATGCTATTGCTTTGCCTGGAATGTTTCACAGTATTGCACTAAAGTATTCAATCTTACACCTATTCAAGGTTTCATAGGTGTTATAGGTGTTTTTATTGCTCAAAAATGCCTTGGAAAAGCATGCCACTTCTCCACAGATCTGACACTTGGGTGGTGACATTACCTGCTTGTGTCCACGGATGTAGACAAATTTAATGTCATACTATGGAACATTCCAGGCGAAACAGGTCTAACTTTTACTTCAACCTTTGCCTTATGGACATTTTTGTTGTTTTTATTGCAATATCACATTATTATTGAACAGTTTAAAATACAGACTTCAATCCATCAAAATAGTCTGTCCTGGCCTGTATACCGACCTTGTTGCCTTGGTGACTAAAAGTTTCTATCTGCTGTTTATTCAATTAGTCAATTAAGTGTCTTTATTGCTGAAAAATACCTTGGAAAAACATTAGTTCTCACATTCTCGCCTCTCTATAGATCTGACTAACTTCGATGAGACTTAAACTTAAGTCTACGTAACTTAGATGTGTTTAAAGCCACACTGAAGAACATTAACTTTTACTTCAACCCACTTCTTCATCAGTATTTTTGTTGTTTTCATTGGAATATCACATTATAATTGATCAGTTTAAAATAAAAACTTCAATCCATCTAAATAGTCTGTGCTGGCCTGTACCTTGTTGCCTTGGTGACTGAATCGTATGCGAGTGACTCTGGAGTTTCCTGGACTCCGAAAGCAGATAATCTGTTGAGAATGACCCCACTCGAACATTCGCACGCTGCCATCTTGAGCACCAGTTAAATCTGAAAGAAAAACATGAAAAGCACTTTACACACAAGTCTCTCAGAGCAGAGCGCAGCCTCGTCCCGACTCCCGACGTGGAGTTTTGGCTGTCTTGGCTCCCGAACTCCATCTGTTGTATAATTGATTGAGGACATGGTTTATTTCACACAGGCTTGGGCAGACCTTATTATAACCCCCTGGGCCCTTTTCTACTCAAGTAGTTCTCTGCTCCCTCCCCACACTTCGGACTAGCAGAAACACAAGCGTATAAGATTGTGTGCGCTCAGGCTTGCCTTAAAACATTGAAACATTAGAACAGGAAGGAAAAACTAAACTCCACAAATGACAGATTTCATTTCACTAAAATGTTGTTATAGGGCCTATATTAAGTTATAATGTTGTTTCATCATCAAAAACATACATGGAGTTGTGTTCTGTTTCATTCACACATGTTTAACACACAAACCCTGCATATTTAGGTTGAGTTCTTCTCGCAAACTGAAAACACTCTGTTTCACCTTGTGATGTCATGTGGTAATACAGGAAGTGCTCCACTGTGTTTTAAACTCCATACGCTTTCACTAAAATCATTTGGAAGATTTCAACCGTGGTATTGCCAAACTCTACTAAATAAAACGTAAAAGGTCGTTGTCAACTTGAAAACTATCAGTACATGACATCACAAGGTGGAACAGAGCATTTTGAGGTTTGGAGATGTAGACAGGCAAATAATAAAAGGATTATTCAAACGTGTGAATGAAGCCAAACAACTCTCAAACATGCATGAATAACATCTAGAACCTCTTCAGACATGCTTTTGATGAGAAAACAACTTTCAGGTACGTGTGTGGGTTTTCAGAGGCACTGCAAGACTGCTTCTCCACCACAGACTGGGAGATATTCAAACAGGCTGCCACTCACGACAACACCACAGATCTACAGGAATACACAGAGACTGTCACTGCCTACATCTCAAAGTGCATTGATGATGTCACAGACACCAGGACCATCACTGTTCAGGCCAACCAGACGCCATGGCTCATAGGGGAGGGCTACAGGCTGCTGAGGGTAAGGAATCAGAGCTGGAAACGAGGTGGGCCTAAGGACAGCAAGGGCAAACCTGTCACGTGACATCAGAGAGGCCAAGAGACAATACTCTAGGAAGATACCACAGCACTTTAATGACAGCAGAGACACGTGGAGTCTGCGGCAGGGGATACAGACCATAACAGACTACAAGCCAACGCCACAGACTGCCAACAGCTCCACCTCCCTGCCGAATGAGCTGATTGAGTTCTTCGCTTGCTTTGAGGCACACAACAGCACCCCGGCACAGAAGACTCCACCCCCTCCCGGTGACCAGGTGCTGACACTATCCCCAGACAACGTGAGGAGATCCCTCAGCAGGATCAACGCACGCAAAGCTCCGGGAGCGGACAACATCCTTGGTCGTGTACTGAGAGACTGTGCTGCGGAACTCACAGATGTCTTTACAGACATCTTCAATACATCTTTGAGCCAGGCTGTCGTCCCCACATGCCTCAAAACCTCTAGAGAGGCACCAAAGAGAGCATCCTCACCAGCTGCATCACTGTGTGGTATGGCACCTGTACTGTGTCCTGCCAGAAAAGGCTACACCGAGTAGTGAGACCAGCTGAGAGAATCATGGGTGTCTCTCTCCCCTCCCTGCAGGACATCTACTGCACCTGCCTCACCCGCAAGGCCCTCTGTATTGTGGGTGATCCCACCCACCCATCCAAGAGCCTCTTCAGTCTGCTGCCATCAGGAAAGAAACTGAGGAGCCTCTGGGCCAGGACCAGCAGACTGAAAGACGGGTTCATCCACCAAGCTGTCAGGAAGCTGAACTCTCTCCCTGCACTGCCCTGCCTCTCCCCTCGGACCCCCACACTCACCACTTCCCTCTCCCGTTGTTCTTAGTTGCAAGTGTCCCAGTCTGGTGAAACTTACCTAAGGCATACCTCTCTCCTCCCAAGACACACACTTCAAAGACACATCTCTCTCCTGTGGAGTTCCTCTCACACTGCTTCACAGTAATTTTAATGCACACTCTTTTTGCACTACAACTAATGACACTGCTTCTTAAATGTCACCATTTGAGCTTTATTATGCTACACATTGTGTTTTACTCATTTGTATTATATACAAGCCAATTGTACTTGTTGCTATGTGTATGTATATTTTTGTCACTATGTTTTGTATTGTCATGTTTACAAGATGTTTAATGTTCACTGTGGGCCTAGGGAGCGCTGCAATTTCAAATCCTGTGTGTGCAACCTGTACATATGGCTTTTGACAATAAAGCTGACTTTGAACTTTTTGAACTTTATAACATGATAGAAAGCTCCAAAAAGTAATCTTACGTACAACATCCCCTCTTTAACAGAGACATATCATGCAAAATTGTCTTTTAACCATGTTATGATGGTTTCCCTTCATCATAAACATAAAGTGAATGATTTGGGCATGTTTGATAATCCTGTACTGTTCTGCATTCAAGACTTGCGTGATAAAAAAGTTTCTGTTATTGCCATTATAATTTTACTTCCTGATTGGAAATGTGCGGCAGATGTACAGAGGTAAACAGTCCATAATTGTTAGTTGGCAACCATAATGTACGCAAGGGCCCTGAGCAATACACACATGGAAAAAAGCTTGCCTAATTTCCATAATACTTCTTGTTTGGCAAATGATAACACCTTTGTTTTATGAAATTAAGAAAGGTTTCAATCGAAAAAATATGTTTCTTGGTTGTAAATTATGCCAGCCTTTTTAGATATCTTGGTTCTGTTTCTCCCTCTTCATGTGTTATTCATGGGTTTCAGCTTCCTGTTTATAGACACCATATTGAGGACCTTATTACTGTGTTTCTCAATAGCTGTGGCAATGGTGCTAATTTTTCCATGACCCTGAATAAGTCCCATTTCGACTATTCTTTACAAACTGCCACTTGAATGGTGCAAAACTATAATCAGTACCTACCAGGTCATATGCAATTAAAACATTTTATGTAATGTTGCACTATTCCCAAATGTAAATATAAGAATTGCATGGCACCATAAACTGTATATATAAATGGACATACCTAACCAACTAACCTGCTAGCCGCTGTGTTCCAAACAGGAAGTGAGCATGGTCTCGCTCTGGCTCCAATTCACTTTTTGTATTTGAAAAAACGTGGCACCTCTCTCTGTAACTGCTGCTGTCAGGCTCCTCAGTTTGGTCTTAAAATGTTCGTACTAACCCTCTCTATGTGATCCTAGTGTTTTTATGTCGCTATTTTGTCTGTAAATAAATTCCTATTCCTAATATGGAACTAGCTCCAAATTCACCCCTGTAACTGCTAGCCTCATGAGCTTCATCTGACTGGAGCCAAATGCTATGGGTAGCGTCACACTCCCTTAGTCCACTTCTTTATACAGTCTGTGTATGGCACTTTGCAGAGATTGTTTAAATTGCACTTACAGTAGGGCAGCGTGGGATGGGAGGCCATTCTTCTCACATTGTTGATGTTTCTTTTGATCATCTGGAGGCACACGAGGAGATATGTGTGGTTATTATGTCAATCAAAAATGCTAAAATGAACTATAAAGCTAAACAATTTGAAAAACCTGACTCAAAACAAAAGCTGCTTAGATATTTCTATAAAAATACAATCTGGTAAGAGTTAAAGGTCCTATATTATGCAAAATGTATTATTGTGAGCTTTAAGACATGTTATCTATATTATAATGTTACATCACCAAAAACATACCTGGAGTTGCGTTTTGTTTCATTCATACATGTTTGAGTAACCCTTTATTATTAGTCTCTCCACATATCCAAAGCTCAAAATGCTGTCATGAAGCGGTAATTTTCAAGTTAACAGCTCCCTTTTACCATTTGTTTGGTAGAGACTAGCAATTCCTGGAAATTACTGAAATTATCCAGATTATTCTAGTGAAGGTTTATGTGCAAAAACACAGTGGAGTACTTCCTGTATTACAACAAAGGGCAAGTTCCCATTTCAAACACATCAAACAACGAATTTCTCAACTCTTTCTCTTCTGTCCAAAGCAGATTTTGAAGATATCTACATTGCTGGGTTTCATTTCACATCACAACATTCGCTTTAGGTCTATGACAGACATGAGCAGATTTTTGTTGTAATATAGAAAGCTCAAAAGCCAATACACTGATACAAAATAAGAAGGTTCCAATTAGGGAGGCATGATTTGGTAAAACAAAACAAAAAAAAGTCTAACTGTGATTTTTCTGACAAGCATTGTGATTGTGAATAGATTTACGATGAATATTTTGATAATAGGATTCTATTCAAAAGGTCACATCCAGAAGAATTGACAAAAGACAAACTCACAAGAATCACATTTCAGAACATGACTGTACAGATGTAAACTACAGGGTTATCAGTTTTCATGCAGAATAAGACAGGATATTTTACGTGCAGGAAGTTATGGTATTTCAAAAACTGCAGCTTTTCTGATTAGCAAATTCTGTCCATTCAAATTGTGTTTTTGATTTGATTCGTGATTCATCTTGCAGTGTTAGTTCCAATCCCCAACAGATAATGGTAAGCCTCATCATTTCCGGATTTTCCATTTGGATATTTCTTTCAATTGTCCTTAGAGTTATACAGGCCCCTGCCCTCCATCTGAAATTATAATACTCCAGAAGTCATGAACGCACCGATAGTACTGTGTTTCAGTCTTGGCTAAAAGAGTCAAACATTTTCCATTTGCAGTGGGCTAGCTGAATAAGCAGCTATTACGCTCTGTGCAAAATGAGCCTCAAGATAAAGATGAATAATTCATTCAAGTTATTTAAACAGCTTTGAGACCTCGGCCTTGAGACTAAATGAGGGCAAATGTTAAGAAACAACATACACTGACTATACAGAACAGAGTATACAGTCCCTGACAAAAGTCTTGTCGCTTATCCATTTTGTAGAAACAAAAGCTTATAACCTGACTTTAAATTAATCGATTGGTTTTAGAAATGTCTCATATGAAAGCTAAAACCCTCCCAAATTATGCTCAATATACTAAAATAAATTTGCTTCACTGAAGAAAGATTGATCATTTAATGAACACAGAAAGGTCAGATTTTGGCAAGACAAAAGTCTTGTCGCCTTGTCATATGATGCACCCAATCCTAGATTACAGCCTCACCTGTGATCAGTTACTGATCAATCAATTAGTGGGTGTGTATAAAAAGAACCCCAGCACACCAGACCTTCACATCAACTGCAACTTGACCTCTGACAACATGCCTAAGATCCACCCTGAGACCAAAGCGTTAATTATCAAGAGGCTGAAGATCAGATCCACTGCTGAGGTGGCTGACACCTTCAATGTGTCTCAGCGTCAAGTACAAAGAATAAGAAAAAGATCTGAAAAGACTGGAGATGTTTTTGACAAACCCAGGTCCGGCAGACCCCGCAAGACAACTGCTCGGGAGGACCGTTTGTTGATTCGAAAATCCAAGGCCAGCCCCTTTTCCACTGCAGCAGAGCTCCACCAGGCCTGGTCACCTCAAGTCCCTGTGTCAACCAGAACAGTTTGTAGAATTCTGTCTCGAAATGGCCTCCATGGTCGAATCAGTGCACAGAAACCAGCACTAAACAAAAGGCAATTAAAAAACCATGTGGCATTTGCCAAGGCCCACAGCCTGCTAAAAGGATGGACACTGGAAAAGTGGCAGAAGGTGGATTTCTCAGATGAATCCTCGGTTGAATTACATCACAGCCGCCGCAAATACTGCAGGAGACCTACTGGAGCCCGCATGGATCCAAGATTCACCCAGAAAACAGTTAAGTTTGGTGGCAGAAAAATCATGGTCTGGGGTTACATCCAGTATGGGGGTGTGCGAGACATTTGCAGGGTGGAAGGCAATATCAATAGCCTAAAATATCAAGAAGTATTAGCTACCTCTTACATTCCCAACCATAAAAGGGGATGGAGCACCATCCTGCTGCAAAATTTGAATTTTGCAGCAGGATGGTGCTCCATCGCATACTTCTATCTCTATATCAAAGTTCCTCAATGCAAAGAAGATCAAGGTGCTCCAGGACTGGCCAGCCCAGTCACCAGACATGAACATCATTGAGCATGTCTGGGGTAGAATGAAAGAGGAAGCATGGAAGGCAAAACCAAAGAATCTTGATGAACTCTGGGAGGCATGTAAGACTGCTTTCTTTGCTATTCCTGATGACTTCATCAACAAATTGTATGAATCATTGTCGAACCGCATGGATGCAGTCCTTCAAGCTCATGGAAGTCATACAAGATATTAAATATGGATTTCACAGCACCACTACTTAATTCACTGACGTTATGCAACATATTTTTGTATTTGAAGTAAATTATTTGTTCAATTTTCTGTAGGCGACAAGACTTTTGTCTTGCCAAAATCTGACCTTTCTGTGTTCATTAAATGATCAATCTTTCTTCAGTGAAGCAAATTTATTTTAGTATATTGAGCATAATTTGGGAGGGTTTTAGCTTTCATATGAGACATTTCTAAAACCAATCGATTAATTTAAAGTCAGGTTATAAGCTTTTGTTTCTACAAAATGGATAAGCGACAAGACTTTTGTCAGGGACTGTACACATATTTGTTTGGTTTAACCTGAATGCTTTGAAAAGCTGCTATTACCAAGGGACAGAAGCAGGACACTGAACACTCTGTACATATCTAGGAACACATTTCTTTACAGCACAGTAATGGCATGATAACAGAATGGAGAAAGCAGAGGCTGCACTTGCTCAACAACTTAAGCAATGTTGGGACTAAACCTAGAACTAAACATGGACTAGACCAGGATGAAACCAAATCTACATTAAATGGTAAATGGTCACATTTTGATATAGTGCTTTTCCACCTTCAAGGCACTCAAGAAACCACTCACTCATTAACACCCAGTGTCGACTCTTTTAATGTCCACTTAATGACCACTCTAACAATTATGTTTTTATGTCAAGAGCAGGATTCGAACTACCAACCTTCAGATCAGTGGACAAACACTCAACTGAGCTCCTGTCACCCTATTTAAAATCTGCTTTCTCTGTGACACTCACCACAGCTGCCCCTCGTCCGGTCTGGACTCCTCCTAACCAGGGCATGTTTATGGGGGTCCCAGGGCTGCTGTGGGTGTACGGGGTGGTCCCATGAAGAGCAGCAAAGTCGTCACGGGCATGGACCACCAGGAACTCATCTCCACCAACACTGAAGACAAAATACATTTCAAACATAGATAAGCAAATCTGTTTTCTGAAAACTCAAAATTATTTTAAGTAGTCGGTAGTAGTACCTGAATTGCATTAACTTTAACTTCTTTTTGAGTAATCACCATTACTCCTACTTAAAAGGTAACATGCATTTTTTCTGATTGAGGATTTGCTGTTCATCTCCATGGAGATGTAGCACAATGCATATCTTGAATTTATTTCATTATGCGTGTTTGTATTGCTCAAGAAAGACTCAAGCATACTCAAGCATACTGTGAGTGGGTTCGCCTCTCCACAGATCTAACCTGCAACTTGGCCTGGTGTCACTGCTTGTCTCCGTGGACCATCCAGAACTTAAACGCCTTACAGTGGAACATTCCAGACAAAGCAATAACATGCACATGGAGACAAGCAGGTGGTGTCTCTTGACATAGTTGACCTTTAAGTAAAAGTTTGCCATATACTTTTACTCTTAAGTAATATTACCTTTAAGTGTTGGTACTTAAACTTTTGTGTTGTCTTCCCACCCTCTGATTATTATGTAGCTCAACAAGAGAAAAAGATGAACAACTCTGAGTATGTACCGCCTACACAAGCAGCCGTGCACCAATCACATGTTTCACACCCACACTAGATTTAGCTGCAGTGGTGGAAAAGGTGAAAAGGTCAGATAGATGGGACCTGGGCTGAACTTTACTGAGTGAACAGCAAGTACAGACAAGGGTAGAAGATATTGACAAAAAATAAGATCTGTAATTTGTTATGTAATCCAGATGACAATATGCAGACAGTTACATTTCTACAGCGATGAGAATTCAGAAATGTTCTAAAATGTGTCTGTAAGTATTGAGTTTTAAGTTGGTCAAAAGTGTCAATACTGAGATACGAACTGCTACTAAAACTAGAATCCAAACTAGAGACAGATAGAAAAACTGTAATATCATTATTCCTTTGTATTATTCATGTACTTTGTAACAACTAAGGATTAAACACAATATAGTTAGCATTAGTCAATAGTTTTTCAGGTACTCACCTTTTTTGTTGAAAATCACATACCTACTGTAAACAAGACCATAATCACTCATACTGAGCACAGGTTCCAAAAAATGTTGTTTAAATCATTTAGTTTTCTGCTTTTCAGAGTCTAAGAGCAGATTTAAACCATAAAAACTATTCCAAATGAACAATATTATTTAAAAAATCATGAGCTACAATAGATAAATAGCAGAATTAAACACTTTATAATGAGTCATAGAAGTTATTATTTAAACCTTTTATGGTTTAAAACTCGTATAGACAAAAAATAACCAGAAATTTCCAAGTTATGCAAAGAAAAAGTTCACACGATAAATATTAACCCCAGAAAAATACTGTTCCAGCTTTGGCAAAAAAGAAATTCAATTAATCAACTGGACAAATGTTTATTTTGGTTCCAGCTTTTATAAACCGAACACTAGGTCAATAATTATTGTGACAGGCCTGTTGCACAGCACAGTTTATGTATCACAGACTTCATACTTGATATTCACATTTTTGTATGCATTTCTTAACTATTCCTCCCACCTCGAAGTGCACGGTGTATATATTTTGCTTACAAACGCGCATGCCCAGGTTCTCACCTTTTGGCTTCAGCCTCATCATCATCGATCCATGTCAAGATTTGTGTTGCCAAGATGGATGACACATCGAGCTCTTGAATGTCATGGGTGGAGGCCATGACTAAACAGTTGCGGTTTGCCTGCAAGGAAGAGCGGTACAAGGAGTGAGGGAGGGGAAAGTCAAAATAAGGCAATAACAAAATATAGATTATGAAGTTTCCCAAGGTTCAAAGTGTACAAATATGACTAAAGAGATTTATGTTCAAGTGTCAGTCCACTGATGATGACATGGAAAATGATGAAAAAGTATTAATTTTACAGTACCTAGAGCTAGCAATATTGGTAGAAATCTCAATGTTATTTTTTATTATTCCAATGACAACATTTAGATGATAGTTTAGACATCATTGTGTTAAAAGGTTAAGGTTCAAGTATTACACAACAAGTGAATGGAATGTTAAATTAAACACAAAAGTATCAGTTAAAGGTGCGTTGTGTTTTCTGGTGGAGGGTCCGTCAAATGCTTTTTTGTAAATGGAAATGTTATAGCTTTGTCTGGAATGTTTCACAGTATGGTATTAAACCTTTCTATCTTCATGGAGACCAAACCAAGTTACATGTCAGTTCTGTGGAGAGGCATGTAAGGTAGAGGTGTATAGCCTCTTAGGACCCAAACTCTTGCATGGCAAAGCTTTATCGATTTCTCTTTGTTATTTTGGCTGATTGGAACCGGCTGAGTACAAAAACAAAGAATTATCTTTTTACATGATGTAGTTTCTGAGAAAAATTATGTCCACATATGAGGACATTCACAACTGAAAAATGATTTGCAAAAACTATTAAGTGCCTGAACACAGCAAAAAAATGAAAACAATTGTGGCTCATTTGAAGTGCTGCTAACAGATGCAGGAAGGCATATGCCTTTAACAAAGTAAAAAAAATCTGTTTATAGTTTAGAATGTTCAGAAAACATTCTGAACGTTCTAGACTCTTAAAAATATTCTAAATTGAACATTTTTGCACTGTTGCTGTTCTAAACTGCCCACCGAAGTGTGAAAGGCTTTGTACCAGTGTAACAATGTGTTGTACACATATGTGGACATCAGGTCGTAGGAGGTTAATGCCATACTGTGGAACATTCCAAGCAGAGCAATAACATCTCCATAGGCCCTGTCTCTGATTTTTTTTCCCCTTGTATTTGTGCAAAAGGTGTCTTGCTCCAGCACAGATATATAGTATAAGCAGCTCTTTAAGTTAAAATATGTCCACTGTCTGCATCTAATTAGAAAGAGTTTTACTGTCAGATAATCAGGAAGTGCTTGTTAGCATGCTAGTTGTTGTTAGGTTTACCATCATAGAGACCAGTGTGGAGTTTTGCTGAGAGATGTGAAAAGTGTTAAATAACTCGCAGTGGTGAATAATTAGGATGATCGGAATTCATAAGGGTAATGAGGAATAACTTTGAACCACTGCAAACCGTTTAAGATCAACTAGTTCTGTTTTTCACATTTTAGCACTAGGTACAGCGCCTTTAATGTCCCTATTTCAAAGATTCCTCTACAAGTTTGTTTCATTAAAATTTTTGACCACTGCTGAAATCGTCTCCATGATTCATTTTATTATAGATGCACTTTACATTTCAATTACCTTATCTCCATGACAACCACTGTACTAGTATACATTTTTCAACATCTCTCCCACTTCTAACCTTACTGTAGGAAATTGTTAACAAAAACAGCTTGTGACTGTGCAGTTTCTGAAGTGGACAAATATGCGACAAACTCAACTTGAAGTGTAAAACTTTTGGCTCATACTGATACCAAAGAATGCACAGTCTTTTGATGGCTGTAGCAAAAGTGAGCATGACTGTTGCCTTTAAAACTACACTCGACCAAAAAGAACCGTGGAGCCGAGTCTATAACAGAAACTGCGGGGGGTCTGCAGACATCAAAGAGGCAGGATATGGAACAACAGCTCTGACCTGAGCTGTTGCGTAAGGCTTCAAAATATATTCTAAAAACTGTAAATGCTTATATAGCTGTGTTTCAGGTGGCATCACAACATTCAGTAGTTAATTTAATGCTAGTTAGCTTAAGAATGTAATGTTATGTGTGAGAGACTTGTTTAAGAGCACAAATCAGGGAATGTTGATGACATCAGCTGAAACGTATCAATCACAACATGTCTCTATGTCCTGTATTAATAACCACTGTAAAGTGTTCTGTATAAATGACATTTGAATCATATTTACCTTGTTAATGGCAAATGCAGTGATAATGTCTGACTCCTTGTGGATGATTCGTGCTTTCCCACCGGGGCCGGCCGAGTCTGACTCAGACTAAGAACAAACACAGTCATGAACAAATGCAGGTTTTCTTCAAACATCTTGTATAAAACTAAATGTTCTTAAGTAACACTCACTCCGACATACAGTAGGGTTATGTACGTGAAAGCATATTCGGTTTAGTGATGTCATGCTGAGTGCACAGACCGGTGCATATCAGGGTTAGACTAGGTTAGTGCCATTACAGTTCTATAGTTCTGAGCTATGGGCACACGCAGTACCACACAGCTCCTCTGGGACACACACGCAGAGTGCACATTGTATTCATGTTTCATTTGGACACCAAAGCCTCTTTAAATTAGACACACATCCTTTGAGATTAAATTAAAGTCTTCATTGCATTTATTCAAGGGGAAAAGACATGTCTTTTTCTGTCACAGAGAATAAAGTTAAATTTGACTTGCTTGAGTCTAAATATGGTGGTTTGCCATTTGCGCGAGCTCATAATCCCTGTAGAGCGCAGATTCACTGCGACAGTACTGGGCCCATTAATCACAAGCTATTCAGCTTCATAGCGCGTCCTCCGAGAGACTGGCTTAATTAACGCTGAGCCAAATGGAGGAGCTACAATGTGGCAGCTCACACAGAGCCCCAAGATTAGAGAACTCCACCAAGCAAACATGTGCAGAGCCATTTAGCATGCAAGTACTCATCAATATTTAGACACTTCTATGTAAGATTAATATCAAACACAGTCAGGAACATGGAGGTTTCATAACCCCAGAAATCCAGTCTGTTACAGTTCAGTGTCAACAACTCTCTGTAAAACTGTGGAGCTCCAACACTATAAATCATGTGGTATATTTGTAAACCACCAAAGACGATCATACAATGCCGTCATAGTTTTAAATCTGAGAACATGCAATAGAGACAGATTGAAAAGTAGAGTATAATTGATCAAACCATATAGAGAATATCGCAAACTGAATCAACATTACCTGATTCCTCCCGTTTTCCTCCATTCCTGAACATTTCACTATGTCAGTTTGGTCCTCAATTGACTAATGATTGTGGAAGCGACACAAGGCAGAGGGAGACACACAAAACATTCAACAACAGTGGTGAACCATGCAGTCAAACATACAAAATGGAAGTGTGGTTAATCAAAAATACAGCATTATTTTACATGAATCAAATCATATAGATATAATTAGAGGGCAGTACACAGCAGGCCATGCTAATATTGCACAGAAGCATTATGGGAAATGTAACAGTAATATGGAAGTAATTTAACTGGCAATAATTACAGAGGTGTACAGGGAAATACTCACAACACTGGTTAATATGTAATTAAGTGGGAATCATTTCAGGAAGCTGCTACCGAGCTGTTTAGAAAAGCAAATATGATCATTGACACGGCTTACCTCATTTGGGTCCCGTTTTTTGGTGAAAATGTTTCTAATAAAAGTCTCTTGTACTTCTTCTTGTTTCACCAAAAACTGCCATAATCGTTTTACTGGTAGAGTTGAGTGATGGCTTGATCTGGGGAAAAAAAAATTAAGAACTCATGTGTAAATCATGTGTAAATCTGTATTTTTCAAACAACTAAGGAATTTAAAGGTGAGGAACTTTTCTGGTGGAAAGTCTGCCACTTGCTTATCGCCAAAGAAATGTAATTGCTTGCCTGGAATGTTCCCCAGTGCAGCATTAAACTAATCAATCAAGCCTTTATACTATTACAGATGTTTACATTACTAAAATACATTGAAAAGCATGCATTTTTACCGTGAGCGAAGTCACCTCTCCGCAGATCTGACCTGTTACTCTACCATTAACATCACCTCTCCATGTCCTCAGTACATGTATTGATATTACAAAAATATTTTATAGCATTTATGCTACTATGTTGACATGCTGGGGTCTCAAGACAGTGATCCAATCAGAAAGCAGAATAAGCTCCTCACGTTGGGTTGCCAGATCCTACAATTATTACTTTGCAAAAAATCTAGAAGGGCTCTACATGAAGTGATGCATCTTCATGATAGCTAATGGCATCCAAGGTTTAGTTTGATCATATTGCAATTTATAAACCAGAGCAAGCCCATGTTATATATATAGATATCCAAAATACCTGAATGGGGTGTTTGTGGGTTCAAACAGGGCCTTGTGTCTGAGTAGGGCGGGGCCCGGCGTTTCGTCCAGGAGGTGAGTGGAGATGTATTTTGGAGGAGGTCCACCGAAGAGCTCCAGTCTCTTCTGCAGCACCTGCTCCCAGCGCTGTAGGGTCTTCAGCACAGCGTGACACAGAGGAGAGGCCACAGGCAGGTCTGGGGACAATGGAAGAGACAAAATATGTATGATTCTGAATAGTTTATCAAATGCATTGGTATACAAAACAAGAGCCGGAGAATTTGCAATAACTTTTTAACTTTTCTGGTAGACTTTTCCACTCTCATGGGGATGTGATCGCCTGCCTGATTTGCCTGCAATGTTCCACACCAGGGCAATAAACTTGTCTATCTTGCACTGATTCAATTACATGTGTTTTAATTGTTAAAAAAAACTTACTGTGTGCAAAATTGCCTCTCCATAGATTTGATCAGTAACTTTGCCTTGCATGTTACTCTTATGTCTCCATGGATATAGACATGTTTTATTCCTTGTAAAAAAACTTCAGGTTAAGTAATATCACCATAGAAAAAAGCAGGTGGCGGACCCCCCCACCAGAAAAGTTACATAGTGTACCTTTAAGCGACAAAATACCTGCTAATCTTGAAGTTTAGACATTAACAAACATGTTCTAAAGTCTATGCAATTTCTTATGTTATTCTTGCAGTTTATATTTCCATCTTTTTCAATTGTTAATGCTCCAGTTTCTGATTACAAACACTTGATTGAAGGGTGGAGTTTGAAGTGTTAGGCCAATCAAACTGTTCCTCATATGTCAAGACGCTGATCCGCCTCCTCTCCCTCCTCACTCTCCCATTTAACTGAAATGTGATTGTGGGTGGAGTTTAGGTGTTTAGTTCCACTTTAAATATAGATTTGTTACCTAATAGATCATATCCGGCCATAGGATAAAAGGACTTGAGGTTGACCAGCACCAACTGAACCATGGCTAAACGCATTAGGCACCAACTGCGAAGGCAAAAAGGAATACGCATTTATAATATTGTCAGTAAAGACTAATTTTTTAATATTTAAATGGTTGTAAGCACATGTGTCTGGTCATTACCTGTATGAATTATTGTTCGAGTGCTCTCTTTGTGGTGAATTGGGGTCAAACACATCTTCATAGTCTTCGTCATCTTCATCATCCTCACTGTCTACACTCGCCTCAGAGTCATAGTCGATGCGGTTTTCGGATGGCGGCAACGATGGCTAAAATATAATACAAACATAAAAATGAGTATCTACCATTATAGTAATCAAAATAGTGTGCTCATGTGACATAATATTTTCATTTTGTAGTCACTCCTTTAAATTGAGGTGGAGGAAAGCTACAAATTGGCACAATGGTCAATGTCATCTTGGTCAAATGAATAAAGAAAAGGCTTAGTAAGTACTTAATTTACTGGTGATGGTTAGGGGAATTAGAGTTCGGGTATTATTTAAGTAGTTATTAAAGATCCTATATTACACAAAATTGATCCTATATTACACAAAAGACATGTTATAATGTTGTTACCTCATCAAAAACATACCTGGAGTTGTGTTTTGTTTCATTCACACGTTTGAGTAAGCCTTTATTATTAGTCTGTCTACATCTCCAAAGCTCAAAATGCTCTGCTCCACCTTGTGATGTCATGAAGGAGTAGTTTTCATGTTGAAAACTACCTTTACCTTTAGTTCAGTAGAGACTGACAAATCCCAGGCAAATGATTCTAGTGAAGACTAATTAACGTGTTATTATGAAGAGGTACCAGTTTTCCTCACCATAGTTTGAAAAAGCAGGAACATTATTCAAATTGAAAGGAATTTCAGTTTGAATAATTTCTCATAATTCTAAAACCCATGGATAAGCAGTGTAAAAACTACTATTGACCTTGGCGATGAAGTAATCCCAAATGCTGAGGTCTGGTGGAACAAACTGCTCTTTAAAGATGGAGGAGGCCTCTCTCTCCACCACAGGCACAAACATGGGGCTGGGAGGTCCATCTCTCTCCATCGAAGACTCCTTTGAACCGCTGCGCGACGACAAAAGCCTGAAACGCCGGGACTTCCGTTCTGAGCCATCGAAACCTGGAGAAGCTAAAACATAAGCAAGTGTTATTTTAAAGGTAAACAAAACAAAGCTTGAGGTATGTTTGTGATGAGGAACATAACATAGATCAGAAAATAGCGTAATATAAACTCTTTAATGGGAAACACTGCACTGCAGTGCTCCACTTTATCCATGTATTAATATGACTTTTAATAATTGTGGGAAAAAAATGTTTTGGCTAGGCCAGTAACAGAGCAACTGGCGAGAGCTAGTATTCTTCCATTTCTTCTTCTCTATTATTTTTGGAAACGTTTGTGATTTTGAGGGCCAAAACATTATCGAAAAGTTTGGCATATTCCTTACAGTTTGCCTGTAGCATGCCGGGGAAAACACCTTCATTTCCTATTTCTTTGATGACTTCTCACGGCCACAGGCATTGGTCTAGAGAGCTCAAATTCAAATCACAATTACATGGTCTGAATGTAAAGGACTATGACGTCTAATACAACTGAACACTACAGCGCCCCCTATCATAGACATGAAATCAGCATTATTGGATTTGTACCAAATTTGGGGATTACCTTTGTACTAGTGGAAAATTGTGGGATACTTTTACTGCAAACTTATAGGATATGAGCTGAAGAAGGTTGAATTATGTACTAAAATGATAAACTATTTAAAGGTGCATTAACTTTTCTGGTGGAGGGTCTCTCATATACTTTTGTCAATGGAGATGTTATTGATTTGTCTGGAATGTTTTACAGTATGGCATGAAACCTTTCTATATTAGGTATTTTTAAGTTATAAAACCACCTGAATAAATGTAAGGTTTATTGTGGAACATTCCAGGCAGAACAATGACATATCCACAGAATTAACAATACTGTACATTTAGAATATGTTTTTGGGGATAATTCTGCTGTGATTTGGTTTCGTCTATATTTACCTCATCAATATATTGCACTTCAATATTTGTTATTGTGACAGGCCTAGTTTTGACCTCCCTGATCTAAATCTTGCTTCATCAAGTTGTTTCAGTGTCAGATGCACAAAAGAGCAGTTGTAGTGTGCCCAGGACCCTTTTCTTCACAGAGTGAGACAGATAATGCTACGTGTTAGAAGAGCAGTGATCCTGCTAATGGGCTGATGGATTTCTCAATGACCCACAGAGGAGAGGCCAATTAATTTAGCAAACTTGATTTAGTTTAGCTCCTGGGTCACCTCTAAAAGGGACACCTCACACCAGGAGGCACTTACCTGCAAAGTCAGAGCAACAAGATCAAGTAAACTATTTAAAAACACTACAAAAACAATATTGGTTTGAATTCAGAATGTGTATCTTGGCTGCAGTAGTTATAATGATTTTAAATTTAGTTAGTAGCTTAGACTTGCCATTTCAAATCATTTTAAATATTTAGCTTTCTGAGAAAAAGAGTTTTTGTTGGTTAAAAGGTCCTATATTATGCAAAACTGACTCTTGTGACCTTCTGAGTCATGTTATAATGTTGTTACCTCATCAAAAACACACCCGGAGTTGTGTTATGTTTCATTCACATGTTTGAGTAATCTTTTATTATTATAGTCTGTCTACATCGTCAAAGCTCAAAATGCTCTGTTCCACCTTTAACGTCATAAAAGGTAGCTATTAACTTGAAAACTACCTCTTTACCTTTTTTTTAGTAGAGATTTGAAACTCACTTGAAATAATCTAAATTCTAGTGGATTCTTGTGAAGGTGTATGGAGTTTAAAAACACAGTGGAGAACTTCCTATATTGCCACATGACATCACAAGGTGGAACAGAGTGTTTTCAGTCTGCGAGAAGAAGTCAGCGTAAATATGCAGGGTTTGTGTGTTAAATGTGTGAATGAAACAAAACAACTACAGCTATGTTGTTGATAAGGAAACAAAATTATAACATAGACTGGAAAATTTGCCCTTTAAGTTTCTTGTCTTCTTACTTCAACTTATTATTATACTTCAACTTATTACTTTTATTACTTGAAATTCAAATTTTTCTTTTTATATTAGACAATCTTCATTGATCCTTAAGAGAAATTACTTAGAAGAAGAAGAAGCTCAAATAATCTAAGTCAAAACCAGTCAAAACCAGCCACATAAACACTGCGATTCTGTATTCAAACCATTTCACAGATGCTCTTTAAATACAGTGTGCAATAACCTGGTGGAGGGGTCCTGGCTGGGCTGCAGACTTTGTCCCTCACGGGGGTCCGAGCTCCTCCTCCAAACACACAGGCCCAGAGCTGGCTGTTGAGCGGGTGGGCCATGATGTGGAAGAGCTCATTGCTGGAGTGAGTGGCCATGCCGTGTACAAACAGGCTGAGGTAGACTCCGGTCAGGATCTCACACAGAAGCACAGACAGACCGGGCTGGCTCTCCTCCCCCGCAGAGCTCAGCACGCGGATTAAAGAGGCGATACCTGAGGGGGGAAAGCACAGGGGACGACACAGAACGAATGAGACGCTACATCAGAAAATGTAGTAGTAGTGGTAGTAACTAGTAGGAGTAATAGTAGAAGTGACTAATCGTAGTAACTAGCGGTAGTAGTAGTTAATAGTAGTAGTAGTAGTAGTAGTTAATAGTAGTGGTAGCAGCAGCAGTAGTAGTATCAATAGTAGTAGTAGCTAATCATAACAGGAGCAGTTAGTTGTTCTGATTAAAATGACACACGCTCTGGATAAACAGTATTCCAGTTCATTGTTATGTGTATTACCTGGCCACTGAGCAGGAGAGGTGTTGGGCTGAAGAGATTCCTCCATGCTGACTGTTCGAAGGGGCTGCTTCTGGGACAGCAAGATGCTCTCGTATACAATCCCAGTGAAGGGGTCCACGTGGCTGTGAAAAACAAAAAGGAGACTATTGAGTAAATTGTCTGTTCATGAGTTATAAGCCTCCTCAAAGACATTCATATCAGGAAAAAAAGATTTGACTGGTGGTGCAATTTAGAAGATTCAGGCAAATGTTTGGACAAACCTTCATATTCAATCTTGTTTTTCTTTATATTTATTACTTTCTACATTTTATGCACATAGGAAAACACCAAATACATGATGCTAGATATCTGGATTTATGTAGCAAAACTAAATATATTTTATATATTTGACATTCTAATTCCTCAAAGTAGCCACCGTTTGCTTTGTTGATAGCACTGCAAGTGTTTCATTCTGCTATTTATTTATTGCAGCTCATGATTTTTTTACAATATTGTACATTTAGAAACGTTTTTTTGTGGTTTAAAACTGCTCTAGTGTTATTGTGTCAGTGGCATAAATTGGTTAAAATATCGTTTATCGTCTATATTTTCTTCAGCAATATATCACACTTTCAAATGTGTTATCGTGACGAGTCTCTTGAAATGGTTCACTTCACACGCTGTGCCTTGTCTGGCTCAAGAAATGGCAAGAGCACAAAGCAGTGGTCAAAGCAAAGGGTAGCTATTTAAAAAAATCTAAAATCTAAAACAATTTTGAGTTTATTTTCTGTTTACTACATTCCATCTGCATCATTCATAATTTTGATGCCTTCTGTGAGAAGCTATAATGTAAATAATCATGGAAATACAGACAAAACAAAAATGTGTGTATGTGTGTATGTTCCACAATATAGATTAAACCTATTTATTATGAGAGAAACAAGCAGGTTACAGCACTACGCTCAGATCTGTGGGGAGTTGCCCCTATTCATAGAAGGAATTACTGTATTTTTAAGCAATAGAAACACCCGTAATGAATAAATGCTAGATAGATATGTTTAATGTCATACCATGGAACATTTCAGGCTATGAAAAGCTATGCAATGCACCTTTAAATTGACAATCCTGTCAATATTACACTGCCCTCCTCAAGAACCATCAAGTCAAACAAGTCTTAATTAGGATGTTAAAAGCCATTGTAGAGTTAATTCAAACCGCCACATGGAGCCCATTTCTCAAAGCTGTTTAATGCATAAGCTCCTGTGTCAAATATCAAAGCACAACATGGAGCAAATACAGCCGCACTCCAGCTCAGCAAGTCCCTGCTGTAAAGGCAGAAAATCCCATAAAGGAGGAAACAGGGGCTCAATTTCATCAAACCTCAGCACTCCAGGACAGTTTATATTCTAATTAGCATCACAAAGATGCCGCTAATTTAGAAACTGCTGCGCTAATTAAGTTATGCAAGCTCTGAGTGAGAAAGTGCTCACTTAGCATGTTACTCCAAGTTACGCAATTTATAAAACCCAGTGGATCCTAAACCAAATACTGCCTCACATACTGCCTCACATGCCTGTTTATTAAATCACACAAGTTGAACCAAAGTGTACAAGCGATATGAATATGAATTGAATTTGAGAGCAAAAGTTAAACGTGCACAATGTAACTTCTTGGTCTGTATGGAGATGTGCTTTGCATGAAATGTTCTACAATATGGAATTAAACGCATCTCATCTTGCATTTATTCAATTGTTTTTAATAGTGCAAAAAAAAAACTTGAAAAACATGCATTCTTATATCATGAGCAGGGCCTCCTCCCCACAGATATGACCTGTAACTTGACCTGATGGTGTCACCTGCTTCTCTGTCTCCATGGAAATAAGCACAATACCATACTGTGCAACATTCCAGGCAAAGTGATCACATCTCAAGACAAGCAGCCCTTCCACTAGAAAAGCTACACAGTGCTCCTTGAAATAAAGAAGTACAAACCTGTAGGTTTGTCCATCACATAAACACTGATAGATGCAGGCTGACAGAGAGGCAGCCAAAGTGTGCAGCACATAAATCTAAATAAAAAATAAATAAATAAACAAATTACTTATTGGTATAACATTTTAAAGAGAAAAAATATCAATAAACTATACTGAAGTACTCACGCTGTTATTGACCACATCCGGATGAGGAGGAGAGTCCAGTGCGTTGATGGTTTGTAAAATGTCATGACTGAGGTTGGTGAGATACACAAAAGGATTAGCCACCACTGTTTTAACATTAGATGTGCAGGCTACAAGGAGAGGGATGGAGGACAGCAGAGGCTGGGAGCAGGGGGTGGTCACTGGGCGGGTCGTCTCATTCTGCAAGTCAAAAAAGACAAATCAATAAATGAGATTAAAAAGTAAATTATCTGTGTTACTTACAGGAACGGTTTAAAGTCAGTGCACCCAATGTTGTTAACATTTCACTGTATAGGTTCACAGGACTAGCTCATATGCATGTAGCATGTCATACCAAGTTATAAACATTTTTTATCCATTGGTCCCTCCAACCACCACCGACTACTCAGATACCACATTCTTACATAGGCACAGTGGGTGAAGTGTCTTGTCCAAGGACACCCCAATTGTATTGGTCATAGCAGGGATTTAACTATGAACCCTCTGATTTAGTTTAACCACTGAGGGCCCAAATCAGCGTAACCTACATAATATTTTCTTGTAATCATATTTTCCAATAGAAAAATGTTATGACCTGGTGCGACTCCTGCAGCAGTAGTATGAGCTCCATCCTCACAGAGGCCAGTCCCCCGCCGTGGGAGCCGTGCAGACTGCAGTAACTCAGGAACATTCGCAGTAAAGGCTGGTTACTCAATAGCCAGTGCCTTCTGCTCCTCTGAGGGGCACAACCAGGGCTGCCAAGCTGAAAAAATATATATATTTTATTATTCATCAATTTCATTCAATTTCAAAGTAATTTCCCTTGTGGAGCAATAAAGTTTGTCTAATTCTAAGTTGAATAAATCGTGACTGGATTAATGGCAAAGTGGAAACCCCAAATTTAGAGTGAGTCAGCTTGTAGATTCTGAGTCCATCTTACATACAGTATTTGTTTAACTTTCAATACAGCTTAATTTTTTCAGTTACAGTGCCCATATTACACAATTTTCTGACCTATGTTATAATATTGTTTCCTCAGCAAAAACATAAAAAAACCTGAAGTTGAGTTTCATTCAAATGTTTAACACAGTAACCCTGCATATTTAATTCTGAAAACACACTGTTCCAAGTTGTGATGTCATGTGGTAACACAGGAAGTATGCCATTGTGTTTTTAAACTCCATAAACCTTCACCAGAATCATTTTGATAATTTCTGAACTAAAGGTAAGTCCTGCTACGTTACCTCACAACATGAAGATAAGAGTAAAAATAAAGAATTACTCAAATATGTGTGAATGAAGCAAAATACAACTCCATGAATGTTTTTGATGAGGTTAACAGCATTCTAACATGGCACTGTTTATTTTGCATAATATACGACATTTAACGTATTCGCTGCCATCATGTTCAAGAATTTCATTGGAAAAAACAGCATATTTTCTATCAAACACAATCTCAATTTTGTTATAAATGACCCACCTGTTCCTCCTCCCCAACCCCAGAGAAGAGGCCCTCTCCCTGGACACAGTGTTCTGGGAGGCTGGGTCTGTAGCTGCAGCACTGCTGGAGAGCCACCACCTGAGGAAAAGGACACATGCCAAGGATAAACTTGACTCTGAAGTTACTCATTCATAAAATTTAAATTATAAAATTCTATGACTCATCATTGCAGAGAGAAAAAAAAGGTGATTTTGTATTTAAAAAAAAAAAAAAAAAAGTGGAATGACAGTTCCACAACTCATCCTTGTAAGAAGGACAGGTGACTCAAACCCTCAAATCCAAAATGCCAGACATGGAAGTGAATCATTTTAAAGGTCCTTTATTACACAAAATTGTTGGTGGTTATAACACAGATCAGAAAAGTGTAACTGGGACCTTTAAAGTAATATTAAAACAATATATTTGGCAAAGACAATTTACTTGCGAAGGTCACCCTTTACAAATTTTGAAATTACAAAAATAAATCCTCTATGCATTAACAAATTAGACTGAGCCATATAACCCTGCTTTTAGCAATGTGTATATTAGTCTATGATTTTCTATAGCGTTTTGTGTACCTACCTCTCTTTCTAACCACTGGTACAGCTGATATCGTAGCTTCCCTCCATCCAGCTCGTAGCCTGTTGAAAGGGTCCGGAGCTCGTTGGTCATGATCTTTAAACAGGCGGTGAACTTGAGCTGCGCCGCGAGGATGTCATCATACGGTAGGATAAAGTCATTACTGTCCTCAGACTCCTCCCCGGGCACCGACTCCATTAAAGAGGACCCAGCATTATGTGTGGCCTGAAGCCAGAGGAGGGAAGAAGTCAGGTTCATTTATTTATCAACTTTCTCCAGAAATTGTACCTTTAAGAGTAGTTTTATCACACTTGACTTTTCAAAAAATAAAGTAATACTAATCTTATTCAATACATTAACTCAACAAGATGACTCAGAAGATGTTAAATCAGTTGTCCAGTACTCATCAGATACTTTTAAATGATCAATTATTTATGTCTATTTAAAAATGTTCCACAGTATATGTCATTAAACTCATTTATCTCTATGCAGACACCACCAGGCTATGACAGGTCAGATCTGTGGAGAGGAGACTCCACTCGCAGTAGGAATGCATGTTCTTCAATGCATTCTTTAATGCCATAGTGGAAAATTCCAGGGCAAAGCAATACCATTTCCATGTCAACAAGTGGATGGCGGCTCCTTCACCAGAAAAGTTACAAGTCAGGTCTGTGGAGAACATGTTTTTCTAGGTGCGCTAAAAAGATATAATTAAGTAAATGTCTAGGGCTGGAATCTCATATGGTGGGGCCTTAAAGTGCGTATGACAGGTTTTGATTATTTCCTAATTTCTGCTTAATTTGGTGGAATGATATCTGTTGTAAATATAAATTATAGTTTTGCAGCAATCAAGAAGCAATTTACAAAGACATCACAATAGAGAGAATTCTATCAAAAAGTTAGACACAATTTACACATAACAAACACATTTTTTAAACATAATTTGAAAAAAAAAAAAATCTATTTGTAAAATAATAATTTATGTGCACATCAGAAGAGTTTCAGCCCAGAGTAATACATGGTTGCTAAGTAAATTATGGAATTCCCTGGCATGATGTCATAATTTCCATTTCTATGAACCAGGAAGTCAAATTTGAACCCTAAGAAATTGTCAAACTGGGGGGAAAAATATAAAATTTTGAGCAAAATCTTAAATATAATCATCTTAACTATATTTTAGTACAATCAGTTGTCCTACCTGTCTTGGCACTTTAAACTACAATATCTGACTGCTCTACCCACCTCTTCATGTATCACACTGTTGTTGCTGTGACCCTTTTCCTCTTCATCTCCCTCCTCCTCTTCCTCCTCTTCTTTATCGCTGTCCCATTTGAGCTCCAGGGGTTCATCGGGCAGTGTCAGGGAGGGCTGGCTCCAATCAAAACTCAACACTGAATCTGAATGACTGATGGAGCAGCTGTCCGACTCATATCCATTCACTGCGGCTTGAGACCAGTCCTCTGACATTTCCTTACTTCCCAGACTTAGCTCCCTTCTTTCGGATCGTTTTCGGACTTTGGGCATTTTAGAGAGGACTTCCAACGCCAACATGGGGCAGCCTGTTTGTAGGTGAGCATATGCAGCGGTGAAAAACAGTCTTCGTTCGTCCAGGCTAATGGAATCTGCCCGGCGACACTCAGCGGTCAGACCCACTTTGGCTTGATCAGAGGACCCAAAGTGGCGGCGAAGGAGGAGAGGGTGCGTGCGGAGGTAAGTGTAGAAGTTGAACACGTCTGGATTACATGAGGAGACGGTTTGAGGACTTTCTGTAAACAAAACAAAATAAGATAGAGAAATAAGAAAATGGAAGCGCATAATTCAGAGAACAAATTGAGCGTTTCCAACATATTTTTAAAAAATCTTAATAATAATATAATACATTTTAATTATACAGGGCATTTCTAAAAAAATCAAAGACAATGAATTATTGAAGGATAAGCTGATGAAACTGAAATGCTTTGTTCAAATAGATGTATTGTATTTGTTTTATTTTGTAAGATGTTTTTTTCCTCATTTGTGCATCTTTGTGAACACTCAAAATTATTGTAAATAGACCTACACAAGAGGATCATCAAGTTCTGAGGTACATTTATAAAGTTCTTAATCAACTGATCAAAACTGTGTAAACCAAAAATAGGATCCAAAAATGTTATCAAACAAAACAGATCTGACAAAACTTGCAAAAAATGTTTTACTTCAGTATAATTTAAAAAGGCCAAAAGGTGATAAGTTTGCGTTAAGTAGTGCAAACACATTCTTTGTTACTGTTAAATATCAATTATGGGAAACATGTAGCAGAGGGACATTAATCTTGGTTGAAGTCTAAATTATGAGGTCTCTAGTCAGTAAGAAGTTCATTTTCTCATTTATTCTCGAGGCTAATCATGCAGAAAATGGATTAATTAAATATCTGAAGGCCTGGGTTTAAAGTACAATTTTTTGGAAAGATAAAATATAAAGTCAGAAATTCCTCTCTAAAATATCATGCGACACGACAATTACTATATCGACTTATTGTTCAATAAGTGATAGATGGAACAATAATTTTTGGAGGTCAATATTTAACGTGTGCACCTTTTCTTAGTGCTAGTGGAAAATTTTAACAATATTGTAGATTTAGAATACTTTTTGTGGATAATTCTGCTTTATGGTTTGGTTTCAGTATCATCGTGTATGGTCTACATTTACTTCAGCAATATTTATCGCACTTAAAAATTTGTAAGTGTGACTATATAACGCCTTAAATGTACCAGTAATTGTGCTAGCAGGCTGTTCGATCAGAGTGTCCAAGGCTCTGCTGTAGTCCTCCAGCACCCAGTACGCCATGCTCCTCAAGAACGGGTCCAGGTGTCCACCAACCTGAAATGTAAAGTCATAGGTAAGTGATTTTAGTGCAATAATGTATGTTCTGTTCAGTAAGGGGTGGATCTATGTAAATAAACAGAAAGTATTGATGTTTTGCTATTCACAATGAAAAGATAATGGCTTTTAATGCATTTTTTGCTCTTTGGAAGGTTTTAAAGGTCCTACTTTAGGCAAAATTGTCTCTTATGAGCTTTTAGCTATGTTATACCAGCTGTTACCTCATCCAAAACATACCCAGAGCTGTGCTTTGTTTCATTCACATATGTTTGAGTAAGCCTTTATTATTAGTCTGTCTATATCTTCAAAGCTCAAAATGCTCTGTTCCACCTTGTGATGTCATGCAGTGGTAGTTTTCAAGTTAACAGCTACTTTTTACCTTTGTTTATGAGAGACTGGCAATTCCAGGGCTAAAACTACCCAAATGATTCCAGTGAAGGTGTATGGAGTTTAAAAACACAGTGGAGCACTTTCTGTATTACCACACGACATCACAAGGTGGAACAGTCTGGGAGAAGAACTCAGCCTAAATACGCAGGGTTTGTGTGTAGATTCTCTTGATGCACTGATACACATTTTTTTTTATTTTTTCAGTTTTTTCAAGGAATTAAAAAATATTTTCTAGCATAGGCTGGATCTTGGAAGTTACTGTTACTTTTAGTACATTTTACACATTGTTCCATCATTTTAATTAGGCTTATTGACGGCTGAAATAAAACCTGTATAGGAACAGTCCCAGCAGCAGAAGGTAAAGCAGAAGGTAAAAGCGAGCTAAATTGAATTGGGAAATAGAGGATGCTATTAAACAAATGCTTAGTTCCTCTTGTCGTATTTTAAATATTTGTTACTATTGTAGTGATACTGCCTGAACCTTTCCCAAAACTGATTGTGGTGTTTACATCCTGCCACACCACCAAACAAAAGGGTAGAACATCGAGATATCGAAGCCAGGAAAATTAATATCTCTATTGCTTTACAACCCACTGTCTCTCCTCAAACAAACTTATCAACAAACTTCATAAATTTTCCTTTCGGGTCCCTGTATCAAGAATTCCACCTTCAGAGAGAAACGAATGACACACACAGAGAAATATTAGGTCTAATTGTTGAACATAATGAACATAATATTCTGGTGCCCTGCTTATTCCAATCAAAATCAAAATATTAGACACTACATACATATCTCATAATAATATAGATATTTACCACAATATATACAATACTGCAGTGGAAACTACATTTACTACATGTGGTATCCGCATGAGGCAATACAATACATTCTTACACAATCAAATGCAGATGATATTTTTTGTTTAAATATATAAATGCTTTATTAATTCAAATCTGCACACACCTGTTTGTCTTGCCCTAGGACGTGCCTCTGTAAGATCTTCTTGTAGGTGGACGCCGTCTCAAACTCAGATTCATACAGTCTGGAGATCACCAGAGCCAGTTGTAAATCTTGTAATTTCTCGACACAAACCTGAAAGAAAAATCATTTTGTTAGTTTTCCTTTTGGCCAGTGAAAGAACACACAGAACACCCAATAAATCACATTAAATAACATTGCGTTAGTTGTTTTTTCCAGGCAATACAATGTGAGATGCATCTGAATGAAGCTACATTTAAGCCACAGGGAGAAAACAAAGTCACTGTGGTGAGGCTGATTTCCATAAATGGCCTAAAGGAAGGTCCAGTTTACTCACATGGTTAAAATAATAGAAGACTAATAGAACTGCACCAGAGGCAATATGGGCAGATAGAGGCTGAGAGCATCAAAGGTTAAATCAACAATATAGCCCCATAATGTCCTTGAAAGGGCAGACTAGTAATGTGCAATCTCCCTTTTTCTAAATGTGGTATCGTTTCTAGGTTATAAATGTATTTTAAAAGGCCAGTATGGTATGTAAAATGCCATGCATGTATGTTTGTATATAGATATAGAAAGCATCACAAGTAGGGATGTCACAGTACAGAATTTTAGTGTTATGATTATTGTGAGGAGAAACATTATGATTTTACAATTATTGACAGCATGGTCAAACAACAATGATACTCAATACCACATTCACTTACATTGTTTAATAATACGTAAATAGTTACAGAGTTGAAACTAATTGATTCTAAAACTGTCACGATTATATTTATATATTTCTTTTAATTTTTTGTTCTTATACGACTATACTGCCCTGAATAATGACCATTATCAATTAACAAATTAAAAGATTCATTTTAACATGCCAAAGGTCTGTCCATTCCCAACTTTACTCATTCCTAACAATGAAAGAACAGTATCATTGTAACCCAATCATATATACAGCTTTTAACATGTATTCTGCTGAGTGAACAAAACAAATATGGTAACAGCAGTCGGTATGATCCAGGAATTTATTGTTTCTATTGTTTAACCTTTATTTCTTAAACTTTAACAAATACACAGTACATGCATAGTAGCAGTAGCAGTGTACTGTGTTCTGTTGCTGACAGAAGAGTTGGAGCACCAAAAATGGACTTTCTCCATCTCAAACTGGTACGTGTTTCAATATTTGTTTTATTTAGAGACAAATGTATTTGTTTTTATTTTTCTTAAAAAGGTGCACTGTGCAGCATTTCTAGTGGAGGGTTCACCACCTGCTTGTCTCCATGGAAATGTTATTTTATCTAGAATGTTCCACAGTATAGATTAAACCGAACTATCACAGGAGAGACAAGCAGGTTACACTACGCTACATTACAGTTCACATCTGTGGAGAGTCGCCCCTATTCACAGAAGGAATTATTAAATTTTTGAGAAATAGAAGCACCCGTAATGAATAAATGCTAGATGGATATGTTTAATGTCACACCATGGAACATTCCAGACAAAGCTATCACATCTCCATGGAGACAAGTAGCTAGCCTCGACCAGAAAAGTTGCGCAGTGCATGTTTTATCATTATTTAGAACTAACTTATCTACAGTTTAGTCTCATTTTAGACACTTTGACATAATTTAGTCCTGATAAAGTCTGGTGGTACTCAGAAAGCCAAATACTGTCTTGCGGGTGGTACTTGGTGTGAAAAGTTTGAGAAGCATTACTCAGTACTTGCCTCCACAGCGTCTTTGAGAGATCCAGCAAGAAGGAAGAAGGCAGCAGAGTGTTGGAACCGCTGCTTCCCCAGTAATGAAAAGGCATTCTTTAGAGCAGCCTTTCTCCACCGGTCCTCTGTGAAATTGTGGCTGAAAAATTCTGTCATTTTGAGATTCTTTTGAGATCTGCAGGAAAATAGGATAGTAGTTCAGTTTGCAGTACCCGGACAGGACACAATTTGTAAGTGAAAGCCACATATTTCTGCAAAGTTAATATTGGGTTTTTGGTACCTGTATAAGCCCCAGACGACAGCCTTCTTTTTCATGGCGAGATAGAAAATAGCTGCATCCAGTGGATCATTGTTTTTCTGAAAAGTGGACTTGGCAACCTGAAAAAAAGAAAAAAATTGAAAAATGAATTTTAACCCAATTACCAGCAATCTTTTGTAATGTTCAGTGTTTTACAATTTGAGGAAGCATAGTGTTATAATGACAAAATAATTATTTCCTTTATTATAACTGCTACTGAACTAAAGGTAAAAGGTAGCTGTTAACATGAAAACTGCCACTTCATGACATCACAAGGGGGAATAGAGCATTCTGACCTTTGGAGATTGAAAAAGACTAATAATAAAGCACTTTGAGTGCCTTGAAGGTGGAAAAGCGTTATATAAAAACACAACTCCAGGTATAAAAACACAGAAGAAGTGAGAGCTTCAGGGGATGGTATCTCAGTTCAAAGTCCAGAACATGTTAGGCCTTATGAAGATACTACCTGTGTCGAAACACGTTGGCTTGTCCCATACAATTATTAAACGACTTTTTGGACCCCTTTTTACTCTATCGCAGCAAGTTTTTATACTACAAGCTTGGTCATCTTCACTCTCTGAGAACTCCAGGTATGTTTTTGAGGAGGTCATTATAACAAGGCTAAAAGCTCACAAAAACCAGTTTTGTGCCATATAGAACCTTTAATATCAATCAGTGGTACAGACCTTCTCAATACACCTGCGGAGCTTGTTGGTACTGCGCAGCCACCAGCCCACCCCCATGGACCTGAGCTCAGGCCAGGTGACCTCATCCTTCTGTAGAGCAGGCAGCATGTTCAGCAGCTCTTCCTCAGCGTCCGAGTGAAAGGCCCACGCGTAATGGCAGGTGGATAGGCCTGACAGGGGTTAAAAAGACTTATAAAAGACTTATAAAAGACTTAAAAGTGCTTATAGAAATTTAGATATCAGGAAAAAAGCTATTTTCCTATAGGGGTGCATTCACATAAATATTGCATCAAAATTGGGACTGAACTCATCAATCCTGGAGCATAGGCCAGGACTAAACCAGGACTCCAGAATAAAACCAAGTCTTTATCAACATTAGTCTTTATGTGGATGATGCAAGAAATTATAATAATTGCTGCTCTGAACATACTATATAGACAAGTAGAATACCCAGTATATTGTCTATTTCAATATTTCAAAAAGATCATGTTATAGTTTATCAGGGAATTCCTAAAAATAAGACTTTTGTCAAAATCTCTCACTCAAATTTTCTACCAAAGCATACCCTTAAAAGTGTTATTTTTTTACCTTGTCGTCCCAGCTGTAGTCTGTATGCAGGTGGAAGGGAGGTAGACAGGAATGTATGAAGTCTGACAGCCAATAAAAACTTCAGTCCACACTCATCCAGCGTCTCCCCTCCTGGACAGACATGACTTTGCTTATTTATTTATTTAAAACTAGATTAGTAGTATTATTGCAGTAGCATAGTATTAGTATATTAGTATATAGTATTCATGTTACTGTGGTACCTTTGTTCTTGCCCTGACAGTCCTTCAGGTCGGTGCTGGTGGTTGCTATGGTGTCAGCCAGAGCCATGAGGGACATCTGCTCCATTCGAGTGAGTCCGGGTAAACTGGAGTGAAGGAGGTGGCTGGACAGAATTTGAGCATGTTCTGGTCCAAAGTAGGTTGGACTGTACTGGGACAGGTCTATCACCTGGAACAGAACACTTTTTAGATTTAACTCAAATGTTCAGTGTTAAAATGTTAGAATGACTGAATGATAGCTGTAGCTATCACAGAATGATAACTGTGTTGTGTTACTGATGACAGATTTTTGCAAATAAATACATGCTCTTTTTACCCATTGTTTTTTGAGCATAACTAGCCTTTTCTGTTTGTAATATTAATATACTGTGCACATTGCATTTACATACTTTATAGTGGGAAGCTACTTTGTAACCACAGATGCCCTGGGGCAAAAGTGAGAATGCCAATATGTACCATCAGCACCTCCATCCACCACCAATCACATACGGATTCGATTTCAATATATTTTAAAAGACAGAAAAAAAAAAAAAAATCATGTAATTTTTTCTGCCGAGTATAATATAATAACACTATGATGTTTTATTCTTTTATGAAGTGTGAAGCGTCTTTGAGTGTCTTGAAAAGCGCTATATAAATAAAATGTATTATTATTATTATTATTATTATTATTATTATTATTATTATTATTATTATTATTATTATTATTATTATTATTATTATTATGTTAATGAAGCAATATATACATTACATACAATACATTACAGTACAACTACTGTAAACTTGTAGTTTATATGTGTAAGTGTTTTAGTTCATTTGGTTCAATGATTTACAATTCAGAATTTTTATTCAGTGAAAATAAGAACAGTACTTTCTCAGGGTATTTTATATTTTATAATATAGCCAGTCTACTCCTAATATAGACTGCTAAGGGAGCTACACTATCAGACTTCTCCTTTTTTAATAATGATTTGATGATTTGATGATTTCTTTTCCTGCTGAGTCTGTCTCTCCTCTCACTGCATTCAGAGGCTCCTGTGTCGGCGCTGCTCTGCGCAGACAGACAGTAGCTCCTCCCACACTGCCCTGCTCTTTTTACACACACTGCGCCCTCTTATCTACTTTCTGAACACTAAAACTATGTTATATTACATAGGAATATCTCAACAGACTGTTTTCTGAGTAAAACTTATGAGATAGAGTCTAAGAAAAAGATTGCATATATTGCGGGTCGCGTCGCATGTGCATGTCCAAGCGCATTTTATTAAAGCCAATGTAAAGTCAAAAGTTATTCTAAAGTATTTAAAAGTTAATATCTTTGCCATTCCTGGGTCTATCAACATAAAAAGCTGAGTGAAAGATAAAATCCACATCTCTTAGAATATTTCTACTGTAAGTCCCTATGGAGCTGTTTTCTTGCTGCATCTGAGGAGGATGCTGCGATGTGAACTGTTTTCCTTTCGGACCAAAATAAATGACAACACAGTGCGTATGGAGAGACACGTGCATATCGACCAAACGCGTGTATCGAATCGTGACACCAGTATCGAATGATTTGATATTATATTGAATATCGTAGCATTGACAAGCAGGTACAGCCATATAATTAGGCTAAACACTATACACTTGTGTTGTTAAAGGGAGCAGTAAAATCAGACCTTGTTCCCAGTTTCCTCTTGGTCATTCTCCAGAGGGTCCAGCTCTCCTAAGGTGGGGGTGTGAAACAGCTCGTCATAAGCGTCTGTGCGGCTGGACCCGTGCCCACTGTCTCCACTCACACTCCCAACTTTATCTACACGAGAAAAAACAAAACACGCATTTCATTCACATTTCATTAGGACCATTTTCATGTGATACCTCTAACATATTCTGATTCCTATGTGCTTTTTGCATACGATTATGTAATTTAAAGACTTCCATCATCACCTTTCAGTTCTGGTAGTGATTTATCTTTTACCTCATAATGATGATGGATTTTATTTTATTTTGTTGAACTAAAACTGGCTTCAATGTGAATTCTCTGAACACAAAATCATAAACAATACAGACTTTTATTCAGTGAGATTTAGAGGAATAAATTTGACTATTTTTCTGTGTTGTTGTCTGAACTCTGCTCCAAACCACAAGCGTTTACTGGCAAAGCATTGGCTTGGCAAGCTATTAATCACTCTGTCCTCTCTACACTGTGAAAATATGAAAAATCAAGGGAGATTTGGCAAATGAAAACCACTCCAATACATGTGAGTGATATTAGTGCCCAGTTGAAAAACATTTACAATAGTGTTTTACTCTATTTGTCAACTTAAAAAAAAGATTTTGAAAGACCCTAACCATTTTTGGCAAAGAAAAAAATCCAGATTTTTATGTTTTATTGGACAAGTTGAGCCCTCTACAGTTTACATATTTAATCATAAATTATAGTTTACTTACTATACTTTGTGAAGCTCAAATACAATTTTGAGGTTAGAATATTGTATGTTTCCATCCTTCTTCACAGAGAAGTAAATTAATAATTAATTAATGTGTACCTTGGAAATTCAAGATTATTATTTATTTTTTGTTACAATGTCGTAACACCATTAGCATTTAGATATGCTAATTAGTTAATCAATGAAAATATATTAAGTCAGCTTCACTTTGGCTCCACTTGCCTCCATTCCAGAATTTTGAACTTAGAATTTTGAACTTTGAACTCTGATGGGATTTTAATCAAAACAGGTATTAATCAAAACGGTATACATGTTGTTATAATGTAATGCAGGTTGATCCTCACACACACCTGGTTTCTGGGCAGTGTCCTCATCAGCCGCCAGTAGAGCATAAAGAGGCAGAGGAGGCACAGAGCTGATCTCGGTGTAGTCTGGAGACGACTTCTCACTTTGGCTAAAGATCTTCAGGTCTCGGGCTGTGCTACCTCCTGCACTGATGGTCCGAGAACGCACGCGTTTCTCTGGATTTGTGTCTCTATCCTTCAATGACACAACCTCTCCTGCAATGCACTTTACCAGATGTGAGAGAATGGCTTTGGCACGGTGGACCTAGAAACAAAAAATATGGTGTTAAAACTTAATTTGCACAAACAGAAACAGCCCTCTCCAATAATGCAATAAAGGAGCGGAATCATCTCCCAACTGAACTAAAAAGCCAAACAAACTATTGATACTTTGCAGTGACATCACGCTGGGGGTGTTCTACATGTAAGTGTATGCACATATTTAAAGAGGCTGAAATTTCAAGAAAAAAAATACAAAACTGATCTAAACAACACATTTTCAGGAGCCTGTGATCAATAAGTGCATTCATGACCTTGTTTAGGTGTTTGTTTGAACAAAAAGGTGAGAGTGACTAGCTGAAAAACTGTTATTGGTATTGCTAGTTAGCTTGTAACTGAAATGTTTTTTGAGAGGGACTTAACAGCACAAATCAGCTCACCTGTAGTTCCAGTTAAACAAGTTCTTTCTGGTCACATTGTGATAAATTAAACATGAGATTAAAATCTAACAAAGCCTCAGACATCACATATCTACAGTTAGCATCACAGCCCCAGGGAATGTTGCTGACATCAGCTGCAAAGAATCAATACAACTTTTTCTGTGGGACTTCAAAAGTGTTGGTGGAATAACCACAACCTGCCAGCACTGATAACAAGGCTCAATACCACACACTTTTAAATGTATGTGACACTGGTATATTGTATTTTCTGAAAACTATGGACCGATGCAACAGTGAAATGAAAAAATTACAAGTCAAGATGCATTTTATAAGATGAAGTCAACTCATGATTGATTTTGTAAATCTAAAATGCTCGTTGCCAAGATGTGTGGTTGTATTGTACATGTGTACAATATGTGTGATATCATAGTGTGTTTGGGTAAGAGTGGACAGCGTAAATTGTTTTTACCGTTGAGTTATTCATTATTTTTATTTTATTTTTAATCTATATATCTTATTGTTGACTGAAGGTAATTGCATTGTACAATTTATTTCTGCAAATCAGGAACTGCAGATGGAAACTATTTGTTTAGCTCTCATCTGGTACAGAAAATCTATTTTTATTATCTTAATGTCTCTGTACATTGTCCCTTCAAATAAAGACTAAATTAAACTAAAATAGGGCTGCATAATATATTGCAATCAAACCAAAATCACAATTAGAGTTGGCACAAATATCAAGTTGCAAAGGCTGCAGTTATTTAGACAATAGAATAGCCTCTACAAACAACAGAAAATAACTTGTTTTTATGGAAAAACATTACACATATAATGGTGAAATTCACTAGATTATTCTATTAGTTTAGCAGTCCATATTTCAGTCTTCTCTTAAAAGATGAGTTATTTATAATGTGCACTCTGAACAGAATGCTACTTTTTAAATATACTGTATATCACAACAGTAAAAGGGCTGCACAAACAACATAAGAAAATTAACATTCCAAACAATTGCCTTGATAACTCACCTTCCCTAAATCCAAAAGTTCCAGTAATTGAAATGGGTGGTACTGGGGCAGAGTGGGGAAGAGGTTGTGAGCAGCTTCAAACAGTCCCGAGTCCTCCATTTCAACAGGCAGATCATAGGCAGTCTTCTTCCCACTGAGTTTCTGTGCTAAACTCATCATTGATCTCATAGACTGCTTTTTTGTGAAAACTGAAGATGGGGTGAAAGGAGTTGTAGCTGTAGTTGACTCCTCTGTACATTGCCGGACAGCAGAGGAGATGGAGGAGACACTGCTGCTGATGTCTGTGTCTGGTATAGTTAACGCTGAAGGTTGTGTTGGTTTAGGTGGTTGCCATTGGGAGTAAACATGCATTTCACAGTCCATTCCCAAAACCAGGATCCCATCTCGAACCCAGGATAGAGAAACAGGGATAGGTAGTGTGCCCTCAACAGAAGACACGAGATTCACAGTTCGAAGTAGTACCAGTTGAGATAAACAGTGGTCTTTGCTGCCGTAAGATGAGAGACCTAGCTCAGGAGGTTTACCAGCCAAAAGTCCATACATAAAAATCTTTGTTCCTATACCAACTGTAAGAACATGTGATCCATTCTCCTGTGAAACCCAGTCCAAATGAACCAAACTTTTACCAGCCCATCCATTACAATTCTCAGCAGGTATAGTATAATCCATGTTGCCATTTGGGAGATTTTCTGATGTGATGTTGCTAATGTCATTGGGAGTTAAGGGGTCCACATTGTCCAGGACTATGGTCTGTTCTAGGATCCACTGTGCGCCTCCCGTGGACTCACACTGGAAGATGCCAATATGGACACTGGGAATTCTGTTGTTGGTAATGTGTGGGCTGGGAGGGGCATTTAGACTGTGCTTGATGGTAAGATTTGGAACTAAGTGCGTACTGTTGAGGTGAGGATGCGGGGAGGACATTAGAGAGGGTGGAGTCAAAAGTGTGTTTAAATTGTGAAGAGGGGCTGAGTTTAGAGGAGAGTTTGTCTTGTGTTTGTACGCCACAGCTACCCGTCCTGTGTGGCAGCAGCTGACCTCGATGGGAGACCCCGGTAAAGTGACTGCGCTGTTGTTCGGAAGATCTTGCTCTACTTGCAGAGGCCACTCCTCCCACTGGTACTGCTGCTCCTCTGTCCCGGGGGTCTCAGAGGGTGTAACACTGCACCTCCAGAATCGAACTGTCCCATCAGAGCAGGATGTGGCGAGGAGGTAAGGCACACCACCCGCAGGCAGTGAACAGGATGCACTGAGGTGACCTGGAGAAAGCACATAAACACATAATATTCAAATTGAAAAGGCAGAGTGTATGTGGGATTTTATTTAATATTTTATAGTCATTAGCATTGCTTATCTGTATTCCGAGTAGCCGGGTACTCTAAATATCAACGTGGCAACATATTGTTATTCTAGGCAATTTTGCATATTGTGATACTTTTAAAATTGTGGTAATTTATATAAATTGCCAAGAACATTTGTTGCTGCTGGCTCATGCAATAAAGGCTGAATCTGCTGAGCTCAAAAAGCGAGTTATTCCTAAATCATTTATGTTCCAAAACACAAGAGGAAATATCTATTTAGTAAACTTTTCATATAATCTTTTAGGAATATCCCTGTATGAGGATGTATGGGCCAGATCTTTGGTTGATTAGACTTTTTTTTTTTTTTTTTTTTATTTCTTCATTTTTGAAGGATGAGGATGAACTGGTTTTCAGTGGGTTCTGTCTGTTTGATCCTTCATCACGTCTGTCTCTCTCTCATCGTTCCCTCGTCTCTTGCTCCCTGTCAAACTGCAAACACGTTGGCCCGGATTTTATCGTTTCTTGTTAGGAGACATCTGAAGAGATCCGTTACAGCTTCACTTTTATGCACAGAGGAACTTGAGCTCTGCACGTGCTACTGCACTTCGGGAAGGGGTGAGGCAACTTCATTCCCCAGGCTCATTAACCAGGCTCTACACTATGCAGTCAGCCTCCTCTCTACCCAGGGCACGACAGGGAGAGAAGGTGGAGCGAACAGGAGAGGAAGGGGGAGTTGTGTCTTTCCTCTCGCTCCTCAGATCAGAATGACTGGAAAAGTTCAGTTGCTATTTAGGGAGGTTTGGTGATGAGTCACGTAAAATAAATATCCTTATCTTTGACCACCAAGAATACATGTTTAGTGTTCTATCGCACCTGCTGCCGGCTTCACACTGATGGTCTCCACTCCCACAGGTAGGGGGAGCTCTTGGCTGTAGACCCTCTGGGAGCTGAGGCTGAGGCGACAGGCGCTCTGCAGGTTTGAGGTGCACGGTTTACTCTTCACTGTCACTGGAGGACTCACTGAATCAAAATTAAAGTTTAACTGGGAGTTGCTGGTGAAGGAAGATGCAGACAGGCCCTTCTCTGCATTCGTCTCCTCTGTAAAAAGACACAAAGAAAAAGAATTAGGACTGAAAAATATCTAAGCATTGCAATTAGTTTTGTGATTTACGCTCTAATAATTTTTCATTTCTCTCAACACATCCCAAAAAATGAAAAGACTGAAATATGAACTGACAAACTTATATAAGAATCATATTTCAGAACATGTTTGTCCAGATCTGAAATAGTTTTTTTTTTTACTCTCAGGTGGGGGGCAAAAGGCAGTTTTTCCTGCAGATTACATTGTACTTTCCCATCAAATATCCAAAATTCACAAATATTGACCCTGATAGTGACTAGACCAAAGAACTCGCTATATTACAACAAAAATCCACATTATAACAATATTAATTTTAGCCAACTCCCATCTATATGAAATACTCTTGGCCTATAGAATGTTGTGATGTCATCTGAAAGCCAGCAATATGAGGTTAGCAGAATAAGACTAATAAGAGGAATAAGAATAAGACAGGAGTTGAGGATTTTTGTTGTTTGTGGACAAAATTATGGTACATCAAAAATTACAGCCTTTGCGATTTGCCATTTGCATCCATTCAAAGAATGTGACAAAACTATGCAATACTGACATAGTACAAACTGGGAATTGTACTCACCCATACTGACAGACAGAGCATTGAGACAGAGATGCCACATGTGCAGCAATGATCTCCCCGTCCCTGTTAATTCTACCACCACCAGGAAAAACCGGGCTGAGAAGAGTGGAGGACTGGAGCCTGCAGAAAAACATAATGCAAAAACACAGCTGACGTAACAGATTGCATTCATGTTACATCACAATATTCAAGACTATAGACTATATCTATAGTTTCAAAATGTTTCAAAAAATTGGGATTGATGCCATAGTGATTAAAATTTTAAACCAAAATAAAAAGTATATCTTGAATAGTGTAAATGAATGGTAAAAGATTGCTATAAGTTTGTGAAGCTAATCCCTAACAAATAATTTAAAGATTTAACATCTTTGATCATGCATTTCTCCCATATACAGGCCCTTGCCCTCTATCTGAAATTATTAAGGCCAATGTACCCAAAACACGGTGCCTGCACATCACGGCTCTTAAAAAGGCTTTAACACCATTTTAGCCGTGTTATAAATGAGCGTTTTATCTGCAGATTACTTATAAGAGACACACTGCGAGGCTGTGAGAGGATGGGAAAGGCACTGCCTTGAGCAGGTTATAGTGACTTTAGCGAGAGGCGAGAGTTTCCCAGCACAGAGAGAAGCGGGAGACGAGGCGTGTTCTGCCAAGTTGAACACCGGGGCTTTCTCTGCCTCTCCTGCAGGTCTTGAGCCTCTCCTCAGAGTTTACAGCGCTCCTCTTGTCACTTTTCAGACACGGCGCCGCATCCCGATTCAACAAACCAGCGTGTGTTGGCTCATAGAAAATAATGGAGGCGGCAATATTGCCGCATGTCAAAGTGTCCCAGTGTGCGTTGGCCTTTACATCATCAAATACTAACCTATTCACAGGTTTCAGCTTCCAATTATATGCAACATTTTGAGGACTTTTTACTATTGATTGATTTATTGTTGACTACTGATTTATTGTTAATTACTATGGCAATGGTCCTAATTTTTCGTCATTCCAAAACCCATGGATTCTATGATATGTGTACTGTAAATTTCAATATAAACAAGATTGTAACCTGTTTGAGAGGAACCTGGTGCTTCATTTGTTTCATTTGTCTCAGTCCGCCCATAGCCCAGGATCAGGTCTTCCTCAAAAACATGCAGCAGTTGAGTCTCTTTGCCCTGCTGTAAAGACATGCAGAGACTGAGTTATGAACTGTATGTAATGTGCATCCAAACACAAGCGGAGCCTACAGCTAACAAGCACAAAATCGCTCCAGACGCACTGCCCTTCACAGTTAACCTTTCATGTGATGACAGAAAACCACATAGAGACTCAAGAGTGTAAAGTTAAAAAACTGATTTTCAGTGGCCTCAAAAGGCAATGCAGAAGATAATGAAATCAGTTATACTAACATGTTGTCTTCAAGATACTTACAAAGTCTGTGATAGCATCCAGTTCAATGATGCACCCTGGTTTTGCTGTTGATTGATGGCTGATGATGTTGAAGACCTCTCCAACATATTTCTAACATGAAAAAAAAAAAAATATATATATATATTATTATATTGAAGTTCTGCCATTACATTACAAACTACAAAAATGAAGTATGAACCGATATTTCTGGGTTGGAGAGCTCGCTCAGAAGTTTCTTGGCTTCAATGACCGCTTGATACAGGCGAAGAGAATGACCATCACTGGCCACAAAGCAGGCACTGGGAGAGTTACAGTACACTCCTGTTGAAAGAGAAGGTCAAGAAATTGGTAAGATTCTTTCTGATAAAAAAAAAAGGATGTACAGATATGGATCACTTTAGAATCAATATACTGTACATATAGAGAAAAAAATCTACAATTCAAATTTCTGTCTCATAAAAGCAAATCTTGATCATTTGTTTAACTTAACAAAGTAAGAGCTTGTCTCACCTAAACAAGTGCTTGGAATCAGTGTGGGCAGCCATGCCACATTGGAGAATGCAGAAGAATGCAGTGAATTGATGCGGGCCAGTTCAGAGACCCCTCCTGACAGAGACAGGGGTCCCACAGGGTCCACTCTCCACAGGATGAGCTCACTGTAGATGGCATTGGGATCCTGGGAAATTCCTCCCAGTGAAAGGCGGGTTGGTCGCAGGCCGCGCTCAGGAGGAGCCAGGATGTTGTCCACATCCGGAGTTCTCAGGGCGTTGTGATGAGAGGTGGTGAGCAGCAGGGGCAGCACTGAGTGACAGGCCAGGTCGTTGAGGTGGAAACGATGCCCACAGTAACGGGACTTATGGGACACACTGAGGACAGTGGAGAAGGCTGAGTCCTCTGCAAAGCTCACCGCCCACTGGTTCAGTGACCCATCATCGTGTTTGGAGATCATCAGGACATTTGGGGTGAAGATACTGAAGCGGAGGCTGCTGCTGGGGGCTGCTTTACTCTGCCCTGCATAACTGATGAGGGCAGATTTAGCCTGGGGCAGAGAAGAGCCGGGAGGCCGCTGCTTGCCGTGCTGCAGAGCCAAGTCCACATTTTTATTGCAGGCGTACATGACCACACTATGACTCAAGGAGATGGCATCACCTGCAGGGAATGCTACTGGAATACGAGATACAAAAGATACCTGGAACACAAAAGAACCACAGTGAAGCTCTGTGTCTGAACTGAACACAGTGGGAAGGGAGGGTGGTTATTCTTACCTGAGCTTGTCTGAACATGCCTGGCTGGTATTCGTCCAACCAGTCCACGTGCCAAACCAGCAGAGAGCCGTCCATGGGGTGGATACTGAATAGCATGTCGGCAGCCTTGTTCCACTCCTCCAACAGCACCTCCACCTGATGCTCCACTGAGGCAAAAGGAAGCTCCGGGGACTCCGGCTCTGGGTCACATGACTTTCTACCACTTTCTTCAAAATGATCCTCATCTTCAGGATCTACAGCAAATCCATTAACATTGGATTTAATTAATTCAATGTATTTTTGAAAAGCAAATGGGTCTTTTGATGCAAATTATCAGACAAATCAGAACAATGGAAATCATGAACTTCAGTCTCCACTTTCAACGGCACAAGGCAGAGAAATACTGGAAAAGATGGAACTGTTTTACACAACCATGTGTCATGTGATCTGTTTAATGTACAACACTGCTTGCTGTGCATATTCTGTTTGTTATTCTTTTGTATGCCCTAAAACTTTCTTTAAAATAAAGCAATGTATCTATTTTTCTGGTGTGGCTGAGTGATTGGTTTTATCTCCATAAATTATATTTTAAAAACAATTCACAGTGAAATAAATATGGTCACTGTGGTGCATAAAAAAATTGATTGCAAACACAATAGTAGCACTATTTAGCACTGTTAGCAGGCTACTAGTATTTCAGGTATTATAAACTCTATTGACCCCCAAGTTGTTTGGTTATGAACTTATTCCTGTGAAGAATTGGGACAATGTAACTGTTTAAACTTAATTAGTGCCCCTTCAAGGTCAAAAACCTGACAAATTTGTAAACTTCCCCTCAGTCACTAATAGTGTTACTTAGTTAATACTTTACCTTCATTGGACAACTCTTGCTGTTGCTCCAAGCTTGCCCGTAGCTGCTGAAGGAAGACTTCCATGGCTAACGTGAATTGAAGCTCTTTATTATTTAACCAGTGGACGGTAAAAAGGCCTCCAGGTTCCTCATCATCAGAAGATAGAGACGAGATCGAGGGAAGCAAGGGAATGTCTACAAAACACAAATCTTTTATAACAACAGTCTATGAAATACACAGTAGAGATGCATGTAAATGATTTGTATGAATTCATGTTTATGTACGAGCAGCTGTGAAAGAGCAAGATTGAATGTGATTTTAGCCATTTTGGTTGATTGAAGTGACAGTGGCTGAGGTTACATACACACTCAAAATCTGATTATTATTGGATTATTGGAGTTATAAAATTATTAAAATTACATGTTAACAACAAAATAATCTGATTTCTTTCTGATCATGGTCCCTCAGAATACTCACTTCCATTTTTGCATATCATTTAAATTTGTATTACACAAAATTGACTCTTGTGAGCTTTAAACAATGTCATAATGCTGTTACCTCCTCAAAAACATACCTGGAGTTGTGTTTTGTCTGTCTACATCTCCAAAGCTTAAAAGGCTCTGTTCCACCTTGTGATGTCATGAAATTTTCAAGTTAACAGCTACTTTATACCTTTAGTTCAGTAGAGATTGGCAATTCCAGGGCTGAAATGATCCAAATCTGAAAATCTTATTCTCTTTCTTGGCCATAACTAAGGCTGAATTCATGAATGCAAATCGAACACTACAGGACAAATATTGGTACAACACAAACTGAGCTACATCACAAATTAAATTAAACTTAAACTTAAATTATACATTGTATTACTGACTTTCTTAGAGGCTTTAACAGAATAACCTTAAGCAAACAATAAAGATTTACTTTTAACCTGTGCAAATAAAAGCCTCTTTAATATTTAAACAATATCTAGATAACAAAATGTGGTTATGTGCCAAATGGCTTTTGCTCGGTCCACAATTAAATGATCTTGTTCCAACAGCACATAAAACAACAAGGCCCAAGAATTAATACGACATAAGAAAACATTATTTCTAGATTAATAAGAAATGTGCAAAGAAAGTACCAAGATTCAAAACATCAGAGTGAAGCTTGAGTGGTAGAGTGGTGCAGTGTTTCAGGGTCATAAAATATATATAAAATAATTTATACAGATGCTCTTTGAGGGTCGAGTTAAAATCTTAAGAATGTGGCCCACTTAATTTTGTAAGTGCCCATTACATTCCTGCGATAAATGAAAGCAAAAGAGAAATTGTTCCTTTAAGATTCTTATATTGAGACGTAAAATTAGGAGTGGGTGATACAGACAATGTTAATGTCTGGATTTTTAAATATTTGAACAGTGCTAAAATATGCCACTAAATGTCTTGGTCGAGTATTATACAAAATGGGAATGGACTATAAAATTATTTACAAATGTTCCGAGATTGCCCTTTTTTGAATGGATATTAGATTTTTTTATTTTTTTTTTAATTGTAGACAATATACACATTAACAACAATTGCAATATGAGACATCTCCCATCTCCACCCAGAAAGCTAGAGTATACTGTCTTGTCTATAGTAAGAAAACTGTCAGAAAGATAACCGCTGTCAGGAATTATTTTTTGTTATAATGGTAAGTTGGTTGTTGTAATTTTCAAAAGCGCAGAAATTTTGAGTAATAATTCTATATTGTTTTATTTTACAGTCCTTTCATATTTGGTGCAATAGTTAACCTCAATCAAGACATTCACAGGCACATTTCAGAATCACTGTTATTTTGTTGTCGTTGTGGTTAGCTGACTGTTCTGTACGTGAGTTCTCTAACCTGTGGCAGGGTTGATGCTGGCAGCGATGTGAAAGTGGCATAGTGCGTTTGCGTGGGGCATGTGGTTGGCTTTGCGGTGGTTGCAGTGCCGGTTCTGGTGGTGGGGTAGGGAGCCGGTCAGAGACGGGTGGATCACGTCACGGTAAATACTTGAATGCAAAGACTCCTGAAGATTTAACTGTCAATGTAAAACAGGATGAGTTAGGGGCGGGCAATATGACAGAAATTCATGTCGCAATTTCATATCACAAGATGATATTACAATTCATGACTTTTTGTATCTTTATATAGTCTGTAAGAGGTAACTAAAACCATCAGCTGGTTCTGAAACTTCACTGTGATCGGTTAAATCCACCTGTCACCTGTCACCTCACTCAGAGCATGATGGAGACTGAGGGTGGTGAAAAGTATCTTTGACCAGAGAACTGCATCAAAACACCTATATCAAAATTGACTCTTGTGAACTTTAAACCATGTTAGAATGCTGTTACCTCATCAGTTGTGTTTTGTTTCCGTCACACATGTTTGAGTAAGCCTTTAGTATTAGACTTTATTAGTAGCACTTCCTCGATTGCAACATGACATCACAAGGTGGAACAGAGTGTTCTCCGTTTCAGAGAAGAACTCAGCGTAAATATGTTTGTGTGTTAAACGTGTGAATGAAACAAAACACAACTCCAGGTATGTTTGTATAGACAATAAACTCAATTTTGCATCAACAACAAAGCAATGTACGTATTTTATGAGACATCTCCCACATCTGTCCAGAATGGTAGGGAGTGTATGGTTTTGTCTATAATAAGAAAACTGTCAGAAAGCTGCATAAAAAATACGACTGAAACCAAACGCAACTTATGTTTTTGATGAGAATACAACATCAAAACGTGAATCAGAAAATAGACTAATATGGGCCCTTTAATGTTGGGGACATTTCCTCATTTGATCCATTCCCCAAAGCAGAAAGGCCCCATTTGGTCCAAAATTGAACGTGTGAGCTTCTTGCTTTTAGGAGAGAGCACTAGCCACAGTGAGCTCATTTTTTTTTTTTTATTTATTTATTTATACAGACACACACACACTCCATTCTATTTAATAACAAGCATGAAAAACACAGCCAAGTCCCATTTATTGAGTTTTGAAGGGGAAACCAAACAAAGCAGTGTCTGTGATTTCTTATGAATAATTCCACACACACACAGACTACAGCTCCCCGAGGCACCAGGGGAAATGTATATCGGCCTTTTGTAATTTAATATGCCTCTATTTCTGTAATTAACATGTCTCTGTCTCTGTAATTACTGATGTTGCTTAAAGAGCCCATATTATGCTATATTTTGATCTATGTTTTAATGTTGTTTCCTCATCAAAAACATACCTGGAGTTGAATTTTGTTTCATTCACAGAAAACAGAAAACACTCTGTTCCACCTTAACCTCATGTGGCAATACTCCACTGTGTTTTTACACTCCATGCACCTTCACTAGAATCATTTGGATAATTTCAGTTCTGGATTGTGTCAATATCTACTGAACAAAAGCTTAAAGAAACAGCATTTTGAGCTTTGGAGATGTAGACAGACAAATTTGTTTCATACTCAAATGTGTGTGTATGAAACAAAACACAACTCCTGGTATGTTTTTGAAGAGGTAACAACAATATAACATGGCTTAAAGCTCACAAGAGTCAATTTTGAATAATTAAGACCTTTAAAGATGCACTATGTAACATTTCTGGTGGAGGGTCCAGCACCTCATTTCTCTCTATGAAGAAGGTATTTTTTTGCCAAGAATATATATTAACCCATCCATCTTAATCAGACAAACAGATGATGCCATCAGCTCAAATTAGATCTGCGGTGAGGTGAGACTGCTCACAGTAAGAATGCATGTTTACAGGGTAGTTAGTTAAAATGTTGAGTTGAATAAATGCAAAATAGATGAAAAACTGTGGAACATTCTGTGGAACATTCCTGGCAAATTACCGCGTTTCCACACTTGTTTCTCATGTAGACTTGGTTTCGTTTGGTTCTGTTCTAGTCCTGGTTTAGCCCTGGTCAAGTCCAAGTTTAATTCAAATTTAGTCCCAGTTTAGTCTCACTTACAATGCAGTGTTTGTGCAAGTGTGATCGCAAACATAATTCATTCTCCACAGAGACAGGAAGATAGCAAACTCTCCACACCAAAGTTACAAAGTACAATTATGTTTCAAAATAAATTCATTTACCAACTACAATTAACCTTTTTTGCACTGATATTTTTACAATGTTGTTCTCCCCGTAAGGTAAGTGTTTTTGTATTTATATTTCAGTCAAGTCTTATTTTTAATGCATGCCCTTATTTTTATTTTATCATTTAATTGTTTTATGTTGCACCATATCACCGAAACAGGTTCCTAGTTTGTGAATTTTGTTTACTGCCAATAACACTTGATCTGATTTTGATTCTGAAGTATCAAGTAAAAGATTGTATACACTCACTGGTAACAAATAATTTCAAAAGTAGTCATTTGTCCAATATTTAAATGTTAAATGATAAAAAAAAAAAAAAAAAAAAGACTTACTTCCTGTGCTGATTTTCCTTGTGGCATTCCGTTGCACGTGTTTTTCCGAGAAGGCCCGGCATAACTTGGCGTGTCCCTGTGCTGGGCTCCTTTGTGGTTGTTATGGGGACCAGACTGAAGCGTATCTCCTGGTAACAGCGTCTCAGCCCATAGTCGACATACACTGTCTTTACAGCAGGTCAGGAGGACATTACACACTGAGCCGCTGTCAGGACAACAAGGAAGACATATGGTCAATATTATAGATCAAATATGCATTCTTGTGGCTTTAACTCCCTTTTAAAGATGCTTGTGGTCACCTTGGGATAAGTATTTCACAGTTTCTAACTTAAATTAATCTCCATAAACACCTAAAGTATACGTCCCTTTTCAATTATTCATTTAGGCAGTGGCCAACCTCTGCTGTCAGCAAAGGGAATTAACAAATTAAGATCTTGTGCCACATGTTTGTTGTAAACACAGAACGAGTCCGGTGATGGTTTATGGACTTAAAAACTGCAGAGGACGCCTGTATTTTTACCTGTGACGCAACAACCCAGGCATTGAAAACTGAAAATTTTTGAGTGCCTGATTTACTTTGGATTAATTAATTAATGAAAGCATCAGTGAAACAAAATACAACTCCAGGTATGTTTTTGATCAGGGGATAACATGATTAAAAGTCCAAAAAGTCAAGTTTGCTTTTTTTTTTAACAATGGGGTCACACGTCACTTTTCAGTAAATCTGCCAAGAAATGGTCCAGCATTATTTATGGCCTAAATATCTGTTTCATTTCTGCGTATCCTGTTTCTTTGTGTGGATCTGTGAATGAGACCTGGAATATTAACCTTTGCACTACTGTATAAAACTTGTATTAAAAAACCTACAAACAAAACAATGGCATATGATGTCAACCTTTATAAATTCCAGTTTGCATAGGTTTTACCAAGTAAAGGCAGCTACCCGTTTGTCTGGTACAGTAAGAAAAGAAAGAGAAATTCAATACAGGGTTTATTTTTCCAGGACCTGCCCAGCCAATCTTTATTCACCCAACTGTTCTACTCATGTCAAGTTAAGGTTGGGCAATAAATTACATTTTAATAGTGTACAATTGTCAATCAATCACCCAAAAATAAGAAAAATAAGATTGGTAACTCAAATATGCCTATTCCTAATATGGATCCAAGTTCCATATTAGGAATAGTAATTGATTTAAGGACAAAATAGTGAAATACAAACACCAGGATGATGTAGAGCGGGTTAATACAAAAATTACAAAGCCTCACAACAGCAGTTACAGAAGGAGGGGCAATGTTTTTTCAATATAAAGTGAATACGAAACAGAGTTGATGCCCATGCTCATTTCCTAATTGGAATGTGACATTTAGCGGGTTAGCTATGTCCATTTATATATACAGTCTATGTGGTAGACCCTCCACTAGAAATTTTACACAGTACACCTTAAATAACTGTTTGTCTTCTGTCTGTTTTTAAATGTAAGTCTGAAATAAAAGTTGATGGGTTGATTAATATTATATTTATACTGCTTCTACTTGATCATATTTTTCTTCCATAACCAAGGAGCCCTATGTCAAGTCCACCCTGCTTACAAATATATGGCATTATTGCATCAAATTAAATTGTTCATACCGTGGCATATATTTACTTGTCTTCCTCCATGAGAAGCCAGTCACAGAGCGGGGATGGGCCAGGTAGATGAAGGAGAAGGTGAGCTCTCCCTGTACGCTGACATTCGGCTCTGGAGGGGTGAAGAAACGAGACACACCCCACTTCCACTTACTGGTGCTGTACCAAACCTTAACCAGGCAGTCGTCCTAATGTACAAGCAAACACAAGGCAAAATTGAGACAGTGTTTTTACAGTCAATATGGATACAGTCTGTTAGATATGAGCAATTTAAAAGGAATATATATTATGCAAAATTGACTCTTGTGAGCTTTAAGCCATGTTAGAATGTACCCTCCTCCAAAACATGTCTGGATTTGTGTTTTGTTTCATTCACCCATGTTTGTCATCCTTTATTATTAGCCTGTCTGCATCCCTAAAGCTCAAAATGCTCTGTTCCACCTTGTGATGTTATAAAGCAGTAGTTTTCAAGTTAACAGTTACCTTTTACTTTTAGTTTAGTAGAGATCGGAAATTCCAGAGCTGAAATGAACCAAATGATTCTAGTGAAGGTGTATGGAGTTTAAAAACACCGTGGAGCACTTCCTGTATTACCACCTGACATCACAAGGTGGAACAGTGTTTTTTATTTGAGAAAAGAGCACAGCCTAAATATGCAATATTTGTGTGCTAAACGTGTATGAATTAAACAAAACACAACTCCAGGTAACATTATAACAGATCAGAAAATAGCGTAATACATACATAGATAAAACATAAAACACAATGCAAAATAAATCTTCGGTTTTAGCTTTCTTTTTTTCCCATATGGACCGCCTGGAGTCTGAAATAACGCTTGATTGATTGATTTGAATATTCCTTTCAAAAATAGTGAATCTCCCATAGAGTTACATGAACTTCCGCCCACGATTTGAAATTATAACTTTATCAAATTCTATTTAAGTGAATGCAACCTACATGAAACAATGCAAAAGAAATGTAAACAGGAACTTGGGTAAAAAGTCAAGAGAAAAGAAGAACACTTGGAGCCAATTTCATTTTTAAGCAATGCTTCAACCTCTAACCAGGATATCTGCAGATACAAGTTCCTCACCCAGCCCTTAAGTCAAATACAATGTTGACTTTGCAAACGTGGTGTGAATACTGGGCAGCCAACTGATATACTCAAGCTTCTCACCTGCCCAGCGGTAGCAAAAAACTCTCCATCTGGGGAAAACTTCATTAAACTGACTGGGGAAGCAGTTCTACAATAACAAAAACATAAGACAATATGAAAAATACTGTAATACTCATATTGTACAACTACAAATGGTTACACACTATTATAAATTACAGACAGTATGTTTACACGCACTAGTGTGTATAGTATAGTATAGTATTAAACCTTTTGATTCACTCTGCATTTACAAACATTTTAGAAATCTGGTTCAAATCAGACTAGACTGGAGATTCGTTTTTCCTTTTGTATATGTAAACATATTAAGTAGTGTATTGTATTGAACCTGTTCTGCCAAATGCATCTCCACCCAGACTCCCTCATTGCAGCGTCCTCACTTTCTTCACTGTTTTCTTGATAATTAGACCACAGCTGAAGAGAGCTCGAACCTGTTAAGAGACTGGCACCTGAACAAACAGAAAAAACAAACACTCAAGTTAAAGTAAATCAATCACCACAATTATTCTGTTCTCCAATAATTGCCTGAATGTACCTGTGGGGTGCCAGGCCAGGTTACGAACCATAGACTCTAAAACAAATTGACCTGTCTTGTGCCACTGGCAGTTTAGCTTCTGTGTAGAAAGACAAAAAGGTCTGTCACAATGTCAAGAACTTAACTAAAAATGTTTTAAAGGTCCTATATTATGCAAAATTGATTCTTGTGAGCATTAAGCCATGTTATTATGCTGTTACCTCCTCAAAAACATACCTGGAGTTGTGTTTTGTTTCACACATATTTGAGGAATCCTTTATCATTATCTCCAAAGCTCAAAATGCTCTGTTACACCTAGTGATGTCGCGCAGAGGCAGTTTTCAAATTAACAGCTACCTTTTACCTTTAGGTCAGTAGAGATTGGCAATTCCAGGTCTGAATGTGATTCTAGTGAGGGTATATGGAGTTTAACACAGTGGAGGACTTCCTGTATTGCCATATGACATCACAAGGTGGAACAGAGTGTTCTGTTTGGGAGGAGAATTCAGCCTAAATATGCAGGGTTTGTGAATAAAACAAAACAAGCTGAGGTATGTTTGTGATGAGGAAACAACATTATAACTTGGATCAGAAAATAGTGTAATATAGGCTGTTTAATTTCCCCTGACAATATCAAGACTTTTACTCACAGTCAGCAGAGCGTCTTTATGATCGGGCTGATAAACTGGCTCAAAGATGCAGACAATACTTCCATAGGAAGCTGCAATCTGTAAAAAACATTAACCAACAAATGTAAATGTTAAGAGTAATTAAAGGTAACTTTTTCTGATGGATGATAGGCCACCTCTGCTAGCATGAAAATTGGATTACCTGGATGCTTCAAAGTATGACATTTAACATCTTTATTCAATCTTACTGTCATCATACATCATGCATCTTACTGTGAGTGGGCTTGCCTTGTCTCCACAGATCTGATCTATAACTTTGCCTGGTAACCTACTTGTCTCCACAGAGATAGTTCAATTTAATACCATACCACGGAACATTACAGGCAAAGCAATAACATCTTCATAGAGACAAGAAAGTGGCAGACCTTCCACCAGAAAAGTTACGTAACACCATTACTACCATAATACTACTAGTACCATTTCGTACTGTAGACTGTACTTTACTATAACTATAATGATAACAACATTTGTGCATTTCCTTGTCTCCAACAATAACAATGGTCAGGACAGTTATAGCTCAGTAAACATTGAGAGAACATGCCCTAAAGCCAATACACTTGTAACTGTGTAACTGTGGAGCAGTAACAAGATCCAGAGTGGGGCTACACAACTTTTGAGAAAAAAAAACAACCAAAAAAAATTTGTACATTAATAGTTAAAATGCAGGATTCTATTCAAAGTAGGGATGTAACAATAACCTAAATAATCAAAGGTCTCACAATAATATCATGGGCTATCACAAAATTATTTACAAGCGTCTTTGCTTCGCTGCATTGTTTTGTTGCAGCAATGGCTAAAAAATAAAAGAGTATAGGGAACTACATAGACCATGATCCTTTGTTCCATTTCAAGGCGACAGTATGAAGAAATAACTTTTCTATTAATTATTGGGAATAATCGAGTAATATAGCACTAAAGGTTGTCAAGGCTTTTTAAAAGGAATAAGTAGCATTTCTTCCGTTCTGTTAGCATCTCCACAATATTGCAATAAATACTGTACCATGAAATGAATATCGTGACAATATCATACTGTGAGATTTGCATATCGATACATCCCTAGTTCAAAGTGCACTTGAACTGAAACAAATAAACTAATACAAGAATCCCATGTATTTCAGCATATTTTTTGTAGAAGGCTTAACTACAGGGGACATTCAATTCTCTAAACAATTGCAGCCAGAATTGTACCAACTAAAATTGTGGTTTTGATTAGAATTGCGATATATTGTGCAGTCCTAGTCCAGAGAATACAGTTTTGTTTGTAACTAGATCAATGTTACGCGAACATGTCAGACTAAATATCATGTAGGAGTGACTCACACCAACACATGTGCCAATGTGCTTTGAGTATAAATGGAAACAGAGCTATCACAGTCACCTCCAAAGCACCAGACAATTGGTCATTTCAGAATGAGGCACCAGTGGAAGAACAAATATATGGACTCTGGTAATTTACAAACTAAATACAAACGATCCAAAACGGTTGTGACTCAGTGTATGATGAGAAACAACTGGGGATTTACAATATATTGCAAAAGTTGTTATTGCAATATTGGCTGACACAACTACAACTACAAAACAAAAATGAACAAAACAAAAACAAAACTTTACAAATATATCCTATCTCCCCAGTTCCAGAGGACATGTCAAGAGGATTAACCAATCAGAGACGCATGGTCAGTTTGTATAAAAAAAAACAAACAAACAAACATGGAGGCATACGTGAAAAAAAAAAGGAAAAAAAAAGCACAGAGGACTCAAAAACAGCACAGATTTATGAAGAATCAACAACTGAAGCAGCAAACTCTTACTTATCTCAGGTAAAATAATATTTTGTCCTGAACTTTACCAACATTTTCAAGAGGAGATGTTTTCCGCATTTGAGAGACACAAATTAGCGCCTGTGGTTGGATCGTCTCAAGTTACAACGGAGGTTTTTCCACCTCCTATAGTCCGGTTCTAGACCTTTCTGGATTCAAAAAGAATGTAGAAGGGACTGGCTACACAATAACCAATATTGCAACAAACTAAATAAACCACAATAACACCAAGGTTTTCCATCTAACGAATATGAACTGTTTGTTTCCAGAATTATCCTTAATTAGTCTTTTTTGACAGTTTGACAAGTCAATTAAAGAATGTATTTTTTTTTGTAATAAGTGAAATGATTGTGTCAAATTATTAAAATATTGCAGCACCCAACATGTCGCATATTGTAGAGTTTTTCAGCATTGCGCAGCTCTAAAAGAAATGCTCTGCAAATCTCAAAATCAGGTTTAAAGTAGTGTTTGAATAGTTGGGCTACTTAACAAAGTGAGTGCACAATAAACACACCATGAAATAGCACAGTGTAAAAGTTAATGTTTGGTCCAATGAACTGAAGTGCACTGGGCACGCTCAAACTGCCCTCAGAGTGAGGCATGCGAGTTTTGTTCTAGCCTCAGTCAATTGGATTAAATGTCACATGATTTGAACAGTGAAAAACTGAGCACCCATTTTTGAGGCAATGTTCACATTGAACATTACTACAGCTGCTGCATTTCACTGTGGGAGTAACTGTGGACTTATCTTTGCATCATCTAATACAGTCTAAATCTTACCATCACACCTGAATGACTGAAAGATTAAACAAATATATCATGTTTTATGCAAATACACATAAAACGGTTGTCACAAACTAAATTTCAATACTAATAATACAATACTAACAGTCTTTTTATGTAAAATAACATGTAATTAAAAATAAAATACAAAATTCTAATATTTCCATGTGGTCTTATACTTAACTAGTTCTGATACAGATCAATAGTACAATTTTGTCCTATTAATGTGCTTGTTTGTTTGTTTTTAACTCGGTTTAGTATTAATTTATATGTGGTTATTGAAATTCTGAAATCCATAATGCATTAAATAAGCCTTTCAAACAGTTCTACTGGGTCTTAAAGAGTTTAAACCCCCCTGTTAATAAACACAAATTCATCAGATAAGCAGGAGAGAGATTACAAAGAAGCTACAGTATTATTAAAGCACACTGCCTGTCCCATCCTCTCCCCCGTCCAGTGTGGTTAACTTACCTGTCCCCCTTCCAGTGAGCAGTCCACACAGCCCACCTGGATGTTCCCATGTTTGGCCCCTGGGATGATCTGGAGCCGCTCAAAGTCACTGCCCAGAATCACCACGTCACATCCCGATGCATAGGCCTTCAAAACACAAGAGGAGCAGAGTTATATTTCATCATAGCTTTCATTGTTTTTAATATTGCACTTACATACATTTGCTAATGACTAAAAGACTAGCACAGGGCTCATTGTGTGACCATATGCTATTTTGGTGATATCAACATTGTGATTCTCCTATTGGTCTGCCTCTGTCATGCTCCAAGTGAGTGACAGGTGGATAATTAGACTATGGAAAATCGTTATTTAATTTTAATAGTATAGCGTCATGTGCAGTACTGTAATTTAATATAAATCTTTTCTGGTACAATTAATTCAAGTCACATTGTGTCCTATTTATCCTCACCAGATGCTGCACTGTACATAACCACAGTCAGACCCACTTGTGCAAAGTTTTGCAGCTTTGTAGCTTTACTCTGCTGACTCAGTGCTGTGTTAGTTTTTTGTAAACCTATATAGCACAATTTACACATATCTTTATTTAGCATGTTCTTATTCTCTTGCTGTTTTTGAAGTTTGTGTTGCAACACTGTAATTTTCACATTGTGGGACAAATTAAGATTTATTCTTAGCTTATTACGATGATTAACAGTTATTTTCAGGAAGTTAAAACACTGATTGTTAAATGTCTGTGAATATGAGGTCTTTACTACGCTTGACCTAAATTAAGCTGAAGTGATGTCAGTTGAGGACATCTTGTTGAGAGTACATTTAAAGACAAAATAGGTACTTCACCAAAAACACAAAATTTCGTAAACATTTCCTGTCTAATGCACACACACTGCTCTAGTGTGTGTGCGTCAGCAGATGGTTTAAGGAATGGTGAATAGTCCTGTGAATAATTATTCAATTCCAAATGTAACTGATGATTTTAGTGACTGATTAGTTGTGATTATTTTGTTAAGATGTCACAGTCCTAAAGGAAAATGCTCCAAATAATGAAGATCTATTTTAATGTATTAGGATCACAGTGGTCCAGAATAGCCCTAATTTCAAACTCTATTTCGATGCTAAGGAATAGACGCGATACGCAATAACGATTCCAATACCATGTTGATAATAAAAAAACTCTTTCTTTTGACAAAAGGACATAATTTTCAACATTAAATCAAATCATTTCCTTCATATTACCATGTGGTTTCATATCTGTTTAATCCCTCAGTGGTCCATGGGCGTATACTAGTCTATGTGCTCTTACACTTGTTCTGATACAGCTCAAGATCATTCTAAAGCTATTCAAGAAAGGTTCATTTCTGTCCTGTGAATGTGATTTTTTTTAGTATCGATACCCACTCAAATTAGCATATAGTTTTTATACTAAATGTAGTATCGATTAGTTTCTGATATTTAATACTTTTGACAACACTAGCCCATATACAAACACCAAGGAACACATTCGGTTATGGAAATCAAAATACTGAAAAGAATTCTTGGAAAAACAGACACAGGCAGATTAGAATTCTCCGCTCCACTTGTGCAGATTTCATAGGAGCTTCATGTGAGCTGTGATCTAAATGTGACATACATCAGAGGACACAAGGACAGGAATAGTCGTCCTATTGATCCACTCTCCATAGAAACACAACCTCACTGCTGACTTCAGAGAGAAAAAGCAAAAGCAGGTATAGACTTGAGTAGTCATTTGAGCATACTAGTTTAATTGGGTCAGGATTTCCAGATTATAATGGTTCAATGGACTATGGTGGTCTAAAAGCAAGTGAACAATGCAATGATTGAAACTGCACTTTTTGCTTCTTGCATTTATGTAAAATTATATACTGTTCAAATGATAGGTTAAAGATTAAATAATAGCAATATGTAAGATTTAAACTTCAAAATCAGTATTTAATAACAGTATATGAGTAAGGCTTGCATGTCCCATTATCCATGATTTTCAAGTGTGAACTGTTGCCATAGAAACTGACAATTCCAGATCAAAATATTATATGTTTTAAATCGGGAAAGGCCCTCAAAAAGTCCTTCAAATCAGGAAGAAGCCGTTTAACTGACTGTGTGGTACTAAATTGTTTAAGCAAATGTAATTCCTTATTTTGCCAGTGATCATTCAAATGCATTCAAATAAATATGTTTTATAACTCAAAGCCCTTAATAATCTACCAATAAAACACAATATTAAGCATAACAAATGGCATCAGAATTTGTAAAGGCGATAACAATCCTGATCTAATTAGTGCATAAAGTCATTTTCTTGGAAAAGGCAGATATTGGTCTCCACTGGCAACCTTTTGTAGATGTTGCACAGAACACAATTAGTGAAAGGAGATTCAAGGTGCGGTTTATTTAATTTATAGCGTTAGGAGCAGGCTGTGAAAATCTATTCAAGCAAGATAATGCAATAATGACAAGGAATGGTATTTTCCATGTGTATTTTAGTGCTACCTGCTCTATCTGAAGAAAATATGTGTCCTTGTATTCAGGCTATATACAATGAGCAGTACAGAATCAACATGTGTTCAACTCCACATTTTCTGTCTAGTATTGCAATCACAATTTAATGTTTGAAAGATTCACTTATCAATGCTTAACAGCTTAAAGAATCACATCTTTTTCCAAACATGTTTGTGGAAGTCTTTGCATTTTGATAATTGTGGCAATCCAAAACAGTAATTTCTTAAATAGCTATTGATTTAGAGTAGTGTTGTCACAATAGGAAGGAATAGGCTACTAGGACAGCTGTGACTACAGCAGTAGCTTACTACCAGGTGTGAAATGAATGAATAATGACATCTAAAGCACTTTGGGTGTCATGAAAGACACTATACAAGTCCAATGCACTGTTCAGGAAAGGCCCATTTTTGCCCCTTTAATGTAATTTTTTTTTGTATCAATACTTGTTCAAAAGAGCATCTTGTTTCAATAATAATTTTAGTAACAATTTGTTTTTTCATACTTTTGACAACTGTCTTGTTGAGCCCTACCGTGAATGGAACATTGTTGACACTGCCCACAGAAAAGCAGTTGTCTCCAGGGTTGACAGCTCCGGTGAGGACCTGATGAAGATTCATGGTCTGGACTCTTTTTCACAGCAAACTGCAGCTCCTGGAGACTGTGCACTGAAACCTTATAAAGGTCATGATGGGCTCCTGCATGGGTTTCAGCTTTACAGCCCCACTGTGAAAACAAAAGGAGAACGTATCAACTGAGCACAATGCAAGAGAAATAATGCAGATTAACAGTCCAATGATCAAACACCAAAGTAAGTATCAGAAGTGTCACAAATGCTTTGGTGGGTGTATGAAGTAATCAGTTTTTGCAATCAACTTCTATTTTTATTTTACTGAGAAACTCGCAATTCTCAATTCACAGAAAACTTCACAGCGGAACTTTAAACCAGAAATTTGAGGAGCATGTAAAACATAATATTTTGCAGATTTTTTGAATGTCATTGACCTCCCACTTCTCAACCAACTTTTACAATATACAGTGCATGTTCCCTTCCACCAATGAGGATCTATCAAACCATAATCCAAGTGTTTTGAAGCCATGTAAGTAACAGCTGTTTTTACAGATGCTACAATATGTGTTGGCAAGATCATCATTTACACACTCCACATCTGTGCAGTATCGCATTTTATGTTGCAGGCTGCATTCCATAAAGGAATGGTTCATTAACTTAATACCATTTTATTGCTTGGGATTTTTATACTCTACTTTCCTATGTTGCAGAGGCACACGTGATAGAAGTTTCACACACTAGCATCACATGAAAACAGCCAAGGGACACAAAAAATTACAGACATGACAGTCTTTTCTAAACTTATGAAAAGTGGAGAATTTTGATCAAATGACGTAAACTTGAAGCTAGCTGTCAAGTCAACAAACTGCGAGGGAAATTAGGAAAAGGTGTTACCTCTGTTTTTTCTTGACCTGCGTCCCATGAATCCAAAGACGGACGTAGCTGTAGATCTGACTGACAAAATTAGCTCTCCAAGTGAGCTAAATACACTATAATATTACGGATTTGAGGCTCTCACTTTTCAGGCTAGCGTTAGCGCACTAGCTTGAGCAGCTCTTCATCAAACTACTGAGTGTAGCTAACAATGTCACAATGTCTCAAATACAGCCGAAATATACAACGTAAAACCGGTTTGTTTGCTCCTAACTGTACAATCAGAGAAGGAACGAAGCGATCCAAGGCTAGCAAATAAAACACCTCCTTAGAGGAAGCTTTTCCAATGTTGAAGATGTGTCATGATGATCATGACGTGACGCAATGCATTATGGGTTTTGTAGTCCAACGCTGATCAAACGATATATAATATTTTTGTATTATATATTTGAAATGTTTTATACTTAAAATATATTTTACATCGATTTTTTTTAAACAAAATTATAATCTACGTGTCGAACCATTTCCACATATCTTCATGGTTTCTAATAATCGGATATGCTCTCAAAGAAAAATAAATGCTTCTCAATATCTATAATAATTTTTCACCATGGATCTTATTATAATTCCATGTTTTAGGCTAATTCAATTTTTGTTAGTCGGTAAAAATAAAATATGTAGTACGTGGCTTTAATGGGGTTCCTCGAGTGGCCACGTGGGGTCAGTGTGAATCAAGATACACAAACGTGGGTTCCCCCAAAACAACCTTGTGGCGTTTAAATCATGACTAATATATGCTTTGTTTTAGATAACCAACAAGTACGTTCTGCAAAATCAAAGCATCGTATTAAAGATGTCTAAAGGCACAAAAGTTGCTGAATTCTGCACGTAGACGTAGTTTGATGTCGCTTAACCACACGTGCAGCAGTGGCGAAAGGGTTACATGTAAAAGATCTGGCCGAGCCTCTTGTTGGTCTCCACAGGACCTGCCCACAAACTTATGGACCAATGTCAGGAGAGTTGACTTTGTGGTGAGCTAACTAGCGCTAACAGTCACATTGCTACACAGACTGCATCTTCTTTCTTTTTTAGCGCAGATACGTGAGGTTTACGGTATTTCCGCTTGCTCTGTCGGTGTCATCCTCCCGTGTGTAGCTCCAAAACATGGCGGCCCTCAAAGCCCTTTGCAGACCGGAGAGTTTATTCTTCCAAAACACCACTGGTCCCCGCAGAATTTCATTACATTTCTACAATCACCCACTGAGCAAGGTCGGTATCCAGCAGCTGTGAGTCACGTGTGTTATGCACCTGCAGACAGTCCATAGAAAATGCATTGTTGTTGTCACTTTGTTTTGAGCATGAGATCAAGAGCTGCACAGGCTGGCTTATTACTTAGTTAAGACCAACCATTATAGTGAGATTACACATATTTCTATTATTTACTCTGCTAAGATTGCTTTCCATATAATACATTTGGTGCTTATCCAAATGCTCAAGTATGCAGGCCATCCTCACATAAGACAGTTACATTACTATATGATTATTAAGCCTGTTATGCCAATCCAGATCAATAACTTGTCCTGTAGCATGTATTCTTGGCGTAAATTCATAGTCTAAATGCATGCACCGCCTCTCACAGTGCCACGTTGTTTTGGTGTAGATCAAACATCCAAAGAAGTTTCATTTAATGCTATTTTAATTTTAAATTGTTCTGGCAAAGGTTTAAGACAGGAAATGTGCCGAGAAAGTCAAAGCATCAGAAAGAACAACAGCGTGATGGATTGGGTAGACTACTTTAGTAATCTGCAAGATGTTTGATTTAGGATTTGTTCATCTTATTTGAATGAAAAGGAAATACAGCTACTACTGAAATACTGAAGTACTCATAATAAGCTTAACCTCTTTAATAGTGAGTATAACCCATGTGATTGTTTCAACCCTGCTCTGTAATTTTCCAATGTCTCATGTACACTAGTTCAAATGTTAAAGTTAATGAGCACCAATATGACTTTTTTATGATATACCTTAACAGTGCTATACTAGTGTTCTCAAAGCATCCTTCTGCATGTCTAGTACTATAATTGTATGTTTTTGACTTGCATGTTACAGGCAAGCAGCTGCTACTTTTCAACTTCCTCCCAAAGAAAATCAAAGTTCTACACAGACCCCATAGAAGCAGTGAAGGACATCCCTAATGGAGCTACCCTTCTCGTGGGAGGTAAGCCAAATCTGCAATCTTCTTTCCCAAAAATGGACATTAATTATATCAGCACAGTTCAGTCAGATGTAGAGTAGCCTATAATAGTCCTCAACGGAATACCATTGCTTTAAAAATAATACTACTCAGGTAGAAGTAAGAACTGACCCAACAAATGACTCTGAGAATGAGAATATGTTTTGGTGAAATGATTTACAGTTAATGCAATTGGTCTGATAGAGTCTGTGCTGAAAACATACAATAAATGCACAAATTCCCTCAAGTCTTAAGAGGTAACCATATATTTTTATACTAAATCTGAAGGTAAAGTCCACATAAAACTTTGGTCAATAAGAATCTAGGTACATTTAGGAGAATAACCAAAACATAGTGAATCCATTACTTGAGTATAATCTTTATTCAGGTATAATAATCATTTATGACCTGGTTTATGGTTAATATCTCTGTAATTACTGAGCCTATCCACATGAAACTGGCACAAAGCTCAGTGTCTTTTCTATTAGTGCAGATGACCAAAAATTGTGGCATTATGCAGCTCCAAAGACGTGATTGTTGTCAATTAAAAGGACTTAAAGACATAAGATTAATTTGACAAGTTTGTGGACACAGTCTCTAACGAATAAGAATCTGGTTCAGCGTCTGTGGATTTTCAGTTTCAAAATTTCTTCCATAGAGTTGTATAACCCTCCATCTGAAACTGATATCCTGTTTTAAGTTAATGAATGTTTAGATTACACAATGAAGAGTATATGAGCTCTTCATGAGTGTACATAAAACTTCAAACTCAATTTCAATACTAAGGAATAGACTTTATACTCAATACTGACTCCAATATCACAAGAATAATTAAAATTTTCAACATGAAGTAATAGTACTTTATTTTATGTTACCATATAGCCTTAAATTATATCTATAACCCCGGTGTCCTGTCCTGGTATGTTCCAGGTATGTGCTCTTATACTTGTTCTGATACAGCTCAAGATCATTCTAAAGCTATTCAAGGTTCATTTCTGTCTCAAATTAGTATCAATACTAGTTTTAATATCAATTAGTATCTGATTTTCAATACTGTAGAAAACCCTAGTACAGTGCAGAGGTACAAAGCTTTAGTGAGTGACACGTTTTTCTGTTGTGTAAAACTATTTATAGTCACCTCTTGTGACATTGTGGAGCATTTTCCACTCAGTCATATCGCTCCAAAATAAACACAACCTGCTTTTAGTGGGAGTTATATTTGAAAAAATCCAAACTAGGAATTAGTGTTGTCACAATACTGAAATTTCAAACTTGCGAAATAATAAAATTGCAAATAAAGAATAGACTTGATACTCAGTCTGATAGACTTTGACACCCAATGATACTTTTATTTATTTTATAATATTGTACTTTTAATACTGAGTTCAGGAAAGATCCAATTTTATCCTGTTTATGTGATTTTCTTTCAGTTTTGATTATGTGATTTTCTTTCAGTATCGATTATGTGATTTTCTTTCACTAATTAGTGAATCTAGTGTGGATACGAGTTTTAGTGTAGATTATTAGTATCTGATTTTCAACACTTTTGCCAACCCTACCATGAATTGTCAGTATGTATGCCAGGTTATGTTATAGATGGGAACTACGTATGAAATACATAGGATTTAAGGAAAATAAAAATGGAACAACCTACAGGCACTTAAACTTTCTTTTCACTTTTTTTCCGCTTTGTCTGATATTTACACCTCAACTCTTTACTATTTAAAAGGATGTGCAAAAGTAAATAAAATCAAGATTTTTTTTTCTATTGCTGACAAAGTTGAAAAGCGCTACATAAAAATGCGACCATTTACCATTTTATCAAAGGTTTCTGATGGTTTCTTGCATTTAACTTTGACAATTCAGTAATCCTATAAACATGAACTTACTTAACATTGTTCAGGGTATACTGAAATATTAACAACGTATACCAAAATTCCATATTCTTCCTCCTCATCTAAATATAACCTTGTGATCTATTTTCCCATTGCAGGTTTTGGATTGTGCGGCATTCCAGAGAACCTGATTAACAGTTTATTGAAGACGGGAGTGAAAAGTTTAACTGCCGTCAGTAACAATGCAGGGTAAGTTCATCAGAGGTGACTGTGTTGTTAAATATGGTGTGGCTATTTTGCTTTGATTTTAATATAGGTACAGATGTCAATGATCACCTTGGATCTTTTTAACGAAGAGGTCCACAGCCAATCCTCTGGCAGTAAAAACATGTGGTATGGAGCAGAGTTCAGACTTTGGAGGAAGGAATTTATTGTGCTAAATGGCCATGTCTGTATTGTTTGTTTCAGGAAATTAATATTGAATTATAATAAGACAAAAAATGAAGGGAAGGATTTTCTTTAGTTGAGTTTATTTCTTTATTAATCAGGTATAGTGCACATAAAACATTAGCAAAATTCGTAATTTCCATCTTTAGCCCTTGGATAGATTGATGTCATAAATGGTGTACATGTTTATTAATTTAGTCGTTCATTCAGTTATATCGCCCAGCCTTAGTTTGTATGATGTTGCTAAAATGAATTAAAGCAGTTGAGATGTCCAGGAATAAGATATTATCACAAAACTGGATCAAAACAACTGGACTTACTAAACTTAGTAAAAGTTTAGTAATTAGTAAAAGTTTAGTAAGTCCCGTTGTTTTGATCCAATTTGATGATATTGTTACTAAGTGAAAGGTTAGGAGTCAGTGATTTTTTTTTGTTTCTTTTTTCAATTTTGAGCTCATTGTTTAAAATAAGAAAACAAAATGAGGAAAAGAACCTTGAAGTGTAATATTTCATTATGTTTGAGGTTGAATATCCAGTCCAATCATCATTTTGTATGATACTTAAACTAAACCAATTACAGGCACATTGTTGATTAGTTGCAAAATTATCACAATTCATATTTTTTCCTCCTGCTGTCCTTGATTTACCTCTACTGAAGCAACTTTTAAAGGGAATAGCACAGTATCAGATCCTTGTGACTGGAAATCCTTTATTGGCCCTGTTGTTATGACTGCAAACAGCCTGGAGGAAGTATAACTTTGGATATGTTTTACTCTCTGACGGGGCGTGTCACTCCTCTCCATTGTAACTGAAGCTCATGTGATTTTGACAGTGACCTTCTGACCGCCTCCTGCTGCTTTGATTGTTTGTGTTCGGTTGTAGTTCTCGTGGCTCGGTCTCTCTTTGAACACTGTTTTAGGTACACAGTCACACACACACACACAGAAAATGAGACTGCAAGAGTAAACGCACAAAGGAAACTAATTACACTGCTATTGATGAAGAGGATATTGTTCTAAAGTTCAGCTACAGCTTGTACTGATCTTTAATTTATACTGTATCCCTTAAAGGTAATATCTGTGCAGGGAGTGCTGAAGAAAAGTGTTGTCAAGCTACTAAAATTTCAAATAACCAGCCACCAGTTTCGACACCACATTACCTGAACTTTTTTTAGACAGCATGTGGTCTCAGGAAAATTTTGTCTGTTTTATGTGCTTTTTGTTCACAGTATTTCCTTGCTTGGATGAGTATCTAGTATCTTTATTGATGAATATCTCATTTTAGATATTGAAATCCTGAGAAAGTGGCTTTAGTGATAGGATCTGGCAGATGAAGTGAAGAGTTTGTTCTGCTTTCTGATTGGATGAATGACTCAAAGTAAATCAAAAAATGTTGAGGACATTGGAAAGTCTTGGCTGTAAAATGACACAAACAAGTGGAAAACATCAGAATATGTTTTGAAATTGAGTGATAATCCAAAAACTGTGGCTAGCTTTTCTGTGCAGAGTTTGCACGTTCTCCAAGCACTCCCAGTTGAGTTTGTTATTGAAGATAAAACATCCACAATGTCAAGTAATGTCAACATTATTGTGGGGACAAAATTGTACACTTTACTACTTTATCTACTTTTGTTCATATTTGCAAATAGCTGTAAGGCTCTGAATTCCCTTTGTAATTCCCTTGCTTAATGTGCTTGTATAGTGGATTACAGTGGCAAAAGTAAATGTGTGACTTCAGTTACTGTTCACTTGTATCCTTACTTGGACTTTGAATTCTCCAAACCATTGCCCACAGTGTTTGCTTAAAAAGAGTGAGAGGCCCTTGTGGATTGACTCAAATGTATTTTCAAAAGGTTATGTACCAACAATCAAGTAATAATTGCAATAAAGGAAAATGATGATCACTCTTATGGACTTTTAGCTTGTATACATACTTTACTTATTTACTTATTATAGAGGTCTGGGCCAATTCAGATTTTAAAAAAACATCTACAACATAAAAGTGCACTATGTAACATTGTGGTGTGGGTTTTGCTTTTAATGGAAAGCCCAACGGTATGGCATTTTTCTTGGCATTACATATTTATATTGCATTTATTCAGTTGCAGGTGTGTCAGTCTTACTGTAAGCATGCTTGCCACTCCACAGATCTGACCTGTAACTTTTTCTAGTGGTACAGACATACAGCTTATGGCAAGCTGTTTTAACATTTAAATGCTAAGCTGGATATGTATTGCAAATATCTCTAACTCAGTTTTGCCTAGTCAAAAAGAAAATTTAAAATATCCACAATGACATTCTTCCTATCCTTAATTGTTATTTTAGATATCCACAATGACATTCTTCCCAGGGCAAATGACGTCACCTTTGCCATTCATTTGTGTATAGTATGCATAGTGGCATCCACAATTCAGTTGTGGATATCCACAACGTAAGTTACAGATATCTGCAACTGAATTATACATATCTGTAATTCCAGTTTGAGATATTTACAATTTGAATCTGACTAGTCATAACTCAAGTTCAAGATATTTTTAATTCACCTCAACTGAAAATATCTACATGCTCCTTTTCAGATATCATAAATTAAGTTTTGACTAGGTGAAATGACGACGTCAATATCTCTAACTGGAGTTACAACTAGTCAAAAGGATGTTGATGTATGATGATGTAGATATCTCAAACTGGAGTTTGGGATAGTCATAATTTAGTTGTAGATATCTCTTATCAAGTTTTAGATATCTTGTAATGAAATTTGATTAGAGATATCTGAAATTGGAGATGTCCATAAACTTCATTGTCCCTTGTCAAAATATAATTACAGATATCTTGAATTGGAGTTTTGACCAGGTGAAGTGACGTCGCAGATATTTGTGCACAAATAATCCCACTTTAGGCGAGAGCGGAGCATTTCCACATAGCTCCTGTAGGCTGTTAATGGAAAGTTAATTTATCAGTAAGATAGCCAAAATGCATCTTAGGGTCTTTTTGTTAATGCACTCTAGTGAAACGGTTGTTTAGCTTTAGGGACAAATGGCTTTTTGGACGGATTGGTGCACTGCTAGTAGCTCATGACAACATGGTGCTTTCTGTGTCATAATGTCATAATGACGTTTGAGATATCTTTAACTTTCAATCTGCCTAGTCAAAACTGAATAACAGGTATCTGCAGTTGTCATTTATGACGAGTTGAATCAATGACGTTCTTTCAATGACGTAATTGCAGGTATCTGTAATTCCGTTTTGCCAAAACTGAATTGCAGATATCTCTAACTCTCGTTTTGTCTAGTCAAAATTACATTACAGATATCTCAAATGACAATTCCCACTATCTAAAATGAAATTATGCCTAGTCGAAAAGACATTGTTGATGTCTACAATGTTAATTCAGAATAGTCAAACCTAGTGTTTAAATGTTGAAACAGCTTGCCATATACAGCTGGCGGACCGCTCCACCAGAAAAGTTACACAAGACGCGTTTAATTGATTAAAAATCTAAAAAAATCTGTTAATCAAACTTAAACAATAAAAGTTGAAATGACTATGTTTGTGCCAATCAGTCAACAGCAAGAGCACTAACCACAACCATGGCATAAAATGTTCCAAAGTATAGCATTGGAGATAACCGGGTGCTGCCACCAGGCTATAAAGAAACAAACCAGTCACAGTAACCTCCACTTTACACCAAAGCAGTAACAGTGCACGCACACAGCACACGCACACGCACACGCACACGCACACAGCACACAGCACACAGCACACAGCACACACAGATATCGCTCTTCATTTTAACCGATTGGACAATCTATACCAGCAGTGACCTACGCGTGTCCAACAGGCGTCATTATGCTACGCAACGCTCAAAACGTGAAGCGGATCGTCTCCAGGCCATAGAACTATAATAAAATCTTATTATAGATCCATGCTCCAGGCTTTTTAGTAGGGGCAAGACTGGAAATAAGCACATGGTGCCAAAATAAACTTCTGATGCCCTTTCAAAATACGTTCTGAAACCACTACAGTCATGGAAACACCGTGGATCACATCCAGAAGCATCGTCTCTCTTGTTGTCAACTTTGGTACTGTGATTTTAAACATAATCTTGGACATGGATAACTGGAGAAAATGAACCATGGAGTGTTTTGATTCTGGTTCAGCCTTCAATCATGCCACAGAGTTTTCACTTGGAATGCAGGACTTTGGTGTATATTATATATATATTATTTAAAGGTGCATTGTGTAACTTTTCTGATGGAGGGTCCATCACCTGCTTGTTTCTATGGATACTGCTTTGCTTGGAATGTTCCACAGCTCTGCCTTACATTTGTTCAATCACTGGTGGTTTTACAGATCAAAAATATCTAGGAAAACCTGGTCTGGTTTGGTCTCCATGAAGGTAGAAAGGTTTAATGCCATACTGTGAAACATTCCAGACAAAGCGATAACATCTCCATGAAGAAAAGGATTTGGCAGACCCTCCACCAGAAAAGTTACACAATGCTCCTTTAAGGTGTACATCATAATACTATACTAAATTTAACTATATTCCCAATTTTCAATTTATTTGCCAGATTGGAAAAAAGGGTGAGCTATAGGTTTTATAACAAAATAAATACAGCTCCATATTGCATTCCTTTTATACCATAACCTTTGTCTTCCACTTTACGCATGACTCTTTGGTCCTGAATGTTTCTTTTCTGTCTCAGCCCGTATTATGTTTTTGCAGCTTTCGCTCGCTGAGGTAAACACAGACCTTTTGAGTTGGCGGAACAATAATCCAGTGAACTCTGTGTGGTGTGTAACACGAGACGAGAGGGAGCTCTCAACCGTGACAGCCTGGTCCCCTGTGGCGTCCAATTTCTCTGTAATCAACTGCTCCAGAGACTGTATCATCTGAAAATGTGTGGAAAAATGTCATGATACCACTCGTACAATAACACTAAAGCAGGATGATCCCAGTAAACCTTTTTTTTATCTAGAGTATTATTGAAAACATGAGCTGCAATAAATAAATGGCAGAATGAAACACTAGTTGGTATCAATAATTAGGGCTAATTAATCATAATTGAATTAGCAAATAACAAAGCAAAGCATTTTTATTTTTTCTAAATGTTTACTACTTTCTACATTTGATATACATACAGACGACATCAAATATATGAAGTAAGATGTATGAAATTATGTAGTAAAGAAAAAAGTTAAATAAAACTAACAAATATTTTGTCTAACTTTTTTTCTTTACTAAATAATTCCATATATCTTGCATCATATATTTGATGTCGTCTGTATGTGTATCAAATGTAGAAAGTGGTAATAAATAAGAAGCAAAACACTGAAAGAGAGGGTGCGTCCAGACTTTTGACTGGTAGTGTAAATGTGGATAAATATTTTGAATGGCTGTAATGGTACTCTTACTTATGATCTTATTTTATTATAATTAAAAACGTGACAAATGAAATTATCAACAAAAAAAAGGCTATAATGCTATAAGGCTAATGCTGTCATTCATTGGGAAGAGTTGTCATCCTTGTGTTATTTGTGTCTGTATTATCTATTCCCATTTATTGCTTCATATACAGTACATCCAAGGTATTGTGTATTTTGTGTTTTCTTGGCTTTCACTCAAAATACACAAGGTAATTAACTTAAGTATACCAAATATACCTTTACACTTCATTATCTCAGTGTTACTGCCTACTCTTGTTCTTATCTTTATGTTTGCTGATGTGCCATCAGTTACAGTAGCACATTTTAACTAGATAATTGGAATTATTAACTAACTACATGCACCCTTGAATAATAAATATAGTAAAAAAAAATCATTAACAGCCTTTTAATTTCAAACTGGATTTTGATACCAAGGAATAGACTCAAAACTCAATACCAATTACAGTACTGATTACGATACAATCATAATAAAAACACTATTCTTTAGACAATAGAATGTGATTTTCAACATTAAATGATAGGCCTCACGGTAATATAAAAGAAAGTACTATCTGTGTACTCCCTCAGTCGTCCAGGTAGGTTCCATAGTGGTCCATACTTGTTCTGATTCAGCTCAAAATCATTCTAAAGCTCTTCAGGAAAGGTTCATTTCTGTCCTGTGAATGTGACTTTTTTAGTATCAATACCTGTTCAAATGAGTATCTAGTTTCAATGTTAGTTTTAGTATGTTAAATATCAGATTTTTGATACTTTTGACTGCCCTACAGCATGTGTACCAGCTCCTGCCTTCTCTCTTGGTTTTCTTGTTGTAATCGTGCTAAACTACAGTTGTGTCTCCTCCTCAGAGTGGATAACTTCGGCCTGGGCCTGCTCCTTCAGACCAAACAGATCAAGCGGATGATTTCCTCGTACGTCGGGGAGAACGCAGAGTTTGAGAGGCAGTATTTGTCTGGAGAGCTGGAAGTTGAGCTCACGCCTCAGGTAGGTGCCCTCACAGAATGAAGAATGCACTGCAAAATAGAATATCTAAGTTAAGATGGTTTTAATTCAGAATATTAATATTTTTAAAGGACCTATATTACACTATTTTCTGAGATATGTAATAATGTTTCCTCATCACAAACATGCCTGGAGCTGTGTTCTTTCATTAACACATAACATAAAAACCCTGCATATTTAGGTTGGAAGTGCTCCATTGTGTTTTTAAACTCCATACTACTAAGCAAAAGGTAAAAGGAGCTATTAACTTGAAAACTACTGCTTCATGACATCATAAGGTCGAGCAGGGCACTTTGAGCTTTGGAGATGCAGAGAGGGTTACTCAAACTTCTCTGAATGAAGCAAAACACAACTCCAGGTACGTTTTTGAGGAGATAACAGCATTATAACATTACTAAAAGCTCACAGGACCTTTAACGAGAAGTTTTTTGGTAGTAGTTTAGATATTTGGAATTGTTTCTTGTTTTTTTTTTAAGAAAAATGGGGAAATTGCTTTGATGACAAACCATTTACCATAATATAGCTGAAAAGTCACAAAAGTTTATAATGGGTATGAAATAAGATAAATTTCTGTGAAACACACAAAAAACTAAATCCTAAGACCTGCTCACTGAAGTATTAAAAAATTGAATTGAACCTATGTAGCCTTAGGTAGATTTTTATTTTTTGTAGTGAGTGAGTAGACCTGAACCTCAGCCAGTGTTGTTGTACAGGGCACTTTAGCCGAGCGGATCCGAGCTGGAGGAGCAGGGGTCCCAGCCTTCTTCACTGCCACAGGCTACGGCACCCTCATCCAACAGGGAGGTTCCCCCATCAAGTACAGCAAAGATGGAAGCATTGAAATCGCCAGTGAACCCAGAGAGGTGAGCCAGATACATGTGTTTTTGGAGGGCTGGTTTATGGTTTAGGCCCACATTGAGTCCTAATGTAGATTTGGTTTGGTTCTGTTCTAGAATTGATACAGTTATGAGTTTAGTCCCAGTTTAGTCCCAGTTTTGATGTGGTGATTTAGTAAGTATGAACTAACCCCTTATTTTACTATATACAGTTGTAAAAATATATTTATTAAGAGTCTTAAAATGTCTGCAGTGCTTTGATATTACATCTTCATATTATATTCTTGGTCCTTTTTAATGGAGAGGTGTACTGCCTCTGTCTTTGACTATTTTGTGTTTTGTTTATATTCAGGAAATTAATATTGAAAAAGGCAATTTTTAGTGGCAAAAAATACAATTTAATCGAAAATTGTGGTTAAAACTGGTTAAAAAAAAATTAGGGAAAAAACTGTGAATGAATAAATAATTTTAGCCCTATGGGAAAGTCACTGACACCCACCATCATCTCTCTGCAATATCAACAAGTAACAGGCCTATCAGAGATGTTGTCATGCTAAAGTGAATTACATGAAGTACTATGTAAATATAGGGTAAAAGTTAGTCGTTACAAGGTTTAAAGCTGCCTGTAGTTAGCACACATGGGCAGTGTTTGCCTAAATCTGTGTGACTCTGTCTGTGTGGTGCAGTGGACTCTGAACTGTCTTTTCACACAGGTACGGGAGTTCAATGGCAGACATTACATCATGGAGAAGGCCATCACTGGAGACTTCGCCCTGGTCAAAGCCTGGAAGGCAGACCGGGCTGGAAATATAGTTTTTAGGTGAGAAGGATTTTAAGAAGTTCCAGCAAACACACACCTAGGCCTGTCGTGATCATTATTGTATTAATTATTGTTCTAAAATAGCTGGAACTATATTTTTGGGGCTCAATATTTATCAGGGTTTGAGCTGTAGACGGTCAAATAAGTAACCTCTTTGACTAGTGTTTCATTTTGCTATTTATTTATTGCAGTCCCTGCTTTTTAATAAGGCTGAACAATTTGGGAAAAATATTATATTGTGAGTTTTCTGGCAAGCTTTGTGATTGTGATTTAAATTATTTATCATTTAATATTGGATTCTATCACAGTTCACATTATAAACACATCCAGAAGACTGAAATATGACAAACTAATATGAGAATTTCATTTCAGAACATGCTTGCTTTGTGGATAAAATTATGGTAGTTCAAAAACTACAACTTTTGCGATTTGCTACTTGTGTAATTCAAATTAAGGTTATTAGCGTAGTACCTTAGAATAGTTTCAATATTATCGTTTATTGTGATATTTTTTGGTAGCAAATATATTGTGTTATCATGACAGGCCTACACACACACACACACACACACGCACACACACACACACACACACACACACACACACCTTTAACTTATAGCAAACGATTTTTCCACAAGAATTACCTTGTCTCATTATCTCCCCTGTGTTTCCACAACAATCAGCACATGATTCTTATTATGCATTGACGTAAATGTGTTGTGTGTAGCTTTATTTAATGCTGGTGATAATAACAATGGAAAGACAACACATACCGTAATTTTCCAATTATACATTTATAATTGTATTTTATACTGTATCATTCATCAAACCTTTCTTTAAGTAATGAGTTTCAGTCTATTGGTATTTTTCAGTTTCTTTCCTTCTAATCCTCCTCCCTCGTTTCATTTTTAAGTAATCTTTCCATCCATACACAACTCTACACAACTACATGCAATGGATAGAAATAACGAAACAAGCTAGCAAAACAATAAATAAACAACTAAGTACATTGATCAAGTTACAGTAATGCTTGCACACTGATACAATTAAACACAAAATCTTTTTATGGCAGATCTTTCATTCAAGTGTAGTAATCTCTATGACCACAAGATGGCAGTTTTCTCCAAGAGATTCAAAAGCCCATCTCGTTACAATTGGAGTCTGGAGCTTGTATTGTGAATTCTAGTTCTAACGTGTCTTTTTTTTTCCTCACAGGAAAACTGCTAGAAACTTCAATCAACCCATGTGCAAAGCTGCAAAAGTCACAATCGTAGAGGTAAGATTACACAGTTACCCCAGTCATATGCTGTGTACTTACGACTTGTTTAATTTCATTTTTATTCATTGTGTTGGAATTGCTTGGGTGTATTAAGAATATTTGCGCTCCATGTTATATCCTGTGTTGTTTTTTGGTCAATGTAACTCCTTAATCAATACCATTTTACCAATATTGTGGCCATATCTCCTTGACAATACCCGATCTTGTCTGATTCTGAAGCTAAGCAGGGTTGGGTGTGGTTAGTGCTTGTATGGGAGACCGATGGGAATACCTGGTGCCACGGTGATCGTCAGCACGCATTTGTTGTGTCCTTAGGCAAGATACTTCACCCACATTAATCTGATGTGTGAGTGAGTGATTGGTAGTGGTTGGAGTTAATGAATAATGCAATGTTAAATGAGATGTACTGAATGCATTATTAGTAGTAGTAAAGTAAACATAGGAGTGCAATATGCAGAAAAAAAAAACCAATGCTGACACCATGTGCATCTTCTGAAAATCTGTGCTTTAATGTAATCGTTAACTCCATCTGTCACTCAAAGCATGACAGAGTCTGACCAATAGGAGGAGTGGGTGGGTGTAAGGGGGTCTGTGTTTGAGCATAGAGCTGCATTAAAGGACCTATATTATTTGCTTTAAGCCATGTTATAATGTTGTTACTTCATCAAAAACATACCTGGAGCTGTGTTTTTTCCTGTATTATTAGTCTGTCTACATCTCCAAAGCTCGTAATGCTCTGTTCCACCTTGTGACGTCATGTAGTGGTAGTTTTCAACACCTTTTTCCTTTTGTTCAGTAGACATTTGCAATTCCAGAGGTGATGATTACCAAAAGATTCTAGTGAAGATGTAGGGAGTTTAAAAACACACTGGAGCACTTCCTGTATTACCACATGACATCACAAGGTGTCTTTTCAGTTTGAGAGAAGAACTTAAACATTAAACATGTGTGAATGAAACAAAACACAACTTCAGGTATGTTTTTGATGAGGTAACAACATTATAACGTGGCTTAAAGCGCACAAGAGTCAGTTTTGCATAATATAGGACCCTTATTTCTTTTTTTATTTAACATTATAACTTAGATCAGAAAATATAAAGAGAAAACACTGAATCACAATATGACATTTTCACCGAAATAGTCACAGGGATTAGCTCATAATTTAGATTTTTATCGCTATTTCACTCATCCCTAAATGTAAATCCCCCAAACTTTGAGTGGCAGTGTCCCTTTTGGTCTTGTTTGTGTCATTTTCATTTTTATTCCAAGTGGTGATCCACCTGTCTCACATGTGTCAGTGTGGAAATGTGATAGCTCATCTCTGCTCTTGTGTGTTTGTGTGTGTGCCTGCCTCCCTGTCTGCTTCACACTTTCCTATAGAGACGAATCTGGCAGGCAAACACTGTGTGGATATGTGCACGTTAGCCATAAACTGTTACCGCTTCCTGGAAATAAATTGGTAGCTAAAGGTCTCTCATAAATGCGACAGACTTTCACAAAGGACAGTTTCAATTATTGTCTGTCTGGACCACAGAAGTTGATTGGAAACGTCTGCCGCCAAATGGCAACATACGTTTTTAGGCATAATCAAAAAATGCAAATTGTACAGGTGGTAAATGAGTCTGAGATGGGTGGTTTCTGAATAGGTCAGAATTATATGGTGGAATTTGCTGTTTTACTGTCAGTTTATAGCTTTGTTGTCCTTTATTTAGGGATCCAACTTTTTTTTTAGTTCTGATATCAGTATCGATACTTTGACTTTAAGTACTTACTGATACCCAATATTAACTGATTGCAGTGTAGGGACGGAAAATGGCGCTTATTTCCCATAGACTTTATAAAGAAGTGGATTAATGGAGTGTGACTTCCCCCATAACGTTCAGCTCCAGTCAAATGAAGTTCACCAAGGCTAGCAGTTATAGGGGAGAATTTGGAACAGTTCCATATTAGGAAGAGGATTTGATTTACGGACAAAATGGCGAAATAAAAACACCAGGATCATGTAGAGCGGTTTAATACCAATATTTTAAGACAAGTCTGACAGCAGCAGTTACGGAGACATGGGTGAAGTTTTTTTCAATACAAAGTAAATTGGAGCTGGAGTCGATGGAGCCAGAAGCATGCTCACGCTCACTTCCTATTTGGAACGTGGCAGCTATCGGGTTAACTATGTCCATTTATATATATAGTCTGTTATTTCCTGTTATATAGTCTGTTATACACAGTTAATTTATTACACAAGACATCCAATTGTCATGTATCCTTCAAATACGACTATTAAACTGCTTTGTATGAATAAAAGTTAAGACCTTATGAGACGTTCTTGGCCAAAATCAGCCTGTAAATAGTCATTACATCAAATTAAGGGCCTAACAGGATATTGGCTTAATTGATTCCATGGAACCGATATCTGACGGCGATATTCAATACCAGTATCAATATTGGTGCATCCCTATCCTTGTTATCTCTGTAATTACTGGGCCTATCCACACCAAGTTGAATGTCTTCTCCGTCAGAATAAATAAACAAAAGTATAATTATGTTTTCACAATAGCTAATAGAAAATGGTGCCATTATTCAATCCATAATCTCCATCAAATAAGGATAGGCATCAACATTTGTACATAATAAGTTTGGATATTTCTTAAAACAGTAAATCTCCCATGGTGTTATATAAGCGCCTACCCTCCATCTGTTATGGTATTATTAAATTCTAAAGACTACAGAGCACAGTGAAACAATCATCAGATGGTTTAAAAACACTGTTTTGTATACATTTTGATATGGCCAGGACGAGGACTTAACCAGATGGTCTGTCTAAGTGTGAATTGTGAACTAAGCAGCATGTGTGGTCCCGAATAAAAACCTAAACCAGAATGGCTAAGATTGCCATAGGTAGTTGAAGGCTTAAATTGGTCCATAATCCAGGACAGAATCAAGGTGAAGAACTAACAAAGACTGAATGTGTGACTTGGGAAGGAATTAGAACTACACTGAAACTTGCCTGGGAAAAAAAAACAAAAACAAAAAACAAACAAAACGTTCAGATGGCACAAATGGCTTTAATAAGACGATACAGAAGTCCACAGACTGTACAATAGAAGTGAACTAAGGGAGTGTGACGTCACCCTTAGTGTTTGACTGCAACCAAATGAAGCTCAGCGAGGCTAGCAGTAATAGCGGCTAATCTGAAACCAGGGACCATAGTTGGAAATTCGAATGCGAAACCAAAGAGCCAATCAGGAGTGAGGCTGTTGAAGGTACACATCCTGGGGACGGGTGCATAGCAACGAGGCCGTCAATCAACCTGTTGCTAATGCTAGCAGGAGCGACCTGATGTAGACAGACTAATAATAACGGCTTACTCAGAGATGTGTGAATAAAACAAAACTCCTGATATGTTTTTGATGAGGTAACAACATTCTAACATGGCTAAAAGCTCACAAGAGTCAATTTTGTGTAATGTAGGACCTTTAATAGTTGTCACTGCCACAGGAGTACAGTAGTAGTTGTTTAACCAGCTAAATATACGGTATGTTGAACTAAACAAGAACTTTTATTCAATGACTTTCTCTTGAGTGTCTGGTAATTTCCATAAACAATAAAGAATAGGCCTTAAAACAGTGTCATTTAACAGAGGCACAAATTGTTCTCTGCCATGACTGAAATTGCTCTACATTTTTACAGACAATTGTACAGACGTTTGTGTAATGGCATAACAGCCTTGTGGAGTTGTTGACAGCCCTGGGCCCTATAATGTGAGTGTGACGTGAGGTGCTGGAGTGGTGATGCAGAGACGGTGACAAGAATTACAATGGAGCACTGCTTAGAGAGATGCCGTGTGAAGCACAAGGGTAATTGGGTGGGTTTAATATTGAAATGTGGGCCTCAGCTGCTCTGCACCTGAATAAAGGGCTCAGAGAGTATGCAATTATTTGCACAGAGAAAGTCACACAGTATTTTTGTGTTATGCAAATGTTCCTGCTATTTGAAAAAGCAATACATTGGCAGCTTAGTTGGTGCTATACATCTTTGCTTCTCTACTTTTTGTGTCACAGTTTAATTCTTCCATCTTGTAGGCATGGGGGTTGAGTTTAAACCAATAAGATGGGCTACATGAGTCCTTATAACGATTTAAAGGGCCCATATAAACCCCATTTTCTGATCTATGGTATAATGTGGTTTCCTCATCTCAAACATACCCATCCATCCGTTTTCTTCCGCTTATCTGGGACCGAGTCGCAGGGGCAACAGTCTAAGCAGGGACTCTCAGACTTCCTTCACCCCAGACACTTCCTCCAGCTCCTCCGGGGGGACCCCAAGGTGTTCCCAGGCCAGCCGAGAGACATAGTCCCTCCAGCATGTCCTGGGTCTTCCCCGTTGTGTTGTATTTTGTTTCGTTCACACATGTTTAACACACAAACACACAAACTCTGCATATTGAGGCTCTCAAACAGAAAACCCACTGCTCAACCTTATGATGTCATGTTGTAATACAGCAAGTGCTCCATGGTGCTCCATACACTTTCACTAGAATCATTTGGATGATTTCAGCCCTGGAATTGTCTCTACTGAACAAAAGGTAAAAGGAGCTGTTAACTTGAAAATGGCCCCTTCATGACATCACAAGGTGGAACAGAACATTTTAAGCTTTGGAAGTGTAGATGGACTAATAATAAAGGATTACTCAAACACGTTTGAATATAACAAAACACAACTCCAGGTTTTTCAGAAGGTAACAACATTATAACATGGCTTAAAGTTAACAAGAGTCACTTTTGTGTAATATTGTAATATGGTCTCAATGTAGAAATAATCTTTTGACTAGTCGACAAACCAAAAAATGAATTGCTGAATAGTTCACTACTAAAATAAATATCTCAGCAGCCCTAAGACCACAAGTTAAAATGCCTTGTCTATATAATACGGGTTTGATGTTGTTAATTGATCTGTCTCTGCCTGGCTCAATGCATTTAGTTTTACAACCTTTTACAAGCTTTGGCAACATCCATAAAAGACATAAAAGACTCAACTACTGCAGATAGTAAAGGCAACTGTTTGCATAGCCCCCATTAAGAGCCTTCTTATCTGTTAGCCCCAAACAATGACTTCCATGTGAAAATAATTACATCTTTAGAACCCTGTGCATGTCCAGTCATAAAAGTGCAAATGGGAGTCAATACTGAGCCTTTCTCTTTGACTGGTTTGGATGGAAACAACCTGATGGAGATTGATTTCTTATTACTCGTACTCAAAGGCGGGTGATATTCCAAAAAATCATCAGGGTTTTCACAAAGCCTGAATCACAATTTTGATTTTGGCTTTGTGAAGGGGACTGCTTTTGTTCTTTTACTTGCTAAAGTAGCTTTTATTTTCGTTAAAGAGGGGATATTTTACTTCTCTGGGGTATTAACTGCTAACACAATCAGCGTGCACTAATGAAACTACTCCACTAGTAGTTTTCATTCAGTTTATCAAGTTGCTGCGTACAGGTTTGTATCATGTTTTGTATATTTATGGAGAATTAGGTGACGTAGGCTTGCAGGCTGAGCATTTCACGGAATCTGAAATGACTAGAAAGAGTAGACAATGCTATTCAAACACCATATACACAATTTAGTAGCAAAAACATTGATTCAGTGTTTAGTTCTATTTTAACGAAATTTATGATGATGATATTATAATGATAGTGCCGAAATACCACCATAGAGATCACAATTCAATTTTTAGCATCAAATTGCCAAGCCCATTTGTTCTCATGCAACAAATACCAAAAGTGAACAAAACTGAAAGAACTATTTTTGAAATTTCACCAGATTACCACAAGCTCTTGCCATGGTTGCTACGCGACACAACTATTCATTTGTCGAGAGTGCCATAGTTTCCAGCTGGTGTGGTTATTCACTTATGGCAGGTGCAGTGAAGGCCCAGCGCATTGTGGGAGGAAATAACTAGATAAAATAAAAGGCTTTTCTGTCACATGTCACACAAAATAACTTTATTTTGTGCCTGGTTTGAGATCAGTTGTGTTAGGCTGCATGGATTTCAAACTATTGGATCTTGTGGTTTGAGCTGGTAGTTCAGTTATGCTGGTCAACCAACAATGTTTGATATTTAGATATTTAAGGACCAATATTTGAGCACATTGTTTTTCTCAAATTATATGATATGAAATGCCTATATATACAGTGCATTGCTCTTGCTCATTAGAAATGTATAAAGGAAAAAAAAGCAACCACTACGGCCCTGTTTTCTAGGACAGCTGAGTGTAATATACAGTACAGCGCCCCCTGCTGGTGGATTGACCTTAAAGATGAATTAGCCAACTTTTTTTCCTCATAAGTAAATTCTGTTCTCCAGCAAGTGTACTGTAAAGGCACAACTTAAACGCTGTCTTCATCTAAACATTAAACAGTTAATGTATTTCAAACTTGTAAGAACTTGTAAGAACAAGTCTCTGTATAACTCTTTTGGGTGAGAGCTGATCGGGTGGACAGCCCTTGGACAGCCTGTTTCACTTTTCTGTTTGAAAAAGCTTCTCTAAAGCTGTGCTAAAATCCATGCATGTGAAGACTAGTGTTGTGCCAAAGGCTTTGTGAGAGCTAGGGACTAGTCAGATGGATTTGATTTTTCTTTCTTTCACTGTTTGAAAGTTGGTCACCCCAGATTTTATTAGACTTAGACAAACTTTATCCACAAGGGAAATTGTTTGAGGACCACAATATATGTGTTATAATAACAAAGAGCAAAAATAGAAATGGTAATAGTGAATACTAAATAAGTAGCAAAAATAACAAGAGACTGGTGTCAAATAAGGCATAATTATTTAAATGTATAGGAAAATAAAATCTAGAAATATAGTAAAGATACTTCAGCTGTATACAACAAGGTCTTAAGGAAAAACAGTGCAAAGATGATATGATGATTGACAGGACATAGGGTTATCTGTTACATAAGGGTGAGTTGTTGTACAGTTGTATGGAGTGTGGTATAAATGTAGTCCTGTTAATACTGCATTATATTGTTCAAACCCTCATGTACTTGTTTGCTGGCTGGTATAACAACACAATATTGGCCTACACGGGTTTAAACCTTTATAAAGTGCAAATGTTTTGTGATTGCTGGGTTGTGTCTAAACACAGGAACGTGTAATAGACAGATGGTCCCTGAAGTCTCTGGCATGTTTTCCATTCATATTTGTTTGCAAACACTGTTAGTCAAACCGTGCAGTCAAATGAACAGGTATTCATATTTTCATTAATTTGTTTTTGCTACACAAGCAATTTATAATGTTGTGGCAGTAGTTTTCAAGGATTACACAACATAATCTGTATATTTCAGAAGGATAAATTAATGGTTTTATAAGATGGTGCTTATATTTTTTAATCGTTATTTAATCATTGAAGATGTATGAAACTGTGAATTGAGTATTATAAGGAATTTCTTTAAAGGGCCCATATTACGCTATTTTCATGTCATGTAGTAATATCATGGCATACCGGCTTGTCAAAGCCTGATCCCGTCAGATCTCAGAAGCTCAGCAAGGCCTGGCCTGGTTAGTACTTGGATGGGAGACCGCTGGGAAAATCAGGTGCCACAGGGGAATGCCAGTCGCAAAAAACTGTCATTGTGTCCTTAGGCAAGGCACTTCAGCCACATTGCCTAGTATGAAAGTGGTGTGTGTCTCAGTCTGGCCCAGGTCAGCTGTGGCTACAATAGTAGCTTACCACCACAAAGTGTGGCGTGAATGAATGATGCATTATTATTATTATTATTATTATTATTATTATTATTATTATTATTATTATTATTAATCATAATCATAATCATAATCATAATATGTGTAGAATCCCTCAGTCGTCCAGGTAGAATCCATGGCAAAAGGAGAAATTCAATTTGTCACACGCCCCACTCCCACTCCATATTGAATAGACACACCTAACTAACAGAAACTGCAAACAAATATGTGTGGTCTCAGAGTAATTTCATTATAATTAGCTCCTCCCTTCAAGCAGATATAAAGCAGTGTCCGCCAGCATCTGACCAGAACTGAAGAAGCAGCTTGGATGAGCTGCGAAATGTATTGGACCAAATAAAATTTTGTCCACTTGACAAATTGAATTTCTCCTTTTGCCATTATAATTATAATCATAATCATAATAAGATGTTCTCCTTTTGTTAAACTCCATACATCTTCACTAGTCAATCATTTGGATACCACTACATGACATCACAAGGTGGAACAGAGCATTGGAGATGTAGACAGATTAATGCTGAGTTACTCAAACATGTGTGACTATAACAAAACACAATTCTGGGTATATTTTTGATGAAGTAACACCATTCTGTCATGGCTAAAAGGACACAGGAGTCAGTTTTGTGTAATATAGGACTATTAAAATATGTCTGAAAAACTGTATTTCTTCATTTTTGTCAATATCACCCACTCTTAGGTCTATTTTATTGACAATATCCACTTTCATTCCTGCTATCTGTTCCTATTTTGGTTAATGTGCTGCTCTGGTACTCTATGGGACATTTCATTCCAAACTGCTTCTCTCTTTTGAAAGTGCATTGCCATTTTTATCCCCCGTGGTCCAGGCTCGTCTTGGTCGGCGGATGTATTTTTAACTCTTTTAAAGTTGTCAGGTTTGTGCTGTCTCTGTACAGTCTGTCATTCCAGGACCAGATTCTAGTGAGCAGCACCAGATTGCTCCTATTATCACTGGTGTTTTTAGGAGAGATGGAGCTCGAAGCCAGAGCCAAGCGAGAGGCAGCCGGACGCGGCCAAGTGCCTGCATTATTTTACCCACACACATACACATACAAATGAGTTTACATGTGTTATGGGGACATCATATTGACTTATTTACATAATTACCTACTACTTTACTAACCTTACTAACCTACTTACTTACCTACTAACCTATTTTAAACTATAGGCTGTCTGATGCTGCTATACCTGATTTTTACTGTCTTAAAAGCTCACTAGTTCAGTTTGCAGTGGTCCAAAGTTATTCCTCACTTACCTCATGCATTCATAGCAGTTTATAAGTGAGTTTATAAGTGAGAGAGTTTATAAGCACTTTTAACAACTTCCAGCATCTAGCATACTCACGCAATACCTAATTATTTGACGATAAAATGCATTCTAATTGGATGCAGACAGCGAGCAGCGGACATTTCTCATTTTGGTCCAAAGAGCTGTTTTCATATAACCTTGCACAACAAGAGTTCCCAAACTCACAAATGGTATGATAGGGCCCGACAGGTGGTGGGCGACCGATCACATTGCAGCACTGAGGTTTGTGCAAAAGCCAAAGGCGAAGCGCCCCAACAAACCAAAACAAAAATGGCGACATTGTCAACAGATGTACTTCAGACATACTTCAGCCTTTTTTAATGTCAGTGCATGTTTTGTTTGTGAAAAATGTGCAGAAGGTATGAGCTTTGTGCATTTGTGGACAGGAAGATGTCGGTTCTCTTCTCTCAACTAGATTTAACAAATATTTTGTTTGTTCCGCTGTGGTGACGCTTCGACCAGTCAGATTAAAATAATTGTCATGACGTTCTGCGTTTTATAATGTGCAGAACTCAATTCAGAGTGGCACACATATCAATCTGGTGTGAGCCAGGTTAGTTTTCAAAATACATCTGTACTAAAAAAAAACACATTTTACTTTGTTAGATGAAAAAAGTGTACAGCCCCTGTAATGCTGAACAATGTTGTTGATCTAAAAGTCAAGGCTTTACATCACAGGGACTTATTTTTGTCCCCATAAGAGAGGCAGCTCCCCATGAATTGATTGTTTACAGATTTTAGTCCCCACAATGTGATAAATACCTTCCCACGCAGACAGGACAGGAGAAGATGGAGTGTCTAAAAATACCCGTGGGTAATGAGAGTGCAGTATCTCAGCCTGCAGCTCTTTACTGCCTGTCTCTGCTCTACACAATCACACATGATGGATAGTGATCTGGGCAGACTATGCAAATTGATAGTTAATCTTGAATGATGTAATACTTTGCGATATAGGCCTATGTCTGTTACTGTAGCAGTAAATGTTAGGTATGACTATAATTCAGAGGAGGAGGAGGTGCTGTCACACCTTACCTTTTTGACTTTACAATTTTTTTTTTATGTGCTACTGTAAAGGTGCACTATGTAACTTTTGTGGTGTAGGGTCTGCCATCTCCTTGTCTCCATAGAGATGCTATTGTTCTCCCATGTTTCAGAGTATGGCATTCAATTTGTCCATCTTGCTTTTATTCATGGAGATGTTTTTGTTGCTCAAAACTACCTTGACAAACATGTTTTCTTACTGTAAGTGGGCTCGCCTCTCCATAGATCTGACCTGTAAGTTGGCCTTGAAGCGTCATCTGCTCATCTCCATGAAGTTTCATACGTTTAATGTCCTACTTTGGATCATTTCAATCAAAGCAATAGCATCTCCATGGAAACAAGCAGGTGACAGACCCCTCCATCAGTAAAGTTACGTACTACACCTTTACTAAGTTAGAAAGTTTCAAGCTCAAAACATGAAGATAAAACCAAATAAAAGAAAACAATTACCCCGTTTTCACTTCACAAAAAAAACTACTTTGTGTAATTCCAACATGAATCAATTGGATTTAGTTGTTTTCAAATCATTTCACAGCCATAAATTCTCTTCAGCAGTCCCCTTGTTTGCTAGAGTGTACTTTGAAGTGTCAAGAAGCAGCAGTCTTTTGATCCTTTTTATGTGAGGCAGTTGAAGTGTCTCTTTGTACAGTCCACATACAGTACCTACAGCCGTCTGGAAATAGTATCTGGACCTATAGCTTGTAGAATAGCTTTGTCCATTATGTTTGATCCCTCGAGAATACTGGTCTAGCGGTTTTCAGTTAGTTTCCATTTGTTGTATGTAAATGTGTAGGTGGGGTGCACATAGGCTGTATATTGTTGTCTGTATTTTAAAATTGAGTTGGAGGAATTGTATATGGATGAATTGGTTGCTTAAATTTAAAAATCCAAATGTTTTGACCTGGTTTGTGGACCCAACCACGTGAAACAAAACTGACACACAGTTCAATATCTTCACTTTAAACTCCAAACACCTTCATTAAAAACATTGGGATAACTTCAGCAATGTAATTGCCAATCTCTATTAACTGAATGAACGGTAAAAGGAGCTGTTAACTTGAAAACTGCTTCATGACATCACAAGGTGGATGGACAAGGTGACATTTTGAGCTTTGGAGATAGTTACTTTCAAACCTGAACATATAATTCATATAACATAACAGTATATACACAGATATAAACACACCTGATGTAGACAGACTAATAATAAAGGGTTACGCAGGGGTTGTATGAATGAAACAAAACACAGCTCCAGGTTTGTTTTTGATGAGTTAGGAACATAATAACATGGCTTAAACCTCACAAGAGTTACTGAGGTGGAGTGAGGTTTTAAATTGAAAAATAAATAAATAAAAATTTTGATCTGGTTGGTGTTCATTACTCCTAAAACATGATACAAAACTGACACAAAGTTCAACATCTTAACTTCAAAGAACTAAACTGGGGATATCATTATTTTACCTAAGTGGTGCCATTATTCAGCCTCATTGGTGTGGTGTTATCAGGTGAATGGACTCTTTTCCATAAGATTGGGTCCACAAACGTGACACACCAATCTCTAACAAATAGTTCTCCATTTGATGTTTTTCTTTTTGGAAATTAAACTCCAAATGGCATTATATAATCTTGTTTGGGAGTACCAGGCAAGCTTCCTCTTGTGCAAGGTTCAATATTACGACATGACTCTAGCCATGTTATAATGTTGTTAGGTCATCAAAAACAAAATACCTGGAGTTTTGTTTTGTTTCATTCACACATGTTTGAGTAACCCTTTATTATTAGTCTGTCTGCATCTCTAAAGATCAAAATACTGGTAGTTTTCAAGTTAACACCTACCTTTTACCTGTAGTTCAGTAGAGATTGGCAATTTCAGGGCTGAAATGATCCAAATGATTCTAGTGAAGTGGAGTTTAAAAACACAGTGGAGTACTTCCTATATTACCACATGACATCACAAAGTGTGTTCAGTTTGAGAGAAGAATTCAGCCTAAATATGCTGGATTTGAGTGTTAATATATATATTTTTTACAACCCTATAGTTAACGTGCCACCAGTATCCAACTTGTTTGTATAAAATAGCTTTAAAATTACTGCAAAATCACTCCAGATCCCATGCAACTTCTGTTAAGTTTGATGCTCAGTTTGAGATAAAACTGTTAGAAAAAGCTTACAAAACACACTCAGAAAAAAACACTCTCTTAAAACAAACAAACAAAAACGCTTGGTGTGTCCTGGAGGGCGCTTTGATTCCCTCTGCCTCTGCTCCAGCTCACTGCATGGCCTCATTGAAGTGAAAATGGCTCCCCTGATATCTCCCTGGCTCTTCACACCTGCTTATTTGTACAATTCTATTTTTATTTATATATTTTTGTGTTGTTTTTTCTGTCCACTTCGCTTCTATCGTCGCATCTGAGCTTGGATGGGTTTAGCAGGACACCTCAGACACTTGAAAGACTCTTTTTATGTACACGGCGGCGCATTTAAATTGTATGAGGTGTTATTGTGATGTTTCTTGGCATCGGAAATCTAATTGAAAATGGGAGATGAATGCTTTGTTTGTTTTTAGTGTAAAAAGCGATGGAAGGTGTCAGCAAAGTTCTCCAAGTGCCAGTGAGAAGGATAGAAGCAATAATGAAGATTTCAGAGAACAGTTTAAAGTAAATATATGTTGAAAGTGAAACTACAGAAGTTTAGCTAAGGCCCTAATTATGCTGGGCTGTGTGGAGGCAGCACTATCCAGGTAACTAACTTTTATTGTCATTTAAAGGCGCATTATGTAACATTTCTTGTGGAGATGACATTGTTTTACCTGGAATGTTCCACAATATTGTATTAAACGTGTCCAATATGCTTTCATTCTATTACAGGCTGCTCAAAAATGGCTATAAAAACATGCATCTCCACTGATCTGACCTGTAATTTGGCCTGATGCTGTCCCCTGCTTGTCTCTATGGAGTTAGATAAGTTTAATGCCGTACTGTGGAACATTTCAGACATGCTATAAAATCATCCATTCACAAGAAAAGTTGCTTAGTGCACTTTTTAAAGAAGACCTGCTTGTGTCTGCTATATAATTATAATCGACACCCGGGGATTATTATAATTTTTACTATTTCCTCTTGTTATGGTAAAACTGCTAAGGCTGCAAGACTAATCACAGTCAAATAGAAATCGCAATTTGAATGGACAAAAGAAAATCACAGAGGCTGCAATTTTTTTACTATGTAGTTTTAGATTTGCACTTATGTTCTGAAATGTGATTCTTGCATTAGTTTATCAGCTCATGTTTCAGTCTTTTTGTCAATTCTTCCGGATGTGTTTAAACTTTTAACTTTGAACAGAATCCTGTTATTAAAACCTCAGTCCTGATACTTGACAGAAAAATTGCAATTTGATATTTTTCCGAATAGTACTTTTGTTAAATCCTCACCAGCACCTCACATCCCAAATATTACATGATGACTACAGGCCTCCTTGATGAGGTTTATTGAAATCCTGAATCGCACAAAAGGCAGAAATGAGCCTAGAGGAATGCGTAGGCGTCACGTGGGTGAAGGCAAAATCCACCATTGCTACACCAATCATCTCAGGCTAGTTTTCATTTGAGATTTAACCTTAACTAAAGAAGGAAGGGAGAAAAGAGGTATTGAAAATCACTTTACACAGTCTTGAGCCATGGCCCCCATAGCTCACAAACCGAAGCCCGCGTATCCATGACAACAGATTCACTCAGAGAAAGTGAATGACTGAGGGAAGAAGAGGAGATAAGGAGATTTTCGATTCAATTTGCTCCAAACGGCTCCTTACCCTTCATGTAAATGGAATAAGTAGGTTACACTTGGTCACGCAACAGCAATGAGAGCGAAGGGCCAGATATCATGTTGTAATGGTTAAGATGAGGACTCTATAGTACTAGGTGCTACTATTCACTTTGTAGTTCTAGTCCCCACTGAGGGAGGTCCAAGAAGATGTGGACTTTCAATACCTCTCTACTGGAGATGGTATTTCCCTGTTGACACTTAAAAGGCCCATATTTTGCTATTTTCTGATCTATCTTAGAAAGTTGTTTCGTCATTAAAAACATACTCAGATTTGTCAAACCCTGCAGAACAGAAAACACTCTATTCCACCTTGTGATGTCATGTGGTAATACAGGAAGTCCTCCACTGTGTTTTTAAACTCCATACATCATCATTATAATTATTTGACTGATTTCAGCCCTGGATTTGCCTATCTCTACTCAACAAAAAGGTAAAAGGTAGCTGTTAACATGAACATGAACACTACTGCGTCATGACATCACAGGGTGGAACAGAGCATTTTAAGCTTTGGAGATGTAGACAGACTAATAATTAATGTTTACTGAAAGATGTGTGAATTTAAAAAAACTCAACTCCAGATATTAGGGCTGAACGATCTATCGTTTTAGACCGAAAATCGCGATCTCAGACAACACGATTTTGGGATCGTTAAAGCCACGGTTTTTTGCAGCGCTCCTAACTGACCCAGGTTTTGTTTCGTCAACTTTTTCACACATGTACGTCGCCTCCCTGCCGCGCTGCTCAGCTCACCAATCAGAAGCGGCAGCACAAATCACGTGTTCTCGACTCCAGCTCACCAATCAGAAGCGGCAGCACAAATCACGTGTTCTCGACTCCAATCAGTGTAGCTGGTCATCAGTTTCAGAAATGGCTTTAGCGGGACCAGAATTAGAGTCTGGGGTTTTGAACCCAAAGAAAAACAGCACGTCGGTCATTAGGCAGTATTTCGGGTTTGAGGCTGCAGACGAACATCAGAAACAGGTGCTGTGCAAAACATGTCGTGCTAAAGTTGCACATCCAGTGGAAACACGACCAATTTATACCGCCATACGCGCATTTGCATGACGAGTGCACGGCGAGAAAGTCCAGTGAAACGTCTAGTGCAGGGGTCGGCAACTCCACTACAGCTCTTAACGCGAGTCTTAAGAGAATTATTTACACCTTTCAGTCTTTTCATCACAACAGTAGCAACATAAATAAAGTGCATGAGTGAAATAAAGAACCGCGCTGCACATGTACGACCTGCACACGTATAATCTCTGAAAAGTTTAACATGAACCATCTCCAACGCGATAGAAGCACAGAACAGACTCACCATAGGCAGAACATCCCTCAGTCACAGAAAGAACACGCATATTCCACTGAGTCCTGCCCTTTAGTCCGACAGAAGCGGCACAAGGAGCTTCTAGTTTATGCAAATTAGCCATGTGGTTTTAAGTTTCGCTTCTGTATAATGTAAACAAATGTGCGCAAAGCTGCATTAAACACATTATTATTTGAGTCCTCCTCGTAGGAAATAAAAAGCCAAACTAATTATCCACCCGCAGCGAACCAAAAATGCGTCTGCTTCTGTGTTCCGTCATCATTTTATCGCGTGTACATTGTGTACCAGTCTCGGCTTTGACGCACGTTTTGAGCGACAAAAATATTAAAAACGTTTTATTTAAATGTTACAAGATTACCATTATCTACAATTTTAGATTTACATTAAAAAACGAACAAACTAAAATAAAAATACAATGTAATTAAATACTCATTATTATTTTCCAAAGTCACAGGGAGCCACGACAGAACGATGAAAGAGCCACATGCGTTTTCATTCTTGCATTACAGTTATGGAATTTAGTGTTTGAATGGTATGATGTAAGTTTCTCTGATGCTTGCGAATGTTCATGTGCACTGAAAAAAATCGTGGATAAAATCGAAATCGCAATTTTTGCCAGAAAAATCGCAATTCAGTTTTTTCTTAAAATCGTTCAGCCCTGCCAGATATGCTTTTTAGGCAGCAACAACATTCTAACATGGCATAAAGCTCACAAGAAGCAATTTTGCATTATGTATGACCTTTAAAGGAACATATGCAGCCTGTGCTCTTACAGTTTTAAAAAAGTTGTTGCAATAACGACTAAGCCTGAGTTTCCAGTGCCTTCACCTCTATAGAGGACACATACAAGTTTCCCTCATTCTCAGTGTATGGACAGTGTACTTCAGGAGAAGAGGCACTGATTAATCACGGGCTAGTGGTACTGCAGGTCTTGGGGTTTAGTGACAATTCAGAGGCACTGATTAATGATCGATTGCTATATACTGCAGACTGAATCGGTATATAGCAATCGATGCTGTCCATACACTGAGAATGAGGAAAACTTGTATGTGTCCTCTATCTGCAGGAAACTCAGGTCCAGTTGTGATTGTTTTTGTTTCTCAGTGTCACTACTAGAACACACAGACAAACTGAATCACTTTCTGTTTTGTAGGATCAAACTATAATTTACAGCTGACAAGAGTGCAGACTAGTTATTTTCCACTCTATCATACACTCTTTTGACAGTTTGGTAGTTCATTATTCTTCAAGCTTCATGCACTTACATTCTTGGTACTTTTCTAATCAGTGAATTAGTCACTCATATTGTACTGTATTGGGGGCTGGCTGTGACTGTCTATAATGCTGCAGTGGTTGAGCGGTCATTGTATAACTGGGAGGTTTATGGTTTAGCTCTGACCTTCTCTCCGTTACCTGTGAATGTAAAGTGTGAATGTGCTAAAGCTTTGAAAATGACACTACTTCACATTAGAGGTGGAAGATTGTCACTGAATGTATTATTGTCAAAAGATCGATAATTAGACCATTGAGTACAATATCTTTAGTAAAAACTGTTTTAAAAAGACTGCAAAAAGAGCTAAAACAACAGCAGAGACTTGCAGTTCAGTGTTCCAAACAAGAGTATATTGATTCTTTGCAGTGACATCATGCTGGGGGTGTCCTACATGCACACATTGGCAAACACTGCCAAAAAAGTTTTAAGATTGTCTAAAAACTCAGAATGGATGTAAATCACATTTTCAGGAGCGTGTGATCAATATGAGCATTCACGATCCTCTTTAGGAGTTTGATTTTCAACAAAAATTGGTCATTGTGACTAACTGAAAAACTGCTGGCTCGCATGTGACTGTAATTTTATGTGTGAGAGACTTGTTTTACAGCACAAATCAGTTCATCTGTTGTAGTTCCAGTTAAGTCCCTTTTTATGGTCAGATTGTGGTAAAATAAAGCACAGATTAAAGTCTAATACATTCTCAGATAGAGCAGTGAACATAAGATTAAAATGGCTGTGATGGTGCAGCAGGAGCTCGTGAAAGGAGGAGTGGAGATGTGGTTGTGTCTGAATGTCTCACACTGCTCTCTGTGTTGACCCCATGATCGAGTTCAGTCCCTGGTCCTCCTCTGCCTACACATGTTTGATGGACACAGTTCTGTTGTGAAAAGAATCATTCCGACACCCCACATGCATTTGAACCTGCCCCTGTGTCTAAAGGCAACGCAGTAACACTTTTCCACTCATAACTTGTAGTGCTGAGAAAATACAAGCTACATGACTCTCAAAACTGATAATGTCAGGAGTCAACAATTTTATTCTCTGTTACTATTGCTTTCTGTTATTTTGATTATTTTGTTTTCATTTGGTTTGAAATAATCTTCTTGACCTTACCATCTTGAAAATGCCTGGTTTTGAGGTCTTGGTGCAGCAGGGGCAAGTTCAATTCAATTCAATTCAATTTATTTTTGTATAGCCCAAAATCACAACAAGAGTTATCTCGGCGGACTTCACAAAATTGTTGATAATAAAGCAGAATAAGAAACATTCATAAATCAAAAATACAGAATGTTCAACAACAAGCAGGCAAATGGATAATTGTCCCAGCATCTCCTGTCCTTAGATCCTCCTTCTCGGCAAGGAAAAACTCCGAAAAACCCAATGGGAAAACGGAGAAACCTCGAGGAGGACCACAGTGAAGGAGAGATCCACTCCTATGGACGGACAGGCAGATGAAACTACTAATCTAGCAGGACAAGGACAGTTAATCCAGGACAGGGAAGGAGAGGAGGGGTCCAGGTCCTCGACACTAGGGGGCAGCAGCGGTCCAAACTGGAACAGCAGCATCTGAAACAGTTACACTCCCCAAAAGGGGAGTGGGACAAGGGACAACATGTGAATAGCAAAGAACAGACTACGAATGAACTAGTAATTGAATAATCTTAACAGCAGGAGGAGAAAAAGTAGGAGAAACCAGAGGACAGTGCTCAAGATGCCATACTTTCCCCAGTAATATATCTCCTAGAGCAGCTTAACTAGGCCTATGGGTTTAGTTTCTGTTCCTAACTGACCTGACCATAAGCTAATTCAAAGAGGAACGTTTTGAGCCTAATCTTAAATGTAGAGACTGTGTCAGCTTCTTTGACATGAGCAGGGAGCTGATTCCACAACAAGGGTGCTTGGTACCTAAAAGCTCTACCTCCTAAAGTACTTTTAGCGACTCTAGGAACCACCAATAGTGCAGCATTTTGAGAGCGGAGTGAACGGTTAGGATGATAAGGTACAATTTCATCTTTAATGTAGGAAGGGGCCATGTCATTTACAGCTTTATAGGTTAGAAGAAGAATTTTAAATTTTACTCTAAACTCAACCGGAAGCCAATGAAGATTTTTTAATACTGGAGTAATGTGCTCTCGTTTTTTAGTACCTGTTAGTACTCTTGCTGCTGCATTTTGAACCAATTGAAGGCTTTTTATAGAGCTTTTAGGGCAAGCTGCAAGCAGGGAGTTACAGTAGTCTAACCTCGAAGTGACAAAAGCATGGACAAGTTTTTCAGCATCATTTTTTGGCAGTACATTTCTAATTTTGGCTATATTGCGTAAATGAAAATAAGCCGTTTTACAGACATGGCTTATGTGTGCTTTAAATGAGAGCTCTTGATCAAATAGGACTCCAAGGTTTCTTACAGTGGAGCTGGAGGCTACACTGACATTGTCCAATGTGATTATCTGCTCAGTTAGAGAGTCAAACTTTACATCGAGCCCGGCTGCAGGCCGGGACAAAACCACAAAAGAGTCTCGTAGGTGTTTAGGGCCTAATAGAATGATTTCAGTTTTTTCAGGGTTAAGAAGTAAATAATTAAAGGTCATCCATGTTTTTATGTCCCTCACACAGTCACTAAGCCTTCAGTTTGATTAGTCTGATCAGGTTTCATTGATAGGTACAGCTGGGTGTCATCTGCATAACAGTGGAAATCGATACCGTGCTTTCGGATGATATTACCTAACGGTAGCATGTAAAGGGTAAACAGAACTGGACCCAGAACTGAACCCTGTGGCACACCGTAGGCTACTTTAGAGCACTGTGAGGAGCTCTGGTTAACATTTACAAACTGGTACCTATCAGATAAATAGGATTTAAACCAGCTGAGGGCAGTTCCTCTGATGCCCACATCACATTCTAACCTCTGCAGTAAAATGTTGTGGTCAATTGTGTCAGAAGCTGCGCTGAGGTCCAACAGAACCAGTATTGAGACCTGACCATTGTCAGCAGCCAATAACAAATCATTTGTTACTTTAACCAGGGCTGTCTCAGTGCTATGATGAGTTCTGAATCCAGATTGAAATTTTTCAAATAAATTATTTTCCTGCAGATGACGACAAAGCTGTTTAATTACAATTCTCTCCAGAATTTTAGAAATAAACGGAAGATTTGAAATAGGTCTGTAATTGGCTAAGAGGTCAGGATCAAGATTAGGCTTTTTTAGGAGCGGCTTAATTACCGCATATTTAAAAGACTGAGGCACATAACCACTTTACAGTGAAGTATTTATTATATTAAGAATAGGATCTATAATTAGAGGGAGAATTTCTTTGAAAAGTCTACTTGGGATTGGGTCTAACATACAAGTTGAGGATTTAGAGGACATAAAGGCTGAAGTTAATTCGGCATGATTTAGAATAGCAAACTTCTCAAAAACTGGACCAACTGAGGATAGTTCAGATCCCACCAAAACCGAACATGAGTTTAATTGAGACCCTACTCTTACAGCTTGAACTTGCTCAGAGTTAAAAGTAGGGGCAATTTCATTTATTTTATCTCTTATAGTAATGATCTTATTATTAAAAAATGTCAGGAAATCCTCAGAACTGAGAGTAATTGGGATTGAAGGTTCTACTGCACTGTGGCAGTTTGTCAGCCTGGCTACAGTGCTGAATAAGAACCTAGGATTATTTTTGTTTACTTCTATTAGATTGGAATAGTAACTGGTTTGGGCCGCACGCAACGCCTGCTTATAGGACAGAAGGCAGGTTTTCCATGCTTTTAAAGACTGCACTGAGTGTGCTTTACGGTAACTTTTCTCAATTCTCCTAACCTTTTGTTTGTTGGAACGCAACAATGCAGTTTTCTCATAATTTGATGTGTATCTCAATACATGGGTCAAAATATCAATATGATGTTGATGCGTTTTAGGTCCCAGTAGAACAAAAAAAATGTTTCATATATTATTTTTTATTCTAATGATATGAAATGATCATGACATTTCATTATGGTGTACTATGTAACTTTTTGGTTGGGGGTCCGTCACCTACTCTGCCTGAAATGTTTCATAATGTGACAACAGCTCTACTTTGCATTTCTTCAATTTCAGGTGGTTTTATAACTCATAGATACCTAGAAACAGGCATTCTAATTGTAACGCTGTAAGATCTGACCTGTAACTTGGTCTGGTTTGGTCCATGAAGATCGAAAGGTTTAATACCATACTGTGAAACATTCCAGACAAAGCAAAAACATTGTCATGGAAAAGTTACACAATGCACCTTTAAATTACATTATGTTTTCTCTAATTACAATGCTGCTCAGTTATTGGTCCACCAGCTGCTGGGTCAGTTTGAACCTTACAGCAGGAGTATGTCAAGATGAATTCTTGTTTCTGAACTTGCAAATATCAGGAGGATCCACCTTGCTGGTTAATAACTGAAATCACGCACTATCCTGACTAAATAAAATAATAATAATAACCCCAGCCTGCAGAATGTCAAAACCTGTGCTGCTCTTAATCTCTCAATCTTTTAAATTTCATAGCTGGATTGGTGCAGACTATTTACTGATAAAGTGATGGTTTTCTTATCTGAACTGGAATCAAATGTTGACTCTTCCTGTTTGTGTGTTTAGGTGGAGGAGGTGGTGGACGTGGGGACTTTTGCTGCAGAAGATATCCACATCCCCAGTATCTACGTGCACAGGGTCGTCCAGGGAGGCAGCTACGAGAAGAGGATTGAGGTACAAACAAGAACTGCCAAACTGTGTTACTTAGCATTTTATCATTTTAAAAACTGACCACAAACTCACTAGTTTATACACAAAACACTTAGATAAAAGCTTTTTAGAGTTGATTTCTTAAAGGTGCACTGTGTCACTTTTCTGGTGCAGATCTGCCATTTTCTTGTCTCTGTCCCAAGCTTAAAGGTCCTATATTATGCAAAATTGATTCTTGGGGGCTTTAAACCATGTTATAATGTTGTTTGTTACCTTAACAAAAACATAACTGGATTTGTGTTTTGTTTCAATCACGTTTGCCTAACCTTTTATTATTCGTCTACATCTCCAAAGATCAAAATTCCACATAACATCACAAGGTGGAACAGTGTTTTCCGTTTTGAGAGAAGAACTCATCCTAAATATTCAGGTTTGTGCGTTAAACATGTGTGAATGAAACAAAACACAACTCCAAGTATGTTTATGATGAGGAAACAACTTTATAACATAGATCAGAAAACAGCGTAATATGGGCCCTTTAAGAACATTGCTTATATTGTTCATCTACTTGTCCATAATGTAGAAATGGTGCTTTTGAGACTCCAGACAAGTAAGCGCATGAAATTGTTCAAATTAAAGCTAAGCCATTTGCAACAGCTCCAATCCACTTGGTATCAACACCCCAGACTTGTGAATTACTCCAATCTCCAGGGACAGGCCAGTGTCTAGACAGGCAGTCTGACCGAAATAAGGGCCAAAATCTGTGAAAAAAAACCCACTTGGAGCAGGCAGAGCAGGTGCATGTCCTGATGCTATCTTTGTCATGTTGGCTTTGAATCAATAGAGTTTTCAGTTCCTTATGTATATCGAGGCTTTGCAGAGAATATCTCCAGAGTTTGTGTCAGTCTTGCCTGATATGAGCCATCTGTGTGTTTTGGTTTCAGAAACGCACAGTCAAGAAAAGTCAGGCTGAAAAACCCAAACCAAAGAAGGACTCTGATATTGTTCGAGAGAGGATCATTCGCCGAGCTGCCCTGGAGTTTGAAGATGGAATGTATGGTATCCTTTTATGGGAAATATATATCATAATTATTAAATACCCTTTCAATTTTTATTCTATATGCAAATAGGCAATTGTTATTTACAGGTAAAGTTTGCCACAGCACCAAATAGTTTAATACCTTTTCAGTCTGGTCTCATTACACTAGTTTTTTCAACTGTGGCAAAATATGAGGATTTTTTAAATTGCGGAGGTAAGATTAACGCCATTCTAAATGCATTGGTATGACAGTAGCTAGTTTGTAGAGCGTTTGTCTGCTGATATGAAAGCTGACCGTTCGAATCCCGCTCTCAACATAAAAGCATCATTGGTTGATCAGTTGCCATTGTGATTCCAGCTCCCACAGATGACACTTAACCCACCACGCCCTCGGTGTCTGTGTACACTGGTGATTCCTTGATATTTTTAGTTTTTGCTTTTTAGTGCCTTCAAGGTGGCACTATATAGAAATGTGACTATTTACCATGATTTAGGAAAGGTATTTTTTTTTATCCTATTTATGTTTTTTTTTTTGTTTTTTTTTTAATTCAGTATCTATACTTGATCATATGAGTTTTTAGTATCAATACAATTAGTATCTGGACACTCCTTTCTTTAGCAAGCCTAAACTCCATCCAACATACTAACATTTGCTTGTAATATCTTTATGATAAAACCAGGGCCCAGATTAGTGTAATGTTTGTTTTTTAAATATGGCAACTAATTATGACTAGTTTTCACAAATATTTTAGGATTAATCTCTGATAACTGAAATCTTGTTCTCACACTATCCTAATTTTTGTATAATTTTTTGCACCATGCTGCTTTTGATTTGAAATGCAGCCATTTTCTGCTAATATTTAAAATACAGCATATTTCTCCTTTGACCAGTGAGTGAGTGCCTTCATCTCTGCATTCTCAGCCAGTCATAAGTTGGACATTAGTCAGAAAAATATGGCCATCTTTCCTGCACATGTTCCAACACGCTAATGACTAGTTGTAGCTTGAACTCTGCTGATTGCGCTGACAAATTACAGTGTGAACATATAATTAATTTGAATCTGGATGTCCATGATTTTCTGGTGGCGTTTGTCCTTCTCATGCTTTTGGGCGCCTGATTTATCATTAACGACTCACTGCTCTCACATTGTGTTAATATTCGGTGTGACACATTTGTAATTTCTTGATAATTATGTGGTACCAAGGCAGTACTGGCCCAGTGAGATCTCTGCGGTGGTTAACTAAGAGCTTGTGCAATGTTTGTGTCTGTCATTTTGAGTCTGTTTCATTGGTTGTTTTTGCATTATTATGCTTAACACTTTTTTCCAGCCAATCTTGGTATAGGAATTCCAATGCTGGCCAGCAATTTTATCAAGTCAGATATCACAGTTCATCTCCAAAGTGAGAATGGCATTTTGGGACTGGTAAGAGAAAGGCTATTCATTTACATAATATAATAAATTGCTGTTTTATGATTAAAGGGCCCATATTACACTGTTGTCTGATGATATATATTATAATCTTGTTTCCTCATCAAAAACATACCTGGAGTTGTGTTTTATTTCATTCACACATGTTTAACAAACAAACCCTGCATATTTAGGTGGAGTTCTCTCAAACTTCTCTTTGTGATGTCATGAGCTAATACAGGAAGTGCTCCTCTGTGTGTTTAAACTCCATATACCTTCACTACAATCATGCAGATGATTTCAGCCAGTCTCTACTGAACTAAAGGTAATAAGGAGCTGTTAACTTGAAAACTACCGCTGCATGACATCACAAAGTGGAACAGAGCTTTGGAAATGTAGACAGCCTAATAATGCAGGATTACTCAAACATGTGTGAATGAAACAAAATACTACCGGTAATTCAAGTTTGTTTTTGAGGAGGTAACTGCTCACAAGAGTTTTGCGTAATATAGGACCTTTAAACACACACCATAATTTTCTGAATGGGCATCTTAATTTAGATCTACTCTGTTGTTATGTAAAACTGATGACACTTTATGACGTATGTATTTTCAAATTTCCCGTATCCATCCATGGCACTTTCTATTTACCATTATTTACCATGAGGGTGTAACAAAAGATTGGCAATATTACATAATAACTTTTCCAATCATTCATGTTGACAGGAGAGTGGCCTATGCTAATGCTGTATTTGTCAAAGTTAGTTTTTAATTACATGTAGCAGGTTTACCGACCATCTGTCTCTCTGGTCCTCTCCGCTTTCCTCACTGCTTTTTGTTCAGCAGAGAAAATCAATGTCTCATCTAATCGCAGAGATTGTGTCTGTCTGTAACTTGAAAAATGGCGGCCGTTCAGATTGAGTGACATCTATGAGAGGGTGTAGCGTTTTCTGTTTTGATTTTTGGTTTTTGTTGTTATACAGGGCCCATACCCCACAGAGGAAGAGGTGGATGCAGATCTGATCAATGCAGGTGAGACAACTGTTAACATTCACATATTGTAATCTGTGCATTAGGGCCACAATAGCGATATCGACTCAACACTCAATAGGGTTTCCAATACCATAGGTTCCACAGGTTCCATAGTGGTCCAGGAAAGGTTCATTTCTATCCTGTGAATATGACTTTTTAGTATCAGTACCTGTTCAAATGAGTATCAAGTTTCTATGCTAGCTTTAGTATCGATTAGTATCTGATTTTCAATACATTTGACAACCCTAATTGATATTAAAACTAGTATTATGTTTAAATTTGAGTTTCTGAATAAAATAAAATGTTATTTTGGGGAAAAAAAACATTTCTATGGAACATTCCTGTCAAAACAAAACAAGTCATGGGTTTCAGCTTCATGTTTAAAGTATTTTTGAAGAATTTTGTCTTTTATTTTTAATTGCTATGGCACATTATCCTAATTTGTCATCATCATCTCAAAGGCAACTCCACCAGAAAAGTTACAGTCCATTTTTAAAGGTCCTGTATTCCACCAAATTGACCCTTGTGAGCTTTAAGCCCCGTTATCATGTTGTTACTTGATCAAAAACATACCTGGAGTTGTGTTTTGCTTCAATCATCCATGGTTTAGTGTTCTTTATTAGTCTGTCTACATCTCCAAAGCTCAAAATGCTCTCTTTAAAGTTAACAGCTACCTTTTAACTTTAGTTTAACAAACTGATAGAGATGACAGTTCCAGGGCTGAAATTATCCAAATGATTCTAGTGAAGGTGTATGGAGTTTGAAAGATAGATACATAGATACAAACAAACAAACAAACTCCAGGTAAGTTTTTGATAAGGAAACAACATTATAAGATACAGAAAATAGTGTAATATGGGCCCGTTAAATTCCATTGTCCCAACCGTACCATAGCCTGTAAATGTGCAGTATGTGACCTTAACTGTTATGCATTTTCTGTATCACTGTTTATTCAAAGACATCTTGAGGTCCATCTTGACATTGTCCTTGTCCCACAGGGAAGGAGACTGTGACTGTGCTCCCTGGTGCTGCCTACTTTTCCAGTGATGAGTCCTTCGCCATGATCCGAGGGTGAGATTATACTGCTATTACAAATATGAGGTTTTCATGTTTTTAATTAATTACTGGATTTGGTGGGATAGTACCCGTGGTAATTATTTATCGTAGTTTTATCAGCTGAAGTGGCAGTTGGTGGAAATAGTTGAGAAGAAAAGCACAAAAATAAAGGAAATAGTACAAAATACCTCTACCTGTGTCACCAACATGACAATTTAGGCTCAAGGTTTCAGTTTAAACATTCATTTCACAAAATAAAGTTGATGTAGTTTATTTTTATTAATCTAATCAAAGTTAAGATTATAGTTGCTAGGTGACAGTTATGGAATTAATTAATACCTCTATGTATTTGCTACCCACATCCAACCAGGCAGCAAAATTATAAACTTCACCAAAAATGAAATACAGTAATATTAATTAACTATGTTTTGGTGAAACTGATAGTCTAGCTCGTCATATGCACTTTAAAGGGCCAATATTACACTATTTTCTGATCTATGTTATAATTTTGTTTCTTCTCTTGAGTTTTATTTTGTTTCATTCACACGTTTAACACACAAATCCTACATATTTAGGCTGAGTTCTTCTCTCAAACGTAATATAGAACCTTTAAGCTTTCTCACTTTAGTATCTGAAGTATAAAGTGATTTACGACACAAATAAACTGCAAAAACCTTTTCCGGATGTTAGAAAACCATCTCCGAAATCACCCACACAGCTGCCTGTCCATAACCATAAACCAGGATTTCACCGCAAGACACAGCCACAATTTGTAGCCCTGGATAATGGCTTATGTCACCAGTGAAAGTATACAGGGGCCGTGCCAATATTCGCGGGCGCTGAGGTCTATTGATCCACTCGCTGTCTGAGATGGGCCCACCAGCGCTTCCTACAGCGTCAGTTGTGTTTGTCCACCCAGTAGAAATCCAATAGGGCTCATAAATAGCTCTGTTCAGGCTCAGAGGGACTAAATGGGACCGTGCTGGCTCTGTTCTTGCATGAGGACAGAGGATGTATTGAAAAATTGGTAATATTGCAGTTGTTGTTATGGAGATGTACAAAACTGCCTGGGGGTGTGATGCTAACTGTGGGCATGCTCTGTCTGAAGCTCCGTTACTCAAGTTTGATTTTAATCTGAGCCTTGTTTTAACACAACCTGACCAGAAAGCGCTGACTTTGATGGAGCTACAACAGGTGAGCTGAGTTGTGCGGTTATACATGTCCCGCCCTAATAACGTTACAGTTACAAGATAGCTAGCATTAGTCAACAGTTTTCCAGTTAGTCACTCTCAACTTTTTGTTGAAAACCAAACACCTAAACAGGACCACGAACGCTCGTATTGCTCACAGGCTCCTGAAAATGTGTTGTTTCAATCCATTTTTGTATTTTTTCTTGAGTTCTTCTGAGCATTCTGCCATATACACATACATATAGAATACCCCCAGCATGATGCCACTGCAAAGTATCAATATTGTCTAAAATTAATATGAAAATGAAAGCAAAAAGAACTAATTAGAATGAACAGAAAGGTCTCTAATGTAATCTCCCATACAAGGGTATAAAGTTATATTTCTGTCTTTTGTGGTTCATTTTATGATCCCTTCACATTGTACCATACTTTTTGTACATACTTATATTGAAGTGTCTATTTATTGTGCATAAAAATGTTTTGTACTATTTTTTTGGCCATCTAATAAGATTTGAGCCGCCGAAGGTTAAAAATTTACTTTTTAAATCCATTTCAGATGCAAGCACAAAAACATTTTTGTCATTTAAATCCAATCTTTTTTTCAACAATCTATATCGTGCTTCAAAATTTGTTCTCATGACAGGTCTAATTTTACACAGAAGCAACAGCGTGACTTTGAAAACTTCTTTAGACAAATTGTTTATTCACCGTTGTCACTTAAACTCCACTGAGGAAAATAAAACCATTTGTGGGTATATTAGATTTGAAGGTGTTGACAGTCGCAGAATCCCCCATCCTATTTAACCAGGTAATATATACAGTGTTTGAAAGTAGCAGGCTGTGTAAATGACTATGAGCTAAATCAAAATGCTAATTAGCCTAATGAGACATGGCTTGTTTGGAAGTGGTCATGAGTTTAGCTGTAACAGATGGGACGACGACTTTATTGTGAAAACTGTGAATTGGAAAAGTTATCACGTTGTTCTCTTCATCACAGACATTGTATTTTGATTCATTCACACATGTTTACACACAAATCCTGCATATTTAGGCTGAGTTTTTCTCTCAGATAGAAAACACACAGTTGATGTCATGTGGTAAAATAGGAAATGCTCCACTGTGTTTTTAAACTTCATACATCTTCACTAGAATCATTTGGATAATTTCAGCCCTGGAATTGCCAATCTCTACTAAATTAAAGCTAAAAAGGTTTCTGTTAACTTGAAAACTACTACTTCATGACATCACAAGGTGGAACAGAGCATTTTAAGCTTTGGAGATGTAGACAGACTAATAATAAAGGGTTATTCAAACATGTGCGAATGAAACAAAACACAGCGCCAGGTATGTTTTTGATGACGCAACAACGTTCTAACATGGCTTAAAGCTCAGTCAGTTTTGTATAATAGAGCCCCTTTAATGCTGAAATTTAACAGCAGGGACCTGCATAACTATGGGAGATTCACAGTTTTTGAAAGAACTATCCAAATGTATGATCCAGAAATGCTGAAACTAATCATTATTTGTTAGAAATCGGGTTCACAAACATGCCATATTTATTTTGGTTTAAAGTCCTTTAAATCCAACAATCTCGTCTTTGGGATTGAATTATGGCACGTCTTTCTGAAGCTATTGTGATAAAATAATTTCAATTTTGTTTATTTATGCTGGCAGAGAAGACATTAAATCTTTTTCCAGGTTTTGTTTCATGTGGATAGACTTAGTAATTACAGAGATATTAACCATAAACCAGGTCAACAAATCTGCAGTCTGACAGTTAAACAGTAAATTCCACCATAGATTTCTGACCTGTCCTCCAGCTCCATTTCTAACTAAAGGCACTCTACAGTGATATGATGTCATGTGAACGCAACCAATTCTGTGCCTCTTCTAACCTACTTTTTTGAGATTTATTTGCTCTAAAACTGACAGCTGTCTTCTCATTCTGTCCTTATTGTTTGCAGGGGTCACGTCAACTTGACAATGCTGGGAGCTATGCAGGTTTCAAAATACGGAGACCTTGCCAACTGGATGATACCGGTAAGTTATAACGACAGGAGGCCGAGCTGTGGAGTGGAGAAAGGGGAATTGATTGTGACGAAGATGGATAGGATTAGCAATGAATGAGTGTGTTACCGTGGCAACTCGGATTAAATGTTTAGGGCAGAACATACTAAGATGGTCGTGCTGAGGATGCAGGGTAAAAAATATGTGACTCAGTGGCAGAATTTAAAGTTGTGTTTCCAAACTTTCACATAAGCAACGGTACATGTTTATTTGCAATGAGTATTTTATTTAGTATAAAATGGATGTTGCTTGAATTATACTTTTTCAGTAACACATCATCCAAAATATGTAAATACATTCAATTAAAGGTCCTATATTACACATATTTGACTCTTGTGAGTTTTAAGCCATTTTAGAACATTGTTACCGCATTAAAAACATACCAGGAGTTGTGTTTAGTTTCATTCACACATGTTTAGTAATCCTTTATTATAAGTCAGTCTACATGTCCAAAGCTCTCAATGCTCTGTTCCACCTTGTGATGTCATGTAGTGGTAGTTTTCAAGTTAACAGCTCCTTTTACCTTTTGTTCAGTCAAGATTCACAATTACAGGACTGTAATTATCCAAATGATTCTAGTGAAGGTGTATGGAGTTTAAAAACACAGTGGAGCGCTTCCTGTATTACCACATGACATCACAAGGTGGAACTGTTTGAGAACTCAGCTTAAATATGCAGGTTTTGTGTGTTAAACGTGTGAATGAAACAAAACACAACTCCGGGTATGTTTGTGATGAAGAAACAGCATTATAACATAGATCAGAAAATAGCGTAATACGGGCCCTTTAATTGCTATGGCAACAGTAATTTCTCATGGATTGACATAAACACTGGACTAATGCGCTATACACTGTAGTCTTATTGCTTGGCCCAGGATCTGCAACCTCCTGGCACTGAACGATGGCTATTTATACTCTCTTCATTTTCTATAGAGGAGCCATTATGTTAATAGCTTGTTTCTTTACACAGGAGACAGAGCAGTGTCTTAATTCTCCACATTAATCCAAAGGAAATGCCATTCACGTACAGATACTGTCTTGTCCATTTCAGCGCGTCAAGAGCCGTCTGTCACTTTGAGAGATTATGGCTAATGTGTAATTTGTATGCGCTGTATGCTAATAGGTTGACATGTTGTTGCTAGATATTAAACCAGGTCAATTAGACATAAGGGCACACAAGATTTCTAAAGTCAAGAATCCATTTAACAGCAGTTAGCATGTGGGAGGCTTAATGCTGCAGTATTTTTTTGTTTCTGACATAGCTCTCTTGACACCAGCTCTAATGCACGTTAATGCAAATATGTTATGCAATGTAATAAATGGATATAAAAAAAAATACTGCCATTACTGGAAAAATGCTATTTTAAACACCTCATTAAATAATATGTTAACATATGCTTGTGTTACCTTTAAACTGACATCCATATATTCTTTTCTCTGGCATGTGTAAGGATGCTCGTTTCTGGTGGAAGTGTCAGAGAGGACCATGAATCTGAAATGTAAAGTCACAAGGATCTACAGAGTGTTACTTAGATTATGTGACAGTGTAGCTTGGCAAAAAGTGAACAGCCCCAGGCGCTCCAGAAAAGACAGAGGGAGAGTATTGACATGTGTGTTTACAGTTTTTATAGTGTGTATCTGTGTGTGTTTGTGTGTGAATGAGGATCTTCTTCTGGTCAGCATGGCTTTATCTTCATGAGTTCCCATGCAACAGCAGGGCCACAAGAACTCACTGTCCTGTCCTTGACTCCAATGCATTCTCTGTGTGTGCAACTTACAGGTATTCACCGATATTAACGCTAGCATTAGTACACTGAAATAAAAGTGTAATATTAAAGTGCATTGCTAAATATAAAAGTAAATTGCCATTTAATTACATCTTAGGAGATAAAAACTGCTTCACATAGTTACCGACATCACTCCAAATGTTATTATGTTTTAGGACTTGGGTAATAAAACTGGTGTCGAAAATAGGCTTGTCAAAAGTATCAAATATCAGATAAAACTAGTATCGAAACTAGATACTCATTTGAGCAGGTATCGACACTAAAAAAGTCACATTCACAGACCAGAAATGCACCTTGAATAGTTTGATCTTGAACAAGCAGAACAAAACCACATAAACTAATATACAAAATTATATTATTTTGTCAAAAACTGAAAATAATTACATAATAATTACAATAAAATTTGACCTTTTCTGGATAGTTTTAGAATGGTCTTGATCTGCATCAGAACAGGTATAAAACCACTTGATAATATTAAAGAAATTGCAGTAATTTTGCATTGAAAGTTACATACTATTGTATTAAAATCTGTTTTCATAATCACTGTAGTACTGGAATTGGTTTTGAGTATCAAGTCTTTTCCTTGTTAGCAAAATTAAGTTTAAAATTGTAGTATTGTAAAAACTCTAGTTAGCACAGTCAATATCAATAGTTCATATATATTTTTTACAATACATTTAAGTTTTGAGTATTCTTTAAAAATATTACCCCTCCATAATTATCACATTTTCACATCTTTATTTTGAATGAATGCATGCACGCTTCACTTCACAAGTCAATTTCAGCACTGGGAGATCCCTAAAGTACTATATTGTCTTAATATTTTACATTTAGATCAATACGAGCAGGTCTGTCCATGTTTTCTGAGTTCTGCTGTGAATTTTTGTTAGTGCATGTCCTCTAGTTTGGAAAAAAGCTAGTGTGGAGTCTGGAGGTGGGGTATTTAATGAGAGTGGGTTTGTCTGTTGCTGCACCTAGACATTTTCACTACCTTTTAATTATACATCCTCTTCACTATTCAATTAACTCTTGTTGTTTAGTGTGTTTAGTCTGATTGCTAATTAACATGGCTTGATGGAGAACATTTTGTAGTTATTTTTAATACCTGCTGTTGTGCTTTTTGCTCCAAGGCAAAAATGATTAATACACACAGAATTGTTAAACAAAAAGTTAGGGAAATATGCCTGCAAACAGAAACACGAGAATGAACAGTGCAGAGTTGGTTGTGTTGCATTGATGAAGTTGGAGTTTTTGTTCAAAGTAGCAGAAGCTGGTCATGGTAAACAGGAAGTCTTGCAGTTTTGAGAAGGGAAATCGTTAACACTGTACACAGAATGGTAAGACTACATTCACTATTTAATTAGACAGGCATAGCATAACAGTTGTTTCTACCTGGAGAGAGAAGTATTAGTAACTAGAAAAGCACTCAGAGAGCGCAGACCTCCGCCAAGCAGCTCAGTTTTCAAAGTGATCCAGAATCCAGGATTTCTTCTGGATCATCACCAAAATCATCTGTTGGATTTACCATTAGGAACATTTCCTGAAAATTTCATCAAGATCCGTCCATAACTTTTTGAGTTATCTTGCTAACTAACAAACAAACAAACAAACAAACAAACAAACTAACAGACAAACTCAGGCGAAAACATAACCTCCTTGGCGGAGGTAATTAAGAAATTGTGCTGAAGGTCATGGCTGATTAGGTGATGGTTTGGAGATGTGTTCCCCCAGGGCCTGGACATGGAGATGGAGGTGAGGCCGAGGAGAGTGAAGGGGACGATGAGAGGATGAGGAGAGTGAAGGGGACGATGAGAGGATGAGGAGAGTGAAGGGGACGATGAGAGGATGAGGAGAGTGAAGGGGACGATGAGAGGGTGAGGAGAGTGACGGGACGATGAGATGATGACGAGAGTGAAGGGAATGATGAGAGAGTGAGGAGAGTGAAGGGGACGATGAGAGGGTGAGGAGAGTGAAGGGGACGATGAGAGGGTGAGGAGAGTGAAGGGGACGATGAGAGAGTGAGGAGAGTGAAGGGGACGATGAGAGGGTGAGGAGAGTGAAGGGGACGATGAGAGGGTGAGGATAGTGAAGGGGACGATGAGAGGGTGTGAGGAGAGTGAAGGGACGATGAGATGATGACGAGAGTGAAGGGGATGATGAGAGGGTGAGGAGAGTGAAGGGGACGATGAGAGGGTGAGGAGAGTGAAGGGGACGATGAGAGAGTGAGGAGAGTGAAGGGGACGATGAGAGGGTGAGGAGAGTGAAGGGGACGATGAGAGGGTGAAGAGAGTGAAGGGGACGATGAGAGGGTGAGGAGAGTGAAGGGGACGATGAGAGGGTGAGGAGAGTGAAGGGGACGATGAGAGAGTGAGGAGAGTGAAGGGGACGATGAGAGGGTGAGGAGAGTGAAGGGGACGATGAGAGGGTGAGGATAGTGAAGGGGACGATGAGAGGGTGTGAGGAGAGTGAAGGGACGATGAGATGATGACGAGAGTGAAGGGGATGATGAGAGGGTGAGGAGAGTGAAGGGGACGATGAGAGGGTGAGGAGAGTGAAGGGGACGATGAGAGAGTGAGGAGAGTGAAGGGGACGATGAGAGGGTGAGGAGAGTGAAGGGGACGATGAGAGGGTGAAGAGAGTGAAGGGGACGATGAGATGATGACGAGAGTGAAGGGGACGATGAGAGGATGAGGATAGTGAAGGGGACGATGAGAGGGTGTGAGGAGAGTGAAAGGACGATGAGATGATGACGACTGTGAAGAAGACGATGAGAGGATGAGGAGAATGAAGGGGACAATGAGAGGATGAGAGAGCAGGTAAATTCTGGAGAGGCGGTGAGGTAGACAGGAGTGAAGTTCGGTCTTGCAGGCTGAATTTACACTAGCTCCATTATAACATTAGCTTAAAAACATATAAAATACGTCTATTTATAATACATAGGGCTGGATACCACAAACGATACCTAGTTTATGCTATAGGCAGCATCTCAGAACAAACCAGGTTCCAGAGAATTATTTGTTAAAGATTGGGTCCTCAAACTTTCCATATTAAATTTATGGCTCAAAGTCCTTTCAGCTGACTGAAATCACTTATGTTTGAGCTACTGTGGAAAGAAAAAAAAAACACCATAGATTATTTGTGTCAAATAAACAGTACTGACTTGGTTGTGCGACTTATTGATGTTGTTCGAGTTCTTGTTCAAAGTAAGGCAGATATGAAGCGCGTGACTTGCAGTTTTGAGAAAAGAGCTATGAACCAGGAATACCTAGCACTGTATGCAGAATGGTAAGACAAGGTTCACATTTTAATTAGACAGACATAGCAGTACAGTTATTATAGCACTACTGGGTGTATGAAAAACCACAAGAGCAAAGAGGAAAAGTTAATTTATTTTCTATTTTTGGACTGCATTGTTCTGTTATGGCTCAGCTGGAGCAAGAGGGGGCGCACTGGGGACAATTACCTGCTGCAATTTAAGTCAATTTTTTCCAATTCCGTTTGTATCTATTCCCCATTTGCTGTCTCCATGGTATTCTCATATAACTTACATCATATTTAAGATGATATTACTTGTAGTAGTGTTGTCACAATACCAAAACTCGATTTTGATACTAAAGACTTAATACTCAATACTGACTCTGATAACATGACAATAAAAACAACCTCTTTTCTTAGAACATAGAACGTAATTTTCCACATCAAGATCATCTTCAAGCTATTCAAGATTCATTTCTGTCCTGTGAATGTGACTTTTTTAGTATCGATACTTGCTCAAATGAGTATCTATTTTCAATACTGGTTTTAGTATCGATTAGTATCTGATACTTTTGACAACCATAATTTGTATTTGACCATGCAACAAGAAGTAGTAATCTGTAAAATCTAAAGAAACTTCGATCTTTACATTTGTACAACTCTTGGCAACATAACTAACAATGTTTATTTTACACTAATCGATTATATTAGTTTAAACATCCTCCCTCCAGCCACTTGGCCAAGCTGTCAAGTGATTTTATTTTATCAAACTCCTCTCCACACATCAAAGTTAAGTGGTGCAATCCTTCCAGCCCATCCAATTTTTACTTGAACATAAAAACCCCATTAGTCTATTAAACATTTACTTTGGACACCACAAAAAACAGCTGGTCCCTCCCACCTCCTCTCACATACAGAGGAGCAGGTTGGTGCGTGAAGGTAACTGTGCACCAGTTCTGTTACCTGATTTTACAAGTTCGTATTCATACTTTTCAGCTGATGTGATCAACATTTCCTAGGGGTGTGATGCTAACTGTAGGCACTGCTCTTTCTGGGGCTTGTTAGACTTTAATCTGGGCTTTATTTAAACACAATCTGATGAGAAAGATCTGGTTTAGTTGGAACAGGTGAGATACTTTGTGCGCTTAAAAAAGTCCCTCTCATATAAAACTACAGTCACAAGCTCACTTGCATTAACAGTATTTTAGTTAGTCACTCTCACCTTTTTGTTGACGTCTAACCCCTAAACAGGACCATTGATCACAGGCTTCTGAAAATGTGTTTAAATCCATTTTGTGTTTTGTCTTGTTTTCAGACCACCTTAAACATTTTGGCAGTGTTTGCTAAATTGTGCATTGCATCACCATACTAAATGCTGAAAATTCTACTAGGGCCCGACCAATAAATCGATTGGTCGATATTATCGGCCGATATGGGCACTTGGGGACATATCGGCTTTCAGCCTAAATTTAGCCAATATGGGCCAATAGTCCACGTACACGTTATGAAGTTTAAAGACTCATTATATTATGTCCATTTAATCCAATTTACAGATAAATGTAGAAATGTGGAGTAATTTGTCTGTCTGTGACGTCATACTACCCCTGAATGCACCCCCAGAGTTATGTCACTCATATGCTCTTGTTTACACCCGTGCACAACACTGAGGCGTTGGCTTTAAATGCTGTTGTGTCTGATCTAACATACTGACTATAAATAAAAGTTAACCTCAGCGCAGTTTAGGCCAGCAACAGAACTACTGCTTGTTTTTATCAAAGTGCGAGCGCGGAGAAGAGAGGACTGACAGAGACAGACAGAAGACACACGCAGCTGCTGTCAACATGATGGATTATATTCTTTTTTACAGACGATCGTTTTGAGTCAGGATTAAACGCACACTTATTTGCAAAGACTTGTGATCTGAGAGGTGTCTGTGTGAGCGGTGAGTGTTGCAAATGTGTCCGTTTTGAATCTACTTTTCATTCTTTCTCATTGGTTAGCGCTTAGCTGCTGTAAGATAACACATACAAACAGCCTGTTTTCTATTACACTGGCCTGCCGTAAAGTGACTACAGTGGCTGTATACATGTTACTGAACCTGCATTGAAATGTAGATGAGCTGTGAATAGAGGTGTGAATGGTCCGCATAAATAATTATCACGGCACGCACGCATTTACCATAACCAATAAATACTAAGCGGTAGTTTACTTAGGCTTCATTATTTACAGGCAAGAATGTCATGCAAAATGCCATTTGGCTTACCTACTGTCTTTAAATTTGAGTGTAAAGAGGCAAAGTAACAGTAGATTTAGCCTAAATAAACCCAAGTTAAAAATTTAATAGAGTCAAATCTAAATTTATAATCAGTAGAGTAAAATCTAAATTTATAATCAGTTGATTATATTTACAATGAATTTTTATATCAGTTATCGGCAGCTCCAAAGCTCATTTCATCGGTATCATATCAGATATAAAAAATCCATCAATTCGGTCGGGCCCTACATTCCACCATGTCACTGCAAAGTATCAATTCAAGACTTGATGTCCTATTTAACTTAGTTTGACAGTTGGATAAAAACTAACATGATTGAAACGCTGAAACACTAGTGCTATTTGTGGCTTTCAGTTACATGATTTGACTATGGACTGCTCAAAAGATAATTTATTCAGAAACTCGTGGATACGGTCAGCTTTTTAAATCAATATTGCTTTGCTCTTAAAAGCGTGCTATTCTGGTGTTCTTTTGATACTTTAGGGTTGTATCAGTGACATAACATGGTCTGTAACACAATACTGTTTTCAATCCATATGTTTTGTTTCATTATGAATATTTTATTTTGTTTGAGGGACCTATGGAAAATTATGGTTAATTTAGTGCCTCACCAAGTTAATAAAGGTGCACTATGTAACTTTTCTGACAGAGGGTCTGCCACTTGCTTGTCTCCACAGAGATTTTATTTATTTGCCAAGCTTATATATTGAGCAGTACCTCATGAATTACTCCTAAATGCTTTGAAATACATGCATTTGTCTTATTGTGACCTGTGTGTCTCCATGGAAATAGATAAGTTCAATACCATACTGTGGAACATTCAAGACAAATCAACATCTCCATAGAGACAAATCGGGAAAAAACACCAGAAAAGTTACATTGTGCACTTTTAAAGGGTCTATATTACGCTATTTTTCAGATCTGTGTTGTCTATGTTGCTTTGTCATCATATCCAGAACTGTTTTGTTTAATTCACACATGTTTAACACACAAACCCTGCATATTTAAACTTAAACAGAAAACACTTCATCTCGTGATTTCATGGGGCAATACAGAAAGTGCTCCACTGTGTTTTTAAACTCCATACACCTTCATTAGAATCATTTAGATAATTTCAGCCCTGGAATTGCCAATCTCTACTGAGCAAAAGGTAAAGATTTGCTGTCATCTTGAAAACTACCGCTTCATGACATCACAAGGTGGAACAGAGCATTCTGAGCTTTGGAGATGAAGACAGACTAATAATGCAGGATTACTCAAACATGTATGAATGAGACAAAAAAACACCTTCAGGTCTGTTTTTGATTAGATAACAACATTATAACGTGGCTTGAAGCTCACAAGAATGAATTTTGCTTAATATAGGACCTTTAAGTTATTAACAAGTGAAGACAAGTATTGAACGTGTGTGTTGGCGGCTTGGAAAGACAATTTATTTTTCATTTAAGACAAATTATTATTACTTTTGCCCTTTCACTTTCCTGAAGATTTGCATATCTTCCAAGTATAGATTCTTTCGACTCTGGATGTTACATTCGGAGCTGTATATACATTCAGAACTCTCTCTTTTTCATCTACGCTTCAATCTTCATCAGCTCCTCTTTTGAAAACATGGATGAAGACAATTATATCCCCCATCTTGTGCGATAATAGAAAGGATTCACAGTCTAAACATGAGTGCGTGGCGTGAAATTGGTAATGTTATTCGTAGGAATGGAGATACGCTACTCTCTATAATGATGTTGATTTTCAGTGTTTTAATATGCAGAATCCTGATGAGCAGTTTCCAGCTGAGGGCTTCAAAACGCTGCTACATCTCCGTTGAAGCTGAAATATCTGGAGCGACAGAGCTGACAGAAGAGAGCAAATACGATTGTTTTCAAATTCGGGGTCTTGCGTTTGCCAAATAAATCAATACTAAGCCAATTATAGTACATGTGCAATTCAATCGTCATTGCAAATTAGCTAAGGATGTCAGGCTAATTTGGTTTACAATTGATTATAGATGTCACAGTAAGGTAATCGTCTATTTTATATGAACAAGTCACGCATTCTGGAAGTAAAATCACATTAATTTTAATACAGTTTGAAGGCTTGCTGGGGTCTTATTTGGCAAATTATGATTTTAATAATACCAACACTTTTATACAATACAGTTAGTCAGATGAGTCTAGGGAAATTACAGCTGTATTTGCTTAAAACTATAATAATAATAATAATAATGTAATAATTAACATAAACACAGCTCTGATCTAATACAGGGCTGCCCAATTTTTCTCATTTGTGCAATTCTACTAAATCTAACCACAATTATTTAAACACTTTCGTACATTGGCCTTTCTCTACCTATCCTCTACCTCTATATCCTCTATGCCCACAGTACTATAACCAAAATCCTGGATCCTGCATTTCAGAACATAAATGTGTGATAGTGAGTGACTTGGCCTCCATGAGAAAGCAGTAGGTAACCGAGAAACTGGCAAAGAGAAAGTGTCCTTCAGGCTACAGTTAACAGGGATCTGACTAGCACCAGGTGAGCGTCCATCTGTCAGAGCTGTGGTGGAGACACGGAGAAACAGAGTTATACAAGACTTTAATACTCTGCTGTGTAACCTGAGTCAGTTCACACCTTAGGGTACTTAGATGACCTTGACTAATAACAGATACTCCTTACTTTAAACAACTAGAGTGTTCGTTTCAGTGTAGTTAGCTTGTCAAAGCTGAAGAAAAACCTTTGTCCAGTTGATAGAATTAAATTTTCCTTTGTTTTTATGTAAATGAACTGTTTGATGCCGTCTGTCAAACCTGTCCAAGGACTGCAGATGGAAATTAGCTCGTAGCTAAATTGGACGTAGAGCATTTTTTCTCTTTCAGATCCATGTAATCTGTGCACTGTCCTTGTTTTACATAAATATATGTAAAATAAATCATTTTAAATATGTGGTCTCTTCAGTGGTGGAAGAACTACTCCATTTTGTTACTTAAGTAAAAGTACAGATACTGAAGCAAAAAAAAAAAAAAAAAAGTAAAAGTATCACATGAAAAGTTTGAGTACCTGTTTAAAAATTTACTTAGAAGGAAAAGTACAAGTATTTTGCGGTCTTCAAATGTGGCTTCAAATGTATAGATTTTGTTCAGAAACAACTGATTTTATAGTTTTTGTTTCAATGATAGGACCCTCATCTGTAGTAGACCCTCATAAGTAGAAGGTACTTGCAGAGAATGTAACAAAAGTTGGAATAAAGTCTTCCAGTTTGTGTCAAGGCAACCCGAAAATAGAAAATTGCTGTTAAATTGTCAGTACATCTTAACTCAGCAATTTCCCTGTTTTCAAACATAGACGAAGCCATCCAGACTACTTTATTTATACGTCCTTGCCTGGAGCTTGGTGCAAACCTGTGTGGTGCCTGCCTCAACCCCAGACTATTAAAATGCAGTTAGCACATGGTAATGGCTAATCAGCGTGCTAATGAAGGAGCTGCTTTAGAGTCTTTTGGAGCTACTTAAAACAGAAACACTTGATTTAGCACAATTATTTCATATTTTGCATGTCAAATGAGGCAATAAGTAGGATTTCTTTTTCTCTAAAAAGTCATGAATCTTTCAGATCTGAGTCCTTGGATAAGAGGTAAACATGTTCAAATTAAAAACTGTTTTGCTAATTTTGCTAATGGTAATGTTGATTTATTCACAATTACGAAAATATGATCCATTATTTAGAAGTTTTTCTCTATATTTTGTGTTTTGGTTATTAATAAATCTAAAAGTAGAATTGGCTCCTCACTTCAAGATGCAGATCCTGTAGTTAAAATCTAAACAGGTTGTTTATGAGCCCAGTTTAGTTCCTTATGTAGGCTTGGTCTGGTCCTTTTCTGTAGTTCTGATTTAGTCCTGGTTTAGTCCAGGTGAAGTACCAGAAGGATAAAGAGATATGAAATAGCTGTTGAATAATGTTCACAAATATTTTCGCTGTTTGAATGTGTGATCTTGACATGCCATGTTTAATTGAAATTCCTTCAAAGTGAAAACAGTAAGGTAGGAGTAAACAAAAAGCCTTTTTCAGTATGTCACAAAATATTTAGTTGGTGGCTCTGTCAGATGCATTTAATTTACAGCAATATATAATGTGCATTAGCTACATGTTTTTCCACTGTATTTTTCAACTCAAATTGAATTTAACTAAATTTGATTTTATATGAATGGGACGTTACCCTTCAAATTATAAAATATTTGGTTTTAAATTGTTAATGGCTATGACATTTTCATCATTCTGAAACCACGGAGAGCCCAAAATGACAGCACTTGCCATGCACAAAATTGTCGATTCTAGCCAAAAGAAAATTAAAAATTCATCAGTTGAATAAAGATAAAAAGATTGACCAACATTCATTAGAAAGAACTGAACAGATAACTGACATATTTTTAACAATCCCACAGCCTCTTAAAAATCACATTTCCAAACAAATTTTAGAGCTGTTTTTTGTTTTTCTCCTGTACTCATTGTGCTGTGTTCCTCTCAAAACAATCCCTCTTGATTCAATTCAGTCCCTTTGAATGCCCACTCCATTGTCCTCCTGTCACTGTCTCTCTGATGTTTGTCATTAGTTGTCACGGTAACTGAAGCCATGTGATCGTCTGTCGCTATGTTAATAAATAGAGAGGAGAGCCATCGTGGAGGATTTAAGGCGGAGAGAAAGGGAAGCGGCGTTGGCACATGGCGAATCTTGGCTGTTGAAGGGGGTCATTTTCGTGTGCCCCTTCTGTGCCCATGTGCGTCAAGTGAACATACGCACAGCAGGATGTAGTCTACTGTCGGCATGGCAACGTGACAAATGCCCAATAATCCAATGGCCTTTAAAATTACGTGTTAAGATACGCAAAGCCACTATTGACACTTTGCACCTGATGTCATCAACGTTACCTGGGGGTGTGATGCCATTTTGTGTTTTTTCTTTTGTTTTCAGGCAATCTTAAAATGTTTTTGGACAGTATTTGCTAATGTATTCATTGTGCCTCCATGGTAACTGCTGAACATTCCATCATAGAGATACATGTAGAACACCCCCAGCAGTGCAGTGTCATCTGAAACCCAACAATTTGTCAATATGCGTATAAAAATGTGGTTTCAGCCTCCTGTCTGTTGGCACCATTTTGAGAATTTTTTACAATTAAAATATATATTTTGTTCAATTACTTTTCATTTTCATTTGCATTTTAGTCATAACCCGTGGAGTAAAGCTATCATTATGGGTAGTTGTATAACAGTAAATGATATGGTGGCGGCTGTGTTTTTGCTGGTCTAAAAAGCACAACTCTAGACAAACTATATTCAGAAAATAAGATTGAAATTGTATTTTTTCTGACAAGCACAGTGATAGCAGTTTCAAGAGAATTGACAGCAGGACTCAAATAGGAATTGACAAACTAATACAAGAATCCCAGGAATCTCAGAACATGTTAGTAGTGATCTAAATTACTACTTACACAGAAAAGACCCCATGGAGGCAGGGAGGGCATCTGAAACACAGAGAGGACATCTGACGCACAGGGACATTTCAGAACATGTTTGCTCAGATCTAAACTACAGGGTTAGCAGCTTTTACACAGAATAAGACGAGATATTTTGTTGTTTGTGGAGTAAATTAAGGTATTTCAGAAACTGCAGCCTTTGTGATTTACTAATTGCATCCGTTCAAATTGCAGTTCTGATTGCTGTAGCTGTAAGAAATGGATTTATTCTCACATTATGTTCAACTTTTTTATATATGTTATACCAATAACATAAGATTTTTTATTTTTTTTAAATATATTAATCTTCAGTTTTGCATGATTTATACAGTACACTCACATGGGACCTTTCTCGTTCTCAAACTGTGTTGTTATAAATGCCATCTCAGCTGTATTTCATCTTAAAGGATTCATTTCTGTCCTTTTGGTTCTGCCCCAGTGCTTCCCATAACCCCTATATTATAATTTTTCAAAACCATTATGCAAAGAAGGTCCATCACTTACATCTTCTCAAACGCTGATTTAATTACTGTGTGGGCTACAGTACAACCGCACCAGGCAATGATTAATTTCAAAGCATGAATAAAGCAAGTCTAAAATGGATTCTGGTGAAGTATACATAGATCTGTAGGTAGTAGTGCATTTTAAAAGGTTTACATGTAATTTTAAACGGCTAATCCAAGGCGTTAAAAACCACCAGGCAGGATGTACGGGGCAAAATTTTGTCACACTTCTTAGACACATTTGAATCTTTGAAATGTGAATGTGATTACTGTATTTAAACGCAGAAATAATTGAAAATGCCTGAAGATGTGTACTAGACTGTAGAATGTATTTTTCTTGATTTTGCATGAGTAACACACTAATGAGCAACACTCATCACCAGTTAATTGGCAGCATAACTCTTTTCACATAAGGAAAATCTAAACCAACATCTCCCCTCCCTTTGCTCTCTGTGCTAAGTCACCTCACTCCCCCTTCAGACCTCTGTCACATTACAATCGTCGTGCATCTCGCTAATGAAACTGCTGCACATCACAAGTTGTAGTGCATTGTTTTTTTTAATCATGTTTTTATATATTTATGGAGCATGGATGATGTTCGCTTGTGAGCTGAGCATTGTACAGAACCTTACGGCTAACTGTAAGGAAGGTTTGAATAAATTACGGAAACATGCATGGATGGCATTTCAAACCTCTTCAGGCATGTTTTTGATGAGGGAACAATGTTATAAAATGGTAGAAAGCTAAAAAAAAATTCTAGCTTAAACATTTTGCATAAGACCTCTTTAAACAATAAACTAAATTGCAACAAACGGAGGCTCTAAATGTGTATCTAGCGACCTTAATTTTCTCAAATACAAAGTAATGCACACTAGGGCTGTAGTCCTTTCGATTAATCGGTTGATGGTGTCCTGGTCAACCAAAATTTGTATTAGTCGATTTGTATGAGTTGTATTAGATTATAAAGATTTAAATGGGACAAGCAGCCAATTGATAGACAGAAACACTGACATGTAACAAAGGTGATTGACTCTTACTCTGCCAAAGAAAGATGCAAAAATGTGCTAACTATTTGAAATCCGTCCTTTCCTTTCTCAGAGAAACTTCTTATGGGTTTAAATGATGGCAGCCTTGACAGTACCCACTAAAATAGCATCTGGCATCTGTCCTCTTCTCACATGTGTTTGTTTAAATCAGATCCTTTTCAGCAAATGTCATTTTTACTTTTTAGTATTTACTTTTTATTGTTTCTTATGCTCAGTTCTGTTTTCTCCGTGGCCCAATTAATAGACCATGTGTATTACAATTCTACCTCTAACAACTTCAACAGAATTCTTCAAAAGCAGTGCAAATAAACATACTCGGGCACTCTTAATCCCCTTAGGCATGTTTCATTATTACTTAACATTTTCACTTTTTCCTCCTTCCCTGCATCTCCAGCTGCAAGTGAAAATTGCAGATTAGAAGCCACAAATAGGCCCAAACTGAGTCGTTAGAAAATTTAAACCTGTGGGAGCTGTAGCCAGAGCAGCCAAGTTAATACAGTCAAAACCACTTTAATGAAACAGCCACTTGTGAACAGCTTTAGTGCAGATTTTCTCATTGTATATTCTTCTTGCTGTTTTTTTTCCCAATCTTAAAGTTGCATTGTGTAACTTTTCTGGTCTGCTCATTCCTTGTCTCCATAGAGATGTTATTTCTTTGCCTGGAATGTGCCATAATATGATCTTAGACTTGTCTATTTGCATAAAAATAAGCATGTGGCGCCACCAAGCTAAGTTACAGGCCAGATCTATGGAGAGCTGACCACGCTCACAGTAAGAATGCATGTTTGTGGAGGTATTTTTAAGCAATAAAAAACAACTTTAATTGAATTAAATGTTAAATTGCGTTCTGTGGAATGTTCCAGACAAAGCAATAACATCATCAAAGAGGCAAGCAGGTGGCAGACCCTCCCCATGAAAGTTACACAGTGCACCTTTAAAGGGGTAGCTGTACTCAGGTTTTCCCATGTATCTGAGCTAAATATGTCTACAGAACAGATATATTGTATAAACAACTCAAAATTAAGGACTAACTAATATAGATTTTTTCTGGGGTGACAAACATTTCTTCTTCGCACTTTTATTAAAATTTTATTAGAAGTTATCTTTTTGTTGCCATCTGTGCTGAAGTTAATTTTTATTCTAGAGTCAGGAGTTCAGTCTTTAGTCTTTAGTCAGTTTAGTTTAGTTTAGGCGTCACACGGGTGGGAGTTGCTTGCCCATATTGAGGAAATAATGCTGAAGAAAAAATTCAATGAGCACAGGCCATTGAAAACAACAAAACGCCAACTCTGGTTCATCTTTCTTGACCCACACACATTGGAAACACATCGAAGAACCTTAAAACCTCTCAAAATTGCATTGCCCTCTATATAAATCCTGTATAAAGTTCTTATTGGCACATAGAGGTAAATAGGTTTTCTGATCTCGATTGAACAAAACAAAAGACCATGTTTGATGTTTGAGTGTCTCAGTAATGATTGACCCATTTTACACGATGTATTTGAATGAAAATGCGTCACTGGCAGTCTATATGGCAGTATCGATTGTTGGTGTCAAAGCTGTTCGTGTGCGTTCTATTATGAGGTTAGACGGTGTGACCTCTACAGGCTGACTCCGGCGCTGCAGCTGTCACAAAGTGCATTAACATTGATCAGGAGGAGGACACTCAACATGTGGATTAACGGCCTGTCATGGTTTATGGCCCCAAAGGATAATCTTTTTTACTCCTGAAATGGTCTAAAAATAAATGTTGGCTGTGACATTGACCGCATGACAAAGAGCTTTTGAGCTATAAAACCTCTAAAATGTGTCTCTACTGAAGGAGCTGAGAGTTAAAATGCTGCTTAAAGGTGCATTGTGTAACTTTTCAGGTGCAGGGTCCGTTAAACGCTTTTCTTCATGTAGATATTATTGCTTTGTTTGGAATGTTTCACACTATGGTATTAAACCTTTCTATCTTCATAGAGACCAAACCAGACCCAAGTTACAGGTCAGATCTGTGAAGAGGCGACCCCACTCACAAGCCAGAATGCCTGTTTTTCTAGGTATTTTTGAGCTATAAAGTCATCTGCAATTGAATAAATGTAAAGTAGAGTTGTTTAAAGTCATACTGTGGAACATTCCAAGCAGATCAATGACATTTCCATTGAAACAAGAAGGTGACAGGCCCAACGCCAAAAAGTTACGCAGTGCATCTTTAAGCTACATAAGTACTGTAGTATATATTTCCCCCTTACGATCTTTATTATCCCTGGTGCATACTTGGGCTAAATGCCATATTTGTGCTGGTATGTATTTTTTACTACCAGCAGACCCCCTTTCACTTGGCTGTCTTTAATATAATCAAGAGTGTGTTTCCAGACTTAGTTCCTGGTTGTCTTGGCTCTGGAGTACTATCTGCAGAGCCCAGCTGGCCTCCCCTGAGGGCCCCAGCCTCTGATGCTTCTCTCTGGGTGTACTGTATGTCCCGGGGTTATCCAGCCTCAGCTCCACGCCTCTGCACATGATTGATGAGCAAATGGGATTTTAATTCAGTTACTCAGACATCACCCTGCAGCTGTATCTGTGTGGCAGCCTCACATTTGGAAATGTGCTTTATTAGAAACAATGAGGAGACCAAGATGGATTCAAGTCAAAGCACCACTTCATTTGTTGAATTGGACTAAGCATTTTCTTCAGTCTGCATCTTCTTTTTCTTGTCCCATTTTGAATCTTCTAAAGTCAATAATTTTACAGTAAATAGTTGAATTCACATATCATTGGTTGTTTATATGTCTGTCTGATCTTTCTGTTGGGGCTCTGGTTTGAACATTGCTCCCTTTCATCAAGAAAAATGCCCTCAACTCCAACAAGATTTTACAGGTGCAGTCCTTTCTGATGGAGGTATTCTTTCACTTCTTACACGTTTATAATGATGTCCATAAATGCCTTGGGGCAGATTGACAAGTTTGTGGCTTTTGTTCTGTGTCTATGGCATTTTGTAACGTCACCAACTGCATTCTTATTCTCATTCATTCATCGACAGCGTGGGTGAACTATCTGATTGATGGCTTGAGTTAGAGCTGGCTGATATGACAATATGTTGTTTTGGATATCTGCTTCTGTTTTAATGCAGATCCTACAGATACTTTCTCCAACCACTCCTCTTCCATCTCTTGTCATGCTCTAAAAAAATGCACTCAACTCCAACAAGATTTTACAGTCGAGGTCTGCCACTTGCTCGTCTCCAAGGAGATGGAATTCCTTTGCCTTGTAATTTTTTCCAGTTCTAGGTGGGTTTTTTTTTCTCTTCAAAACATACATTCTCCAAAGCTCTGACTTGAAACTTGCCCTGCTGGCATCCCCTGCTCTTTCCCTCCTAGATGGATAAGTTTAATGCCATACTGTGGAACATTATAAAGCAAAGCAAAAAAAAAAAGGAGAAAAGCAGCTAATCTCAAAGGAGAAAAGCAGGTAGCGACACTCCTCCTCAAAGGTGAACAAGTATGTTAGTAAGTGCAGTTTATTTTGTTACATTTCTATTTTTATTTGAACAGATGACCTAGACTCCCACACACCAGTCACTTTTATGTCTAGAGGTATTTCCTCACAGTAATATATATTTTTTGTTTCATCTAGTTTGCGACTTGTGGCTAAACTTTTTGTCTTTTAAAAAATTCTAGATATAAACCCCAGATGACATCTTAACTCTTATTTTCACAGATCCTTTTCCAATATGCTGAAAAGTAATCAAACAACTTCCTCTGTCTTCTCTGCCTTTGTCTCGCACAGAAAGATAGCTACTATAATTGGTGTCTTGTAAATCTTTTAATGTCTAGGATTGCTATTTTAATCTAAGGCATCATTTCCCTTCTGGTCTAGTTTGAAGAGACTTTTTAAGGGCTATTTAATGAGGGATAAAACTTGAAAACAGTGAAAATAACACATTTCTTGACGTCATGCGCCATCTTGGATTCACTTATCTCACACAAGCTGTTCTTTCTATACTCAGGCTTTGTCTAATGGCCAATTTGTGTGTGTTTGCAGGGTAAAATGGTGAAGGGGATGGGCGGTGCCATGGATCTCGTGGCCAGCGCAGGGACAAAGGTAGTGGTCACCATGGAGCACTCAGCTAAGGTTGGTATGACAGTGACCCTTAATGTGTGTGATGTTTGTTTAACAATCACGGCTTAAAATAATGAGTCGAGCCACGAGTGATGTGAGGTGCACTGAGCTCATTTAATGAATGGGTCAGATATGAAAAAGAAAGATTTATTTTATACACGGATTACACTGAATTACACTGAACACAAGAGACAGATTAAAAGGAGAACAGGGAACATGAAGGAAAGTTATTTGTACAAAAAATATATAATAGTATAAAATATGATAATATATGAGAACTAGTAGTAGGTAGTAGTATTAGTAGTAGTGTTAGTGGTGGTGGTGGTAGTAGTAGCAGTAGTAGTAGTACTAGTATTAGCAGCAGCATGAGTAATAGTAGTAGCAATAATAGTAGTATCAGCAGCAGTAGTAGCAGCAATAGTAGTACATTGCATTTTTCATTCCTTTTACACACTTTTTGATGGTAAGCTACTTCTCTACAAAAATAAATGTAAAAACAAGCCAATCATTAGAAGATTTTTTTTTTTTAATTAATTGATCACAAAGATTTGACGACCCAAACAGCCCATTTCCCTTCTTCTCTTAATTAGGCCACTTCAGATTAGTTTTTCCAAGAGACAGCCAAGATGCAGAGTAGGGAACATTAGTGAAAGAGATTTGTTATAATATAAATATTATATCTGAGGACGCAGAGTAATAACTGGTTCTGTAATAGGCTTATTTAAATGATACATTATTTCAGTAATGATAATAATAATAATAATAACCCATTTGAGCCATTCAAGCCACAGCTGCCCTGCTATAGACCCTCTAGGCCCCTCTGACCTCCAGTTACTCATGCACACACTACATTCATACCATATAAAATGGGAGAAGTGTCTTGCACAAGGACACAACAATCTGCACTGGTCCCAGTTGACATTGAACTACTGAGCTTTGAGCCACAGTGGGGTACACACCAGTCTTTGGATGATTTTAATCAAATATTAACTTTTGTTCTTTTGATTAAATGAGTTCCCTTTCTGACTTCCAAAATATAAGAAAATACAAAAACAAGCCAATTTTTCAAACAACTTTTTAAAATCAACACTTTTGAAGATTTGACAACCAAACAGCCCATTTCCCCTCCGCTCTCATCCAGGCCACTTCAGATTGGTACTTTCCTCCTCCTCTTGTATCTCCAGCAGCCGAGCCCCTCTCCACATCCTGCTGTAATGAGTGTGAGTGTTCATCCTGATTAGGGATAATTCTCTTAATGGTTTGTGTAATGTCTTTTTAGCACAGCCCAGTACATCACATACATGCGGGCTATCTTCACTTCGAGACATTTCCAGCCCAGATCTTGAATTGATGCCATACACATGTAGCCAATAACATATACTTTGTTTCTGATAGTCTACGTTCTTTAATATTTCCTTGAGGATAAGATAAGATAAGATAAGATAAGATAAGATAAGATAAGATAAGATAAGATAAGATAAGATAAGACTTTATTGATCTCACAGAGGAGAAATTCACTCGTGACAGAAGCTCACAGTCAGGGGACAGTATAGTGCAAAAAGTTGTGAAAAATTGTGCAAACACTCAGAACAATAAGTAAATAAAAAATAACAATCACAATAAATATTAACATATTTACAACATCAGGTAGCTCTTATGTACAGGGAGTGAAAGAAATGTAAATATATAATAAAACATATCTCTTATATAATATATATGTAAAAGAATACAAATATACAAATATATAGATATATAATCTGAGGACAGTGGAGGCGGTTACTGATGAGGTGATATGGTTACAGGTTATTGCACGGGCTATTGCACAGGTTATTGCACAGGTTATTGCATGTGTTATACAGTGGAGTTGTACAGTCTGACAGCAGTGGGGATGAAGGACCTGCGGTAGCGTTCCTTCTTAGTTGATAATTCCATCTAAGTTGATAATTGACTTTTTACTAATAATACAAATGCATTGGTCTTATGTCACACCTGTTTAACATGTCAAAGTTATTTATTCTTTGAGTCCTTGCACATTCATAATGATGTCCATAGATGCCTTGGGGCAGAGGGACGAGTTTGTGGCTTTTGTTCTGTGCCTGTGGCCTTTTTCTAACATCATCAACAGCACTCTTATTCTCATTCATTCATAAACAATGTGGGTGAACTATGTTGTGTTATGTTATTTTAGATATCTGCTTTTGTTTTAAATAGGGATGGGATGGTATGAAATTTCCACGTTATGATAACCGTGACAAAAAATACCACGGTTTGACAGTATACCGTGGAGACTTTTTGAGTAAAAATGTGTTAGTATATTGCTGATATATTGCTCCTTGGTTATGTCCTACTTTGGTGTGCAGACATTTGGTGAAACACAGATCAGTTAATATCAGGGCAAAGCTGCCGTTAGGTAGTAAAATATTATTGGAAAAATACTGAAGGTTTTTGATATGTAATTTGATCAAATATAATTATAGAATCAATGGATTTTGTTAGCAATTTTAGCCAGTAACATGCTTCAGCTCATCATTTACCTGTGTGGGTTTATATCAATACGATGTAATGCTATTCATGTCCGCGTCATGCAGCTGTCTACATTTGGCACAGTGAGCAGCTAAACTCAAATGGATATAGGAGCAACATTTTATTCTCTGAGCTGTTTGGACAGAGTTTGAGGCAGAAGAAAACTGAGAGGAGGACAATGTGAGGTGCTATTTTCAGACATGTCTTTTACAAAGCCATGTGCTTTTTATTTTCGCTTTTGATATGCAAAATGATATATCTTCTTGATGACAAATAATCCATTTTCAAATGCCCAGTGAGTTTTTGGAATACAGAAAAATGATGTATTCTTGCTACAGCAGATATGACTTGTATAGCGCTTTTCTAGACAGTCAAAGTCGCTTTACAATTTGGTGCATTATTCATTCACTCCAGACTCTGTGAAGCGAGGCTGCCAATCTGCGCTGTTGGCCCCGCCGACCATCACCATCACTCACACACACAGACACACACCACTTTCATACTAGACAATGTGGGTGAAGTATCTTGCCTAAGGAAACAGCAACAACAGTTTTTACCACTGGCGCCCCAATGTGGCACCTGGAATTCCAAGTGGTCTCCCACCAAAGTACTGGCCAGGCCCAGCCCTGCTGAGCTTCTGAGATGGGAACAGGCTTTGACAAGGAGGTTTGGCCAAACAATGCTATGACAGTGCTACTCCCATAGTATTGTTAATCACTATGACAGCAGTATTAATGTCTAATTAAAGCCGCACGTTTAAAGAAGACCTATTGTACTTGTGCTTATATAGCTATAATCTTTGACACCTGTGGACCATTATGTTTGCACATTTAAAAACGCAATATTGATCTAAAACGATGTAATAAAAGAAACAAGTCCGCTGACTTCTGCGATAGAAAACTGTGGTGCCCAATGGGAGCTGACGTCACCATAAACATCATGACAAGTCTGCACCTTCTGCTCATCACAGCAGCATTTTTTTTCTCTCATACCAAAATGACAGTCCTTCAGTTTGTTTGTTTTTTGTTTTTTTCAACAAGCTAGGCAAGAATGGGAGAGAATTCAAGTAAAAACTGTTATTAAAAACACAAACACAGTTTTGTGTTCAAGGTTATTCATACAAAAGTACAATTCTGTTGTGCTCGTATTGATAAGGCCAGTGTTGCTGTGGGAGATGAATGTTGTGTGCACGAGTTGTCACCACCGCTGCTTGTCTTCCAGCTACACTAGTTCACTATCCTTGGGTTTCAGAATCCTAAGAATTTGAGACGCTCCTATAGTGATTAACAATTAAAACTATGTAAATACTCTATTTTTTAATGGAAAAATGCCCTAAAATACCATAAATGAGTGCTGTTAAAATGCATATTTTGTTTTGTAATACAGTGAGTTCTTTGGTCCAGTCACGAATAGAAATGATCAGGTTCAGCATCTGTGAATTTACCTATTGGATATTTCACAGGAAAGGTAATCAATATGGAAATCTGGCTCTTGTCCCTTATCCTGGAGTAGGACATCATCACATTCTAAAATTGGAAAACCACCGATAGCCGGAAGCTTGAAGGCCCTATATTTTCTGATCTTTTATAATGTTGTTTCCTCATCAAAAACAGACCTGGGCATTTGTTTTGTTTCATTCACACATGTTTAACACACAAACTCTGCATCTTTAAAGTTCTTCTCTCAAACTAAAAGCACTCAGTTAAACCTTGTGTTGTCATATGGGAATACAGGAAATGCTCCACTGTGTTTTTAAACTCCATACACCTTCACCAGAATCATTTGGATGATTTCAGCTCTGGAATTGCCAATCTCTACTGAACAAATGGTAAAAGGTAGCTGTTAACTTGAAAATTACCATTCCATGACATCATAAGGGGGAACAGAGCATTTTGAGCTTTTGGGATGTAGACCGAGTAACACTAAAGGGTTTCTCAAACATGTGTGAATGAAACGAAACACAACTCCAGGTACGTTTTGATGAGGTAACACCATTATAACATGGCTTTAAGCACTAGAAGAATCCATTTTGTATAATATAAGACCTTTAAACGTTTATATAGGACGTCCCCAGACCCCTATGCCATGATGCAAGGGCAGTGTAACATTGTGCATTCACAGAGCCATGCTGTGTGCTAATGGTCCACTGTCTGGCTCCCTGCTTCGGTCCAGATGGTGCAGCGTTTGAGCATAAATAAATTCTGGTCTGAGACTCGTTTTCATTCATGATGTGACTCTCAGCGTAAACAAACAGCTGAACTACGACATGGTCTCTGCAACAATGTCACAGGCACATATGATCACATTACAGCAGACAGACGTTTGATCAGGGCCCCGTAATTTGGTTCAGTGGCTCAATTGATAGAGCAGTTTGCCCTCTAACCAAAGCATAAGTGGTTCAATCCCTGCCACTGATATTAGTCGATTTGTATGAGTTGTATTAGATTATAAAGATTTAAATGGGACAAGCAGCCAATTGATAGACAGAAACACTGACATGTAACAAAGGTGATTGACTCTTACTCTGCCAAAGAAAGATGCAAAAATGTGCTAACTATTTGAAATCCGTCCTTTCCTTTCTCAGAGAAACTTCTTATGGGTTTAAATGATGGCAGCCTTGACAGTACCCACTAAAATAGCATCTGGCATCTGTCCTCTTCTCACATGTGTTTGTTTAAATCAGATCCTTTTCAGCAAATGTCATTTTTACTTTTTAGTATTTACTTTTTATTGTTTCTTATGCTCAGTTCTGTTTTCTCCGTGGCCCAATTAATAGACCATGTGTATTACAATTCTACCTCTAACAACTTCAACAGAATTCTTCAAAAGCAGTGCAAATAAACATACTCGGGCACTCTTAATCCCCTTAGGCATGTTTCATTATTACTTAACATTTTCACTTTTTCCTCCTTCCCTGCATCTCCAGCTGCAAGTGAAAATTGCAGATTAGAAGCCACAAATAGGCCCAAACTGAGTCGTTAGAAAATTTAAACCTGTGGGAGCTGTAGCCAGAGCAGCCAAGTTAATACAGTCAAAACCACTTTAATGAAACAGCCACTTGTGAACAGCTTTAGTGCAGATTTTCTCATTGTATATTCTTCTTGCTGTTTTTTTTCCCAATCTTAAAGTTGCATTGTGTAACTTTTCTGGTCTGCTCATTCCTTGTCTCCATAGAGATGTTATTTCTTTGCCTGGAATGTGCCATAATATGATCTTAGACTTGTCTATTTGCATAAAAATAAGCATGTGGCGCCACCAAGCTAAGTTACAGGCCAGATCTATGGAGAGCTGACCACGCTCACAGTAAGAATGCATGTTTGTGGAGGTATTTTTAAGCAATAAAAAACAACTTTAATTGAATTAAATGTTAAATTGCGTTCTGTGGAATGTTCCAGACAAAGCAATAACATCATCAAAGAGGCAAGCAGGTGGCAGACCCTCCCCATGAAAGTTACACAGTGCACCTTTAAAGGGGTAGCTGTACTCAGGTTTTCCCATGTATCTGAGCTAAATATGTCTACAGAACAGATATATTGTATAAACAACTCAAAATTAAGGACTAACTAATATAGATTTTTTCTGGGGTGACAAACATTTCTTCTTCGCACTTTTATTAAAATTTTATTAGAAGTTATCTTTTTGTTGCCATCTGTGCTGAAGTTAATTTTTATTCTAGAGTCAGGAGTTCAGTCTTTAGTCTTTAGTCAGTTTAGTTTAGTTTAGGCGTCACACGGGTGGGAGTTGCTTGCCCATATTGAGGAAATAATGCTGAAGAAAAAATTCAATGAGCACAGGCCATTGAAAACAACAAAACGCCAACTCTGGTTCATCTTTCTTGACCCACACACATTGGAAACACATCGAAGAACCTTAAAACCTCTCAAAATTGCATTGCCCTCTATATAAATCCTGTATAAAGTTCTTATTGGCACATAGAGGTAAATAGGTTTTCTGATCTCGATTGAACAAAACAAAAGACCATGTTTGATGTTTGAGTGTCTCAGTAATGATTGACCCATTTTACACGATGTATTTGAATGAAAATGCGTCACTGGCAGTCTATATGGCAGTATCGATTGTTGGTGTCAAAGCTGTTCGTGTGCGTTCTATTATGAGGTTAGACGGTGTGACCTCTACAGGCTGACTCCGGCGCTGCAGCTGTCACAAAGTGCATTAACATTGATCAGGAGGAGGACACTCAACATGTGGATTAACGGCCTGTCATGGTTTATGGCCCCAAAGGATAATCTTTTTTACTCCTGAAATGGTCTAAAAATAAATGTTGGCTGTGACATTGACCGCATGACAAAGAGCTTTTGAGCTATAAAACCTCTAAAATGTGTCTCTACTGAAGGAGCTGAGAGTTAAAATGCTGCTTAAAGGTGCATTGTGTAACTTTTCAGGTGCAGGGTCCGTTAAACGCTTTTCTTCATGTAGATATTATTGCTTTGTTTGGAATGTTTCACACTATGGTATTAAACCTTTCTATCTTCATAGAGACCAAACCAGACCCAAGTTACAGGTCAGATCTGTGAAGAGGCGACCCCACTCACAAGCCAGAATGCCTGTTTTTCTAGGTATTTTTGAGCTATAAAGTCATCTGCAATTGAATAAATGTAAAGTAGAGTTGTTTAAAGTCATACTGTGGAACATTCCAAGCAGATCAATGACATTTCCATTGAAACAAGAAGGTGACAGGCCCAACGCCAAAAAGTTACGCAGTGCATCTTTAAGCTACATAAGTACTGTAGTATATATTTCCCCCTTACGATCTTTATTATCCCTGGTGCATACTTGGGCTAAATGCCATATTTGTGCTGGTATGTATTTTTTACTACCAGCAGACCCCCTTTCACTTGGCTGTCTTTAATATAATCAAGAGTGTGTTTCCAGACTTAGTTCCTGGTTGTCTTGGCTCTGGAGTACTATCTGCAGAGCCCAGCTGGCCTCCCCTGAGGGCCCCAGCCTCTGATGCTTCTCTCTGGGTGTACTGTATGTCCCGGGGTTATCCAGCCTCAGCTCCACGCCTCTGCACATGATTGATGAGCAAATGGGATTTTAATTCAGTTACTCAGACATCACCCTGCAGCTGTATCTGTGTGGCAGCCTCACATTTGGAAATGTGCTTTATTAGAAACAATGAGGAGACCAAGATGGATTCAAGTCAAAGCACCACTTCATTTGTTGAATTGGACTAAGCATTTTCTTCAGTCTGCATCTTCTTTTTCTTGTCCCATTTTGAATCTTCTAAAGTCAATAATTTTACAGTAAATAGTTGAATTCACATATCATTGGTTGTTTATATGTCTGTCTGATCTTTCTGTTGGGGCTCTGGTTTGAACATTGCTCCCTTTCATCAAGAAAAATGCCCTCAACTCCAACAAGATTTTACAGGTGCAGTCCTTTCTGATGGAGGTATTCTTTCACTTCTTACACGTTTATAATGATGTCCATAAATGCCTTGGGGCAGATTGACAAGTTTGTGGCTTTTGTTCTGTGTCTATGGCATTTTGTAACGTCACCAACTGCATTCTTATTCTCATTCATTCATCGACAGCGTGGGTGAACTATCTGATTGATGGCTTGAGTTAGAGCTGGCTGATATGACAATATGTTGTTTTGGATATCTGCTTCTGTTTTAATGCAGATCCTACAGATACTTTCTCCAACCACTCCTCTTCCATCTCTTGTCATGCTCTAAAAAAATGCACTCAACTCCAACAAGATTTTACAGTCGAGGTCTGCCACTTGCTCGTCTCCAAGGAGATGGAATTCCTTTGCCTTGTAATTTTTTCCAGTTCTAGGTGGGTTTTTTTTTCTCTTCAAAACATACATTCTCCAAAGCTCTGACTTGAAACTTGCCCTGCTGGCATCCCCTGCTCTTTCCCTCCTAGATGGATAAGTTTAATGCCATACTGTGGAACATTATAAAGCAAAGCAAAAAAAAAAAGGAGAAAAGCAGCTAATCTCAAAGGAGAAAAGCAGGTAGCGACACTCCTCCTCAAAGGTGAACAAGTATGTTAGTAAGTGCAGTTTATTTTGTTACATTTCTATTTTTATTTGAACAGATGACCTAGACTCCCACACACCAGTCACTTTTATGTCTAGAGGTATTTCCTCACAGTAATATATATTTTTTGTTTCATCTAGTTTGCGACTTGTGGCTAAACTTTTTGTCTTTTAAAAAATTCTAGATATAAACCCCAGATGACATCTTAACTCTTATTTTCACAGATCCTTTTCCAATATGCTGAAAAGTAATCAAACAACTTCCTCTGTCTTCTCTGCCTTTGTCTCGCACAGAAAGATAGCTACTATAATTGGTGTCTTGTAAATCTTTTAATGTCTAGGATTGCTATTTTAATCTAAGGCATCATTTCCCTTCTGGTCTAGTTTGAAGAGACTTTTTAAGGGCTATTTAATGAGGGATAAAACTTGAAAACAGTGAAAATAACACATTTCTTGACGTCATGCGCCATCTTGGATTCACTTATCTCACACAAGCTGTTCTTTCTATACTCAGGCTTTGTCTAATGGCCAATTTGTGTGTGTTTGCAGGGTAAAATGGTGAAGGGGATGGGCGGTGCCATGGATCTCGTGGCCAGCGCAGGGACAAAGGTAGTGGTCACCATGGAGCACTCAGCTAAGGTTGGTATGACAGTGACCCTTAATGTGTGTGATGTTTGTTTAACAATCACGGCTTAAAATAATGAGTCGAGCCACGAGTGATGTGAGGTGCACTGAGCTCATTTAATGAATGGGTCAGATATGAAAAAGAAAGATTTATTTTATACACGGATTACACTGAATTACACTGAACACAAGAGACAGATTAAAAGGAGAACAGGGAACATGAAGGAAAGTTATTTGTACAAAAAATATATAATAGTATAAAATATGATAATATATGAGAACTAGTAGTAGGTAGTAGTATTAGTAGTAGTGTTAGTGGTGGTGGTGGTAGTAGTAGCAGTAGTAGTAGTACTAGTATTAGCAGCAGCATGAGTAATAGTAGTAGCAATAATAGTAGTATCAGCAGCAGTAGTAGCAGCAATAGTAGTACATTGCATTTTTCATTCCTTTTACACACTTTTTGATGGTAAGCTACTTCTCTACAAAAATAAATGTAAAAACAAGCCAATCATTAGAAGATTTTTTTTTTTTAATTAATTGATCACAAAGATTTGACGACCCAAACAGCCCATTTCCCTTCTTCTCTTAATTAGGCCACTTCAGATTAGTTTTTCCAAGAGACAGCCAAGATGCAGAGTAGGGAACATTAGTGAAAGAGATTTGTTATAATATAAATATTATATCTGAGGACGCAGAGTAATAACTGGTTCTGTAATAGGCTTATTTAAATGATACATTATTTCAGTAATGATAATAATAATAATAATAACCCATTTGAGCCATTCAAGCCACAGCTGCCCTGCTATAGACCCTCTAGGCCCCTCTGACCTCCAGTTACTCATGCACACACTACATTCATACCATATAAAATGGGAGAAGTGTCTTGCACAAGGACACAACAATCTGCACTGGTCCCAGTTGACATTGAACTACTGAGCTTTGAGCCACAGTGGGGTACACACCAGTCTTTGGATGATTTTAATCAAATATTAACTTTTGTTCTTTTGATTAAATGAGTTCCCTTTCTGACTTCCAAAATATAAGAAAATACAAAAACAAGCCAATTTTTCAAACAACTTTTTAAAATCAACACTTTTGAAGATTTGACAACCAAACAGCCCATTTCCCCTCCGCTCTCATCCAGGCCACTTCAGATTGGTACTTTCCTCCTCCTCTTGTATCTCCAGCAGCCGAGCCCCTCTCCACATCCTGCTGTAATGAGTGTGAGTGTTCATCCTGATTAGGGATAATTCTCTTAATGGTTTGTGTAATGTCTTTTTAGCACAGCCCAGTACATCACATACATGCGGGCTATCTTCACTTCGAGACATTTCCAGCCCAGATCTTGAATTGATGCCATACACATGTAGCCAATAACATATACTTTGTTTCTGATAGTCTACGTTCTTTAATATTTCCTTGAGGATAAGATAAGATAAGATAAGATAAGATAAGATAAGATAAGATAAGATAAGATAAGATAAGATAAGACTTTATTGATCTCACAGAGGAGAAATTCACTCGTGACAGAAGCTCACAGTCAGGGGACAGTATAGTGCAAAAAGTTGTGAAAAATTGTGCAAACACTCAGAACAATAAGTAAATAAAAAATAACAATCACAATAAATATTAACATATTTACAACATCAGGTAGCTCTTATGTACAGGGAGTGAAAGAAATGTAAATATATAATAAAACATATCTCTTATATAATATATATGTAAAAGAATACAAATATACAAATATATAGATATATAATCTGAGGACAGTGGAGGCGGTTACTGATGAGGTGATATGGTTACAGGTTATTGCACGGGCTATTGCACAGGTTATTGCACAGGTTATTGCATGTGTTATACAGTGGAGTTGTACAGTCTGACAGCAGTGGGGATGAAGGACCTGCGGTAGCGTTCCTTCTTAGTTGATAATTCCATCTAAGTTGATAATTGACTTTTTACTAATAATACAAATGCATTGGTCTTATGTCACACCTGTTTAACATGTCAAAGTTATTTATTCTTTGAGTCCTTGCACATTCATAATGATGTCCATAGATGCCTTGGGGCAGAGGGACGAGTTTGTGGCTTTTGTTCTGTGCCTGTGGCCTTTTTCTAACATCATCAACAGCACTCTTATTCTCATTCATTCATAAACAATGTGGGTGAACTATGTTGTGTTATGTTATTTTAGATATCTGCTTTTGTTTTAAATAGGGATGGGATGGTATGAAATTTCCACGTTATGATAACCGTGACAAAAAATACCACGGTTTGACAGTATACCGTGGAGACTTTTTGAGTAAAAATGTGTTAGTATATTGCTGATATATTGCTCCTTGGTTATGTCCTACTTTGGTGTGCAGACATTTGGTGAAACACAGATCAGTTAATATCAGGGCAAAGCTGCCGTTAGGTAGTAAAATATTATTGGAAAAATACTGAAGGTTTTTGATATGTAATTTGATCAAATATAATTATAGAATCAATGGATTTTGTTAGCAATTTTAGCCAGTAACATGCTTCAGCTCATCATTTACCTGTGTGGGTTTATATCAATACGATGTAATGCTATTCATGTCCGCGTCATGCAGCTGTCTACATTTGGCACAGTGAGCAGCTAAACTCAAATGGATATAGGAGCAACATTTTATTCTCTGAGCTGTTTGGACAGAGTTTGAGGCAGAAGAAAACTGAGAGGAGGACAATGTGAGGTGCTATTTTCAGACATGTCTTTTACAAAGCCATGTGCTTTTTATTTTCGCTTTTGATATGCAAAATGATATATCTTCTTGATGACAAATAATCCATTTTCAAATGCCCAGTGAGTTTTTGGAATACAGAAAAATGATGTATTCTTGCTACAGCAGATATGACTTGTATAGCGCTTTTCTAGACAGTCAAAGTCGCTTTACAATTTGGTGCATTATTCATTCACTCCAGACTCTGTGAAGCGAGGCTGCCAATCTGCGCTGTTGGCCCCGCCGACCATCACCATCACTCACACACACAGACACACACCACTTTCATACTAGACAATGTGGGTGAAGTATCTTGCCTAAGGAAACAGCAACAACAGTTTTTACCACTGGCGCCCCAATGTGGCACCTGGAATTCCAAGTGGTCTCCCACCAAAGTACTGGCCAGGCCCAGCCCTGCTGAGCTTCTGAGATGGGAACAGGCTTTGACAAGGAGGTTTGGCCAAACAATGCTATGACAGTGCTACTCCCATAGTATTGTTAATCACTATGACAGCAGTATTAATGTCTAATTAAAGCCGCACGTTTAAAGAAGACCTATTGTACTTGTGCTTATATAGCTATAATCTTTGACACCTGTGGACCATTATGTTTGCACATTTAAAAACGCAATATTGATCTAAAACGATGTAATAAAAGAAACAAGTCCGCTGACTTCTGCGATAGAAAACTGTGGTGCCCAATGGGAGCTGACGTCACCATAAACATCATGACAAGTCTGCACCTTCTGCTCATCACAGCAGCATTTTTTTTCTCTCATACCAAAATGACAGTCCTTCAGTTTGTTTGTTTTTTGTTTTTTTCAACAAGCTAGGCAAGAATGGGAGAGAATTCAAGTAAAAACTGTTATTAAAAACACAAACACAGTTTTGTGTTCAAGGTTATTCATACAAAAGTACAATTCTGTTGTGCTCGTATTGATAAGGCCAGTGTTGCTGTGGGAGATGAATGTTGTGTGCACGAGTTGTCACCACCGCTGCTTGTCTTCCAGCTACACTAGTTCACTATCCTTGGGTTTCAGAATCCTAAGAATTTGAGACGCTCCTATAGTGATTAACAATTAAAACTATGTAAATACTCTATTTTTTAATGGAAAAATGCCCTAAAATACCATAAATGAGTGCTGTTAAAATGCATATTTTGTTTTGTAATACAGTGAGTTCTTTGGTCCAGTCACGAATAGAAATGATCAGGTTCAGCATCTGTGAATTTACCTATTGGATATTTCACAGGAAAGGTAATCAATATGGAAATCTGGCTCTTGTCCCTTATCCTGGAGTAGGACATCATCACATTCTAAAATTGGAAAACCACCGATAGCCGGAAGCTTGAAGGCCCTATATTTTCTGATCTTTTATAATGTTGTTTCCTCATCAAAAACAGACCTGGGCATTTGTTTTGTTTCATTCACACATGTTTAACACACAAACTCTGCATCTTTAAAGTTCTTCTCTCAAACTAAAAGCACTCAGTTAAACCTTGTGTTGTCATATGGGAATACAGGAAATGCTCCACTGTGTTTTTAAACTCCATACACCTTCACCAGAATCATTTGGATGATTTCAGCTCTGGAATTGCCAATCTCTACTGAACAAATGGTAAAAGGTAGCTGTTAACTTGAAAATTACCATTCCATGACATCATAAGGGGGAACAGAGCATTTTGAGCTTTTGGGATGTAGACCGAGTAACACTAAAGGGTTTCTCAAACATGTGTGAATGAAACGAAACACAACTCCAGGTACGTTTTGATGAGGTAACACCATTATAACATGGCTTTAAGCACTAGAAGAATCCATTTTGTATAATATAAGACCTTTAAACGTTTATATAGGACGTCCCCAGACCCCTATGCCATGATGCAAGGGCAGTGTAACATTGTGCATTCACAGAGCCATGCTGTGTGCTAATGGTCCACTGTCTGGCTCCCTGCTTCGGTCCAGATGGTGCAGCGTTTGAGCATAAATAAATTCTGGTCTGAGACTCGTTTTCATTCATGATGTGACTCTCAGCGTAAACAAACAGCTGAACTACGACATGGTCTCTGCAACAATGTCACAGGCACATATGATCACATTACAGCAGACAGACGTTTGATCAGGGCCCCGTAATTTGGTTCAGTGGCTCAATTGATAGAGCAGTTTGCCCTCTAACCAAAGCATAAGTGGTTCAATCCCTGCCACTGATATTGCATAGTGCCTGTGTGGAGCTGTTCATATAATTAAGGCCAGGTCACTGTAGTATCCAGTGTGATTAAGGATTATGCAAAAATGCACCAAAATTGTATGGCTGTAGGCTTTTAGTCGTTTATGAATTCATAAATAAATCACTGGATTTATATAGTGTCCAAAGAGCTTTACAGTGCATTATTCATTCACTCCACGCTCGATGGCGAGACTGCCATTCTGCGCCACTGGTCCCTCTGACCACCACCAACACTCACGCACACACCACATTCTTAGTATTAGCCGGTTAGTCGGTAAATGGGATCTTAGTCGACTAAAATTTGTATTAGTCGACTAAGGAGTTTATTTCAATTGTAAGGATTTTTATGGGACAACAGCAGCAAGGAAAAGTTAGTGAGTGAGTTTGTTAAATATTTGTATTTTTAGGTTTTTATATGCAAAAAGGCAGATTGAACTCATGATTCACAAGTTTAATCTGTCTTGGAAGCATTTTGTTGCATTGAGGCATGGAGACAAATGACCTGTCTAACATTCTTTATTTGGGCAGGAGAGCTGAATGAAGTGTAACTTGGTTCTGTTTTGTACTTTTTTAATTCAGACATGGTTGTTTATACATTTATAGATGCACCCATCCAGTGAAAATTAGAAACCAAACCATGGATAAGGTAGCAAGGTTGTCAAAAGTATCGCAAATCAGATACTAATTGACACTAGAGCTAGTATCAAAACGAGATACTCATTTGACCAAGTAACGATACTAAAAAAGTCGCATCAACCAGAAATGAATCTTTCCTTGACAGCTTTAGAATGATCTTTAGCTGTATCATATATTTAAAGGACCTATATTATGCTAAATTGATTCTTGTGAACTTTAAGTCATGTTAGAATGTTGTTACCTCATCGAAAACATACCTGGAGTCGTATTTCGTTTCACACAGTTTTGAGTAATAGTAATAGCATCTCCAAAGCTCAAAATGCTCTGTTCCACCTTGTGACATCATGAAGCAGTAGTTTTCAAGTTAATAGCTCCTTTTATTCAGTAGAGACTGGCAATTCCAGGGCTGAAATCATCCAAATGATTCTGCAGGGTTGGTGTTTTAAACAAGTGAGAATGAAACAAAACAAAAGTCTGCGTATGTTCTTGATGAGGAAACATTGCAACATAGATCAAAAAATAACGTAATATGCGCACTTAAAATCATGTTTCTATTCTGGTGGTGCCTGTTTTGAATATGTTTAAATATGTTTGGAGCCATTAAGAGGCGAGGCATCTATCTAATGATGTCAGATCGAGTATGTGTTTTTATTGATTATTGTGAGTGAGTATTTGTTGGTTTTCTTCCACACACAGGCTATATCCCTGGATATATTAAAGCTAAGGCTGCTGCCCTGGGGATGTTTCCAGCACATTTTAGTGACTCACCTCCCAATATGAATAACTCTCGTCTCTCTTCTCCACAGGGAGGAAAACACAAAATACTGGACACATGCAGTTTGCCTTTAACAGGGAAACAGTGTGTGGATCGCATCATCACTGAAAAGGTGAGTGCAGTTTGAAATATAATCTCTAATCCACTCAGAATGTAATTTTTGTCACAAGCAGAGGTGGGTAGAGTTGGCAAAATGTTTACTCAAGTACAAATAACTGTCTGGACATAATCTGATTTATAATTTGAAGTTAAAGGTCTTATATTACGCAAAATTGACTCTTGTGAGCTTTTAGCCATGTTAGAATGTTTTTACCTTCTCAAAAAACATACCTGGAGTTGTGTTGTGTTTCATTCACACATGTTTGAGTAATCATTTAGTATTAGTCTGTCTAAATCTTTAAAGCTCAGAATGCTCTGTTCCACCTTGTGATGTCATGAAGCTGTAGTTTTCAGGTTTACAGCTACCTTTTACCTTTAATGTAGTAAAGATGGGCAATTGGCAGTGGACCACTTTCTGTATTACCAGATGACATCACAAGGTGGAACAGGGTGTTCTCAGTTTGAGAGAAGGACTCAGGCTAAATATGCAGGGTTTGTGTGTTAATCATGTGTGAATGAAACAAAATACAACTCCAGTTATGCTTTTGATGAGGAAATAACATTATAACATAGATCAGAAAATAGCCTAAAATTGGTCCTTTAATATAGTTGGAAGGTCAAAACATGAAATATTGCACAGAATCTGGTACTTTTAAAAGATTCACCCCAAAAATTTGGAAAAAAAGAAAAATCAGACTTGTTCTTACTGAGCTGTAAATACCATTATACTGTACTTTAATTTTAATCCTTTGACAATGAAAGAAAACAGGATGAGCGCCAATGTCATTCAGAACAGATTTTTGTTTCAATTATAAGATTTTAGTTTTTGATTGAAGCAGTAATTGTGATCATGATATGACTAATATCAAAGTCATCAGATTCGCTTCCTGCTTATTAGTTTGGTTATTACCCAAAAATGAACAGACTGCAGAGGTTTCACATTCTCATGGGTTAGAATTACAACTGCTCCATTAGGGCTGTGTCTGGTAGTTGCCCTTAAGGCGTCTGCTTATTGATTTATTTATGGGTTAAGATTCTGTATGTCTTTGGTTTTAATAATTATTTTGTGTAGTGCTTAAGTCCTTCCTTGTTGTAGCTTTGTGTGATATTATTACTTCTTGTTTAGGGTTTTATATCAAGAGGCTCTTACAGTATTGCATTGTGCTTGTGTTTGCTATATTGTTATAATCTATGACACTCGTGGATCATTATGTTATAATTTGGACATTTTAAATCGCAATAATCATCTAAAATTACTTAAAGGTCCTATATTATGCAAAATTTAGCTTTGCCTGTTTACATCTCTAAAGTTCAAAATGCTCTGTTTCCTCCTTGTGATGTCATGTAGTGGTGGTTTTCAAGTTAACAGCTCCCTTTTACCTTTAGTTCAAGTTCTGTAAGTTCCAGGGCTGAAATTATCCATATGATTCTAGTGAAGGTGTATGGAGTTTAAAAATACAATGACATCACAAGGTGGAACAGAGTTTTCTGTTTGAGAGAAGAACCCATCTTAAATATGCAGGATTTATGAGTTAAGCATGCGTGAATGAAACAAAACACAACTCCAGGTATGTTTGTGGGAAATGAGGAACCAGCATTATAACATAGATCAGAAAATTGTGTAATATGGGCCCTTTAATAAAAGAAACTGACTTTCGCTTTAGAAAACTGCTGTGCCCAGTGTGCAGTTTTTTCATTTGTAGCATAATGACTATACGACTCTGTCGAATCCTATGTGTACCTCCATTTAAAAAAATAAAATTGGAGAACAAAGTAAGTACAGCGAAGTGGATGTATGCCTGTGGTGGTGAAAACTCTGGCAATTTGGCGTCTTGAAAATATGCACGAAAGTGCACGAATCACTCCAAATACAAGTTTGGGTGAGTAAATGGTGATGGGAAACAACTATAACATGGTCCTATTTTTGATTTTGCAAAATAGGTCTGCTTTAAAGGTGCATTGTGTAACTTTTCTGGTGGAGGGTCCGTCATGGAGATATTGCTTTGTCTGGAATGTTTCACAGTATGGCATTAAATGTATCAGACTTCATGGAGATCAAACCAGACCAAGTTACAGGTCAGATCTGTGGAGCCCACCCCCAGTCAGAATGCCTGTTTGCCTGTGTATTTTTGAGCAGTAAAACCTTGTAATTGAATAAATATAAGGTAGAGCTGTTTAAAGTCATACTGTGGAACATTCCTGGCAGAACAATGACATATCCATAGAAACAAGCAGGTGATGGACCCCCAACCAAAAAGTTGCATTGTGCACCTTTAAGTTGACATAATTTTTTCAGAAATGAGTAAATTTTGTTTTTCTCTCCATAAAGTGTAGAATCGGATCCAATTATAAAACACTGTATAGATTGAACTTGTAAGAAAGAGCGATGTGAGTCACTATATGACACTTTCGGATGAGAGCTGGTAAAACTCCTAGTTTGTGAGAGCTTTTAACAAGTTAGAGAGATTTAAATCCCTACTTTCTCCTCTCACTGTTTGAAAATCAGGTACAATGGCTTTAATTATCAAGTGAATGAAGAATGAGCAGTGTACAAATGGTCCCCCTGTGGTCAGTGTAAATTACAGAAAGTGCTCTCTAGGAAACGAAGGCTCTGCTAAACTAACTATTAGAATCCAAGGTTTGGTCCATTACCAACAGATGACATGTTTTATTTTTGAAGCCGTCCAGTCAAATGGTTGTTTTTACCTTTTAATAACCAATAAATACTCCTTTCAAACGCAGGAACCAAGATTTCATGGTTTAGGATTTGCACAGGTAAATTATGGGTGAATCTTTTGTAAGGAGAAAGCACGCAGACATGAAAGCATTATATGAACAGGGAAAGCTTAGTGTCTATTGTCATTTATGGAGTTTGTAGAAACACTCTTGCATGCACACTTAGTTACAGTGTGATTTTCTGCTTTACTGTGTCTAAATCCACCCTACTCTTCTAGGGCCAGCACTCCCCTGAAAAAGAGATTCTAAGTCTCAGATGGACTATAAATAAAGGTCAATAAATCCTTCCTTTCAGACAATTCTTCTATTTTCTTTTTCTCCATTAAAACTAAACTCTTAATTATGTTGAAATCTCTAATTCCATTGTTGAGCTGTGTCTGTCACCAGCTTGTCTCTGCAGATTTTACCTTCTCTCGGCACCAAAGTTAAAACCGTTTTCCATCCTCCTCCTCCTCCTCCTCTTCCTCCTCTTTGTCCTCCTCCGCCTGTGATCGACTCCAAGTCAAATTTCACTGTTTCTGCTGAGCAATCCCCTGCTGTCTGCACACAGCAGCCGTTTGACAGTGTCTCACCGTGGACTTAGATTTGACTTGAATCTTTGTTTTATCAGCTTAGAGCGAGCAAGACTCACAATATTTGAACTGTTGTCATGTAGTAAAAAGTCTGACAACTTTGCATCTATATTACCATTAGCTGTATTGAAAAACAGAATGAGTATCACAGTGACCTGAGTCAGAGTGCTGACAGTAGCCGTGAGTGACCTTTCTCTAGATCTTGAATTAAGTTATTGGTCAGAAGTTCCTACCTGGTGCATTAATCTGTAGTGTGTATGATTTGTCTTGGTGTAAATTAGATCAGGTGGGCGAAAACTCTGAGTTTATTTTAAAACACAAAGAATACCTCCACAGGTGATGTGACTCGCACTCTCGACTCACAGCAAGAAGGTGCTGGGTTTCTTTCCCCAGCCAGATGAGGGTTGTTGGCATTTTCTTTTGCAGTTTATTTTCTGTGTCCCCAGCTGCTCTGGTTTCCCACATCAACCCAAAACATGCACCACCAGGTAAAATCCTCCAGCTAAAGGTAGTCTGAACAAGGCTAGCTCAAGATCTGGAAATGGGTCCACTGCTCCTGACAGCTTGCATCAGTGACATTGAAGGATGGGTCAAATGCAGAGGACAAATTTCACCATAACAATAAACCAACCAGTCTTAAACGGGTCTACCCACTGTTTTCTTCCTGTGACGCAATCATGCTTACCACTTTACCAATGAGGACACATCCACGATAACAATCTAAATGTGTGTTGTTTTCTATTTTTACTTCCAGTAGTATTCAAATTGAAAAACTTTATTGTTCCCTGAGGTGTAATTCAAAATCACAGCTGCTCTTAATTAAGTGTTAAGCAATAGTAGAATTAAATAATGCAACAAATGGCACCAGTGAATCTGAACCCAATAATCTAGACACATTTTCCAAACTGATTTATCTGTGTAATTACTGACTTTGACTGACATAATATTAGAATGTATTATTTCCTGTTTATTGGCAACACTGAAAAATAACTGGAATATAGCGCTAATAATTTTATCTTTTATAATGTTATATCTTGTTTAGAATGTTATAGTATCTTGTTAACAGTCATAGATCAAAAAGAATATGATTTTTTATGTATAAAAAACACACTTGCTGTTGCTAATGTAAATATATACTTATTGATACTTGCAGTGACATCACACTGGGGGTGTTAGTAGAAGTAGAAGTAGTTATGTACATGTATGTGTATTGGTGGACTGTTCCTCAGTTATCATGGAGACAAAATGCTCACATTAGCAAACACTGTCAAATAAGTTTTTAGACAACACATTTTCAGGAGTCTGTGTTGCCCACTGACAAAGAAATGAACAGTCTATAATTTTAATGGTATATTAAAAAGAAAATCTAGAAAATAACTTCAAAGAAAATATATAAACTGATTTGTATTTTATTGAGTGAAATAAGTATTTGAACCCTCTAGACAAAAAAAGACAAAAAAGTACTTGGTGCAAAACCCTTGTTTGCAGCACAGAGGTCAGATGTTTCTTGTAGTTGATGACCAGGTATGCGCACATATCAGAAGGAATTTTGGGTCACTCTTCTTTGCAGATCATCTCTAAATTGAGAGCACTGCAGGATTTTAATCCACTGTGGTGTAAAGTGTTACCAGTGGTTTTCTTAGTGACTGTGGTCCCAGCTGCCTTGAGATCATTGACTAGCTCCTCCCATGTAGTTCTAGGCTGTTTTCTCACTGTTCTCGTGATCACTGAAACCCCACGAGGTGAGATCTTGTGTGGAGCCCCAGACTGAGGTCGACTGGTGGTCATTTTGTATTTCTTAAATTTTTGAACAATTGCACCAACGGTTGTCTCGTTAACACACAGCTTCATCCTTATGGTTTTGTAGCCCATTCCAGCCTTGTGCAGGTCTACAGTCTTGTCCCTGACATCCTTTGACAGCTCTTTGGCTTTTCCCATGGTGGAGAGTTTGGAGTCTGATTGATCGACTGATTCTGTGGACAGGGGTCTTTTATACAGGTGACTAGTTAAAACAGGAGTCTTTAATTCAGGTGACGAGTTGATTCGGAGTGTCTAACTGGTCTGTGGGAGTCAGAACTCTTAATGGTTGGTAGGGGATCAAATACTTATTTCACACAATGAAATGCAAATCAATGAATATATTTTCTATAATGTGATTTTCTGGATTTTCTTTTTGATATTCCATCTCTCAAGGTTAAAATAATCCTACCATTAAAATTATAGACTGTTCATTTCTTCAGTGGGCAAACCTACAAAATCAGCAAGGGATCAAATACTTATTTCCTCCACTGTAAATGGTTCTGGTCCTGTTAAGGTGTTCGTGACTGAAAAACAGTTGGCTAATGCTAGTTAGCTTGTAACTTTAAAGTTATATGAGAGAGACCAATGGTTTACCAGCCCAAATCAGTTCACCTGTTGTAATTCCAGTTAAGACCGTTCTTGATCGTCATTTTGTGTTGTTTTAAAGCTCAGATTAAAGTCTAACAAAGCTTCAGACAGAGCAGTGCCTCCTGTTAGCTTCACACCCCAGGGAATGTTGATTACGTCACCTGCAAAGTATCAGAAGTATTTGTACAACTAAACTGGTAAGGAATTTTATCAGTCTAAACTAAAAGCTTTGTTGGACTGAATCTTGACTAAAACTTAATTAAAAATGTTGAATAAGGCAGCCATGTTTTCTGATATTTTCCAAAAGCACCAGTGCTGCTGTTAAGTGATGTTTCTACTTTACTGCCAAACAGAATTCTAGCCTCATTCGCTATAAAAGACTTTTGGCAGATTTTAAGCTGCTCCAGGATTATAAACAAAGCTGTTTTAATCTTTAACAACACTCAAAACTGCGGACATGCCAATTCTTACCAATATTATTCTTATCTTAAAAATAACGAGGTACCTACTTTCACACTATTTATATTAACAGTGTTTTTATAAGTCTTAAAAGTTTTACATTTTAGGAAGTTTTACTTGGTCCCTGTTTCAGTTGGATAAGTCATTTCACACTTAACAGCCCTGTAGTAAAAGTACTTTGTATTCAAAAACATTATCCATATTAGGACTGCAAGATTAATTGAAATCGAAATCACAATTTGAATGGACAAATCACACGGCGTTATTATTCTGCATAAATAACTGTTTTGATCTGTTATGTACTAAAATATGATCCTGGTTTCTCAGTTATTTCAATTCATATTTTAATATTTTTGTAAATTCTAATGTGTTTAAAATGTGAACTTTGGTGGGTATGGGAGGGTTTTATTTTTTGTAAAATTTTTGTTCTTGTTTTATATAATGTTCGAATCAATTTTAAAGTGAAATTGCAAGTATTGTCCATTTTAAAACATTATCCAGATGACTAGACCTGTTCGTTTTATATCTGTGTTTACAAGAATACCGGCTCCCTGCCATACTCCACTCCCATTACAAACTAAGCTTTCACATTCACAGACTCAGATTGCATGCAAAAAGCTATTAACCCACTCATTATATGTTGAAGAGAAAAGTGCAGGATTATTCATTTGTTATAATAGCCTCCATAAAAGTGTTATCAGTGGAGTTTTTCGTAATGACGGTAATTTTATTGGTTGGGCTGGTTTTAATAGCACTACAGTTGTTAAATTTTCTGTTATTTTTGTTACTGACTTGCTAATGTAGAAACTTACAGCTAAAGTCCAATTTGTCACAACTGTCAGGAAATACATCATGAGGAAAACTGAATATTTAAATTCACCTTCCCTAAAGAAAAGTTGTTCCTTATTTTTATCATCTTAAAAACGTGAAAAACATACCTAGTTCTTTTTAAAGGTCCCATATTACGCTGTTTTCTGATCTGTTATAATGTTGTTTCCTCATCGAAAACATACCCAGAGTTGTGTTTTGTTAAACTTACAAAACCTGCATATTTAGGATGAGTTCTTCACTCAAACAAAACACGCTCTGTTCCACCTTCTGATGTCATGTGGTAATACAGGAAGTGTTAAATTCCATAAACCTTCACTAGAATCATTTGGATAATTCCAGCCCTGGAATTACCTAATTCCACTGAACAAAAGGTAAAAGATTAACTGGTAAAAGGCCGTTAACTTGAAAACTACCACTATATGACATCACAAGGTGGAACTGAGCATTTTGAGCTTTGGAGATGTAGACAGATTAATAATAAAGGGTTACTCCAACATGCGTCCATGAAACAAAACATAGCTCCATGTTTGTTTTTGAGGAGGTAACAACATGATAACATGGCACACAAGATTCAGTTTTGCCTAATATGGGACCTTTAAATGTTTGGCCTTGGTCCAGAGTTATTCCTCACTTACCTTATGCATTCTGAACATCGTAATTATTCACGGCGATGAGTTTATAAGCGCTTTCCTCAACTTTCAGAGGCCAGAGCAACTTTTGCAATCACAACTAGCATGCTAACCACTCACTTCCTGATTATCGGGCAAGAAAACTCTACTGTAATTTGCTTATACGGGCATATGATTTGATTTTAGACCTGTCAGTTCTGCCCTCCTAGTTCCTTCTCTCGCTCCATTACTGCACCGTGAAAGAGAAACATCTGTCTAGGATAGTTCTGGACAGTTGATTCCACAGGGTTCTCAACCAGCAGTATGCCTAATTGGTTAAAACAGGATCACACCTTCTTGTGGTGACAGAAAATCTCTTTAGTTTTTTAAAGCTTACAGAGAAGATATTGTACTTTCTACCTGTTTAGTTTTGTGTGGATATTACCAGTAAATACAGATATGATGATATTAAACCAGGACAACATACTTTTGAAAGTTAAACAGCAAATTCTACCTCCACAAATCCTTGAAGGTACATTGTGTAACTTCTACAGTGGAGGGTTCACTACTTACTGGTGTCCATGGAGATGTTATTTCTTTGCCTGAAATGTTCCATAATTGGGCATTAAACATAACTCCTTTGCATTTGTTCAATTACAGGTGTTTTATAGCTCAAAATTTCTTAAAAAAAACTTTTACCATGTGCAGGCTTGCTTCTCCATAGATCTGACCATTAACCTGTCTCCATTGTGAGTACCAAATTTATTTCTATACTGTGGAATAATCAAGGTAAAACAGTAATATCTCCATGGAGACAAGACACTGTGTAACTTTTTTGAGCGGGGTCCGTCACCTGCTAGTTTCTCTGGAGATGTCACTGCTCTGACTGGAATATTCCACAGTATGACATTAAATTTATTATATTACAGGTGTTTTTATAGCTCAAAAATGCCTAACAGGCATTCTGTGAACAGGGTTTACCTCTTCACAGATCTGACCTGTAACTTGGTCTGGTTTGGTGTCCATACTTTGACACATACCAGACAAAGCATTAACGTCTCTATGGAGAAAAGCATTTAACAGAGCATCCACCAGAAAAGTTGGGTAATGCACCTTTAAATTTTAACTATGACCTGTTGTGAATGACATGACAACAACTCAAACTAATGCAGTGTTGGTTTTTGTCCGAAAATTGTGAATGCAAGTGGGTCAGGCGTCTTGTGTGTGAGTCAGTGTCTAATGATGTGGCGTGTGCAGGACTGTGAGAAGGTGACTCAGAGACGCAGTGTTTGCAGCCAGCACAGGGAGCGCTTGTTTTGCACAGACCGAAAGTGTAAAGCTTCGAAACTGGGTCAGTGAGTGGTTTTATCTTTCTGAAATGGACTCGATCAGGCAGTCAGGTGTCCAGAGCTTATGTGGTTTATGCAGGTTCAACATCTTTTCAAAAGTAGTGTCATAAAAGTTTGTTGTAATGGTTTTCTGTCATTATTAACTCATCTGAAGTTGTATTTAAGGTTGTTTGTGTTTGGGTTTTCCTTATTCTCCTGCATTCAAGACGGAGAAACACTGTAATTCCTCATGTAAGGTCCATTTCAAACAAGGGTTGAATTAGAACTGCACTGAAACTAAGGAGTATCTGTTATTACTTAAGTCATTTAAACTACCCTGAGTTGGGAACTGAGTCAACTTTTGCATAATTTGACCAGTTTTGTTGTACCACAAATAGGGCTGGGTAATTAATCAAGTTAATTTGATTAATTTGGGTTTTTAATAGAGATTTTGAAAATGTGCAAATTCGTGAAATCAAGGTTTGTGATTTAAGGCAGTTTACGCTTTCTTAAATAACAGCATATGTTACGAATGAAAACACTTTTGCTGTTTGAAAGGCGTGCAGTTCCTCCTCTGACTTTGATTAAAATCTTAATTGTCCAGTGTGTACAAAAAAAATCAAGATTATGTTTTTTGGCCATATCGCCCAGCCCTAGTCACAAATCTAATTCTGTACTTATCCCAAGGTGACCAAAAGCGTGTTTAAAAGGGAATTAAAGCCACACAAATACATAATATGTGTTATTTAAGGCAGTCTGTGTCAGAACTAAAGAAGATACTTGGAGTGTCATAAGTTATTCACTTCAAAAATTGTGTCCAGTTGACCGAATTCAACCTTGTTTTTGGTATATTGTACAATGCTTCTCATCTACTTAAAACCGTGGTCTCATGCTATACTCTCATACTCTATTGTTACAGTATTTCACGTGAATATTCCAAATACGGTGACTGTGTCTTTGTGCCCTGACATGTTACTTCCCTTATTAAAATCTGTTGATGTTAACTCTCTCCTGCCCCCTTCACACATGTTCGTGATGGGGTGCTCGCTCTTCCTCTGCCCTGCTCAGACCTCTTGTTCCTCATGCGTGTGCTGATGTCGTGGTCCCCTGTTGCTCCTGTCGGCCCTGTCACCCCTCGCCCCTGTCGCCCTGTGTGCCACTAATGAGCCGTGAGTGTGACAGTGTTCTGGATAGGGCTGTCACTGCTGCTGAGACAAGCACACTCTCCTGCCTCCATAAAGGACTTGAAGCTTAAAGAGGAAACTTTGGACTTTTTCTGCAATGTCATGCTGCAGATTTCGAAGTTTCAGCGATTTTGTATTGCAGGGTTTGAGATGGCATTATAGTGGATTTTAATTGTAAACAGCTTCAACAGTTGTGAAATTTGGATATTTAAATCCTACTTATTTGGTGTTTTGGTAACACTTAGTTTAGGGGCCATATATTGATGTTTAAAAATGGGGTATAATGCAAAATCGACTTTTTGGAGCTTTCTACTTTGTTATAATGTTCCCTCATCAAAAACATACTAGAAGAGGTTTTATAGGTCACCCATGCATGTTTGAGTAATCTAGCGATCTTTCTCTGGCCTTATTCAAACCCTCCTTGCCTTTTGCTGTATGTTTCTGTTCCCTAAGCCTATGTCATCATTGCTCCCACTTGGCAATTTTACATAAATATACAAGTATTTATAAATGATTTATTAAAGGTTTTTTTTGTCTAAGACCATTTTTTACACTATTTAACATTAAGGGTTTTTTTTCTTTCATTAAAGTAATGTTCTTTAGCATTACTAGCTATACCTCCGCATCTGAAAAAGAGGCAGGACATGATAAAAACTGGGAAGGAGTTTATTCTTTTGTTGTGTCCTTAGGCAAAACACTTCCCCCAACTTGCCTGTGTGAATGTGGGAGTGAATACTTGGTGGTGATCAGAGAGGCTGCTGGTGAAGATTGGCAGGCAAGTTAATACCTAGTGCAGAAGTTTGTTAACATTGTAAAGGGGAGAAAGTGAATGAATAATGGTCAGTTTGCGACTGAGAGACTTGTCAAGTTGAGATAGTTGCACTTTTAAATCTGTGTATAGGATCTTCGGTCTTCAATCTCCAAGAGAGGCTAAAATTTCGTTTGAGTCAACCAGCTGCTCATAGAATATGCATAAAGCTTTATTTGAACACTTTATTACAAATACCGCACAAAATGTCACTTACTACTGCTCTCTTATTCAGTTTGTAATAAAACAGGGCTGTGGATGATTTTGTTGTGAAATTAGCATTATATCATTTGGGGAAAATGATCACAAACTGCCAAAAAAATATCAGCGGAGTTGCTCTGGATTGTAAACATCTAAACATGGCATTGATCATGAATAAAAAAAAAACACATTGGTCGATCCCTCTCAAAAATATGACTCTATCACTGAATCTGCTCAAAGATGTAATGCAGTGTTGTTAAATGACGTGTGAAGCCTTCAGTGCTTCTATTCAAGATCCGTTGTCTTATTTCACTAATTGCTTGGGCTGTTTTGTTCATTAAGATCTGACACTAACTCTAAGAGATATTTTACCGAGAGTCATTTCATTTTCTACAATTTAATTCCATGGCGTAAGAGATTTTGGCTGGTTTTAGGATACATTTTTTATTCAAGTACTAAAATATATCTGTCCAGCTGGAGTAAAAGTATGGTGTCCAAAAACTGCACTGCTAATTCCAAGTCCTACCCACCTTTGCATACAGAGTACTAGTATACACATGTTCAGATATATATGCCATGAAATGTTTAAAGAGCCCATATTACACTATTTTCTGATCCATGTTATGATGTTGTTGTGTTTTATTTCATTCACACATGTTTAACACACAAAACCTGAATATTTAGCTGAGTTCTTCTCTCAAACAGAAAACATTCCACCTTGTAATGTTACGTGGTAATACAGGAAGTCCTCCACTGTGTTTTTAAACTCCATACACTGTCACTAGAATCATTTGGATCATTTCAGAAGGTTAAAGGTAGCTGTTAACTTGAAAACTACCACTACAGATGTAAAGGGTTACAGATGTAGGGTTACAGATGTAAAGGGTTACTCAAACAAGTGTGAATGAAACAAAACAAAACCCCGGATATGTTTTTGATAAGGTAACAAAATTCTAACATGGCTTAAAGCTCACAAGAATCAATTTTGTGTGACATAGGACCTTTAAAGTGCCATTACTCTTCTCCAGGCTGAGTTCTGGCGAGTGCATTGGAGCAGGTGACATCTCTGTAGTCCTCACAGTGTCTATTGTACCTGCTGCACTGTAAAAGCTTTCTCTCTCTTTGTGTGTGTGTGTGTGTGTGTGTGTGTGTGTGCGTCTGCGTCTCTTTCTCTGTGTTCAGGCTGTGTTTGATGTGGACACGAATAAAGGCCTCACTCTGATCGAGATCTGGGAAGGACTGACTCCAGACGACATTAAGGCCTGCACCGGGGCCCCGTTTGAGGTAAATGTCTATACAACCTGTACATTAACTTTTTATGTGTAACACTTTATACTATATATAATGTTAAATGTTTTAAGTGATTAGATTTAATGTCTGTTTTTGTAGTGTTATTATATTTTTCGTGTTGCATGTTTTGAAGCCTTTTATCCTATCAGAAAGTAGATTTAATTCCATACTTTGGGTTGCCAGATTTTACAACTAAAACCAATTTACAATAACCCCAAAATGTCATCTTTGATATGATGTGTCAATGGCAAGCATGAGTTATGAATCTATTGAGAAGCCAGTATGAATTTGTACATTCATATATATTCATATTAATTCATAAAAAAAAAGGAACAAAACAAAAATTAAAAATACAGAATCTGAAATAAAATCCCTCCCCACATCTGCCCTATTCCCCAGAGTATAAATGGACATGGCTAACTTGATAGCTGCCGTGTTCCAGATAGGAAGTGAGCATGGGCGCACTCCCGGGTCCATCGACTCCAGTTCACTTTGTATTAAAAAAAAACAACATCGCCTTTCTCTCTGTAACTGCTGCTGTCAGGCTTCTCATTTCGGTCTTAAAATGTTAACCCACTCTACATGATGCTGTTTTTTTATTTCACTATTTTGTCTGTAAATCAACTCGGTTCCAATAACTGCTAGAGAGCTTCATTTGACTGAAGCCAAATGCAATGGGTTGACATTATACTTCTTTAGTCCACTTCTTTATACAGTCTGTGATGCTATCCCACGGTGCTCTACTCCATTCGTCAGCCCATACCTTCCAAATATGAAGTAAATAGTTCCCACATTTGCTCAAAATCGTCCAGATTGTCTTTTAGAATAAGGCGTTTCCTTTCCAAGTCTCTCATCAGTTCATTTGGATCCTGATAGTACTGAATGTTCCCTGCACATGTGAGAAATGACTCCATAACTTACTGAAAATAATAGAATTTGGGGTTGAATTTACCACATTTACCCCAATCACCATTTTTATCACGCATGCCAATAGTGATACTTTGCAGTGACATCATGCTGGGGGTGTTCTACATGTATCTCAGCTGCAAAGTATCGATAGAGGATGTTACACAAAATGAATAATAAAGTGTGTTGTCTCTTGTCTTTCCAGGTGTCTCCAAACCTGAAACCGATGCAGCAGATCTAGAATGTGTGAAATCTCTAGTGTTTTCTTTAGTTTTTTATTTTATTTGCATAGACTCATGAGTTTAACAGAAGCCAAGAACAGGATTTATAAGCTGATCGAACAATGTTTCTGATTGAAAGTGAATAGTTCAGTATTTTTAAAGTTATGGTGATGATCAACAGTCAGTGCAATGTTAAAGGTGCATTGTGTTTTCGTGCTTTTCTGGTGGAAAGTCCGTCAAATGCTTCATGGAAATGTTATTGCTTTGTCTGAAATGTTTCACAGTTTGGTATTAAACCTTTATATCCTCATGGAGACCAAACCAGACCAAGTTACAGGTCAGATCTGTGGAGAGGCAACCCCGCTCACAGTCAGAATGCCTGTTTTTCTAGGTATTTCTGAGCTATAAAACCACCTGTAATTGAATAAATGTAAAATAAACCTGTTTAATGTCATACTGTGGAACATTTCAGACAGAGTAATAACCGTGGAAACAAGCAGGCGACAGACCCTCAACCAAAAAGTTACAAAGTGCACCTTTAAAAGTAAAACCGTCTTTTTTGTTTTAATGGAGAGGTCCTCAGCAAATCCTTTGTCAGTAAAAGCATTTAGTTTGGAGCTGAGTTCAGACGATATTTATTTTGTGTTAACGAAAGGTCTGTATTTCTGATGTTTAGGGAATGTTACTGGAAACCATTTTTATTTATCAAGAATAAGACAAGCTAAACCCAAATTAAAATTGTGATGGTCAATATGAGGAATGTTCTTTTCCATATCATCCAGCCCTATGTATTATAACAAATACATTTTCACTGTCATGTTATACAAATATTAAATGAAGTAAAACACTGAAAATACTGGAGCATCTCTATAACCTATACATGCTGTTACTATTACCTTCAAATATCCAGCTGTAATTTATCATTTACCATAATCTAAAAAAGAACTGTGTATTAGCAGAGACACTTATAGAGTAGATCAACTTTGTTTTCAGATGTTTCATTTAGTTGTACTTTTAGTGTACGCAGTGTTAGCCTGTTTTGAACCACGTTTGAAGACGTTTCTGGGTGAACTGGAGTCACATGTGTATTTAAGGACATCTGACTGTTGTGTACATGCCTTAATGTTGTTATTCAAACATGTCCTTTATGCAGTTTTCATCAAATAGTATTATGTCGTTTTTCTGTTTGGTCATTTTTGGAAATTCAGTATGATTGTTCAATAAAATAACTTCAAGACAGCTTTTTTAATTCTTGTATTTGCAATTTCATTTTGTTAGCATTAATATATATTACATTTGTGCTGTAAAATTCAAACTTAGATATTCAAACAGTTAAACAGCCAGGAAGATACTAATAACATTATCTGCCTGGAATATTCCACAGTATAGCATTAAACTTATCTTTATCTTGCATTTATTCAGTTCAGTTTGCTATAGCTCATATATAATGCCTTGAAAAACATGCATACATATTTCTCGTGAGTGATCTTGCCTCTTTACAGATCTGACCTGTGAAATGACCTAGTGGCACCACCTGCTAGTCTCCATGGAGATTTGCCATAATGCGGATTAAGAAATAAATATCTCCATGGAGACAAGAAGGTGGGGGACTTATTTTAATGTAACTTTATTTTATTTTAATTTAATATTATTCTGTCCATAGTTGAAGAAACACAAAATATACAAGGCAGCCAAATTAATACATAAAGTTTATTAAAGAGTGTGGAGTCTGTGTACCCAGTGTAAATAAATATTAACTTTGACTGTGTCTGTGTAATTTTATCCAGGTATGATCATAGCAAAAGAAAACATTGCCAACTGTTAACTTTGTTGTTTGTTGAGCATTCTACGAAAAAAAAAAATCATAATTAAAGGGCCCATATTACAGTACAGTATATTCTGATCTCTGTTCTAATATCTGCAGTTCTGTTTTGGTTCATTCGCACATGTTTAACACATAAATCCTGCATGTTTAAGATGAGTTCTTCTCTCAAACTGAAAACACTCTGTTTCACCTTGTGATGTCATGAGGTAATACAGGAACACTGGTTTTAAACTCCATACACCTTCATTTAGATGATTTCAGCCCTAGAACTGTCCGTTTCTACTGAAGTAAAGGTAAAATGTTAATTTGAAAATTACAGCTACATGACATCACAAGGTGGAACAGTGCATTTTGAGTTTTGAAGATGTAGACAAGTTATCAATGCATGAAATAAACCACAATTCTAGGTCTGTTTTTGAGCATTATAACATGTCTTAAAACTCACAAGAGTCCATTTTGTGTAATAGGGGCCTTTAAATAAATGAAACACCTTGTTTTAGTGCTACTTTCTTGCCGATTGAGAAAAAATTACCTCTTTGATGGTGATGCACGGTGACAGTCCACAGGTCCCGGTCTTCTATAAATGGACCATGGTGCTACATTGACATCTCTGGTTTGATTGGTCCACTGGAGGAGAAGACTCTGCTGTTTCCTCAGGGCTTTTACATAAGCGGCTGCTGAAGCTGGTGGGCCTCTGCGTTCAACCAGATTCACCGGGTTTAGATCAGAGAGCGTGAAAATGCCAAGAAAGTGACAGGAGAAGAGGCCCAAGGGCAGCTCATGTTAATCCAACATATCTGTGTTTTACCCAAGTCCACATACATTAACCTACTTCCTATGGCAAATACAGGCAACGGGATTCAAGTGGGGCCATATACAGTAATTTTCACTTCTACAACACTTACGCACAGATGTTTACCATGACTTGTTCTTATATATTACACCATAATACAAAATATATATGCAGTGATATACAGCATAGAGGTCCCTTGATTCAGAAAACTCTTTAAAGGGCCAGTATTACACAAAATTGACTCTTGTGCGCTTTAAGGAATGTTAGAAACATTCCCTGAGCTGTGTTTTGTTTCATTCACACTTGTTTGAGGAACCCTTTATTATTAAATAATTTCCTTTGTGGATCAATAAAGTTTGTCTAACTCTAAGTCTGTCTAATTCTCCAAAACTCAAAACTGCTCTGTTCCACCTTGTGATGTCATATAGTGGTAGTTTTCATGTTTACAGCTACCTTTTACATTTTAATTCAGTAGAGATTGGCAATTCCAGGTCTGAAATCATCTAAATGATTTTAGAGCTGAATTAAAGGCGCAGTGTAGTTGTATGGATGTAGATACAGTACGTTCAATGCTATACTATGAAACATTACAGATAAAGCAATGACATCTCCATGGAGACAAGCAAGAGACAGTTGCCCAACCAGAAAAGTTACATAGTGCACCTTTGAATGCACTGAATATTTACGTTGACCACAGCTAAACCTCAATTAAAATATGTCAAAGTTGTTTAACAGAGATTTAACTGAAGAGCCTGAATTATTCACTCTGACTGAAGTGAAGTCCTCTGGAATATGGAGGAACATTCCATGATGTTTTCCATGTTAAGCCACCAACACAGTAGGAGACCAGCAATCGAATTAGTATTCATTTAAATTTGATTATCTTAATAAAATATAACAGCATATAACTAAGAGATAGCCGGCTCCCAAACATGCTTTTATTAAATATGAGTTTTGAACCAGAACTTAAAGGTGCACGATGTAACTTTTTCTGTTTACTTTGAGTACAATGTTCTACTGTAGGACATTACTTTTTTAAATTTACTTATTTATTTATCTCCATGAAGACAATCAGGCGACACCATCAGACCAAGTTACGGGTCAGATCTGTGGAGAGGCAACACCCTTCACTGTAAAAATACATGTTCTTCAAAGTATTTTTGAGCAATAAAAACACTTTTTAGATTGATATGTTTAATGCCATAGTGCAGAACATTCCAATAGAATCTCTATGGAGACAAGCAGGTGGTGTACAGAAAAGTTACACAATGCAACTTGAAATAAAGACAGTGTTGCACATTGTGCAGTGGGTCCCTTTCACATTCACCCACTCTCTATCACTGCCTTATTTATGGTGAGAAAAATCAAACAGAGCCATATGGTCTAATATTCACACAGCACATGGCCTCGAGTGACCCGGGACTCAAGCTACAACCGCCACAACTGAAGCGAGACATGGATTTGTGCTAACTGTATATGAAAAACAGAAATTTTACATCGAAAACATGATCATATTTTCATATTTTTTGGGTGTACTGCTTACTGGCTATTTCTGTTAGATAAAAAACTAAAATAATATATGGAGTTACTGCAATGAACTTTAAAGGTTCTATATTACGCAAAGTTGACTCCTGTGAGCTTTGAGCCATATTAGAATGTTGTTACCTCATCAAAAACATACCTGGAATTGTGTTTTGTTTTATTGTTATGTTTGAGTAATCATTTATTATTAGTCTGTTTACATATCCAAAGCTCAGAATGCTCTGTTCCACCTTGTGATGTCATGAAGCGATAGTTTTCAAGTTAATAGTTACATTTGACCTTTCGTTCAGTAGAGATGGGAAACTCCAGGGCTAAAATTATCCAAACTATTCTGGCAAAAGAGTTTAAAAACACAATGGTGCACTTCCTGTACTATTACATGACATCACGAGGTGGAACAGAGGGTTTTCAGTCTGAAAGAAGAACTCAGTCTAAATATGCAGCATTTGTGTGTTAAACATGTGCGAATTAAATAAAACACAACTCCAGGTCTGTTTGTGATGAGGAAACAACAATATAACATCAGAAAACAGTGTAATATGGGTCCTTTTAATAAAATTCAAATTTCACTCAAACTTGACCCTCATGTTCTTCAATTTGAGGTGGTCACTTCAAATTATAAACAAAGATAGCTAAATCATTCTCTTCACTTGACCCATACTTTGACCAATAATGCCAGGTGACCCATTAGGAGGAGTGGCTGATGGCATTATAAAACCTGTAAACTATTTTCCAGATCTTTGAGCCAGAATCTTGTTCAGGACCAACCAGTCAAAAGTGAGCCAAAAGTAGCAGGCTGTGATTGGCTGACAGGGAAATATAGAACAGGAGGTAGAAGCAGGTGGAATATAAGGGCTTTATGGAACTTCAGTTTTTTTTAGACACATTATGTAATATAATAAAAAAAGATATACAGAAATTTTGTCTTCTGTTGGCTGCTGACCACCTGTCCCTATTTTGATTGTCGTGCACAGACACATAAATCTAATACAAAAGTTAGATTTGCAAAGAAAACAGGACAAATGTTCCTTGCAAATCATGTCAGTGTTTTTTGGGCATTCTGACATTCTTAGGTTGTCGTGTTGTTGCATAGTTATTCTAAGATCTCTCTGTGAGTTTGATGTGAAGTTATCTATAGAATTGAAGCCCCATTGTGTAACATTTCAGCCAGATAATATATGCTGAAATAACAGCCTGTTCTCAAGGTCTTATATTATACAGAATCAACTCTTGTGAGCTTGAGGCCATGTTAGAATGTTGTTACCTCCTCAAAAACATACCTGGAGTTGTGTTTTGTTTCATTCACACATGTTTGAGTAACTCTTTATTATTAGGCTGTCCACATCTCCAAAGCTCAAAATGCTGTTTCACCTTGTGACGTCCTGTAGTATTAGTTTTCACACAAACAGCTCCTTTTACCTTTTGTTTAGTAGAGATTGGAAATTCCAGAGCTGAAATCATCCAAATTATTCTAGTGAAGGTGTATGGGGTTTAAAAACACAGTGGAGCACTCCACTGTCCTCAGATTATATATTTATATATTTGTATATTTGTATTCTTTTACATATATATATATTATGTAAGAGATATGTTTTATTATATATTTACATTTCTTTCACTCCCTGTACATAAGAGCTACCTGATGTTGTAAATATATTAATATTTATTGTGATTTTATTTTTTATTTACTTATTGTTCTGAGTGTTTTGCACAATTTTTCACAACTTTTTGCACTATACTGTCCCCTGACTGTGAGCTTCTGTCACGAGTGAATTTCTCCTCTGTGAGATCAATAAAGTCTTATCTTATCTTATCTTATCTTATTACCACATGACATGACAAGGTGACACAGTGTTTTCTTTTTGAGACAAGAACACACCTTAAATATGCAGGTTTGTGTGTTAAACATGTGAGAATGAAACAAAACACAACTCCAGGTCTGTTTGTGATGAGGAAACAACATTATAACATACAGTAGATCAGAAAATATGGGCCTTTTAAATAATGAATGAAAACTTACCTCCAGAAAGTTACACAGTTATGCTTTTTTCCATAGTAACAATAACAATGTGCAATATTATTTAAAGTCACTTTACCTGCTACTTATTTATTTAACCACCACTGTCCATCACTGCACTGTACACAATCATCTGAGTCACTTTATTGTAGTAATATTATTTATTACTATACTGGAGTCACTTTAACTGCTGTTTGTTCACTGCTCAGAATTAAAGACGCTTATTGTGCAACGTTCCTGTGCCTTTTAGCTTTACAGTGTTGTGTTTTGTTTTTTTTTAGTTGATTGTAAATACTTATTATTTATCTTGATTTTGATGCTCTTATTTTCCTACTGTTTCTGAAACTTGCGTTGTGACACTGCAATTTCCCCATTGTGGGACAAATAAAGGATTATCTTATCTTATCTTTAAATTTAGTCAATCCTATAATGTCTTAACTTGTCACGTTTCCTACAGTTTGAAATAGTCGCTCCAACTGGATAACGTATGCTCTAAATAAACTTCCTATATGATTATTCTGCCAACACTTAACAACTTTGTACTGTGGCATTACACTTGCCTACTCTGTCTTTAACCTTATCTTATACAGATCCTCTTCTCAGCCCACTCAGGAACTCAACGTTCACATCTTTATCCAACAATAGCGCCGTTAATTCCCACACTCTTATTGAATCCTTGAAAGTCTCACATGGTGAAGTGGGTGTTTTTGACACTCTCCCATAAGGCCAGTGTGTGGTGATGTTTTGTGTAATTAGTCAAATCAATTAATTTCATTCATCCCGATTCAGTTGTACCCCTACACGAAGCTGGCAGCTGTGCGTTCACGCTTTTTACAATGCCAAAATGAACACTACGTAACAAAATATTTTCAGATGAAGTCAGTATTATAGGTAAAGATGGAAGTTATGCTTGATTATGACAAATGAAACCACCATTATATAAAACACACTGTGAAATCACCAAGTATACACAAGTTTATAATTGAAATGGACAAATATATTGACCCAGCTCACACTAAGAATGCAAGTTTTTCAAGGTATTTTTGAACAATAAATACACCAATTCATTAGATAATTATAATGAAGCGTTAGTCTTATATATATGTGGTAAATGGTCACATTTTTATATTGCACTTTTCCATCTTTACGGCACTCAAGGTGCTTTACATCAAGGAACCACACACATTCATACACCAGTATGCAGGCGCTGGGGGCATGGTGGGTTAAGTGTCTTGCCCAAGATTACAAAAACACTGCATATGTGGGAGCTGGAATCACACTGCCAACCTGTGGGACAGTGGATTTGACTGCTCCACCAACAACGTTTATGTTGAGAGTGGGACTCAAACCGCCAACCTTCAGATCAGTGGACATAAACTCTACTGAGCTACTATCCCCCCATTTAGTGCTTTTCCAGATGCTTAAAGTCTCTTTACAATTTCATGCATTATCCATTCACACCATACTCTGTCATAGCACGTCACAGCTGCCCTGGGGCAAACTGACAGATGAGAGAATGTCAATGTGCGCCATTGGCCCCTCCGACCACCATCAACACTAACACACACACCACATTCTTACTAGACAGTGTGGGTGAAGTGTCTGGTCTAAGGACACAACCATGGTGACAAGCAGATGGCAGCCACTCATCCAGAAAAGTTACATAGTGCACCTTTAAATGAGTGAGGATTGTGTGCATTTGTACTGGATACATTTACACCCAAGCAGAGCATCAGACACACTGATGGGAGAAAATGATGGACCTGCCATAATATTTTTAGACCACACTGTCAATTAGTTCAAATATTCCTCATGCAAAATGCTATTTCCATCCATGTATTTGGTCCATGAAAACACCACAGCAGACAGAAGGGCCTTGATCAATTTACTGCGCTAAATGGACATGGGCAATTTAAACCCCTTCTCTCAAATCATATATGACTTATTGGTCGTGCCCCTATGTCTTTTATGTTGCAATGCATTTATTTATCAAAAATTGGCAGCTGATCAGACAAACTCGTTGACAGTCACTATTGGATACTGAAAAGTCGAACCATCTCACGGTGGATGCCATATTTGGACGCGCTCATCCGCATTTTCATAATCTTGTGTGCACCGCTCCGGGGTGTGTGGACTAGCTGTCGGTGGCTCGTGTATGTGTGTTGGTTGATTTCTGTGTGTGTGTGTGTGTGTGTGTGTGTGTGTGTGTGTGTGTGTGTGTGTGTGTGTGTGTGTGTGTGTGTGTGTGTGTGTGTGTGTGTGTGTGTGCGCTCCGCGGAGAGAGCGAGGCAGAGCGCGCACAGTGGGGCTGGCGCATGCAGGCAGTGTCCGGATACAGACCGAGCTGAAGGAGGTGCGGGATCCGAACAGTGACCAATTTCAGCATGGCTTCGTCTCACGGGAGAGTCGACCAGCGCTTCGTGGACTGGATGGCAAGTTTACCGGCGAGCATGCACACCATCCCGCTCACCAACCTGGCTATACCCGGTACGTGGTTCTCTCTTCTCTGTGTCATGTTTTGAACACGCGTGGCTTGACTGTGACGCTTTTGACATTTTAAGTGCATTTTCATCACGCATTCTTAGCTTTCTTTGCTATTTCGTGTCAAATTCATCACCTTCAGACACGCTTCACTGTGTTGGCTACATCTCGTAATGAACAAAGGCTACGACCTGTTGCGCAATGCTGAACCGATGCACCTATATTCAGCTTCTCGCGCGCTTTCCATTAACCTTATCTTGCTGATTGCAATTTGGACACCACGTGACCCTTTTTGAGCGACGCAGAGCGCGTGCTGTGGACTTTGGGCGCGTGTGGCGATGATGATGATGATGGGGTGATGAAGGAGAAAGGATTATAAGTAGGATTTTTTTCCCATCTCATTGTTTTTGCTGTCAGCGCACAGTTGTCTTGAAATTCACAGTATTGATACATAACATTGATTGATTATTTAGTTGAATTTTTTATTTATTGATTGATTTTATTTTATTTTATTTTTTGACTAGCCTTTAATCTAGTTAAAGATGCAGTACGTAACTTTACTGATGAAGAGTCAGACACCTATGGAAATGCTTTGAGTAGAATGTTCCAAACTAAAGCTGGTGACGCCATAAGACTAAGCTACAGGTCAGAGCTGCGGAGAGGCGAGCCCACTCACAGTGAAAAGGCTTTTTTTCAAGGTATGTCAAAGATAAAGATGAATAGCCTCACTGTGAAACTCACAGCAATAACATCTCTAAGGGGAAAAGACAGAAGGCAGATTTCCCATGTGAAATGTTACATATGCAGCTTTAATTGAATAGGGACTGTGCGCATCAGAGGGAGTTGCTAATTGTAATTTCATTGTTTGTTTTTTCATTCAGTGACAAAAAATCAAATCAGTCAGTAGTACATTTTTAGTTTAAGGTTTAACTTTTCTGGTGGAGGGTCTGTGAAATGTTTTTCTCCATGGAAATTGCTTCATCTGGAATGTTTCACAGTATGGTATTAAACCTTTCTATCATTATGGAGACCGGGCCAAGTTATAGGTCAGATCTGTGGAGAAGCGGCCCCGCTCACATTCAGAATGCCTGTTTTTCTAGGTGTTTTTGAGTTATAAAACCACCTGCAATCTCATAAATGTAAGGTAGAGCTGTTTAATGTCATACTGTGGAACATTCCAGGCAGAGCAACGACATGTCCATAGAAACAGGCAGGTGACGGACCCCTAACCGAAAAGTGGCACAGTGCACCTTTAACTGGCTGCTTGACAAGGACACTTCTTAGAAACATCCTATTTATTCCGCTATCTCTCCTATTTCCAAACGCTTTATCCTCCCATCTGCCATTCTTACCACTTCCAACTTTAGAAGCGCGAGACCACTCCATTCTGCGCGCTCTTCTGCTTGTGGTCATTGGTCAATAAGGCGTGGCACAGCACCAAACCAAGCGTGACCCTTTATACAAGATACGTTCACATAGTCTCCTCCTCCTCCCAGCTCCGTGTGCTCATAGACTGCCATGTTGTGTATTACTTCATGCTTGTAATTCTGCTGAATCAAATCATATGCGCTGTGTTACGCTGGAGCCACAGTAGCGCAGCCCCTGTCCCATTTAATTAGCTGTCATGGCTGTGTATTGGCCCCCCAGCCCACTCCGGTCTCTCTATAGTTTATTTTTAGCAACACCTAAATTCTCAGATTGCAGTGTGTTTGAAGTACAACGGAATCAGAAATATACACAGCTCCAGATATGTTTTTATGTTTTTGATGAGGTAACAACATTCTAACATGGCTTAAAGCTCACAAGAGTCAATTTTGTGTAATATAGGACCTTTAAATTGTGTGAATTGTTGACTTGGTAAAAATCTTGCACTGCATACTGAAGATTTCTTTAAAGGAACGCTACGTAACTTTTCTAGTGGAGTGTGGATATATACTGCTGTACTCCACAATAGAAAATCCTCCTTGAGCCTTAACATTTACTTTAACATTTATATTATTTTGATATTTTAAGATGCTTACAGTCTTGACTCGCTGACCTTTTTGGGCTGAACATCCTGAATAACAGTGTAATGTTTTTTGTAGAGACACCTTTGTGCAAATTTCTGGTTTTAATGTCAGAATTACAATGATTCACTGTTCTATGGCCTCTTTAATGTCAGTGCTCAGCTCCACGTCAGCTGTCTGTAGTCTGCAGCAGCACTTCCCAGTATACACACACACATACGCTCACTCTAATTGGAAGGAGTCTATCTTAAAGGTTTTATACTCTTAACTATATTGCCATAACTACTTTGGTATTTCTTATACAACACTGGTATTTCTATACAACGTAGAATACTGCAACTCTGTAAAGAAAAGAAATACCTTAGCTCTGTCTCTATCATGGAGGTTGCATTAAAAAACACCAGCAGAGGGCACTAGACCTGCAACTCTGACACAGTGAAAGAGAAAGCACCTTGCACCTGTCTGAGTTAAGTAACACAGAAATAATCAGATCAAATTTGGTGATCATTTGTGGAGGATTTAATCATTTTTTGTAATAATGATACAACATTATAACAAGCTCGAAAAATGAATTTTGTGTATTATAGGCCCACAGAGGCAAATTCATTTCTAATGGAGTTTGTAGTAGGACTGTTGCATTTCCTGGCAAACACAGTGTAATCTCATCACAGAGGTTACTGCACTATGTCCTGATCATAAACATGCATCACGCTCTGATCAGACTCAGGGCTGGGCTCAGGAAAAGCTCACATCAGTTTCTGTCTGAGTCTCATAGGAAATTTGAGGCAGGGCCATGTTTGAACATCTTTTTGTGAATTGTGAATTGCTGACACTTCTGAATTCTTTATGATTAAAAGTATAACGCAGGTATGATTCAGATTTTACTTATTAAAGCAGACCTATTATGCTGAATTCACTTTTAAACATGTAGTAGTTGTTTCCCCTCACCATTTACTCGTCTGTCTCCAAAGCTCAAAACGCTCTGTTCCACCTTGTCATGTCATGTTCTGGTAGTTTCCAAGTTAACAGCTTTTTTTACAATTGCAATTCCAGGGCTGAAATGATCCAAATGATTCTAGTGAAGGTGTAGGAAGTTTAAAACATAGCAGAGCACTGTAGTGTTTTCTGTTTGAGAGGAGAACTCAGTCTAAATATGCAACGTGTGTGTGTGTTAAACGTGTGAATGAAACAAAACAAAACAAAACACCAGGTATGTTTTTGAAGAGGAAAAAACATTATAACAACGCCAGAAAACAACATCAGAAAATAGCGTAATATGGGCCCTTTAAATCAGCTCTGCCCTCTACCTTAGCAAATGGATGGAAATGTCAAAGTGTCATGGGAGCCCGACACACTTTTAATTATATTTTCAAAGACATCAGTACAGATTTCTGCAGCCTGAGGGAAGCTGACACGCGCTGTATGCTTGTCTATTAAACACAAAGTAAACAGTGACTGAAGTGATAGAAGGTTTGCAGAGGGCAGAGTGGAGCTGGTATCGAGCTCTCCTCTAAAGTCCTCTGTACATGACTCATGAGGCAAAGCGCAGTATTTATCTGTTGTACTGTGTTTCCATATGGGCTCAGTGGCATTGGTCAGATTGGTCCATGGACGTATACTAGTCTGTGTGCTCTTATACTTGTTCTGATACAAGCTATTCAGGAAAGGTTCATTTCTGTCCTGTGAATGCCCCTTTTTCAGAATCGATATCTAGTTTCAATACTATTTTTTGTATCGATTACTATAAAGGGACATAGCTAACCCACTAGCCGCTGCGTACCAAATAGGAAGTGAGCATGGGGGCGCTTCCGGCTCTATCGACTCCGGCTGCAGTTCACTTTGTATGGAAAAAACGTCACCCCTCTCCTCGTTTTGGTGATAAATGTTCGTATTAACCCGCTCTACTTGATCCTTGTGTTTTTATTTTGCTATTTTGTCCGTAAATTAATTCCTATCCATAATATGATACTTGGCTCCAAATTTGCCGTTATAACTGCCAACCTTGGTGAGCTTCATTAGATTGGAGATGAACGCTATCTGATTTTTGATACTGCAACCCTAGACCCTTTAATAATAGTAAAGTAATAGTTACTAATAGGTTCAGCTTTTGTGATTCTACCGTTAGATATTTCATAGGAAAGTACAATGTAATCAATACAGAAATCTGGCTCTTGTTTCCCATCTATATTATCACATTCTAGAATTGGAAAACCACCAATAATTGATACCCAGAAGCTAATGGAAACGCATTTGAAAAATCACAAAAAACGGACTTCCCTTAAAGGTGCATTGTGTAACTTTTCTGGTGGAGGGCCCATCAGATGCTTGTCTACATGGAGATGTTTTTGCTTCGTCTGGAATGTTTCACAATATGGTATTAAACCTTTCTATCTTCATGGAGACCAAACCAGACCAAGGTACAGGTCAGATCTGCGGAGAGGCTCACAGTCAGAATGCCTGTTTTTCTAGGTATTTTGAGCAATAAACCTGTAACTGAGTAAATATAAGGTAGAGCTGTTTAATGTCATACTGTGGAACATTCCAGGCAAAGCAATAAGCAATATGTTTTAGAATGGTCTTGATCTATCCTGGACTGAAGTGATAAAAGGTTTACAGAGGGCAGAGTAGAGCCGGTATCCAAAAGCCCTCCTCCAAAAGTACTCTATATAACTCATGAAGCAAAGTGCAGTATTTATGTGTTCTGGTGTGTTTCCCTACGGGCCCTGTGGCGTCCGTCAGATTGGATTTGTTTGGTCGGACTTTTCATGCTCGGTGTCAGCGCTCTGGGTTTTGTCCTTTTCGGCCCCCCGCTGAGGAGACCCACCAGGACAGAGCAGTAGCCAATAACCAGGGCTGCTTGACACTATAGAGCAGAGGAGGAAAGTACATGCAGTACAGACTAAAGCAGGGCTGACTGTGAAAAACTTGTAGTTATTAGACTAAAACTTTGATGTATAATATATTGTTGGAGAAAATATGGCTCGATTTCAGGTGACATCACAACATTTTATAGGCCAATTATACCTAAACAGATGGGGGTACTTAAAATGAATATTGTTGAAATGCAGATTTGTGTTGTAATGTGTTGTATTGTGTCACTAAAAGCAATTATCAGGTTCAACATTTGTGAATTTTTTGGATATTTCATGGTAAAATAAAATGTAATCAATCAATCTTGTTCCCATCTGAGAGTATGACATTATCACATTTTAGAATCTGAAAACCACCTAATGACGATAAATGATAATACTGAAACTGATTTATGCCTCTGACATAAAACCCTACAGCGGTGGTATCCTAAAACTATTATAAATGTACAATATAGTTACAAAAACACAAAACTGCAATAAATAAAGAGCAGAATGAATCACTTTAGTAGTTAGTTTGTATCTATGATGAGCCGTAGATTCCGATACCACTATTTTAATAAAAAACACTTTATTTAGACAACAGAATGTGATTTTCAACTTTAAATCATAGTATCAAAATGCTCTCTTCCACCTTGTGATGTCATGAAGTGTTAGTTTTCAAGGTAACAGCTACATTTTACCTTTAGTTCAGTAGAGATTGACAATTCCAGAGCTGAAATTATCCAAATGATTCTAGTAAAGCTGTGTGGAGTTTAAAAACACCGTGGAGCACATCCTGTATGCAAGTGTCTAACCTTCAGCTATTTGATTTGCTTTGTAAATGTGTATCTGTTGCTTTTAATATATTATTCCAATAACTATATTCAGACAATATTCGACAAATATGTGCTGAAATATGCCTGTAAATGTTGATATTCAGATTCAAGTATTGCACAAAAAAGGAATGAGCTGTAAAAGTGCAGAAATCACACTTTACTCCCCCATTCTAAAGATTAAACCTCAAGTTAATTTTATCTTTACTTTTCTCATTTTAAAGCCTACTTGTGCTATTTTCTGATCTCTGTTGTTCTTGTTCTATGTTGTCACAGAACTGGTCCAGAGTACAGTATAGTTGGAGGACTGGAAAGAAGCCTACCTGACCAAAATCCACACAATAGAAATATACTAATCAATAATAAAACTAGAATTGAAACTGAAAAAATGTATAAATAGACCAAAATTTGACCTTTCCTGAATATTTTTATGGGCTTGTAGGTGATATCTTAATGATAAGACTGAAGAAACAACATTATTTTGACTTTTGTGAGTTTTAAGCCATGTTATAATGTTTTTCCTCATCACAAACATACCTGGAGTTGTGTTTTGTTTCATTCACATATTTTTGGGAAATCCTGCATTATTACTCTGTCTACATCTCCAAATGCTTTGTTCCACATTGTGATGTCATGAAGTGGTAGTTTACCTTTTACCTTTGTTTAGTAGAGATCGGCAATTCCAGGGCTGAAATCATCCAAATGAACCTAATGAAGGTGTATAGAGTTTAAAAATACAATGGAGCATTTCCTGTATTTCCATATAACCATATGACATCACAAGGTGGAACAGAGTGTTTTCTGTCTGAGAGAAGAACTCAGCAGGGTTTGTGTGTTAAACATGTGTGAATGAAAACAAAACACAACTCCAGGTATATTTTGACGAGGAAACAACTATATAACAATTATAACAGAGATCAAATAGCGAAATATGGGCCCTTTAAAGTTTAATGTCTTGTGTTCTTTTTAATTCATCAGACTGGTATCAACATTGGTATTAAATCTCAAGTTTTAGATTAGTATCAAACTTGAACTGGAACTTTCTATATCCTGACACACTATTCACAATGTTTTTGCTGTGAGAGCTCTGCCGCCATGAGTTAATATAAGCAGATTTAGGAGCACTCTTTCAACCTTGTGCGAATTGAATTCGACTGTGTTTATCCACTGTCTGTAGAGCAAAACAAACCACTCTCCCTCCCCTCTCTTTTACAACCACCATTTTCAATTTACACACACTTCCTGTTTACTTTCGCCTCTTTCGCTTCCCCATCTCTCTGTATAGCTTTGACCAGCAATTTTCCGATGCTTTATCGAGTCTGAGCTAGGGATGTTATAAAAATTGATTCTCAAAAACTCATTGATACTGAAACACAATTAATATTGCTTTGCCTGGAATTTTCCACAGTATGGCTTACAACTTGGCTATGACCATGGAGACAAGCAGCTGACACCATCCAACTGGAACTGAAAAAACGCAAGATGGATGGGTTTATACTGTGGAACATTCGACGCAAAGTAATAACATTTCCATGAGACAAGCAGGTGACAGACCCTCCGCTAGAAAACTCCCTAGGCAGGTCACGATAACAAATTTTGAACCATATTGCTGAAGAAAATATATACAATAAATTATAATATTGAAACTAATTTATGCAACACAATAACAATCAAGCAGAATTATCTATGTCAACTATTTTTAAATATACAGCATCATTAAAAGACTTGAACTGCTACAAATAAATGGCAGAATTAGACTCAAGGTCACCACACACTACAGGATTTTTCGGTCAAACGATTTTTAAAAGTGTGACAAAAAGCGACCACCACAGACACGAGGAGAATCTTATGAGACTTAAAATCTCCGATCGCAAAGACTGCGGCGGGATATAAAGTTGTGAGCGCATCTTGCATCAGCTGTTTCCTGCCTAGAGTAAAACGACTCGTTTTGAGGCTTTTAAGTGTTCAGAAGATCAGAGCACTGCACTTTTAGTTTAGATACAAGTCAAAACTGTGTTATTATTATTTGTGAAATGTGTTGCAATATTTCAGATACATGATTTTTAATGCACAGAAGGCTGGCGATTAAGTACGCAGGAAGTAGAGTCTCAAGTGCTAATCTGCAGCTTCACCCCTATTCTCAAGCTGTGTGGATGTAAACAGACAAATGTGAGGAGCTACTCTTGCGTTTTTACTTTTAAAGAACGCCTCAAACTGGATTAATAGCGCGGTTTTGTGGCTGGATGTCATTATTTGCGGAGGACAATTTCTATGGATAATGTGGATGAGATGCTGCAGTTTAAATAGACCACTTTACGAGAGGTGAGTAATAAAGTCTTCTCATTATTTTCGCTATTTCCTGAGTTTGTATCTTGCGCCTGTGTCTGTCACTCCGTCTGCCCCTGACGCTCTGTTTTATTGGCTGTTACCGTAGCGTTACTGATGTTTGGTGGTTACGATCTGACAGAGCAGCTCAGAGTCACACTGACACCACACACACGAGGACCGCACACCAAGACACAAAGTCGGGTCACGCCTCCCTGAACTCGAAGAGAAGCAAAACGCAGACAAAATCAGACAATTCTTCTGTAGTGTGTGGTGGCCTTTAGACTTAGACAAACTTTACTGATACACAAGGGAAAATATTAACCCTAACCCTTACTATAACCCTAACTCCTAACCTAACACTGCCATTTTTCTCAATTTTGGTGCGATAATTAAAATAAAAAATAAATAAAAAATGGAGACCTTAAGACGTGTGTCAAAAATTTGAATAACTTTTTATGTCCCACCCCTTAAGATAATGTGTACCAAATTTGAGCCTGTTCAGATGAACGCCCTAGGAGGAGTGCGTAAAAGTATGAAGTTTACAAAAAATACTGACTCATGCTTAGCAAACTTTAACCAATATTGCTGACCCCTGGTGCAGTGCACGGCGTTGGTGTAATAATATTTTTTCCTTGTCCTGTCATGATTCACTTCTTTGTCAAATTTTAAATGGAAATAGCCAAACGTTAGAGAAGCACAAGTTTTAACAGTTGGCAAAGTTTTGTGAGTTTTCATCATTGTTCACTGGGTGAAAAATGGGTGAGTTGGTTAAGAAAGAATTAATAATAATAAGAAGAAGAAGAAGGAAGAAAGAAAGAATAATATTCTGATATGAAAACAATGTTCTTCTTTTTTTTAGCTAACACTCTATACATTTTTGGAAAGCTCTGGCGCATTCCTACATCATGGCGAGGCTCCCTGGTCATTACGGGCGAGTCACGTTGTGTCATTTCACTTCCCGCCCACTAGGACCATTGCTTTGCCATACTAATAGGCCCTTCGCCAGCTTCTGGCACTTGGGCCAAATAAATTGCAAAAATAGCGAGAGACTGGTGCTAATAAGGCATAATTATATAAATGTATCGGACAAGTAAAAATAAAATAAAGAAATATAGTAATACAAATATATCTCAATTATATACAAGAGGTTGTAAGGGGGAAAAAAATGGCAGAATCAACCAATAATTGGCCATAGATAATTATTTATTCAACCTTCTACAGCTCAAATCTTACATTATTACATAAAAATAACATAAACTTCCCAACTTTTGCAAAGAAATTGTACACACAATAAATATGGATCCTCAAAATATATTTTTCTCACTAGTCAATATCATAATTATCAGGTTTATGTAGCCTTCATATGAAGTATCATGACAACACTATAGTCTGAACTGACAGAATGAAGCCCTGTTTATCCGAGCATTGCCTCTTGTCCCCCTCCTTGTTAAGGGGCTTACAGTGACTCAGACCAGCCCCCCATGTCTCCCCTGTGGACATATTTAGAGCTCAAAGTCCCTGGATTTTCTGTCAGACCCAAGGGAGCCGCAGAGAGAGTGGATCCGTTTATACGGCCTCTGAAATGGGCTTAACTTAATACTGTGGCCTGGCCTGAGGTATTCTATTCATTTACCTCCACAGAAGCCTGAGCTGCTACAGACAGTGAGAGACAGGCAGAGTGGATGGTCCCCTGTGCCCCCTCCCCGTTCTCTCTATGCAAATCTTATGTCTATTGAAACGCCGCTCACTTATGAGTTAGGCTTATATGTGACTCTGAGTGGCCATTTATGCATCAGTAAGTTAAATGAAGCCTTTCAGAATGGTCGGACCTGCTCACTGAATCATTTAAAGGTGCATTGTGTAACTTTTCTGGTGAAGAGTCCGTCCCCTACTTGTTTTTATGGAGATATTGCTCTGCTTGGAATGTTCCACATTGACATTATATGACATTAAATCTATTTATTCAGTTACAGATGGTTTTATAGCTCAAAAATACCTAGAAAAACAGGCATTCTGGCTGTGAGCGCGGTTGCCTCTCCACTGATCTGACCTGTAACTTGGTCTGGTTTGGTCTCCATGGGCGACAGTAGCACAGTTGGAGTGTTTGTCTATTGGTTGGCGGTAAGGTTGCCGGTTCGAATCCCGCTCTTGACATAAACATCATTGTTTTGAGTGGTCAGACTCACAGGCTAACGGTGTGATTCCAGCTCCTACAGATGACCGCTGTTGTTGTGTCCTTGAGCAAGACACTTAACCCACCTCACCCCCAGTGTCTGCGTACACTGGAGTATGGATATGGGTGAGTCGTTCCTTGATATAAAGCGCTTTGAGTGCCTTGAAATGTGACCATTTACCATTTTACCATTTACAATAACAAATGAATGCAAGGTGAGTGGTGTCTTGCTCAAGAACAGTATGCAGGCCTGGAAGTGCGTATCCAACCGTCATCCTTTGGGTTAGTGGGAAAATGTCTCCACTGACTGAGCCACTGAAATACCCATCAAATGCATTTAGACAGTAATTTTACTCTTGCAACACTTGTACACAAAATACTCAATCTAATAATTTTTTGTAGTTTGTAAATTGCCTTTTTAATTGCATACTAATTAGCATCAATAACCGACAACATTCATTTATCATTTCTTAAATTGTGTGTTGATCATTCACAGTTCCAGTAACAGATTCTCATAATGAGCGTATATGGGTTGAGTCTGTGCAGAAGAGACCACACAGAATCATTACCTCTCACCAGAGCCTGCAATAATCCTCCTGAGTCACATTGGCTATTGCATTACTATCATGTCAATTTCCCGATCACAGGAAATCATTGAGTTATCTCTGCAAACCAATTACTGTTGTCAAAGGGAATTTCGTTTGGAGGAATAAAACCAATAAAACGATGAAATTACGGATTAAATAGTCACTTATATGAAATACGTTTTGCAACATGTTTACTTCATATGGTGGTAATAGTTTTTATGGATTTAGCTAATCCATCCTTCTATCCATCCGTTTCAGAATGATGAAAAATTACGACTGTTGCCATAGCGATTGACACTTTATAATATTGGATGTTTTGAATGGGGAAAAGTCATCAAAATGTCGTATATGGGAAGCTTGGCTGAAAGATTAGGGGTTGGAAAAGATTTTTCATATGACTATCTCACAATTTGTTTTAAAGGTATACAAAATTAGAATATCAAGAATATTGTTAAGAAGTGGTTAAAAAAGACAAAGAAAAATTACATAGTGCATGTTTTGGCATCTCTATTTATACTTTGGGGGTGTTCTACATGTATGTGCATTGACGAAATGTTCAGAAGTTACCGTCGTGACACAATGCTCACAAAAAAGTTTTAAGATCATACAAAATGGATTTAAAAAACACATTTTCAGGAGCCTGTGTTCATGGTCCTGTTTAGGAGTTTGATTTGCAGTAAAAAGGTGAGAGTGACTAAGTAAAAAACTGTTGGCTAATGCTAGACTGTAATTATGACTGTAATGTTACTTGAGAGAGACTCGTTTAAGTTAAGTTGTTGTAGTTCTAGCCAAGTCAGCTCTTTCTTGTCCAATTGTGTTAAAACAAAGCTCAGATTAAAGTCTAACAAACCCTCAAACAGAGCAGTGCCTACAGTTAGCATCACAACCCCAAGGAATATTGATGACGCCAGCTGCAAAGTATCAATTGAAATGCTAAAATGACTAAGATGAACAAAACCCAGCTTAATTTATAGCCTGAATAATGGTCCCTTGCTCTCACTTGGATTCAGCGTGTACTTTATATTCAGTCTATGACCTTTGCAGTTCTCAGTGTTTTGTGCTCTGTGTAAAAACAGTGTTTGTGCGTTATCAGACTGACAGGCAGGGGGCAGCGCACAAGCCACTCCCATGGCTGTTATAATTGAGTTTACAGCAGGAGCACGTTTATCTGGGTTTCAAAAGTCATTGTCATGTATGGTGTTTGTGTGATCCTGGCAGGGGTGTGTCTGCTCATGCCGGGAGAACATGACTCTGGAGAAGGCTCTGTACTGGTTAAAGAAGACATACTGTGCTTTTGTCTGCTAATAGTTATAATCTGTGACACCCACGGATCTTGGGTTATAGTTTGTTATATTTTGGACATTTTTTTTTCTTGCCATATTGATCTAAAATGTTATCGGTATGGTATTAAACAAGTTTTATTGATTTTCACTGCTTTCTGGGTTGGAAAATGGTGGTCCCCAATAGGAGCCAACATAAACATCATCACAACAAAGTTCCCCTCTGCAGGACCACGTTCTGCAAATCACACTAGCAAAAAGCAGATTTATTTTTTTTTAAATTTGTGCAAAAATTACTACGCAGAGCAGCCAAATACATGTAAGAAAATTAAATTGGAGAATAAAACTAAATATGTTAAAGTATAAAGTATTTTTATGAGTAAGTATCTGAAAGTTACAGTCTGGATGTAACATCTGATTTATAATTTGAAATTAATGCCAAAACATTTGTATGAGATTTGTATTTTCAAATGAATAGACACAAAAATTTTAAACAAGAAATGCTATGGGTAGTCCACTTCTTTATACAGTCTATGGTAGGAATATATCGTGCTTCACAATTTGTTATCGTGACAGGCCTATCTAAAAGTTACTCAAGTAAATGCAACAGAGTACTCCCCTCCTCTGTATAATGTGATGCATGCTCAGTGTCTTCTCTGTGAGCGGGCTGTGAGTGAGTCAGAGGCGCAGCGCTGATTTTTTGAAGAGATCCAGACCCAGAGGATGACTCACGGCACGCGGTTCAGTCCACAAAAACGGACTTCAATCAAATCTTCGGCACCTTTTAGTTTCGCTGTTTTGTCCTTTAAAGCTATGTTATGTAACATTTCTGATGCAGGGTCTGATAAAATAAGATAAGATAAGCCTTTATTGTCTCCAAATGCAGATATTTGTCTTGGACATCAGGGGCACAATGAAAATAGACAGCATCCAAACAAACTTCATACAAGGTACAGTACAGTACAAGGTACAGGTGCACCACCTACTTGTCTTCATGATGATGGCATTGCTTTGCCTGAAATATTCTACAGTTTACGTTAAACTTATCTCTATGAACACAAGCAGCTGACACAGCGGGCAATAAAAACTGGCATACATTAGCATGAAATGCCTAATGCTTAAAGTTAGATAGGTTGGATGTCACACTGTGAAACATTACAAGCAATAACATCTCAGTGGAGACAAGTAGGCGTCACTCGCCCATACTTTAGTGCATATTTATGGATACACTAAAATGATTATATTTCACTTTTTTTATTGAGGGGAATAACTCCTTGAGATGAATCAAGTCGTGTTCAAGAGAGTCCTCAAAGTTAAACAAAGCATGACTTGGCTTATCTTAAAGTGTATATGACGTCAGCCTGGTTTGGTGGCATAGTACATGTGTGAAATATTTATCATAGTTTTACATTAGTTAAGTGGCAGCTTGACGTACAAGAAAGAGACCTGATCTAACAGATTAAACACTGATTCAACAAAATAAAGGTGTTATAATCTATTTTTATTCTTCTTTATTCTAATTAAACTCTTGTATAATTTAAACCAGTTTGGGCCCTTGTTAACATTATGGCTGCTACTACGTTGCTAAAATTACATCTAACAAACTGTTTTATATAAAAAGTACTCTAATCTGTAGCACCTCAACCTTCACCATCTTTCAGTTCCATATTTTCTGTAATTTGTGGCCTTTTTCTAGTCATTCTTCTATCTCCCTCAGCACAAGCTAGCCTCATCAGAAAACAATAGAGGCGTTTGTGAAGTCTATACAGCGCTGCTTTGTTGATGTGATGTTCTTTTTCTATTTGACAATGACTCATCAAAACAAGAGACGCTGTAGCACGTCTGTTTTGATCCAGTTGTACCAGAAGTGTGGATTAAAGGCAATTCTTTCAATCTACACTATTTTGTTACTCCTTCCTAGGCACATTTCCACAGATGATACAGCAGGTTCTTCAAGATGTTCTTTGTCGTAAAAGTCCTATATTAAGCAAAATGGATTCTTGTGAGCTTTAAGGCATGTTATAATGTTGTTACCGCCTCAAAAATATACCTGTTCCACCTTGTGATGTCATGAAGTGGTCATTTTCAAGTTAACAGCTACCTTTTATCTTTACTTCAGTAATGATTGCCAATTCCCGGTGACCCGGTCTGAAATGATCCGAACGATTCTAGTGAAGGTGTATGGAGTCACAATACAGCACTTCCTGTATTACCATATGACATCACAAGGTGGAACAAAGTGTTTTCAGTTTGAGAGAAGAAGGTTTGTGTGTTAAACATTTGTGAATGAAACAAAACACAACTCCAGGTATGTTTTTGATCAGGAAACAACATTACAACATCACTGCAAACCCTAACAGTATTCCTAACAAGAAAATATTAGTTCATTTTACTTAAAGTTCATTAAAATGGGTTGCTTACTAAACATCATTGAGTTATATGGTGTTTTTTTTTTTTTTAGTAAAGAGTAACATTACAAGACCTAACTCAGTGATGTTACTCACAAAGTTTAAGTATTACTACAACTTTCCTTTAGACAGTAACATTACTTGTCTAAACTCCAGTATGCATCCACATAGGTCTAAACCAGGACTAAACCAGGATTAAACCGGGACTGAATCAGGACTAAACCAGAACTAAACCAGGTACTAAACCAGGACTAAACCAGGACTAGACCAGGTACTAAACCAGGTAATAATCCAGGACTAAACAAGGTCATTCTGACCTGAGCACATGAGGGAGTGGCAGCAGGTCACAGTAGCTCCTGTAAATTTCCTGATAACCTCTACCTATTTAAGTTATTCTTGTTTGCACTTTAGGATTTTCTTTTGGTTTTATTTACTTTATTCGTCTAATTAAACACTCACCATGTTTTTTGGGCATTTTTGTCTTTTTTCTTGTTTTTGCTGGCCTCTTTGTTCTTGGCTGTGTTGCTCAGCAGAGCAGTTGGACTATTGTGAGTTCCAGAGAGCATCTTCTTTCCCCGTCCAAGTCCCCAGTGCTGTTTGGAGTTAAGCCGGACATTCCTGTGGAACTATGGAGCAGGATGCGCAGAGGATGCTGTGCTGGAGCAAAAGTGAAACAGCGAAGAAGGAAATTCAAACCTGCGTTTCCGTCTGTCCTGATGGGAAACAGAAGGTTACTGGGAAATCGAGGGATGAACATTTGCACTTGACCCAGACAGACCAGGCTTCATACAAACTTCCTGGACCACACTGCATCTGTACCAGGCTTTAAGACAATAGATACAACCATAGAAAAACCATACAACCATATACATTTTCAATATATGTAATATTTTTAAACCAATATAATAACATGACATTAATCACGGCATTTGTGTACTATGAGTAAAATGAATGCACCAACCGCTATGCATATGAAAATGTATGCATTTATAATATATAGAATTTATAGTATATAGAATTTGAGTTTTAAAATGTCTCTCAAAAATGCCTATGTATCCACAGAAAATCATTTATTCTTAGGCCTAAGTGACAGTTCAGCTACCCATTCACCAAATAGAACATAGTTCTTTAATACAAATACTACAATTAACCACAAGTATTTTTTTTATTAAAACAAAAATAATAACAGTCATGATATGAAATAGCATAAGCTAATAAGCTGTCAGTGTTCCATATTCAAATTTGCATATCAGAAACGTCACTTCTCCTTTTGCGAGTGTACCGTAAGCACGTATCGAGAAGCATTCCCACGTATTTCGTACCTACAACCAAATACTCATCAAACAGTACTTTCTACAGTCAGTACAACAGGTAAGTGCATGTTTTTTGGTCCTGTCATGATAAAATTGCCCCCAAAACCCTCTAGGTTGGTTGGTCATTTCTTGTTCAAATTTGCTACTTTTTGGTGTTAGAGTTCATATGATTTCCACTTTGTACTTAAATATACCACCAAGATCATTTCTGATAATAGTTACCATAGTTAGATACATTTCTTGGCATCACACAAAGAGTGCTTCTTTAGTTAATCTTTTGTGTCTTTACAGTTCTCATTTCTTACAAACATGGAGTCACACACCAACATCGGCTCCTTTCTGGATGTGGTCCTGAACGGTTTTGGTCCACTGGCAGACTTTTTGGGCAACACATAGTTCAGCCCAAGTCCTCCACCTTCTCCTGTGGCCCCTCTGGCCTCAGAGCCTGGAGTCAGCTCTGAGCCAGGCAGCAGCATGGCTGTGGACACCAGTGTGGAAACCATGGACTGGGAGGAGATCCAGTCCTCTCTTACCCTTGAGGACATGTTGGGTGACGAGGGTTTAATCAACAAGGCTGAAAAATCAGCACCTGCTTCTCCAAGAGTGTGCTCCAACATTGAAGCCAGTTGCCTTACCAGTACAAGAGACTGGTACTCAACAATGGACTCACCAGCTGAGTGGCCATGTACCTGTGACCAATAGAGTGGCCTCTCAGGCAGTAAAGCCTGAGAGGACACAACACTGTATAGACAGTGTTGTGTCTATACCAGGACACAACACTGAGTCTGCCCCTTGTAATGTGAGGAACCAGAACCAGGTCCTACATCCATCCTTCATCCTACTGGTGAAATGTATGTACATGATGAAAAATTCCCTGAATAGTTATGTTTGATTGCTAGACTTTGTATAATATATTTCCTCTTTTCTTATTTGTAGTGATGGAAAAACGTTGTACATGTACATGGGAGTGTCCTTTCCCTCTTGTGGAGCTGTTCCTTCCGTACACAGCAATGTCACTTCAAGGTAAACAACAAAGAAATGAAAAATTCTGCTTATATGTTTTATTATGATAAATCCATGAATATTTCAATGCAGTAGTAAAAGTAATATTACTACTAGTAACTAGTAATTTGCAACTTTCCAAATAATCTTATTATTCTGGTGGACATTGCAATCGGCCTATGAAGCTATATAGACAGATACACGATTATATTCAGCCATGTTTATATTGTTTTCTTCTGTTTGTAGGAAGCGGACACTGCACCTCCAATAAGCCCTACATCAGAAAGCCCCTAAATGCCCTCATGCTGTACAGAGCAGAGCAGAGGCACATAGTCATGGAGGAGCTGGAGATCACCGACTCTGCAGCAGTGAACAGGGTGGTGGGAGAGCGCTGGAGGAGTCTAACCGCACAGATGCAGGCCCCTTAGTTGATTAATTGACCAATGGAGACTTAGTCGATCAAAATGAATTTGTCGTCTAATAATTTTATTATAAGATTATAAATATTTATATATGGGACCACAGCATAAAGGAGAAGTTATTCATTGAGTGATTTTTGGCATTGTTTGTATTTATTTGTAAAAAGGCAGATTAAACTCATGATTCACAAATTTAATCTGTCTTTATACAAATACATTGTTTCCTAGTACTTTTTTCTGCATAAATAATTCTTATTTTCATTATTACAGTTTAGAGAAGCAGATGTCTTTTGTTATGTAGCATAACTCACAAGTTCAGAACCTAAACCTTTATAAATCATTTCTTTTGGACATTTTGTTTATTCACAGTTGGTTATTTTAATCTAAGCATAAACTGTATTGAGAAACAGTGTTACATTAGGGCGTCAGTGATCAGCGTGGGCAATACAGAGGACTACAGCCAGTCCCGTCTGCAAAAACATGTGGTGTTGAGCAGAGTTTAGAATTTGAAGGAACAAATCCAACTGTTAAACGGTGATAAATTCAGTCTTGTATTTGTGAAGGCAAAATGAAGCCCAATAGAAAATAGAGAGTGATCAATATGAGGGAAAATATATGTTTGTCATATAGACCAGCCCAGTAGTAGTTACTACAATATGCTTTAACCTGACTCACATCAGATTGATATGTGTGTTACTCTGAATTGACTTCTACACATGATCTGGGCTCGCTGAAAATGATCAGAAAACGTGGAACATCATGGCGACTGTTTGATTCTGATTGGTCGAAGCGTCAGCGGAACAAGCTGAAAAAGAACACAGACATCTTCCCTGTCCACAAATGCACAAAGCTCTTACCTTCTGTTTTTCACAAACTAAATAGTCCATATTGAAACTAAAATTTAGTTTTGGTTCGTTTGGACGCTTCACCTTTGTCTTCCACACAAACCTCAGTGCTGCGGTCGCCCACCACCTGTTGGGCCCTATCGCACCAGCAGGCACCAAGATGGATTCTTGTGAAATTGTGAACTCACAAATATTGTGAGAATCCAGCTTGCTGTGCAAGGTGATATCTGCTGAAGTAAGTGGTAAAAATGCTGATGATTATGTAATGGTCGACTCAGGTAGACTTCTTTCCCTCGGTTGGCTGGTTGGCCCTGACATTAACTGGCACATTTCTGATGGATTCTAATAATTGTCTGAATTTTGTCCTCAGGATAATCAAAGAAACTGTGAGATTTTCATGTATATGCTCTGTATCAGCACTCCTGCTTATGACGCAAATAATCATGTTCTTTCAAAGTGAAATGTGCATGTTTTGGTGACAGCTGAGCTCATGGGGACACTGGCAGTTGTTGACTTTACCCATATCTGCCTTTGAGCTGAACATGATGGTGATGTGTGGAGGTAGAGGCGGAGGAGCGACAGGGTGGAGCGTAGGGCTGCAACATATATCATAAATAACGGAATCAAAATCACAATTTGAATAATCGCTATGTTTGAAAAATGATCCTGTCTTATGTAAAAAAAAAAACACTAACCCTTTAGTTTTGACTTCTACTAACATGTTGTGCAGTGGAATTGTAGCAGTTCAGATTTCAGTCTTAGTTAGTTTCTAGTTAGTTTTATTTCTTTGGTCATTTGGCATAGTCAAGAAAAACAAAAGATACATAATATAGGGCTGCAGTTATTCCACAAACATAAATTGTCTGCAAGATGGGAGCAAATCTAGTGTAGGAAAGAAACTTTTTTCTTTTTTGTATACATTAGTCACACACAGATGTATACTCACGGCCCTGGACATCCTGGAATCTACTCAGTCGTAGTGGGGGAGGGTGGAGGGCACAGGGGGTCTTGTGGGTCTGTATAAGGTCATGTTCTCTCTGTTGTGACGCTGGTTGGGTCATAGTCCGGTCTGGAGCAGTGGCCCTGGGGCTCTGCTGTCTGCTCGGATTAGCCTCAGCACACAGGGCCCTGGTCTGACCTGACTCCTCACACTGCACCAAACACTGAAAACACTACGGCCATACCACCTTAAAGGGCCCATATTACACTATTTTATAATCTATATTATAATGCTGTTTCCTCTTCACACACATACCTGGAGTTTCACTTTGTTTGAGTTCTTCCATGTGGTAATCCAAGTGCTCCACAACCTTATTAAACTACACCTTAACTAGAATAATAATTTCAGCCCTGGAATTGCCAATTTCTACAAAGCAAAATGTAAAAGGTAGCTGTTAACTTGAAAACTACTTCTTGATAACATCACAATGAAAACAGAGCATTTTAGGCTTTAGACACGTAGACAGACTAATAATAAAGGGTTACTCAGACATGTGTGAATGAACCAAAACACAACTTCAGGTATGTTTTAGATGAGGTAACAACATAACATGCCTTAAACCTCACAAGAGTAAATTTTGTGCAATGTAGGACCTTTAAACGAAACCTGTACTAATCAAAACTACTCAAATCACAATGACTGTTCTGAATATAATTTTAACTCATGTAGATGTTGAGTTTTTGCAGTGTGCTGGTGAAGTGTCTGGTCTCATACGTTAACAAGGACCACACAAACGAGAGTGCAAACCTTTATTTGCATGTCCACCACAAAGAGTAAAGAGCTAATTACCACCTAAGAACACCGGATTTCACATTTGGGCCATTAACCAAATTCTGACATTTATTAACGTAAAACATGAACAAAAGCTTTTTCTTTTTGTATTTTATTTGAATTAAAAAGGAAAATGTCTAGACCTGGTAATGACTCTGCCTCTGAAATGTTTAATTCTTACACAAGTATTCTTTGTATGTAGTTTAAAGGGCCTATACTGAGCTATATTCTGATCTATATGTTGTAATGTTGTTTCCTCATCAAAAACATACCTGGACAAAATACATTTTTTCCCCAACACATGATTAACACACAAACCCTGCATATTTAGGCTTTAGAGTTCTTCTCTCAAACTGAAAACACTCTGTTCCACCTTATGATGTCATGTGGTAATACAGGATGTGCTCCACTGTGTTTTTAAACTCCATACACCATCACGAGAGTCATGTGGATAATTTCAGCCCTGGGATTGCCAATCTGTACTGAACTAAAGGTGTACTAAACTTAAGTAGCTGTTAACTTGAAAAGTACCACTGCATGACATCACAAGGTGGAACAGAGCATTTTAAGCTTTGGAGATGTAGACAGACTGATAATAATGAGTTACTCTGACATGTGTGAATGAAACAAAACACAATTCCAGGTATGTTTTTGATGAGGTAACAACATACTAACATGGCTTAAAGCTCACAAGAGTTCATTTTGCTTAATATCTGTTCATTTTTGCTATGAGCTATGGGCTTGGATCAGTTGATAGGTTAGACTTTTTCAGAATCCTAACATTGCACTGAAATCTTTTAGTGCCTCTCCACAGATCTGACCTGAACTTGACTTGGCGGTGTCACCTGCTTGAGATATTGGATAAAGAAAATCTCCATGGAGACAAGCAGGAAGAGCCTCCCTTTCTTTGTCCTTTATGATGTAAACAAAACATGTTCAAATCTATCTTTTTGAACTGATCAGTTGTTATGATTTATTAAATGATGTACAATTACAAAATTTTTTTACATGATGCACAAAGTTTGTTTGTGATGACTGTCCAATCAGAAAGCAGAATAAGCTCTTCACTTTAGCGTTGCAATAAATGTTAACTTGTTTTTTTTCATCTAGTAGTGCGTGTTAGAGATATTAACTTTAAAGCAGACCTGTTATGCAAAATGGACTTTTCAGAGCTTTTAACCATGTTGTTTCCCATTTACTCTCTAGAAGTTGTGTTTGGAGTGATGTTTGAGCAATATTTAATAGTTTATTTTCAAAACACCATGTTTCCAATCAACTGTTGTCAAAAATAACAAAATCTCTTTTGCTAATTTTTATCGTGTTTAAAATATGAACTTTGAACAGAATGGTATTATTACATATTAAAACATAAATTGCAAATCTGACCTAAACTGCAATGTTTGTCAAATAAATTCAGTATTTTCCCCAAATTGTTCAGAGATTAAAGAGCCCATATTACGCTATTGTCTAATATTGTTATAATGTTGTTTCCTCATCAAGAACAAACCTGGAGCTGGGTTTTGTTTCATTCACACATGTTTAACACACAAATCCTGCATATTTAGGCTGACTTCTCTCAAACAGAAAACACTCCACTGTGGTTTTAAACTCACACTTTCACTAGAATCGCTTGGATGATTTCAGCCTTGGAATTGCCAATTTCAACTGAGCTAAAGATATAAGGCAGCAGTTAAAATTTTGAGTAACATAGGACGTTTAATCCATTGGTGCTCTGATTTTTACTTATTATTGTTATTATTGTTACTCTTCAGCACAGACAGAGCACATAAAACAAAGAAATGAGCAAAACATAGAAAGCCACATTTAAATTCAGTATAGATGTGTTTTTCCTGCTGCTCTCTGGGGGAATAAAGATGTTTAAAGTAAATGTAAACGTACAGACTGTGCACTGTCAGAGTTCAGGAGACCATAGATACAGAGCCGTTACCATGGTGATGCATTCTAACCCATTGGCAGCAGAGGGAGGGTTTTTGATAGAAACTTAAAATGAAAGATTGTTTTGAAGGCTGCAGCTCACAACACCTGAATGCTTATGCACTGTTCATAAAGTAAACATATAAATAATCTATAGCATAAGACATTTCAGATATTAAAGGTCCTATATTATGCGAAACTGACTGAGCTTTAAGACATGTTATAATGTTGTTACCTCCTCAAAATCATACCTAGAGTTGTGTTTTGTTTCATTCACACATTTGAGTAATCCTTTATTATTAGCCTGTCTATATCTCCAAAGCTCAAAATGTTCTGTTCCACCTTGTTATGTCTTTAAGTAGTAATTTTCAAGTTAACAGCTACATTTTACCTTTAGTTCAGTAGCGATCGACAATTCAAGGGCCGAAACTATCTAAATTATTCTAGTGAATGCGTATGGAGTGGAGCACTTCCTGTATTACCACATGACGTCACAAGATGGAACAGAGTGTTTTCTGGGGCGACAATTTTTTTATGTAAAGTCAATTGATGGAGCCACAAACTCACTTCACTTATTTAGAACGTGGCAGTTAGCGAGTCAACTATGCCCATTTATTTAACAGTCTATGGTACAGGCTCTTTAAATTTCCTCACCGCCTTTTGCTTGTCTCCTCTGCAGGCTCCCATGATTCCTTCAGTTTCTACATTGACGAGGCTTCTCCGGTGGGCCCCGAGCAGCCGGAGACTGTGCAGAACTTCGTATCCGTGTTTGGAACCGTCGCCAAGAAGCTAATGAGGAAGTGGTTAGCGACGCAGACCATGAACTTCACCAGCCAATTGGAATCCGGCATTCGCTTTTTCGACCTGAGGATCTCCACCAAACCCCGCGACCCTGATAACGAGCTGTACTTCGCCCACGGACTCTTCAGCGCCACAGTCAGTACTCATGAATATTTAGTCAAGTTTTTGCTGCCTTACCTGACCTTTTCATTTTACCAACTTAAATATGAATCTGCTGCTTCAATTTTCTGCACTCCGAAGTTATTTACATATTACATATTCTGTTCAAAAGGTTTATGTGTTTGGCAAATGCAAACCTTGAAAGCTTAGAGTTAGTACTTTAAATATAAAGTATGGGCCAAAATCCGAAATGAGTCATTGACAGAATTATAAATGAGGAGGTTAAAAAGTGAAGAAGTTAATGTTTTGAGTTATGAGCACAATTTTCTTTTCTGAAGGAAACCTAAAAATCTTTCAGACATACATATCTTAGCCATTTGACTTGTTGTAGAGTACCTTCAATATAAATGGGCCAAAATCTGAAATAGAAAGACAAAATTATAACTGTAGAGATGACTGGAACACAGTATTCGTTTCTGAATGATGTGTTTGGTAATGTCTAACCATAAAAATCTCTACAAACATCTTATTACTATTTAACTTATTTTAGAGCTAGTAGCTAAAATATGGAGTATGTTCCAAAATCTGAAATAAGTGATAATCAAAATGACTTGAGTCGGTTATAAGTGAAAAGGCTCAGAGGTAGAGCGACATCACCACAGTATTTCCAAATTGAAGACTTATTTTTATCATAAAGTTCTAAGTGGTGGCTTAAAAGGGTGGCTTGGAGGTCATTAGAAAGTTCTTATAGCTCAAGTGGAGCAGTTCAAGTATGTCTGGGCTGTTGTATTGATCTGGCAAAAAGGAGCTGAGTTGAAAGTCAAAGCTCTTGATTTACAAGCGAGTCTAAAGCGTTCCTTCTCTCCCCCGTGCTCCCCAAAAGGGTAAGATCCCAGATACAAGCGCTCGTAATGAGTTTTCTCTGCAGGGTGTTGAGTGCTCACTTAGACAAAAGCAAGGCTCTTTTGGTTGCATAAGAGCCCCAAATTAGATCTGACCAGAAAGATTTTTTTTAAATAAATGGGATAAAAATCAGAACCACACGTGTAATTATTCACAGGGACAACAGACACATGTAGTCACTTCAGGCATAGAGAACAGAGTACCAGGTTCTCTTTTTTAGTGAACCAATAATCCCGGAGATAGAGAGTTTTAAGAGAGTTTTGACAGAGCTTATGGAGAATATATTACGCCTAATTGCAGTCACACGTTACTGCTGTCGGCAGAAGTGTAAGCACTAAATTAGGTCTTAAGTGTCACTCATAAACACTTGAACACTGAGAAAATAGTTGTTTACTTTCCATAACTTACACTGCAATGATAAGAAGGACGAGGGAAGAGAAAGAGAGGAGAGAAGGAAAGGGTGGAGAGCTCAGTCACATGGGAGGAGCTCGGGATAGAGCCACTGCTCCTTCACATTGATGAATGGTTTTGGACAGCTGGGACACCATGCTTAAAGAACAGCTAAAGGTATAAACTCAGCTGGAGGTTATTATATAAAAACAGCTTTAACAGGCCCATATTATGCTATTTTTATTATTATTATTTTTTTATCTATGTTATATGTTGTTGCCTCATCAAACACAACTGGAGTTTGTTTTGTTTCATTCACACATATTTAACACACAAACCGAATAGGTTGAGCTCGTCTTTCAAAAAGAAAAACACTGTTCCACTTTGTGAATTTTCAATTTCTACTAAACAAAAGAAATGAAAACTAGCACTGCATGACATCACAAGGTGGAACAGAGTGTTTTGCGCTTTGGAGATATAGACTAATAATGCAAGGTTACTCAAACAAATGTGAATGTAACAAAACACAACTCTGAGTGTGATTTGAGGAGGTAACAACATCACAGCATGTCTTAAAGCTCACAAGTGTAATATAGGTGTGTAATATAGGATCTTTAACAACTTAACCCATTTAATCGATTGCATTATTTATGTTTCATTCTTTGTGTTTCCCACAGGTCAGAGAAGGCCTGGAGCAGATCAGTAGTTTCTTATCAGCTCACGCTCGAGAGGTGGTCTTTCTGGACTTCAACCACTTCTATGGTGTTCAGAACCATCACCATGAAAAGCTGGTGGCCATGTTAAAGGAGGTCTTCGGAGACAAGCTGTGTCCAGTGGTTTTTGCCCAAGAGGTGACTGCTGTTATACAACTCCTCCTCATATTAGGGCTGAAGATTTGGGGAAAATATCTGATTGCGGTTAGATTTGCAATTTGTATTTTAAAAGTGCACTGTGTAACTTTTCTGGTGAAGGGTCTGCCATGTGCTTTTCTCCATGGAGATGTTATTGCTTTGTCTGAAAAGTTTCACAGTATGGCTTTAAAACTTTCTATCATGGAGACCAAACCAGGCCAAGTTACAGGTCAGATCTGTGGAGAGGCAACCCCGCTCACAGTCAGAATGCCTGTTTTTCTAGGTATTTTTGTGCTATAAAACCACCTGTAAATGTAAGGTACAGCTCTTAGATGTCATATTGTGGAACATTCCAGGCAGAGCAAGGACGTAGCCATAGAAACAAGCAGGTGACGGACCCCCAACCAAAAAGTTACACAGTACACCTTTAATGCACTGTGTAACTTTCATGGGGAGGATCCGCCACCTGCTTGTCTCTGTGATGACGTTATTGCTTTGTCTGGAATATTCCACAGTATGGCATTAAACATATCCATCTTGTATTCATTCAATTAAAGTTGATTTTTATTGCTGAAAAATACCTTCGCAAACAAATTCTTACTGTGAGTGTGGTCACCTCTCCATAGATCTGACCTGTTGGCGTCACATGCTTGGTGACATCACAAAGTTGACATTTTAAACACATCCAAAACGAAACACGTTGTGAACTGAAAAACGAATACAAAAGTCACATTTCAGATTATTTCACATTTTGTACGGATCTAAACTACAAGATTAGCCGTTTTCATGCAGAATAAGACAGGATATTTTGTTGTTTGTGGAAGAAATTATGACACTCCAAAATGTTACCCTTTGCGATTTGCTAATTGCGTCCATTCAAATTACAATTTCAATGGAGAATAATCTTACATCTCTACCACATAAAACCATCAATAGGCCCAAAACAATGCGATAATAATTACTGTCTATTGTCTCTGTGTCTTGATGCGTCTCGTTTGAAGATACAGAATAGTAGGACTCGGCTCTAATCATAGTTCATATGTGGTTGGAACTGTGCAATTTTCTATAAAAGGACCAGTCAAAGACCCCTCTTAGCTGCACATAATTACACAATCTACAAGTGTGAGTTTATACCAGCTGCTAAAAGGCACAGTAGCTTTTTAACATTAATGTTTGTTAGATTAGATGAATTTTGCAATGTTTTTTGTCATATACTTGATTAGCCCTTGTTTTGTGTAGATGAAATTAAAAAAACAAAACAAAACCCCAAAAAACGCAGGTGTTTTTATTGCTAAGAGAAACATGATTCTTAAAATGAACTGTGTGTCTTCACGGGGATGGATAATTTAATGCCGTTCTGTGACATTCCAGACAAAGCAATAACATCTCCATGGAGACAAGCAGGTGGCAGATCTAATCAGGCTAATGTATAGAGTTGTTGTTTGGCATTTTAGCTACACTCTGCAACCTTCCTCCACCAATCTTCACCAATCAGAAAAAAACTGTTGTCTCTACCTGCCACTGTTTATTCACTAATGATGAAAGAGGAAATATAAGATCAAACACTGGTGCATTCTGGATAAAAACGTCTTCTCACACAACGTTACAGATGGTTTTCTTGCTCAAACATACTGTACCTTGAAAAACATGCATTCTTACAGGATAGCTTTTCCACAGATCTGACCTGTGGCCTAGTGGCATCACAATAACTATCACTATCATGCTGGGGGTGTTCTACATGTATCTCTAATGGTGGAATATTTAGGAGTTACCATGGTGACACAATGCACACATTAGCAAACAGCCAAAAAAGTTTGAGATTGTCTTAAAGTCAGGAAAAAATGGCTCTGAACAACACATTTTCAGGAGCCTGTGATCAATACAAGCATTCACGGTCCTGTTTAGGAGTTTGATTTTCAACAAAAAGGTGAGAGCGACTGACTGAAAAACTGTCGGCTAATGCTAGCTATCTTGTGACTGTAATTTTATGTGTGAGACACTTGTTTAACAGCACAGATCAGTTCACCTGTTGATGTTCTAGCTAAGTCAGCTCTTTATGGGTAGCTTGTGTTAAAATAAAGCACAGATTAAAATGTAATAAAGCCTCAGACAGATCAGAGCCTACAGTTAGCATCACAACCCCAGGGAATGTTGATGTTATTAACTGCAAAGTACCTATAGAAATCTCTCCATCCCCGTGACCCTGATGAACCCTCCCCATGCAGATCCCTCTATACACCACCTGTTAATGTAGAAAAAAGTCTAAGAGCTGATGGTTTCACACTGTCCTTATACAAGGTACAAGGACTTATGAAGTAGATCTGTTCAGTTATCCGCGCAGTCTGGATCTTGCGGACACTCGTCCACGCGTGGGTTGTATACAGAACCTCCATGCTGGTTTTACTGTGTGCAGTCTGTTCAGCCATATGCCACTGGGCTGGGACTGGTTAAATATAAGGCCTACAGGAAATATATTCTTACATTATCTTATAGCAGGGGTGTCCAAACAAGGGCCACAGACGGACCATAGACGAGAAGAATTAACATATGTGCCTTTATGACAGGTTAGAATGAGCCACCAGACCTTCATCCATTTTTAGATCCTCAAAACACACCTTTTCTCAGACAGATGTACAAAAATTAATAGTTCATTTACTCTATATTTATTAGAAATAGAAGTGGTAGAATTGAAAATTAGTATGCAGATAGACCTTGTTCAGTCTTGATGTTTTTTCTATCTGACAATGCAGATCTATTCTCTTGGAGCCTGTTCCCTTGTACCCTGAGAGAGCATAATGGCTTCCATGTTTTATTGCGTTTTTAATTTTGTTATCATTGTTTCCTTACTGACAATGAAAATATATTGACTCTCAGAGGGAGGTTGAATCTCACCATTGTTCTGTCCCTCTGCAGTACCCATGAAAGAATAAGTTTCTAGTTTAGTCATTGTTTCGGCCTGGTTTTGACCTGGTTTAGACCTAATTTAGACCTGGTTTAGTCCTGGTTTAGACTTGGTTTAGACCTGGTTTAGACCTGGTTTATCTGGCAGCTGTTTTTATCCCATTGTAGGTGACCCTGCACTACCTATAGGAGGAGTTTCTGGTTTAGTCATGGTTTAGACCTGATTTAGTTTGTGTTTAGACCTACTTTTATCCCATTGTATTCCTTTGCACTTGTAGGAGACCCTTCAGTACCTGTGGGAGAAGGAGTTCTTATTTTAGTCCTATTTAACTTAAGACCTGGTTTGTCCTGGTTTAGACCTGTTTCTAGCTGATGGTTATTTTGATCTTACTGTACCCATGAATCTCATTCTGTTGTATACTTGTAGGTGACCCTGCAGTACCTGTGGGAGAAGGAGTACCAGGTCCTTGTGTTCTACCACCACCCCATGGCTCTGGAGGTGCCCTTCCTGTGGCCAGGGCAGATGATGCCATCTCCCTGGGCCAACACCACTGACCCGGAGAAGCTGGTGCAGTTCCTCCAGGCCTCGCTCACAGATCGCAGGTCGTCACCACACAGACTCTTATCTGTTCTGACAGACAGTACTTCTCAATGACAACCACAGCCCCATGAATAGGCTGGTGCTGTGAACTGTAGCCTCTTCTCTCTCGGTTTCTATGGGCACCTTGAACATGTAACATATCGACAGAACTTAGAGGTGGAAGGCAATGAAGATAGAAGTCAACTGGACAACGTTTTGTTTTTTGTTTTAGATTGAATATGTTTCACCATTCACCCAAGTAGCTTCTTCTTCATCTAGCTAGGGTGTTTATTTCAGTGTAGATAGCTCCTCCTTTCAGAGAGCTATTTCATTTTTAGGCCAGTGACTCACAGAGCCCTGTCACAACTGAAGAAGCCTCTTGGATGAGCGGCAAAACATGTCCACTCTAAAAAACATGTTGTCCACTTGACAAACCTTCTTTTGCTATGAACCCTACTTGGGCGATTGTGGGGCTACACAGACATCTTAATGTTTAAAAAAAAAAAAAATGCTTTTTGTAATTTCATCTTTACTTCTCTTTCTTTAGAAAGAGAAAATAAATAGAATCACTCTTGTTTCATTGCAATTAACAAATTAGATCCTGTCATAAGCAGGTGTTTAGACATGTGGTTCCTTAATGTTTCAACATTAACTTGACACATGTTAATTGAACCAGAGTAAAACAAGATCTAATCACAATCACATTTTGGGAGTTTTTTGGTAGTGAATTTGTTGTTCTGTGATCATTTTTTCCTTCTTCTTTTGTGCTTTATATTTTAAAGATACATATTTAGATCTGTTGAGGATCTGTTTCTGTCTACAGATGTGGACATGTGTGGACACATAGGGGCTGTATTAGACTGTATTTTTACTATCAGATGTATTGGAGGCTGATGCTGTTCAGGTCCTTTGGCATGTGGCTCAGCTGTCACCTGCTCCAGAGCTGTGCCACCTGCTGCAGCCAGGGGGCACTGGGCTTGAAGACTTAGTTCATAATGCACACATTGTTTATTGAGAATGATGAAGGCTTAATAACTACTTAAGAGGTTAAGAGTTAAGAGGTTCATGATATTAATTAAATAGTGACAATGACTGAATCATTATTAAGGCAAACTGGGTGTAGTTATTATCAACCAAATATTTCCATTTATTGAAAAAGGTTCTTATAAGTTGGAGTTTTCTACACAGAGAATATTTTCAACAGTCTATTTCATGCTATATATTGCATATTTCCTACTTTCATTTCATCTGATTGCTGTCTTAATTTTAAGAGTGGTGTGTGGCAAAAACAGTAATTTGTGGGTTTTTCTTTTGCGTAGTGAAAATACAGTACAAACCACAGTTTTTACTATTGATACTTTGCAGTGACATCATGCTGGGGGTGTTCAACATATATGTGTACGGCAGAATGTTCATCAGTTACCATGGAGACACAATACACACATTAGCAAACACTGTCAAAAATAGTAATAATGCTGAGATTAAAGTCTAACAAGCCTCAGATAGAGCAGTACCTCCAGTTAGCATCACACTCCCAGAGAACGTTGATGATCAGCTGCACAGTATCAGTATGATTCACTGATAGTTACTCAGACATAGGAATAACATGCAAACTCCACACAGCATTAACATAAAAACTAAACAGAACTGTCTTTTGTGTGCTTACAGAAAGAAGGGGTCTTTCTTCGTGTCTCAGGTGGTCCTCACTCCAAAGGCCAGTACAGTGATGAAGGGAGTGGCCAGTGGGCTCCGGGAGACCATCACAGAGCGGTATGTGCCCCCTACTGTTCATCTGTAGGAATGACAGTAGAGCTACACCATTACATCACAATCAAATTGAAAAGGGAAAGGGAGGCAATTAGCACATCACAAAGGCATAATTTCCCCCACAAACATCAAAACCTCCTGTCGTATTCTGCATAAAAACTGTTAACCCTGTAGTTTAGATCTGTGCAAACACATTCTGAAATGTGATTCTTAGTTTGTCAGTTCATCTTTCAGTCTTGTAAATTGTTCTGTATGCATTCATAATGTGAATTTTGAAAAAAATCCTATTACTGCTGTTTACTGATCAATGTTTCCTCATCACAAACATACCCAGAGCTGTGTTTTGTTTCATTCACATGTTTAACACACAAACCCTGCATATTTAGGGATGCTCCACTGTGTTTTTAAACTCCATACACCATCACTAGAATCATTTGGATCATTTCAGCCTTTGAGCTTTGGCAATACACAGACTAATTATAAAGTGTTACTCAAACATGTGTGAATGAAACAAAACACAACTCCACGTATGTTTTTGATGAGGTAACAGTATTATAACATGGCTTAAAGCTCAATTTTCCATAATATAGGACCTTTAAAATAAATCTTAAATCTAATCACAATAGCGATGCTCGTCAGAACAATTGCAGTTAGATATTTTTCCCTAACTGATAGAACAAACACTTACACTAATGGAGCTGAACAGTCTAGCCCAGCTCAAAGCCACAAAGGCAATTTCCCATTCATTTTCCCATAGACTTTTCTAAAAAAGTCTAATAATAAGACTTTAAAAGCATGATGGAGGCTAATATGGGATGACCATGATGTAATTATTTGTAGTACAAAACATTTTTAAACCTATAATTCATGTTTTAATATCTTGGTTTGTCATACTGTAATTTGCTACTAGAGGCTCTTACAGTTATTTTTTTTCTGGAATAAATAATATTTTGGAAAATGTATTTATAAAAATAGAAATATGTTGCTTGCTGAAACTTGCTGAAAAGGAAACTCGTGCACAGTTTATAAAAAAACAAAATTGTTAAAGAAGACATATTGTGCTTGTGTCTGCTGTATAGTTATATCAAACTGATGGATAGCTACACATAATTTTTTTTTCTTTTGTACCAAAACGACTACACTACGCTGCTGAATCCTACGTGTCTATCACCGATTAAAAAATCAATTTGAAGAACAAAGTAAGTACAGAGTAGTGGGTGGTTGGAGGTGGTGAAAACGGTGGTTGATCGATAATATGCCGTCTTGAAAATAACCAATTAAAGATGACTCAGACGTGCACAAATCACTCCAAATACAACTTCGAGAGGGTAAGTGAGAAGGGGAAACTATACATACTATATTTACTTCACCACAAATTTAATGTGTGCCAGTTATCTATAGTGGAAAGTATTGTAGCTGTAGTTTGACACAGAGTGTTCTGCGGCAGACTATATTTAAACTGAACTCTTAGGCAACAGTCGCCACAAAATAACATTATTTACCCATAATGCAACACAAAATCATCTGTGAGTCACGGCGCCATTTTGTAACCAAACCCAGAGGCCTTTTTTACACATGGTATTTTTTTAAACAACTGCCACCATCCACAGCTCAGGCGTCTGTACTCTTCGTCTTTTCACATTTTAAGATTAATTTGAATCATAAATTTTATTAGTATTAAATTAAAATGGCTTTGAAATACTCATGTTTTTTGTATTCATGTTTTATTTGACTAATATGAAATTCATCAATTTTTAAAAACTTAAAAACATGAAAAACAGAACTATTTTAAACAGTTTGCTGTGCTCCAACGTTATTCCTTACATACCTCGTGCATTCTGAGCATCCTAATTATTCAATGATGAGTTTATAAGCGCTTTCCACAACTCTCAGGGACCAGTGTGAGACCAGTGAGTTTTACCATGACTGTAAAGCTAACAGCAACTAGCATGCTAACTTGCACTTCCGGATTATCGCACAGTAAACTGCTTTCTATTCTAATTATTATTTTGAGCTCAAAATCTGCTTATGTATATCTGCATGGGGCGACAGTAGCTCAGTTGGTAGCGTCATCTGAAGGTAAGCGATTCAAATCCCGCTCTCGACATAAACATCACTGGTAGCGCCGTCAGATCCACAGAAACACAGGTTGGCGGTGCAATTCCAGCTCCCACAGATGAATGCTGTTGTTGTATCTTTTTTCTACCAGTGTCTGCGTACACTGGTAGAAATTTTTTTTTGCCATTTTACCATTTAATGGGGCAACTTGCTTAAATACATTGTAAGAAATCAGGTACAGACCCTACATTAACATTATTGATACTGGATCACCAAATTTAGTTAATTTATATCCATATTTTGATGTCTTCCCAGTTTGAGAGGTGCACCACAAATCAGCAGCTGTTTTCATTCCCAGACATTCCTGCTACTTCTAACTGAAAATACTTACTCTCTGGAAACATAACTTGTAATTTAAAAGTCTAGTCTAGTAAGTACATAAAACGAATATTCTGGATCTCCTTTTAACGTATTCAAATACTTCATTTTTGCAGTGATTTCACCTCCTCTTAATGTCGCCCATTTGTTGAGGCAGAGCAGCATTTATAATTCATGAGTTAACTCCACTATCAGCGGCCCCACCAGGCGGACGGGCTCACTTTGATCTAGGCATCCCTCAGACTCGTGCATGGCGTTTTGCACATACACGTGTCACAATGTCATATTTTGAAGTGCTATATATTGCTTAAAGGAACTGTTCGTAAGATATTGATTTTAAATTATACAAACATGACCTTAACTGTGTCCCCAGATATGAGGTAGAGTTTGCTGATAACAATTGTAATGCTGATTTGTTCTCAATTGCAAAAAAAAAACATTGGACATCATGGCCAATTTGTTTATGTTATAGTTTGGTATTTTGGTTTTCTCAAGGTGAATCAGAGTCTCATTTGGGTTGCCAGTTCCAATACTGAAGTCCTCAAATGGTTCTCTGATCTGAATCCTTACTATCAAAACCCCAGCACCTACAGCCAAACCAGAGACTCTTCTACTGCACTACGCCGTCCATATACTGAGAATGAGGAAAACTTGTCCTCGATATGAAAGTTAAAGCAGCAGCTGGCAATCCAGGTTCAGTTATGATTGTCTTTTTTTTTTTAAACTGTGAGAACGCAGGCTACACACAGTTCCTTTAAGTAATTATTGTCAATAAAGTATAATATTTAATCTAATTCATGTCCATAGCACAATAACCATAAAGCAGGATTATCCCCCCAAATACTATTATAAATTACGCTGTTTTCTGATCTGTTAGAATGTTTTTTCTTATCACAAACATCCCTGGAGTTGTGTTTTGTTTCATTCACACATGTTTAACACAGGAAGTATATAGGAAGTGCTCCACTGTGTTTTTAAACTCCATACCCCTTCACTAGAATCATTTGGATGATTTCAGGGCTGAAATCATTCACCTGAACTAAATGAGGAGGTAACAACATTATAACGTATCTTAAAGCTCACAAGGTTCCATTTTGCGTAATATAGAACCTTTAAAAACATGAGCTGCAATGAATAAATAGGAGAATGCAACACTCTAGTAGTTAGTCTGTATCTATAATAAGTCATAGATGTTATTGATTCAACCCTTTACCGCTCAACCCCAAAAAAAGTAGTAATAAGGCAAATAATAGTACCCATGATAAATGTCTGAAGTCTAAAGTCAGTGTAGTAATTTTGTTGACTATTTGCACACGTTTTGCCTTCATACTGGCTCACATTTGTAGGAGCCAGATCAGATACAGAGAGTGTGTGTAACAGTTCTATGGGTGGAGCGTATGTGTGGCCTCTTGTCGTTCTCACAGCTGGTGTCTGGATCGCAGATGTTTCAGATGCTCAGATATGTCACTCTGAGATGTACACAGACACAGCAATGGCCTTGAGACTGTGCTGCAAAAACTCACAAACCTACACAAGTTAAAATGACTGGAATTCAGTTTATGTTGTTTGAGTAGTTTTAAAGATGTACTTTTCTTGAGGGGTCCGGCACCTATTTGTCTTCATGAAGATGTTATTGCTTTACTTGAAATGTTCAACAATAACTTATCTATCTGACATTTAATCAATTACATATGTTATTGCTCCAAAAATGCCTTTAATAAACATGTGTTTTAACAGTGAGTGGGGTCACCGCTTCCATTGATCTGACCTAACTTGTAACATCTCCATGATGTCTCCATCAATGATCTCCGTGGACGTAAATAAGTTTAATGCCACACTGTGGAACATATATTAGGAGGTCTGTTGTCTCTTGGCAAAATTGACTGGTTATAATGCTGTTACCTCCTCCAAAACTTACCTGGAGTTGTATTTTGTTTCATTTACACATTTTTGAGTAACCCTTTATTATTAGTCTGTTTACATCTCCAAGATGTTCCATCTTGTGATGTCATGAAGTTAACAGCTACTTTTTAGCTTTTGGTAAATGGTCACATTTTTACTCATTTTACTTGATGTAAAGCGCTTTGAGCACTCAAAGCGCTTTTGAAACCACCACAAGCACAACTGAGCTACTGTTGCTCTACTGTTGTTCAGGAGAGATTTTGGTTTGGCAATTTTGGTAGAGAAAAAATTTTTTACTCGTTCAGTTGACTTATTCCAGTGACAGATGGTTACAGAAATTGGAAAACAAATTAGTCCAAAAACCCTTTTTCTGATCTATGTTATGTTGATTCCTCATCAACCTGGAGTTGTGTTTTGTTTCATTTACACGTTTAACATATATATTTAGGCTGTGTTCTCTTCTCAAACCGAAAACACTCCTTGTGATGTCATGCGGTAATACAGGAAGTGCTCCAGTGTTTTTAAACTCCATACACCTAAAACTAGAATCATTTGGATGATTTCAGCCCTGGAATTGCCTATCTCTATTGAACAAAAGGTAAAATGTAGGTGTTTACTTGAAATATGACATCACAAGGTGGAACAGAGCATTTTGAGCTTGGGAGGTATAGACAGACTAATAATGAAGGATCACTCAAACATGTGTGAATGAAACAAAACACAACTCCAGGTATGTTTTTGATGAAGTAACAACATTATAACAGGACTTAAAGCTCACAAGAGTCAGTTTTGAGCAATATAGGACTTTTAATGCCATACTGTGGAATATTCTGAGCAAAGTATTAACATCTCAGTGATGACAAGCAGAAACAAGTTACCCAGTGAACCATCAACTGAAATAGTCAGCTACTCCAAACAAGATTAAGACTCTCACCACCTCACCATTTCAAGTCATACACTGCATATTAGACTTTGCAGAACAGGAACTTCTAAATTGAATATAGCTAGCACACAGCCTGGAGCATCCTGACAGTAAACAGTTGGACGCCTGATTTGATTTGGGCAGATGAAAGCCACTAATCATGTAACTCTTTTCTAACTGCTCAAGCTCTGGCAGGTGCATTGGCATAAGCTTAAAATAATTTAGAAATCTGCAGTGCAAGTCGATTCTACTTTGTTATTACTCAACATTAGGCTTTGGTATCTTTAAGAAGTTGCTGATACCTCGATATATAAGCCACCATACGATACGTTTTTTTGATACAGTGCACTTTCGATTAGATACAGTTCGATGCCATAGATTTCAAATTGATTCGATACAGTTTAATAAAAAACAAAGGCTAAAAAATCATGGCTGTCTTTATTAAACCACTGAGTTTTTGCAAAGTTAATATGTAAACCACCCATTTTACTCATCAAAACAGTGAAAATGTGTCACATTAAGTTATCTTTCTCCAAACAAGCAACACAATTTTGCTCTTTCATAAAATAATTTAGTAAAATATACAAAAAAAGCGATATATCGATGCAGCAGCCCACGATATCGATACTGTATTTTCAAATTAAACAATACGATATATCGATATTTCAATTTTTACACACCCCTACTCAATATTGTTCTTGTTTCCTGCGTCACAAACTTTATAACTGATATTAATACTATTTGTCCTTGGCTCAACCACCCACACCATTGAAATATATTAAAGAAACAAAAGCTGTTTATTCCCAAGTCAACAACTGTAGCCAACAGTTTTTAGTCCACGCCTTTACCAATAATGTGTATATAATGTCCTGCTCTCCACTATAGCTCATATACCATAAGGAAATGCTCTTGCTTTGCCTGGTATGTTCCATAGTACGGCATTAAAGGTCTTATATTACACAGGATTTACTCTTGTGAGATTTTAGCCATGTTATAATGCCGTTTCCTCTTCAAAAACATACCTCAAGATGTGTTTTGTTTCATTCCCACATGTTTGCGTAATCCTTTATTATTAGTCTGTCTACATCTCCAAAGCCCAAAATGCTCAGTTCCACCTTGTGATGTCATGTAGTGGTAGTTTTCAAGTTAACAGTTACCTTTTAACTTTTGTTCAGTAGAGATGGGAAACGTCAGAGCTAAAAATCATTCAAACAATCAAATAATTCTAGTGAAGGTATAGTAGTGAAGTGTATGAAGTTTAAAAACACAGTGGAGTACTTCTTGTATTACCACATGACATCACACAGTAGAACAGGGTGTTTTCTGTTTGCGAGAAGAAGCGTAAATATGCAGGATTTGTGTGCTAAACGTGTGAATGAAACAAAACTCAACTGTAGGTCTGTTTGTGATGAGGAAACATTATAACATAGATCATTAAATAGTGCAATGTGAACACAGACAGGTGACATTACTGAGTCAAGCAACAGGTCAGCTCTGTGGAGAGGCGACACTGCTCGGAATAAGAATGCATGTTTTTAAGGTATTTTGTTGCAAGGCAAAGCAAAAACACCCATGGCGACAAGCTGGTGGAGTGCCATTCACCAGAAAAGTTAACTAGTACACTTTTTTATACATATAATTAAAATGATAACGCATTGGATTTATTTTTCATTCAGTCCAGTCACCTGCTTAGCTATTGAGATGGCTTTATTCTTTTCACAATAAGCAAAGACAGATCACACGCTTTGATAAAACTTTCTTCTGAGTTCTCCAGAAGAGTCAATCTGGAGAACTCTTATTTATCTCAAGTATAAGAAGTTATATATTTTGTTGTGGATGTTACGAGAATTTCGGAGAGGAGATGTCTTAGCAGCTGTGGTTGGACTGTCTCAAGTTTGACCGGGGGATTCTTGATTCAAACAGAATATAGAAGGTATTCGAGCAAAACACAACAAAAACAGTGAGGTGTGTGTTCAGAGTTTGCTGTGAGACTCATACAGCGTACATGAGTAGCTCAGTCTCCTCACTCCTCCGTCCGCCGTCTCTCTCTGTCTCTCCTCAGGGCCTTACCGGGGATGATGCAGTGGATCCGATCACAGCGTCCAGGAGAGAGCGGCATTAACATCATCACAGCTGACTTTGTGGAGCTCGGAGAGTTCATCAGTGCTGTCATCACCCTCAACTACCACCTGGACGAGGAGGACGAGGACGCCACCTGAGGGCGGGCTCTGGGGGGCGCACCGGGGCCGTTACCGCGGCGATGGCGTCTGGGGGCGGGGCTCTCGCTCTTTTCTCGTTGGCATTTCTTTATAACAGGGGAGCTAACAGGGCTTCTCTTTATTTATTTAGGGCTATTGAGCACAGTGTTGGGACTCGGAGATGGTTGAAATGCTTGGTTTGGCAGATTGCTAAGAGAATGAGGTTTTGGATCCAAATATAATTCAATTTTGTTTACTTCCTGTGTTGTAAAAATATCTGCTCTTTTGACGACTCGGTCACACTTCATCACTGCCTCAGAGCATCTCAGCTGTGTGCTATATGTATTCTGTACTGAGCTCAGTACTGCTTGGTATTATGTGACAGTGACTGTTTTCTATCCAAGGTTGATTTGTAACTTCTATGTAAATGTTTGTATGTGGTTGTCTTTGTTTTCTATCAGTACAAAAAGTCGTTTTTTTTTCCAACCCTTTTTCATCACTAATCACATTATTAAGGCGAGACCCCCTTTTTTTTTTGTCAGTTTGATCTCTGAACATATAAGCTTTCATGTGGAGACAACAAAACTCTGTGCTGATCTTTTTTTTCAACTTTCATCTATAGAGTTATATGGGACTAGCCCTTAAAGTAGCACCTACATATTTCTAAACTGGTACCTAACAAAATGAATTCCAAGTCTGATTTATTAAAGTTTTAACTCCAAAAATGAGGAATTTTAGACAAATTCTCAGTAAGATCTATTTTACTCAAAAGCTTTTAGTATCTAATGTGTCAACAAAAAGAAGCAAGAAATTTAAACCTGGCTCTTTTCATGTTTCTGTTTTAAATGTCCCAAAAATTGTTGAATTTGGCAGTTTTTACACATAAAATGTCTTATTTTTATATGAAACCATCACATGATGAAAAACAGCAGACGTTTCAAATAGATACCTCTAAGTTTTTTTTTTTCCCTATTCACCTGAAGTGTCTCGCCTTAAAGGTACACTATGGGGCCCGTCACCTGCTTGTTTCTATGGAGATGTCATTGCTCTGCCTGGAATGTTCCACACTATGACATTAAATAGATCCACCTTACGTTTACTCAGTTACCGGTGGTTTTATAGCTCAAAATACCTAGAAAAACAGGCACTCTTGTCTGGTTTAGTCTCCATAATGATAAAAAGTACTATGATACTATGAAACATTCCTAACAAAGCATAAGATCTCCATGGAGGAAAGCATTTGATGGACCCTCCACCAGAAAAGTTACACAATACACCTTTAAGTGATAGTAAACTGTTGATCACTGGTTTCTTTCTTTGGCCAATAAGTCCCTATTCTGTCCATATATTTATATTTATTTATTTATTCTAAGTTCTGACTGACTTCTGTAACGCACGTGTCACCTTGTTCTCCAATAATACTACATACATCAGTCATCAACAGGCATATAGGAGGAATATAGTGTAGATAAGAACAGCTCGCACATAGTGAATCTCACAGTAGTTTTAAGTGTTCAGTGGACTTTAAGCTAAATGGGGCCCCTGTCCAAACTAAGTAATAATTAAGTAATGATGGGCCTTGTGATACATTGTACTGTTGGAGTACCACACCAAACACATGGGAGATTTTGATGTTATGCAACTCATTGTATGTGGTACCAATGTTATAATAAAATATATATTGATTTCATTTACTTGGTAGTCTTTTTCTATATTACTGCACTACACTGCCTCTAAAAGTAAGAGTCTGTGAGGTGAGGTTCTATATTATACAAAATTGACTCTTGAGCGCTTTAAGCAATATTAGAATGTTGTTACCTCATCAAAAACATACCTGGAGTTGTTTTGTTTCATTCATCCTTTATTATGAGTCTGTTTATATCTCAAAATGTGCTGTTCCACCTTGTGATGTCATGTAGAGGTCATTTTCAAGTTATCAGCTACCTTTTCCCTTTACTTTAGTAGAGACGGGCAATTCCAAGGTTGAAATCATCCAAATGATTCCTGTGAAGGTGTATGGATTTTAAAATCACAGTGTAGAATTTCCTGTATTACAACCTGACATCACAAGGTGGAACTGAGTGTTCTGTGTGAAGAACACAGCCTAAATATGTGGGGTTTGTGTGTTAAACACGTGTGAATGAAACAAAACACAACTCCAGGTATGTTTGTGATGAAGAAACAACATTATAACATAGATCATAGTGTAATATGGGTCCTTTAACTATTGTACATTGTTTCTAATTCTAATTTAACTTTTTACACCCCAAAAATATTGTTGGATTACTAAAAGATTAAGTGGATTAACTATCAGGGATCTGTGTCATACGAAAAAACTATCTGAACCTAATATTTTTGAACAGCTCAAATTGTTGCCACCGGTTGACACCCAAAATCATTTTTATAAACCACTTAGATAACACCAAGTCGCCCACATGAATAAGATGAAATTTGCTGGCCCAAGAGTGCCTGAAGTTGTCTTTTGGCATCTGTAAAACCTCAGATCCATTTGAAGTGTAAAATGAGAGACAAAATAAAGCCTTAGCCCACTGTGCCTCCTCCTAATGCACACATAAGCACCAAGCACCATTGGGCTGGTTTATGGCTGTGAAGGTGGAATACTGAAGAAAATCATAATGCAGTTGTTATGAAAAATAAAAAAATGAAAGAAAGAGAAAATGCCCTGAATGGTAAACCACAACTATAACTTCAAATGCATACACCTCATAGCGCCAATATAAGCACATTTATGAGACTAAAACCACGGCATATATACAGAGGTGTGTAAAATGCAGCATCCACGGATCCAAAGAGAGAGAGACAAATACTTTATTAAGCCCAAGGGAAATTCAAGTTTTGCTGCAGCAACATTTACACAGCTTTTGTGTCTCAGTCAAAGGTCTCAGTGCAGTTTAACAGGAGGACTGGTCAGGTAGGATCAGCAGGTCTGTGTCAGGGCCTTTTGAGGAGAGGAGCAGCACCTGCAGCATCACAGCAGCCTCCAGGGGGCGCTAGGTGAACACAACAGGAAAGGCCTCATTTTTACTCCACTTTGGTGTTTCCGTCAGTGACGAAAAGGTTCATTCCCTCAAAGTGTTTCTTCTGGAAGGTCTTCTGCCACATTTGTTGCCACATGTAGTAAAAAGCCTATAGCATCTCAAATGTCCATTCACAAAGGTGCATACTGTTATTGTGTCTTTCAGCAAGACACGAGTTGAATGCCTAATAGATGTGAAAAAGCACTAAATAAATGTGAACAATTAAATGAATATGTTACATAATTATACAGTGACGGTTGCTCTCACTTCTCATTAAAAACTAATATTAAGTGATTTTTCCTTATTGCATTAACTATATAAGTTTAACTGAACTCGAATAACTAACTTTGAAAATGTGAACACCCACTCTCAGTCTGAGCACCCATGAACCTCTCCGCCGGTCTAAACTCAACAGCACCTGTACTCTCCAAATACATAAGTGCTTTGAAATGCAGCATTCACAGAGGGGTCCTAAAAATCAGCTGGTTACCACGGCGATGAGGAGGGAGAAGGTGGGTGGGCAGCGGCGCCCCTGGGTGACCCGAAAGAGGCTGTGTTTTGTTATGTGATGCACTGTAGCCAGGTGCTGCTCAGGGAAATAAAGAGACTGCATAAAGGAGAAAAAAAACTTATGTAAATCATTTGGATTAATATGCTTTGACTAGCAACATTAACTACGCAATTATTATAACATTTCTGCCTGTGGAAAATCCAATACCATCTTCTATAGTATGCCATTTGAGAACGCATTTTCTCCTATAACGCTCTCCATCTGAACGCTTTGATGGTCCCACATGTGCAAGACTGCTTTCCTAAACACAATACAAAGTTCCTGAAACAGTCATTTGCAGCAGAAGCCTGAAAATGCTAATGCGCTGTCATAGTGTGTGTGAGCGTGTGTTTGTGACAGTCTATCTCGGCACGGCACAGACACAAGCAAATAGCCCAAAAGGAGGAGGAGGAGGAGGAGGAGGAGGAGGAGGAGGAGGAGAGAGGTGTGGGAGGAAGAGATGGATGATGGCATTCAGACACTTTGAATAACAGTCAGATACGCCACTGCAAAGACTGAAAAAAGACTTGACTACATTTTTGTGTGTCTTGGTGCAGGTATATTAGAATAAAAGGTAACCAAAACTGCTATCTAAGATATTTATGCTGGAAGCTGATCATTTATTAATGTGGCAAATTTGCACGTGATACTCGACTGAAAAAAAGATTCTAAATTTGGATATTTCTCTTAAAAGGCTCATATTACGCAATTTTATGATCTATGTTAAAATGTTGTTGTGTTTTTTTTTTTTATTCACACATGTTTAGCACACAAGCCGTGCATATTTAGGCTGTGTTCTTCTCTCAAACAGAAAATACTTCACCTTGTGATGTCATGTCATACAGGAAGTGCTCCACTGTGTTTTTAAACTCCATACACCTTCACTAGAATTGTTTGGACAATTTTAGCCTTGGAATTGCCAATCTCTATTGAACTAAAGGTAAAAGGTACTTGAAAACTACTGCTTCATGACAACTTCACAACTCTAGTTTTGTATTTGATGATGCAACAACATTCTAACATGGTTTAAAGCTCACAAGAGGCAATTTTCCGTAATATAGGACCTTTAACTTCCTGTTATAGGTGACATTTTGAGGACTTTTGACAATTAAAAAAATTCCCATGGCGACACGTCTACTTTTCATCACTCTGAAACCCATATCAGTCATGCATGAAAACTTAAAATGGCTGACAGGATGAAGAACACGTGCTCATCCTCTGTCTGCTGACCTCTGACCTTTAATGTCAGAGGTGGTCATCCCTGAAGGAATCAGTAATAACAGTGATATTAGACTGTGATATCAGTGTGCCAAGAGGAATGTCAGGAGGGCAGACTGCTCCAAAAGTCTGTCCAACCCAAAAGAAAACTCTAATGTCATTGTGGTTTGGGCAATGGACCGCTGCAGAGGAACAGTTAATGTCACAAAACTTTTTAGATTGTAGTCTGTTGTAGGTTTGAGATTCATATTTTTTAGTAGATTAAACTGATTTCACTATCATTCATCTAATGTTCATCGATGTGTATCTTTTTGCTCAAGAAAAAATATAAAAATGCAAATTAAAAATAAGTTGTAATTGATTAAAGTATAAAATATTTGCTGGATTTTAATCTACATTTTTGTCCTCTGTGGGTTTGTCCTCATTTCGAACTATAACAAGTGTTTTAGAAAGCACCAGCCACCAGTTAAACATGATTGCTTCTTTGTAAATTATATAAAATGAATGTTTTCTCCTCCATGGCAAATCTAATAGTAAAGTGTCTTTCACAACTGACTGTGCTTAGAGAGAGTCTTTTGAAGATACTTCAAAACCCAAAGGACGTCTGGCCCGTCTCCATGTGTCTTATGCTGCTTTTTGTGGTGGCAGAAAGAGGCTTTGTAGAGTAACTGTACTGATTTTGCCTCCACTAAATACTTGAAATCTGAATGTGAAGGCTACTGAGCTGCTAGTAAATGATTTAATCACATCTGTTGTCATGTTTCAGTAACACCCAGTGTACATTTTCAGTTGTGGTCAACAATGGATGAAAGTATATCCTTTACAAAGGGCTGATCGCTTCTGTCTTTGCCACTGCAGCGTGTTGTGTGACTGAGACCCTCAGAGGGGCATGACATGTGATGTATGACTGTAATTAGTTTGGGACATAACCTTATTTTTCACCCCACCGACACTTAGAAACAGTGAGGACTGAGCAGGTTTGAATGGATATAACACACTGTGGTATCATAGATTTGGTTTTATCAGATTGCACAGTAATAACTTACGGGTCTTATAGCCTTTATTATAGACTGGATATATAAAAGGCCTATATATCTCTGCATATTTTGTACCGTATTGACTAGTTTCCAGGGACCACGTTGTAGCCTAATAATTGAACTATCACGCATATATTGCCCTCTAGTGACAACTTCACAAAAATGCTTCACAAACCTATCTCTCCTAAAAAGGCTTTCAGCATAACAACTGGCAACAAATAAAAAACTAGAAAAGCACTCAGAGAGCGCAGACCTCTGCCAAGCAGCTCAGTTTTCAAAGTGATCCAGAATCCAGGATTTCTTCTGGATCATCACCAAAATGTAATCATCTGTTGGATTTACCATTAGGAACATTTCCTGAAAATTTCATCAAGATCCGTCCATAACTTTTTGAGTTATCTTGCTAACTAACAAACTAACAAACAAACTAACAAACAAACAGACAGACTCAGGCGAAAACATAACCTCCTTGGCGGAGGTAATAACCAAATAACTAAAACGTATCATGGGTAGGCTTATGTGCATATATTGTCAACTTGGTTACACTGGATGCCCTTTCATGTCCCGGGATGGACAACGCGAGCGAAATATCAGAGACACCAGACCAGTAGAGTGTGCATCGAGATAGTATTTAACTGGCCTCACAAACAACCAGCCCCAACGACACAACCTGAACCACTACTCACAACCAGCCCCAACAACCAGCCCCAACGACACAACCTGAACCACTACTCACAACCTGTCCAACAACCAGCCCCAACAACCAGCCCCAACAACCAGCCCCAACGACACAACCTGAACCACTACTCACAACCTGTCCCAACAACCATCCCCAACAACCAGCCCCAACGACACAACCTGATCCACCGCTCACAACCAGCCCCAACAACCAGCCCCAACGACACAACCTGATCCACCGCTCACAACCAGCCCCAACAACCAGCCCCAACGACACAACCTGAACCACTACTCACAACCTGTCCAACAACCAGGCCCAACAACCAGCCCCAACGACACAACCTGATGGCTCCGTCCTCAGATTTGCCCCAAACTAATGAAAACAAGCCTCTTACCTTCTCCAGAGGACTGAAGCAGCGTCTGTCCTCTATCTGTTGTGCTGTTGGTTCTGTCTCCAAAAGTCTATTATTGTCCAATATGAAGAGATCAAACTGGTCCAAGTCCCGGTCCAGTCAGGTCACAAGAACACAAGGTCGTCTTAATCCCACTTCCCACTTAAATGTGAAAGTTCCATATTAACACTAGGGCACCAGGTAGACTTTAACCCTCTACGCGATACGCCCAGGTAAAACTTTTCCGCCCAGAAATGAGCTGGCAGAGGCTGATAGAGCAGCGAGTGCACCGGGTCCCGGCGGCGGGTCGGTGTCTGTGTGTCCGCTGCTCTGAGTCTCTCCTCGCGTTCTTCGCTGTGGAGGTTTAGCCTCCATCAGCCAGTGTGTGAATCAAAATAAGAGCTATAGGATATCACCGCAGCCAGACGCACTCACTCCATCTTAATGCTTCTTTTCTTGCTTGGCAGAAAGGCCCCGCTGAAGAGAAGACATATTACTCCCTAAAAACTGTTCTCTGATGCACTTTGACTTGAAGTTGAACTTGCCATAACTGTATAGCCCATAGCTCTGTTGTTATCCATTCATGAGCCTATAGTAGTAACATGGTGTCAGTGGAGAGTTGGGGCTGAGCGGGACAGAGCAGCTGAATCACAATAGGTCAGGTCTGTGATAAATGTTTATGAAAACCAATCACTTGATTTGAGTTCGCCCCGAGCTGCACCCCCAAGACGTACTTCAGGGCTCTAATGTAAAGTATTAGACAGAAGGAACGTAATGATGTTAAATTTTCTCCAAACTTCAGGCTCTCCCACAGACCTCCACTGAGTTCACCAAATAAAGTGATATGAGCAGATTAACATGATATAAATACAGTATGTTTTTGCAGATACATGCTCAATTTTAAACAAAATATGAAACATATAGCCTAATACAAAATAACTACTTTATACATTTTCTTATCTAGGTCAAGTTCGAGAGCGTGGCGCACTTGCGCCCTCTATAGACCGGCCGCCACTGGTCAAAATGTTCTTATTCTAGCATTCTCGCATTATGCTATCCTCAAAGCCTACTGTGGGCTATTCCACAGTGCACCAGCTGTAAACCTCTCCATAGCAAACACCTCGTCTCTCTCCTCTCTTTTACAGCTGCAATAATGAGGAGTAAAGTTGAAGGAGGCAAACAGGCAGAAGCGTCAGAAATGGGATGCGCCCATGGTGCAGTCTGCTGGAGGCTGCGCATGCGTACTGGCAGATTTCCGGGTAGTCAGTAAAGGCTGGTTTACGAACAGGGCGTCGGTGGAACACAAGGAGCCAATGATTCCTATTTGTCCAGTTGTTTCTTTTACTTATGGTGAGTACTGTTTATATGCTATTGCTTAAAAAGAGATAATGATTTATAATGCATTTGTTTCAATCTGTTATGAGTCCGTGTTGAACACTGAAAGCCCTGTTTAGCCTGTGCTAACATCTTAGCTTCACTGTCCTCTGCAGTGCCCAGCCGGCTTGGGGAAGAGGCCAAAATGGCTACCGGGAATTATTTTGGCTTTACTCCTGGCGCTGCCGCACAGTACAGGTTTGTCCTTCCTTTTCTTATTGTTAAGAGTGATTTGGATGTTCTTTTCTGCACTGACCCTTGTGCAAGCGTCAAGTGATCCAGTGCGTCAGCCCAGCACCATTGTTGGAGCTGGGGGAGGGGGCGCTTATCTTCCCATAATGCTGCAGGAGCCCTCCATACGGACCGTCACAACAGATTACTGTGGCTGCTGTTATAGGGACTGGCTGACCTTGTAGACTCGCACTACATCTTCACTGGATCATCCGTGGAGACGCTCACATCGCCATCAAAACATTAGCACTATGCACCAGAGCCCAACTTGAGTTCATTTATCCAGCTACGAGTCACTCATGTACAAAAACACATTTCGCAAGAGTGTATTGTTTAAGATGGTCAATTATATCAATGCTTTAAAATATTGATTTTACACCACCTACAATTGCTTTACTTCAACTAGTGATCTGACTGAGAACAATGCCCTGCCTCCCCCTCCCTTACAAATAGTCTTTATTTACATAGGACGCCATTTAAACTGCTAATACTCCTGAGTGTAATCAATACCCCACCCTTTTAACTGTCCGGTTGGATGAATATATACTTTGTGTGTGGGTGGTTGCGGAGTGTATAGAGAATGATTTAGTGTCTGTCTTGTTGCAGTCAGCAGCCCACCGCAGGAGTAGCTTATACTCACCCCACCACAGTTGCCAGTTACACAGTGCACCAGGCTCCAGTGGCGGCCCACACAGTGGCCGCTGCCTATGCTCCCACTGCCGCCACAGTGGCTGTAGCTCGCCCTGCGCCTGTGGCTGTGGCTGCGGCTACAGCTGCTGCTTATGGAGGCTACCAACCCACTCACACTGCCACAGACTACGCCTACACTCAGAGGCAAGCAGAAGTCCCTCCTCCTCCGCCACCTGTCACCTCACAGAACTATCAGGTAAATAAAACTACATTTTAAGAGGCGATACAAAGGCACATTGTTTTGTTTTACTAAACTTGTTCTAACTAATGTATTTGATAATTTTCCTTGCAGGATTCATACTCATATGTTCGCTCCACTGCTCCTGCTGTAGCTTATGACAGTAAACAGTATTACCAACAGGCCAGTGCATCTGCAGGTGTAGCCGCTGCACAGTCACAGCCCACTGTGGCAGAGTCTTACTACCAAACAGGTGCGTGCTCCTCTCAAGTACCAACATGTAAGATTGTAAGAAGTAAATCCCCAAAGCTGCCATTAATAATGTAGTACAGTGTGATTCTCATTTCCTTTTTGACTTGTATTTCTGGTTCTTATGGCTTCTGGTGTTATTGTATTTTCAGCCCCAAAGTCTGCGTACAGTCAGGGTGCGAGCTCGTACACACAGACACAGCAAAATCGACAGGTCACAGTGATAAAACCGGCCGCTCCAAGTCCCGTGGCCTCGTCCTTCATTTACCCCGTCACCTCCACAGTGCAGCCGGTCGCCGCCGCCGCCTCTGTGGTTCCCTCGTACTCCCAGAGCTCCACCTACAGCACCAGCGCTGTCACATACTCCGGTAAGGTATTCTGCACATACAAGTAGGGCTGCACAATATATTGTAAAATATCAATATCACAGTATTGGCTCATGCAACAGTCAATATCAAAAGAAAAGAAATATATCAAAACACAACACAAAGTTTACACAAATGTACTGTTTTTGGGAAGTAAAGGGGAAATGCAGATTTTAGTCCTGCATTAGACTTGGTCTTGGGTTTTGTCTTTAAGTTTTTTATTTTTACCCAATTTGAACGTAAACAGATGCATGTGCATTTTTTGTTTTAATGAAAATATTGTGTGCCAAAAAGTATGTTAAAATCTCATAATAATATCATTGTCACAATACAAAACTGTTTTGAATTATAGCATATTTTTCTCATGTCCTGCAACCCTACATGTTTTCCGTATAATTCATGAATAAAGAGATGAACTGTTGTCTAGAGTAAAGATATTTTTGTTTTTCAGGAACATCATACTCTGGTTATGAGGCTGCCGTGTACTCTGCAGCCTCCAATTACTACCAACAGCAACAGAAGCAGGCAGTGGCCGCTGTAGCTGCCACATCGGCCTGGACCGGAAACACCTTCACCAAGAAACCTTCATTTCCAAATAAACAGCTCCGACCTAAACAGCCACCTAAACCGCCACAGATTCACTACTGTGATGTGTGCAAAATAAGCTGTGCAGGCCCACAGGTGATCACTGTCACTTTTACTTTCCTTATTAAATGACCCACTACCACAGGCTACAGTTAGACTAGGGTGAGTGAGACCTTCTAAGAGCAAAACTTTTTTCTTCCTAAACTTAGACGTACAAGGAGCATCTGGAGGGTCAGAAGCACAAGAAGAAGGAGGCAGCCCTGAAGGTGTCTCAGAGCAGCAGCACTGGGAGCACTTCCGGAGGGTCTGTCCCTCGAGGAGCTCAGAACCAGCTCCGCTGTGAGCTCTGCGACGTGTCCTGTACTGGAGCAGACGCCTATGCCGCTCACATCCGAGGAGCCAAGCACCAGAAGGTAGGTCTGTCACTGCACCTCTAAAAACAAAACTCTTATGGACACACTGGACAGTGCCTGTTTTGATGATTTTTCCACGTGTTAATGGATTGGTAAATGGAAATGTCTGACATACAGCCATAGTTTGAATCCAAATGCGTTACTGCTTGGCTCTCAGCTCCAGTAGTGACTGTTGCCTCCTCTGCAGGTTGTGAAACTTCATACTAAACTGGGGAAGCCCATTCCCTCGTCAGAGCCCAGCCTGTCGTCCAGCAGCTCTGCCACAGGCCTGAAGAGCAGCACCTCCACCTCCAGCGCCTCGGGCTCTTTCTCTCTGTCCTCCACCTCCTCCACCTCCTCTTATCTGAAGCCCATCAGCATCGTCGGTAGCGTGGGGACGGGCAAAAGCCCAACCTCTAGCCTCTCTGTTACTTCTGCCAAGAAGGTCATCACCCCCAAGATCAACTTTGTGGGCAAGTAACAATACTACGTTTGGTCAATTGATGACGGTGTTATTTTTTTTTACATTGGTTTTACTAATAAATGTTATTAAACTACAACATGATTCTTGCCTTTATTTTACCAGCCAGAACAGAATAAACTTTTCAGTGATGCCCCAGATCCAGCTGTAAATCTGAATTGCGATTTGTTTCATTACAGGTGGAAATAAGTTACAAACGACACTGAAACCAGAAGAGATGAAAAGTGAAGTCTCAAAGTCACTGACACCCATGGGGGCTCAGGACTCTAAAGGGGAGAGCATGGACACACTCTCCTCGTCAGCACTGGCTGCTCTGCAGAACGAGGTCCAGCCTGTGGGCTATGACTATGTCGAAGAGGTGATTTTTAATTTCTCTGAGAAATAAAGAAGAGGGGTAATCTTCATAATAAAACATTACTTGTTCTCTTTTCTTAGGTGCGAAACGATGAAGGTAAAGTTATCCGTTTTCATTGCAAACTCTGTGAATGTAGTTTTAATGATCCCAACGCCAAAGAAATGCACCTGAAAGGCCGGCGCCATCGTTTACAGTACAAGGTCAGTGCTCACCATGTCTATTTGACCCGATAGCCTTTGCTTTGTAAAATGAACAGATTAATAATGAACTTTTTAAATTGTGTATATTTTCATGCAGAAAAAGGTGAACCCAGACTTGCAGGTGGAGGTCAAGCCAAGCATTCGCGCCCGTAAGATTCAGGAGGAAAAGATGAGAAAACAGATGCAGAAGGAGGAGTACTGGAGGCGGCGCGAGGAGGAGGAACGCTGGAGGATGGAGATGCGGTAAAAACATTCATTGACATTATAGACATTAGACAGTATTGGAAACACTTTTACACATATTTGGATTATAGTTGGTATATGGGTAATAGGCTAGAGTTCTATATAACTATATATATTGTGTATTTTTTGGTATCTTTTACTACTTTTTTTTGTTGCCTGTTTAGAGAAAGGAAACTTGTTTATGCAATACCGTTGACATATTCACTGTCTTGATAATTAAATTATATTAAGTTTGCACATGCAATGGTTTAACAAAGGAATACTTTTAAAATGTACTGTATAAAATGTCGCTTATCACATGTGTGACCACAACGTGATCCCAGCCCCATTCTAACCAGAGCTTGGGCTTTTCCTGTGCAGGCGTTATGAGGAGGACATGTACTGGAGGCGTATGGAGGAGGAGCAGCACCACTGGGACGATCGGCGCCGCATGCCTGACTCCGGCTTTCAGCAGTGCCCCCCTGGTCTGTTGGGGGTCCGGCCGGGCATGCCTGGGATGCAGCCTCAAGGACTGCTGGTAGGGATCTACGCACATGAAATGAGTCGTAATTGAAAGGTACATTATGTAACTTTCTGGAGATAAAGTTAAAACCATACTCCAGAATATTGTCCATAAAGATGGCTACCTTCTATGCCATAATGTGAAAGATTATAACCAAAGGTACAACAGGGAGTGAGGTTTGTGGATATGCAAGCCTGCTCACAGTAAGGATGTTTATGTTTTTCAGTGCATTAAAAAAGCAAATTAACAAAAAACATACATTTTATTTTTGGCTTAAAAGTTACTTATTGTGGCTTTAACAAATAGAAACTTCTTTGGCCTTTTGTCTTTGGCAGCCTCAGCGTCGCCCAGACTCCTCAGATGACCGCTATGTTATGGCGAAGCATATCGTCATCTATCCATCTGAAGAGGAGCTACAGTCCATCCAGAAGATTGTGTCCATCACAGAACGCGCTCTAAAGCTCGTGTCAGACATTATCAGTGAACAGGACACAGCCAAAGAGGAGGACAAGGACAAGAAGGATGCTCCAGCTAAAGACAGGTCAGTGCGGGTTGTCAAAAATATTGAAAATCAGATACTAACTGATACTAAAACTAAAATCGAAATCGATTTTACAACATTTTAGTTTTGAAAGCTAAAATGTTGTCCTGTTAATGTGCAAAAATCCACATTAACAGGACAATATTTTAGCTTTCCTGAACAGTTTTAGTATGATTTTGAGCTTTATCAGAATGAATATAAGGCCTCATGCTGAGATAAAGAAAGTACTATTATTTTGTGTATGAAAATTTCATAATATTACTAAAAAGCATTTTTAAAGCATTTTAAAAATCTTTCTTGTAGTATTGTAATCGGCATTGAGTATTGAGTGATTTTGTTAGTACTGAAGTATTTAGTTTGAAATTTTAGTATCTATTCGTGACAACACTAGTGTAGCCTTAAGGCCGCCACACACTACAGGAGAATTTTCCTGATTTTGGCTACGATTTGCTTCTCCCCAAGTTTGGGGAGGCATGACCCGACTTTTTGTCTTCATGTGCGATTTTGAAGCCGCTGAGCTCCTCATGTGTGGTGTCAGTGTTAGATCATAACCACCGAACACCAGGAACGCAACAGCCAATAAAACAGAGCGTCAGGAGTGAGCAGAGGAGTGATGGACACAGGCGCAACATGCAAACTTGGGATACAGCGAAAATAATGAGAAGACATAATTACTCACCTCTCGTAAAGTCATAAATTTAAAGTGCTGGATCTTATCCACATTATCCATAGAAATTTTCCTCCGCAAATAATGACAACCAGTCCACAAAACTGCGCTATTAATCCAGTTTGAAGCGTTATTTGAAAGTAAAAAACGAGAGTAGCTCCTCACGTGTGTCTCTTTACATCCACACAGCGTGCGGATCGGGGTGAAGCTACAGATTAGCCATAGTGACTCTCTTCCTGTGTACTTCATTGCCAATCTTTCATGCTTTAAAAATCATGTATCTGAAGTACTGCACCACATTTCACAGTAATAACACAGTTTTGACTAGAAGTGCAGTGCTCTGATCTTTTGAACACTTAGAGTCTCAAAGTGAGTGGTTTTACTGTAGACAGGAAACGGCAGATGCGATCACGCTCACATTTTTGTAGCCTGTGTTCCACAGCCATATCCCGCTGCGGTCTTTGCGATTGGAGATTTTAAGTCTCATAAGATTCTCCTTGTGTCTGTCGTTGCGCATTTTGTCGCACGTTTAAAAATCGTTTAAGACCGAAAAATCCTATAATGTGTGGCTGCATTTACAGTAGATTAAGACTGTACAGTGCATGTTGCACAACTCTCGAAAACCTCTCCCAGCCTAAACATAGAGCATCATCCTTCTGTGTTTCAGTATGGTTCATTGGACAATTAAAATATAGAAAGGCATTAGACACAAGTCCACAAAAGAACTAATTGTGTTATCATCCTTTGTACAGGCTAATGTATTTTTCCTTTTTAATCCTACAGAACTCTAAAAGGAGTGATGCGAGTCGGGGTCCTGGCCAAGGGCCTGCTTTTGGGAGGAGACAAAAATGTGAACCTGGTTTTGCTCTGCTCTGATAAACCCACCAAGACCCTCCTGAACCGGATAGTGGAGCACCTCCCAACACAGCTCGCAGTACTGATGCCTCGCCTCTTTTTAGAATTACTGTTTTATTATTATTACTTACCCCAGAGCTAATAATAATTTAATCATTCATCTATTTCAGACAGTATAGGTAAAAGATATTGTTTTATTTTTCCTTAGAAACATATCACAGTAATACATCATCTCTTGCCCCAAACTGTCTGACATACATTGGTGTAGAATCAATTGTAACCTGAGAGCATCCAGAAACATGAACCTTCAATACAATCTGATAATTGTTGTCAATTCAAGTTTAGTCTGGCTATGCTTCCATTGTAGGGAGTATTATACCTCTGATGACGTAGGCCAAGACATCAAAGTACATTGAGCTGGCAGATGAACGATTCAGTTATTCTACTAAGAAGAGATGAATATTCACATGCATTTTGTGTGTGTGTGATCCCTGATGAATCTCTGGTCTGATGTGGTCTCATGTTCTCCTTGTGTTCCAGGTTGTATCTCCAGACAAATATGAAGTGAAGGCATGTGTGTCAGAGGCGGCCATTGTCCTGAGCTCCGGCACCGAGCCCAAGATGAACGTGCACATCACGCTGACGTCTCCTCTGATGCGTGAGGACGGAGCTGAAGGAGGTCTGCTACACTGCACAAACTGATCTGACTGTGGACTACCTCAAGAGCACTCTGCTGCTGGCACTGCCCATCGCCTTTCATTTAAAACCCCTCACACACACTCCTCCTTCATTCTACCCACTGCTCTTAGTCCTTTTTTATTCTATACATTATGTCTAGTTTACATCAAAACGAATGCCAGCAGTTCTGCTCTTCGGGCCTGTTGCTCAGTAACTATCCTCAGTGCTCTTATTCTTTGAAAAAGCATGATCATTGTCTGCATTGTATTAGCGATTTCTAGTTAAGGTTTTATTTTGTTTCCTGTGTGTAGGGCCTCAGTTTTGTTCGTAGTGACACGTGTACACAAAATTATGAGTTACACAAAGCGGTGATTCTGTTTCCCACAGCATCATTCCACTTTTTAGTTACAATTTGATCCAAGACAATCTTACACAGCAAGGTAAAACTTTTCACAGGAAACAAATAATTCTCAGTAAAGTTGATAAGCCTATGCCTTGAGCCCACAATCTTCATAAAATGTTAATGATTCCAAAAAAATTGCAACATGATTTTAGGGTAAATTGAAAATCTGGCTAATCAAACATTGAAATGGTCCTTGTGTAAAGGCTGTAAGAATGGTCTTGCTTCTTTCCAGCCTTCTGAGTAGGCTTGCATGAAGTGGTATCCTAACCTGTTTGCTGGTAGTTCTCGTGCCCTATCCCTCAGTGCTGTCTCCAATATAAAAGCAGCAGAGTTTTCATCTTTGAGAGAAAACTTTTCCAACAGAACTTGTGTACACCTCCGGAAGGATTTTTGACCAAGCCGTTCTCACACACCAAAAACCTTGCCACACCTACTAACAGCCATGCCACTTTATTAGGCACACTTCAGTCTGATGCAGGCGCATGGTGTCCTCCATAAGAATAGATTTATCATAAATTTGAAAGGCTATCCTGTGATACAGAATGAGACATGTATTCAGCAGAAGTTGTTTTCTAGTCATTTCAGGTGAAGTGGTATGTGTGGCAATGTGTTTGTTCTCTGGCAGCTTGCTGACCTGGTCAAACACCCATTCCTCACCAATATTTTGACCTTCAAATCCATTTTTAGATATAACCTCGGGTATGATGAATGACCCAGCGGACGTCTTGGACAGACAAATTTGCCTTGACGCTCTGGCTGCTCTGCGCCACGCTAAGTGGTTCCAGGTTCGGAACATCATTTTACTCTTTTATTGTATGTAGCCTTATGAGACTGTGATTACTTTTAATTTGTGCGTTACACATTTATTTTCTATCATAAGACACCTTCAGTAAATCCAAACCTAATATTCAAGGATGTCACTTAATCCTACCATTTGGTCTCTCTCTGATCCTAGTTAAATTCTCTGACAATACTGTGAAAACTGTGACATCTAACACTGGCATCCTTGTCTTGTATTCTGGCTGTGCCCCGTTAGCTAATTCCATAAGGCTGCACAATAAGCTGCACACAGTGTGCCAAGTGTTGAGACTTGTACTGTTTTGTATTTGTAGAAAGGGGATTGAGAGAAACAGGAATATCAGAGCTGGTCTGTGAGTGCAGACTGTAGTGGATTTCCTTCCTCTCTCAGTCCCTGTGCCTCAGGTGTACTCCAGTAAATGCAGAGTCACGGTTTAGAAGATGGCAAGAAAACGACTGGTTTCTTGTGCATCTTGCAAACTCTGATCTCTGGCACTAACTTTGAGGTACAAGACTACTGGGAATGGCAGCTGATTGTAGGCTACTTTTGCTCATACACAACATGGAGCTTCCATTACACACAGTAGTGTTTGAACCTCTGTGACAAAGCTGATACTAATGTGTTCAAAGTGCCACTGTCCTGCTCTAACTCCCTGTGCTGCATTAAAAGGCTAGGGCCAATGGTCTACAGTCCTGTGTCATCATTATCCGCATCCTGAGAGACCTGTGCCAGCGCGTGCCCACTTGGTCCGCTTTCCCCGGATGGGTGAGTATGCCTGGTCTGCGAATGCCAACTCCAGCTTATAAAAGAGGGCAACAGTGGCTCATCTTGCCTAGTATGAATGTGGTGTGCGTGAATCTTGGTCTTGGTGAATTACTTTTGTAGACCCTCCCGATCAAGTGTGGGGTGAAGAATAATGATTACAATGTTAGCTTTGAAGGACTCGACAAGCCTTTAAAGCTAATTAAAGCCAAAGTGTTCATATTATTGAAGGAGGACCTTTTCCCTCCTGCACCGAGAAGGGATTTGACATGAGAAATTGACAAGGATATGGAGAAATTGGGTTTAGTGTTTGTGAATTGTTAATTTATCATTGTGTTTATTCATTGTGATGCTCAGGCAATGGAGCTGCTGGTGGAAAAAGCTATCAGCAGTGCCTCAGCTCCACTGGGACCTGGAGACGCCCTCAGACGAGTCCTGGAATGTATTTCTTCAGGCATTTTACTAGCAGGTACCAGTTAAGATTATGGAATTTTTAAAATTAGAAAGCAACTGCGTGGATTGAATGGCAAGGGTTTCTTGCGAAAGTTAAGAATGTGTATCTGTTCTATGAATCTCGGATGATCTCCAGAGCACATGTGCAGGGAGTTGGTGCTTTCAGCACTGCCCTCTGGTGGGCAGTAGGGATGAAACAGAAACAGAAATGTTGTTATCCGTTTTGCAATGAAAACGGATAACTTTCATAGATATGAGTGACCTTTGTCTTGACTTTCCTCTGTTCAGGAGGTCCAGGGTTGTTGGACCCTTGTGAGAAGAACCCTGTGGATACTCTGGCTCCGCTGGGAGAACAGCAGAGAGAGGACATCACGTCAAGCGCCCAGGTAAACCTTCTGATGTCCATGAACTATCAGTCTGCAGTCATGTGACTGACATATTAAATCACAGTTTCTAGTAAAAACAAAAGTCTTAATATGTATAAAACCTGATAACCCTGTAGATTAGACTTCTACCATTGTTCAAAAATACATGTGATTTGTGTATTATTTTAGCAGTTCATAATTCATTGTTATTGGACTTTAAAATGTGTCCTTGACTCTTTTGTTTTAAGCTTTTGTTTCTTGAGTTATTTCTTCCTCTGTTCAAAGTGCATAATCTCAATATCAGTATATGAGTACACTAACCACACCTCTGTCTCTTGGCATCAGTTTGCTTTGCGACTGCTGGCCTTTCGTCAGATCCACAAAGTCCTGGGGATGGACCCTCTGCCACAGACCAACCCCCGCTTCAACGTGCACCCGAGCCGCAAGCGTCGCCACGACAACAGCGACGGTACGGACAGCTTTGAAGGAGAAGGCAAGAAGGACAAGAAGGACTACGATAACTTTTAGAATGTGTACCACCACCAGAAGGATGTTGATTTTATGTATTCTGTTTAATTGTACTGTACTTAAAAAAAACTGCTCTGTTGTTGTAACTACAAGCATTAGGCGGTCTATTTGAAATTTTAATGGAGCTTATGCGTCTGTGTTTCTGTTAATTGTGAGCCCTGACTTGTCTTGTCTGAAGCTACCCTTGTTTCTTGACCTAAATATTTATATAATCTTACAGTATTGGTTTGCATTAAGCATGGCGTTGTCTCTTGGCTTTTTCTGCAAATTAAGGTAATTTGATATTTTGACCATAACAGGATTGAATGGAAGGTTATATGGGTCAGGGAATTTGCAAGCTCTTGAAAATGTTGGTATTTCCTTTAGCTGAATAAATGTACTAAACTAATATCTCTCTTAGTCTTTAATGTGGGTTCAGTTAACCCAAATATGTTACAAATTACACTGTAATATTATCAGTGAGTTAAACGTAAACAACTTGACTTACTTAGCTTCATCAGGGCTGTAATGTATGTGCTAGAATCTGTTTCAAAGCAATAAGGCCAGATCTGTACCCAGACTTTATCAGGCCTAAATTAGGGCTACACCAGGTCCAAAATAAGACTTGAATGCAGTTCTAAATTATGATTAATTTTAAAGACGACAAAAACAAATGTTTGTCTCAAAATATATGGGCCTGAAAGAAGAACTTGATAACATAAATTATCAGAAGACCAAATGAACCTCATTGGACTATAAGAGCCACAGTTTTAGAAACACTGTTCATAATCTTGCTAAATTATTAGTTAAATGCCAGTAAATATTATGCCAAAATTAATTAAGACAACTTAATGTTTTTATTAAATTAAGGACTTCATAAGAAAACCTTAATTTAAAAAGTTTAAGATTCTATGTATAGTACAGTTATCAATTGTTAATTTTTTAAAATAATCAATTAATCTGGCTAGTTATTACAGCCATTGTTGACACGTTTGCAGGTTTTTGCATCTGAAAGATAAAGCTCAGACCATCTCTTGCACAAACACTAAAAACAGTTAGCCACTGCAAAGAACAAGAACAGAAATCACAATAAAACACTAATTACCAAATGTATGAATCTTTATTGATCACATATTCATTGAGTTATCACATATTGCAGCATTGATGCCTAATGCTTTGTCTTGTGTGCTTTTTAAACAGAGGAATATTTACAATGACTATCTGATATAAGCCCTAGACTCAGTGGGCAAAAATCTTGAAGTTCTTTTCTCCACGTCAGTCTTGTGTGCAGCTATAATCTTTCCATCTTTACCAAACTTTTAGCTGTAACTTTCGATGTTATTGAAATCCTCAGTGAAGCCAGAATATGACTCAGTAAGATCTGTAGAGGAAAACGGTGCTGTTATGGAAACTCAGTTAATTTATTGTCATAATTTTCAAGCCCTTTGATTTCAATGTGACAAAATTACTTTTCTGGAAGGCCCTAAAATAATTTTGGGCAGTAAAAAATTCTCAAGTTATTTAAAAGTGTTTAAAGTGTCTATATTTCCTCGACAAAAACATGCATATAGTTGTGTTTTGTTTCATTCAAACATGTTTAACGCACAAACCCTCGATATTTAGGTTCTTCACTCAAACAGAAAACACTCTTTTCCACCTTGTGATGTAATGTGGTAATGCCTTGAATTTGCAGTCTCTTCTGAACTAAAGGTAAAACGTAGTTGTTAATTTGAAAACTATCACTACAATGTGAAACAGCAGTTTGAGCTTTGGAGATGCAGACAGATTAAAAATAAAGGATTACTCAAATGTGTGAATGAAACAAAACACAACATTATAAATCACCAGAGTCCATTTGGCATAATATAGGACCTGTCATATGATGTTAAATCAAAAATACTTTCTTTCATTTTATTCAAGACATAAAAATTTATGAAATAAGGGAATAGCTCTTACAAGGAGCATTTCCCTTGTCAACTTGAATAAGCAAAATGAATTATACTTTGCACACAGAACTTTTTTTTTGGGATTCCACATAATTCTGTGTTGTTTCCAAAATCAATCAACTGTAAAATTAAGCAATACTGACATTTTAAGTGCCGACTGCTCATAATGTCTTTAATATCAGAAATATTTGGACAGATTTTAGTTGTAAACAGTAAATATGATTGTGCATTACCTTCACATGGCCCTTGTTTAAACTCAATGTCGTCTAAAGCAATGTCACTCCTGAGGGAAGGGCCCCGGGTCGCTTCAAAGACAATCTGTGAAATAGAAATACATAAATGCAATGTCTCTCCACAGCTCTGACCTGTAACTTGACCTGGATCTACTTGCTTGTCTCCCTGGAAACAAACAAGTTTAGTGACATAATATGGAACATTAGTCAGATATTTTTTTCCTTCTTTGCCTAGAATGTTTCACAGTATGGCATTATACCTCATGCATGTATTAAATTAATGGTGCTTTTATTGTCAAAATGGCTTTGAAAAACATACATTCTTACTGTGCACCAGCTTTACCTGTAGCCTGGCCATGGGGCATCACCTGCTTACCATGGAGACAGATCGGTTTAATGCCATTTTGCGAAACATTCTACGCAAATCGATCACATGGAAACAAGCATTTGACAGACCCTTAATCTCTGTCCTAACCATACACTGTACATATTGTATAAATGGACATAGCTAACCCGCTAGCTGCTGTGTTCCAGATGGGAAGTGATCATGGGCACGCTTCTGTCTCCATCGACTCTGGCTTCAATTAGCTTTACATTGAAAAATGATCACCCCTCTCTGTAACTGCTGCGGTGAACCTTATCATTTTGGTCTTAAGATGTTCAAATTAACCTCCTCTACATGATCCTGGTGTTATTATTTGGCCATAAATAAATTCCTATTCCTAATATGGAACTGGGTCCAAAATCGCCCCTATAACTGCTAGCCTCGTGAGCTTCATTTGGAACCGAACGCTATGGGTGACGTCACACGCCCTTAGTCCACTTCTTTACAGTCTATGGTCATACCTGATGAGCCTGATCGGAGTGATAGTCGACTATGGCCCTCATCCAGCCGACACCCTGCTCCCCGGTCCTCTTCCACAGAGGAGACTCCCGTGGGTGGTCTCTGCGCCTCAGGAGGACCCTGAGGATGCCCGTGCCGGAGCCGTACATGTGGAAGTGAAAAAGCAGACACAGAGGAGACGAGGAGCCACGCATCTGAGGACTGAGCAGACGAGCTCTGTGACCAGGACGCATCAGAGAGGCCTCGATGTACACAAAGTATCCTGCAAATACAGGTACGGGGTTTTAACATCTTTGGGAACATTCCACTGACTTGCATTCATTTCCTGGACATTGATCTTAACCGTATTAGTACTTGCCTAACTTTAACCTAAACACTAACCTGAGCTTTCAATCATAACTATCAAACATTGCCTATTTAAGGTCAGGAGTCAAGGTTAGAGTTTAGTCTCTTTTCCTTTTGGATTATTTTAGAAGGTTAAAAACAGTCGCAAAACTTAAAATGGGTCAGCCAACCAAACATATGGAAGTGTGCAGCTCATGTTTTATTTATCATTTGGTGAGTTCAAATAGGTTTTACTGGTATTATTAGGCTTATGGTTATTTTGCCAGTTACAGTAGCAAAAAGCAAAAAAGCAGTATTCAATATATTGTTAATTGTGTAATAAAATATCACACTTCAAAATGTGTTATGTGTTATTAACCTTCTGTATTGACCGGCTGTAGGTGCAGACTTGGACCGCTCACTCACCCACCCCTGTGCTGTGGTCTCCTCTGGGCCCCGTGTAGAAGGTGGGGGTCATGCCTCGGACTCTCAGCCAATCGGCACTGTCGTTTTTCTCTTGTATGTACCCACACAGGTCCTGCTCAAAGTCACACCTGGTCGCCACGGAAACTGAAGAACAACACAGAGAACATCTGTGCACAGGGAGGTAAAATGCCTATGCCATGCCTAATATGATCAACTGTGGGTAACGTGAATAAAAACTACACTTTAATTAGTCTTCATAACTAAACTTAAGTCATAATGAATAAATAGTTGAAGAAGTTTCAGGTTTAGTAACTACTTAATTATTACCGTAACCTATTATTAGCAAAACTTCTAGCAATTAACTGTATAGTTACTTAGCCTGAATGATTCTTAATAAGCTTTTTGGTCATTATAAATTAAATGGTCTGTATTTTGTGTAATATAGGACCTTTAAGTGTTTGTCAGTGCTTTATTAAGGGTAAGTAAGGTGTAGTTTTTATAAAGGGTCTACTGATTTGGGTTGTTACATAGCAAGTTATAGAGCCTTTCAAGTGATATAAAATTTGAAGTGTAGCAATAATCTCAACTGATTGGATCTATAAAGAATTCAAAACACTGAAATCCTATCTTTTGAATGGCCTATAGTTCAGAAAAGTGCATAATCAAGGTAAGATGTATGAATAAAACCAGTAGCTTACCTGAGTTGATCTGGCAGTCCCCCACATTCACACTGATGTCATCCAACGCCACAGAGCCACAGTCCCAGAAGGTCTTACAGAGGCTCACAAACACCACCTGAGCGCACACAGTATGTACTCTAATACACTGATATGGACTGTATTTTAGCTGGGTCTGTCACGAGAATTACTGTATCGACTTATCATTCAATATATGAAAGCTGGAACCATTTTTTTTTTTTTTAACTTACATTTAAGTAGTAAACGGTTGAATTAATAATTTCTATGACATGTCATTACAGATCTATTGCAGCTCATGATTTTTTTTTAGCAATTTTGTACATTTAGAATAGTTTTTGTGGTTTAAATCTGCTCTTGGGTTATTGTGTCAGTGGCATAAATTTGTTTCAGTATAATTTATCGTCTATATTTACTTCAGCAATATATCATGTTTCAAAATTTCTTATCGTGACAGGCCTATCTTTAGCTTCATGTAATATTTTGTTTTAGTCAAGATGTAATCAAATGAAGCTTTTAATTTATAGTCTAGTTTTAGTCGATGCAATTCATGCTCATTTGCGCACAACATAGCTTAGCCATTTGGAGTTCAGTGAGCAAGATTAAAAACTCAGACATTTTTACTTTTTTTGTTACAATACAATACAATGACGAAAAAATGTGTCATTAATATTGACAAATGCACAGAGGCTGATCCACAAATAGTCATTGGTTTGTACATGTGTTTTGATATCCACAAATCCAAATTTAATATTTGTCACCTGTATTTTGGTCTTTACAAATAGATGTGTATTTGTAAATATATAATTTGCAATATATGATATAATATATGATTTAATATATGATTATTGATTATTACAAAATGATTACGTGTTAGCTTCTTGCTAACTTAACTTAATGCCTATAATGGCACTGCCCTCTAGTGGATGCCTGTGTATGTGAATCGATTGGCTATTTGTGGATTTCTCAAAAAGAGTGTCTCAAAAATAGGTCATAGAGGAAATCTGTGAATTCGTGTAATTGGTGATCCACAAATGCAAATCACATTTTACAAACAGAATTTTCAGTTTTACTAATGTATTTTTTTTTTTTTTTGCTAATGAAAAAACATATATTTACAAATACACATCTATTTGTAAAGACAAAAATACAAGTAACAAATATTAAATTTGGATTTGTGGATATCAGAACACATGTACAAACCTATTTGTGGATCGCCCTCTGTGCATTTGTGAATATTACTGAGACAAAAGGAACCCCATAAAAAAATTACCTGACCAGCCAGAACCACAAGATTTGCTAAAACTTTACAAAGACGAGTGGATCTGGTCTCTGATTAACCAATCCAACAGACACATGGCTGGTTACATGTAAAAAAAGGGGGAAAAAAAACTAAATAAAGAACTGAGAAACAGCATGGATTTTTACCGAATCAACATTCAAAGCACCAAACTATTACTTATCTCAGGTAAAAGAAGTTATATTTGTTCTCAATGTTTCTGAATTTTCAAGAGGAGATGAGATCCAGCTATGGTTGGACTGTCTCAAGTTTGGACAGAAGTTTTTCTGGATTTGAACAGGGTGTTGAAGGGACTGGATGGTCTTGGTTTGGTCCAGCCCAGAACTTTAAAAAGGGGGACACATGTCTGGGGGGACTATTTTGGCACCTACACTTAAGAAGTTAAAATGTGGACCTTCTTCCTGCCTCCATTCCTGCTCACTGAACTTCAAACCGCTAACAGCTAACCTATGTCACAATTTGGTGGGTTCACACTCAAACCAATTCTGAGAACTGAGACTAAATCTGGAACAAAACCTAGACTAAACCATGAGCAAACCAAGACTAGAAATGATCCAAACCCAGTCTACACAAGTGTGAAGGCACCATTAGTCAACTAAATCTGTAATATTTATATTTAGAAAAATTACATTGTGAACTGATTGGAAAAAATGTGTCTCTTGGATGCAAATTGTGCCAAACATTTGGTCAGAGTCTCCCTAGTGTGATATCATCAGTATTGGACTCTCTAAAACAGAACTGTTTACTTCCTGTAATTTTCAACATCTTTCAACAACTTTTCTTCACACATTGTTTCATGACTGATTGGTGTAAAATTATCATTTATATTTCCAACTTTATATTTGTACCTTTGAGCGCATTGGTTTCATGTAAGTGAGGTCCATTTTGTGCCACACTGATCTGGTTGTATCAGTCAGACTCCAGAGCTTCTCCAGAACCACGTTATTCTCATCGTAAATGTACACGGACAGAGCGTGGTCCAGCCCTCTGAACCCGTGCAGCAGGTAGAAGAAGCTCAGGCAGTACTTTGTGTTTCCAGGTAACAGGGGACCATGAAGACGGTCCATGTAAGACGCCCGGGACAAGAACGGGACATGGGTCTGCAGGAAGTAACCTAATAATAAGAGGGGAAAAACTGCTTAGGTTTGGGTAAGTAAACCTTTGTTTTTAAAGGTGCATTGTGTAACTTTTCTGGTGAAGGTTCTGCCAACTGCTTGTTTCCATGGAGTCAGAAATATCTTTGCTTTTACTTGAATTAAACATATCCATTTCCAAAAAAAACAAGCAAGTGATGGAACAAGACAAGGCCAAGTTACAGGCCAGATCTGTGGAGAGGTGACTACGTTGACAATGAGAATGCATGTTTTTAAGGTATTTTGAGCAATAAAAATAGCTGTAATTTATTTAATGTATGGTAGAACATTCCAGGCAAAGCAGTAACATCTCCAAGGAGACCTGAAAAACTGCATAGTGCACCTTTAAGATTTCATTGGTCCATATGTTTTATTGGATAAGACAGTGAAAATAATGTATTGTATATAATGGGAATGAAGAGTGGGGAGACATTCAGCAAACTGTAAGAACTTGGAATCAGTAAGAATGCCGAGGCTGTGTACCTTGGCCATAGGGCACAACTGGAACTTTATTTTCACTTTTTCTGAAATAGCTCCCTGTATTTGCTCTTGTGAATTCTGTTGCTACTGCCAGTGGTTAAACAGAGCAGATCTTAGACCTAGACCCTAGTTAATGCAATATTTCTGTGGTGATCTAATTCATATGTACTTTGGCCATAGAGCAAGAGTGGAACGTTTTTTGTCACTTTTTGTGCAGCTGAATTCACACTGATGAATTCTGTTGTTGTGTCCTTATGAAAGATGCTTAACTTGCCCCCCAATGTTTGTGCTGTATGAATGGATAATGTAAATTGGTTTGCGTGCCCAGCTAGAAAAGCACAATTTAAATGTGACTATTCATTATTTTTGCGCTCTTTGTTACTGTGGGGCTAGTTCTTTTCATATCGTAATATTAAGTTGACTGCCATGAAAGTAATGTGAGAAAAACCAAGATCAAAATGATTGCTTGATACCAGTGGTGGAACGTAGCAAAGAAAAAGTAGTAAAATATTGTACTTAAGTATAAATATTAGGTATTTGTACATTTTACATTTTACAGTGGATACTTTTTACTTTTACTCCAGTACATCTGAGAGTAGGTATCTGTACTTTTTACTCCACTACATTACACATACACTACTGAAAAGTAAAAGTGTTTTCTATTATTGTGTGAGATCTGCTGCTGTTTATTTTTAACATGTTCATAGTTTGAGCAAACAAAAATATACAAAAAAAAAAAGCTAAGAAAAAAAATACTGATTCAGTTTGTTTGTTTGTTTTCAGTTGAACAAAATTCAGCACAAATCTTTATTAAAATCACTACATTTGAAGCTTCATTAGGCCTCAAAATCTATACAAAATACTTTTTACTCTTTAAGTACATTTGTAAACAGGTACTTTAATAATTTTACTTGAGTATTTTTTGTTCCGGTATGTGTACTTTTACTTAAGTAACAAAATTGAGTACTTCTTCTACAACTGAGTATATATGCCTAAAATCCAGAGTAAAAGAATAAGAATAAAAAACATCATTATTATTTTTTACATGTTTTGATTTAGAGCAGGATTTTGTGAACTCGCTCAAATCCTGAAATAACTTTTTAGGTCATGAATCTACAAGGAAGTTTCAGAACCTCCCCTGGTGTGTGTCTGACCTGTCCCTGTGGTGTGGTCTCCGATCCGGTACATATTGGCCTTCACTGATGTCCTGCTCCAGACTCCAAACTCCAGAGAGTACAGACACAGCCCCTCCTCGAAGTCACAGTTAGCAACAGAAGGGTCGAAGTCTGGCTCTGAAACACAACACAGCTCACATATTAGACTTCCATGGAGATGTTATTGCTTTGCCTAGAATGTTCCGCAGTATGGCATTTAGCTCATCTATCTTGCATTTATGGCAAAAGGAGAAATTCAATTTGTCAACTGGACAAACATTTATTTTGGTCGAATACGTTTCGCAGCTCATCCAAGCTGCTTCTTCAGTTCTGGTCAGAGTGCTGGACACTGCCTTATATCTGCCTGTAGGGAGGAGCTAAGTACCTTGAAACTACTCTGAAACTAACAAACTAGCATTACACTGGAGAAACAAAACAGCCACTTCACAAGAGGATGTACCAATACAGACGAAAGAGCCAGAGTGGACCTCAGTCTGCCGTACATCTCCACCTAAAAGCCACAGGCCACTCCTTTGAGGACAGTGAGGTTCAGATCTTAGCCAAAGAAAAGAACTGGTTTGAGAGGGGAGTTAAAGAGGCTATTTTTGTTAGGAAGGACAGTCCTTCCTTAAAAAAATGGAGGCCTCAGACATCATCTGTCTTCCATCCTCAGACCTAAATCAAAACAAACAAAACAAAAGGGATAGCCAGGTCATGGCCAGAGGTGTGAAAGCACCCATCAGGGGCCTGAATGATTCTGCTAATACTATGACCCCACACTCAGTGCAGTTCAATAGGTCTAGCTAACTAACAGAAACTAAACAAGTAGGTGTGGTAGTCTCAGAGTAATTTCATTGTAGTTAGCTCCTCCCTTTAGGCAGATATAAAGCAGTGTCCACCAGTGTCTGACCAGAACTGAAGAAGCTTCTTCAGTTCTTCAGTTCTTGACCAAATTGAATTTCTCCTTTTGCCATGGATTCTACCTGCACGACTGAGGGACTTTGCATTTAGTCAAATGCACACGTTTCTATGCTCCACTGTGTTTTTAAACTCCATACACCTTCACTAGAATGGACAATTTCAGACCTGGAATTGCCCATCTCTACTGAACTAAAAGTAAAACGTAGCTGTTAACTTGAAAACTACAGCTTCATAACATCACAAGGTGAAACAGAGCATTTTGAGCTTTGGAGATGTAGGTATGTTTTTGATGAGGTAACAACATTCTAACTTGGCTTAAATACTGTATCACAAGAGTCAGTGTTGTATAATATAAGATCTTTAATGAATCTGTGTTGCGCTCTGTAACAAAAGATATTAAAATTGAGATTGTGCTATCCAATTCTTCAGAATAGAATCTGAAATACATACAGTGACTGATTTAACAGAGAACAAATTTCCTTGTTCTAGTGTAAATACATCATCTTCTTAGCCTGCTGTTGTAAATATTATTCCAGCTCATTTCGCCTCCTCACCAGTGTCATTGTGGCAGAATTCTGGGGAAAAGGAGATATCATCAATAGCAACATAACCTCCTCTGGCGCTGTTGAAAGCCACTTCATACACCACCTGCACACACACAGACAAAGACAGTGTGACGTCACCCATAGTGTTCAGCTCCAGTCAAATGAAGCTCACGAGGCTAGCAGTTAAAGGAGCAAATTTGGAGCCTAGTTGCATATTAAGAATAGGAATTTATTTAAGGACAAAATAGGGGAATAAAAACCCCAGAGTCATGTATGAATATTTTTAAGACCAAAATGATGAAGCTCACTCCAGCAGTTACAGTGAGAGGGGTGACAATGTAAAGTCAATTGGAGGCAGAGTTGATGGAGCTGGAAGCATCCCCATGCTCACTTCCTATTTGGAACGGTTAGCAGGTTAGCTAGTGTATGTCCATTTACATATACAGTTTATGTGTAGTACATGTTATTCCCAGCTGTCTCCCATTGCAGTACTAACCCGACCCATACCGCCCTAGCTTCCAAGATCTGATGAGGCAGATCAAGGTGGTATGGCCGCTATGTTAATATTACTTGATTAGAAGTTTTTGTAAATTCTCTGACCACACTTTTGTACTTCTACTTAAGTAATATTATTTCTGATGTCATGACAGTTACAGATATGTCTCAGCTGCCCGGACAAAAACAGACCAGAAACAGACGCTGCTCTTCACATGTTACTCCAGTATTCTGACAACATCCCAGTGTCCTCATCACAACACTCACTCAGACCCGACTCAAGAGGAATTTAAGTTTACCCTCTAAAAAGCCTGACATCCACCTCAAAGCAACAGAACTACAGATGCATACTAGACGTCGCCATGTTTGTAAGATCCATCTTCTTCACTACAGTGCAGAGACTGAAAACAGCATTTATTTCCTTTAAACAAAAATAAAATAAATCAAAACTGATCCAAATGTGTTATGTAGGGGTTATTTATCTCTCAGAGCAGCTCTGTATAAAAAAGTTAAAACATTCTGGGACAACTATGACCAGGAAATAGTCTTATTACTTGAATGTATACTGTATGTCCTGATACTGTATCCAGGATATCAGCTGAACCGATATTTCCACTGTATGGCATTATCTCCATGGAGACAAGGAAGTGAAACCACGAGGGCAAGAAGGACGTGAAACCACAAGGGCAAGAAGGAAGTGAAACCACAAGGGCAAGAAGGACGTGAAACCACAAGGGCAAGAAGGACGTGAAACCACAAGGGCAAGCTATTGGTTAGATTGGGTCAGAAGTTCCATTAATATTCACTTGCACACTATGGAACATTCCAGGTAAATGATAAATTTTACATTTTAAAAAATCAATTACTGCTAGTACTCATAATGACACACAGATATAAGATATGCAGTATGTGTACCAAATGAGTGCCATCTGTAGCAAATGTGATAGATATAAACAATATAGTTCAAGTCTCAATGGTGAGGACATGCTTTGACCGTAGACTCACCTCTAGAGGACACACTCACCTCCAGAGGGTGGGGGGCCTTGATATCCACACTGACATGAGTCCAGCCCATTGACACATGGGCCTCTGGTCTCCACAGCTCCTCATAGTGTCCCAACTGGTCCCTGGTGAAGATGGAGAAAATGTTGTCCCTCCCCTGGTTTCGGAGGTAGAAGAAGGACAGACAGCCGCTCATGGCCGCTGTTGTCATGGGAGATGTGAGATAGGCCACTTCTTGGAACTGCTTGGCGTACACAGAGTCCACATACATGTACTGTCCTGGAACAGAAGAAGGGCTTGACTATGAACCTTTTTAATGGTGCAGACAGCACATAAAGCAACACATGTTTTAATGATCAAATCATCATCAAAAGTCAGTTGGTTCTATTTATGTAACTGTAACTTGGCCGGGCAGCGTTTTTACTGCTCCTTCATCTAACTATAATAATAGCCATTTGGGTACGGGACTTGAGTCCACCTGAACTCACATTCAGGTTTCAAGCCCCATGGTGGCTTGAGCTAACCTTTGCTGAAATCTACATATTTGATTATTCACTCCCATCAGTTTATGGACCCATATGTTTTCAATATACCACCCTTGATGAAAAATCAAAACATTGTTGGACTCAAAATATACTTAATCAAATATGAATTAATTAGTAATAAAATTTGATAGAACCTTTAAGTGGGCAGTGAGTCTCCAGCTCATGTGTCATAGATGTCATATATTTGAAATATGAGATTGTGTGTTGAGCACAAACCTGATACCTAATATCAGTTATACAGGATAAAGCCAGTGTGAACGTGCTTTACCTGAGTGTGGATAGTGTCTCTGAGCCTCCAGCAGGTTGGACTCACTGGCCAGGCTCCCGCCCACATACCAGTTTACGTTTGGATTCCAACTGTTACTGTAGCCACACAAGTGATGCTCCTCAAAGTTACACTCTGGTGAAAGAAACCTCAATCACTTATGAACATCTACAAATGTTATTAATATTATGTTAAATGAAACACTGACCAATGCAGTAACCAGGAACTATGTGTATTTCAAATATGGCGACGCTGTTTTGTGGATCTCTCTCAATTCTCCCATCCAGCAAAATCTGTGAAGTACAATAAAACAGCAGTCAGCACAGAGGCCTGAGTGAAAACAGGAGCCACATTAGAAAAAATGTGGCTACTGTGGCTGCTTTGAGTTGGGCTGGTTTTAATGGCCGGTTTAGGGATGCAATTCAAACACAGCATTACTTTTACCATTAACATTTGAAAAGTTTTATATAAACACATATGATTGTGTCATTGTGGTGGTAAATTTAGTGCATTTTAGTCTTGATGTGGTTTGGTCCAGTTCTAGTCCTTGTTTAGTCCTGGTCTAGTCCAGGTTTAGTTTTGGGTTTGGGTTCCATAGTTTGATGTGGTAGAGTGTGAATGCACCCTATATCAGGACAATAGACTGTGTAAAGAAGTGGACTGAAGGAGTGTGACGTCACCCGTAGTGTTCGGCTCCAGTCAAATGAGGCTCATGATGCTAGCAGTTATAGGAGTGAATTAGGAATAGGAATTTATTTATGGACAAAATAGTGAAATAGCAACACCAGGATCATGTAATTACATAAATGTTAATACATTTTAAGACCAAAATGATGAGGCTCACAGCAGCAGTTGCAAAAAGAGGGGTGACAATTTTTCAATGTAAAGTCCACTGGAAACAGAGTCGATGGAGCCAAAAGTGTGCCCATGTTCACTTCCTATTTGGAACGTAGCAGCTAGGGGACAGGTGTGACTGCATATGATTTTCTGTAGCACAATATTTCTTCAAATAGATAGTTCAAAATGTTTTCTGTGAAAGGGTAGTAACAATAATTGAAAAGGATCAGTCTACAGTCTCTCTCAGTTGCAGGATAGTCACCTGGTATGGCTGTGTGGTGTTGGGCAGGTCCACACTGGCGATGAGCCAGCTGTCTGAAGCTGTGTGAGCCTTCCACAGAGTGCGGTCAAATGTGTGGTGCTTTGGCCTGAGGTGGAGCAGGAGAGAGCTGTTCCCTGTGAGCTGATAGACCAGACGCACACAGCTCCACTCCTGATGCTCCAGGACCGGGCTCAGCAGGACCGCTCTCTCCTGAGGGTCCTGCGGGTCCTGCAGGTCTGGGTCCAGGCCGATCATGTGTCCTGAAACAGATGGACAATATTATACACACCACTGACCTGAAATTGTGTGAAACTTTCTGTTATATGGTTTCATTTTGAGGACGGTTGACCATTTAAAAGATAAAATAGTTTGTTTTGAATTGTTAATTGCTATGGCCAAAATCCTAATTTTCATCATTTTCATGATACTCCTCTCTTAAAGCTGCACTATGTAACTTTTCTGGTTCTGGGTCTACCACCTGCTTGTCTCCATAGGAATGTAATTGCTTTGCCTGTAATGCTCCACATTGTGGCAGTAAATATACCTATATATCCATATCTTGCATCCATTCAGTTACAAATGTTTTAATGCTCAAAAATAATTGAAAGACAGACATTCTTATAATGGGCAGTGGTGCCTCAGATCTGACCAACTTGGCCTGGTGGCGTTACCTGGTCGTCTCCATGGAGATTGTTAAGTCTATTGCCAGACTGTGCAACATTCAGGCAATCCAATGACATCTCCATGGAGCCAGATGGCAGGCCTTCCACCAGAAAAAATACGTAGTGTATCTTTAAAGCCCTACAGTCAGATTTTTCATCATGTTTATTAGTCTGTCAGCATAAAAAAAATAGTTATTAGAACTGATTTTGTGAACAATAAATGTTCCACAGAATGCCTTTATTGTTGTCATGCCAGATCAAATATTTACAGCACAGATAACGATTTTCTATAGAAAAACATTTCTTCAGCTGTGGTTTATGAAACGTTCCTATTGGGACAAATAAAGGTTCTCTTATCTTATCTTATGGAGACTTTTGTACTAATCTTGTTCCTTATCCTTACAGGGATATTGTTTCTATCCAGCTCATTTGAAGTTGGTTCTATTCCTGATGTTTGAAAGTGTTCAGTACAAAAGAAGAAAGAGATCATAAACCACACTGTTTATGACCTTTCACAAACTTTCCATTAAAGCAAAACAGTGTCACAGCATTGGATTAGTCTCAGAGATGAATCTGTTTGTTGTATTGGCCCCTATAAAAATTAGGGTTGGTGCATTGTTTATTGGAAATATCAGATTTTCCCAGAAATCCTAACATTTTGATATTGAAAACGTAGCCGATATTGGCACCAATATTATTTTCTGCACTGCCCCAGTCTCTGTGTGCCAGCGTGTCAGTCTCAGTTTGTCCTCAGATTTGTCTTTTTGAACATTTCACAAAACGAGTAAAAATTTAGATGAATTTATATCTCTGACAAATACATTTTATTATTATTTTTACAAAAGTGGAAAGTTAAATTGTAAACTTCATTATAACTTAATATAAATTTAAAAAGCTTTACATTGGTATCTGCAAATACGGGTTATCAGCCACAACAGTAAGACAAATACTGGTATCGGTATCTCCATATCAGACCATCCCTTATAAAAATGTATCTTATGTATGTAATATTCATTATAAATTGATTAACTGTGTGTATTTACAATGAGAATATTTTTTATTTTTATTTTTAAGATCATGACCATAGGTGAGGATAGGAACATAGATTGACCGGTAAATCGAGAGCTTTGCCTTTCGACTCCTTCTTCCCCACGACGGTGGATACAAGCACAACGGTGGATACAAGCAGTCGACATGAGTTTCCTCTAAGTGTTGCTGAGGCCGCCCTTAGAGATAGGGTGAGGAGCTCAATCACACGAGGGAGGAGCTTGGAGTAGAGCCGCTGCTCCTCCACATCGAGTGGAGCAGCTGAGGTGGCTCAGGCATCTGTTCTGGATCCTCCTTCTGGGCATGTCCCAGTGGGAGGAGGCCCCGGGGAAGACCCGGGACACGGCGGGACTATGTCTCTCAGCTGGGAACGCCTCGGGGACCCACTGGAGGAGCTGGAGGAAGTGTCTGGGGTGACGGAAGTCTGGGCCTCCCTGTTTAGACTGCTGCCCCCATGACATGGCCCCAGATAAGAGGCAATGAATATTTTTTAAGCATTATATACCCACGTTTTAATCTTAATTTAAATTACACTTGAAGATTCTATTTTCCTTTTGTGTTTTGTCAGCGAGCCAATTTAGTGAAGGACACTATATTTGGCTCACCCACTTTCACCAGAGTTACAACTCCCACTAGCAATAACTCACTGAAGGAGCAATAGAGCAAGAACAACCCATTTCAAAACCCAAGCAGCAGCCCAAATATGCTGAATTTGTGAAGAAAAATAGGCTTGAGAAGAAGTATTATTAAGTCTGACTTTTGTACCACTCTTGTATATTTCTTTTGAGGGATGTTGAAGTCTTTGTTCAGAAAGCACAGGACATAAAAACAGGGCACTTAAGCCACTCGCCTATAAACAGTTGTACATCTGTGGGCGGATAGGGGCCAGGATTTACAACTGTTTGAGGGAGTCCTTATTTGGGCAAAGGCTCTTCCCGTCTGCGGTTTAGGCCAGTGATGAACAGTGGAACATTTGTCAACAGATGAGATCATGCCAAACTACGAGTAATGAACATATCAAAAGTTGTATAAGAGTAGGCATACAACATCAAATACTATATATCATTTTACTCTTTTTTTCAACGTCCAACCCACTTTATTTATATAGCATTTCATAACAGGCAGTTTCCACAGAGCTGCACAGAAGCATGGTAACAACAATAATAATAGTAATAATAAATTAAACAAAAAGCTCAGCTTAATCATACTAAAGGAACATATTACGCAATTTTCTGGTCGATGTTATAATTTTGTTTCTTCATCACAAACATACCAGGAGTTGTGTTTTGTTTTATTCACACAAATCCTGCATATTTAGGCTGTGTTCTTCTCTCAGAAAACTCTACAGAAAACACTGTTTCACCTTGTGATGTCATGTGGTGATACAGGAAGTGTTTTTTCAATTCCATACACCTTCACTAAAATCATTTTTTTGGATGCTGAATTTGAATGAATTTGGATGATTTCAGCAATGGAACTGACAATCTCTACTGAACCAAGGTAAAAGGAAGCTGTTAACCCGAGGGGGCAGAGTGTTCCAGAGTTGCAAGATAAGATAAGACTAATCTGGCTCAAGAAATAACTAAATAGTATTAACCAACACAGTATATAGATGCTATTGGGGGAAACAAAAAGAACATACAGGTGTAGATAACCTGGTAAACTCTGAGAATACGTGTTTAACCATGTCAAAATGTTTCATAGTTAGTGTTATTTCCAGTTATATATTTATGAGTTGGCAAGTGTTCTTTAAAAACCATGAAACAACCATACAAGTAACATTGTAAGGTCTTCAAGTCTATTTCACTCCACAATAGGCAATGCTGATAGAGGATTAGTAAACAACTTCTAAATGGTATAATTTTGGTCCATTCACAAAGAGCCCTGAGGACTAACAAAACTGTTCTGAGGGCTGTATTTACCTGGATTAGTATAATTCAAATTGACGATCTTGTCTATGACGCATGGTGGTGGTTGTTCTGGGTCTGTGCAGTTCACTAACACAGAGAACTTGCTCAGATTTGATGGGACCACGAATACAACACTGGTATCCACTTTCCCACACAACAATGAAACCAAAAGCCAAGCTGACATGTCTGTGGCTCCTGCAGAACAAAATGAAGGCTCACGACTGGTAATTGCTGTGAATGTCTCCTGACCTCACAACCCTCAGCCACACTGGATATCTCAAATGTGAAAAAAGTAAGTAAAAATCAGAATAAGATTTATTGCCATTATGATCCTTAGAGCCACAGTATGGACATACATCCTAATTGTAAATAGAGCTGCATCTCCACAAACCTGACTCTTATTTGACCTGGAGGAGGACATCCCCCTGAGTTCCATGGAAATGTGTAATCTTCAACAGTTTCTCCACAGAGAATGTTCCAAAGTATGGTTTTAACTTTCTATTGCCATGGAATCATGCAGATGACACACATACTGCACATACTGGACCTGTACAGTAAAGGTGCACAGTGCATCATTTTTCTGGTGGAAGGTCCGACACCTGCTTGTCTCCATGGATATGTTATAGAACAGTATATGGCATTAAATGCATCTATCTCCATAGAGAAAGGCAGGCGATACCACCAGGGCATGCTACAGGTCAGATCTAGGGAGAGGCCACCCCTCAAATAGTTTTCATTTTTTTCCCTCTCCATGGAGATAGTCGGGATCATTATAGGGAATCTGCCTAAATTCTGTTGTCCAATCCCGGTTCCATCAACAAGTGCATGCTGCCGTTGTGCCCTTGGGCAAGACACTTGATCTATGCATGAATACGGTGTGTGAGTGATTGGTTGAGAGGGGCTGATGGCACATATTGGTAGCATTGTCTCCACTAGTCATCTCCAAGGCAGCTGTGGTTACAGAAAGAACTAACTGGCACCAGGTGTGAAGTGAGTGAATAAGGAGTAAAATACAACACAAAGTTATTACTATTACTAATCTGTGTATGATTTATGGGGTGTAGTTTGCAGTTGTGAGCCAGTGAGACAGCTGCATGCGCCTGTCTGCTCTCCACCACAGCTCACTCACTTTTTCTAACTTCTTTTTTGGTGCATCATTCTCGTCACAAAACCACATCTCCATGGAAACCAAACATAAACAGCACTTTTCCGCGGTGTGCAGTCTGTGTGCAGCTCTTTCCCTTCACTTTTGTAACTCATTTATTAAAAGTAGGCCCTGCAGCGTGTGGCACAGACGGAAAAAACTACATCGACACAATTCTACCACGCGGTTACAAGTCTCCAGCTCCCTATTTCAGTACACTAACAACTTCTCACCATGGCCACAGCATTCACTGTTGCTCAACTCAGTAACAGTCACTGCAAATGCTATTACTAGTAAGTCTGGCTGTGTATATTGGCTAATCCTAAAATAAATTTCCAATGAAAATCACGCCTTACAAATGTCAGTTGTTAATGCAGAATGAAAGTGAAATTATTCGTTCTGATGATTAAGTGATGTTTACATTTTACATAAAGGTGTTACTAGATAATACAGATGATATAAAAATGATGACTAAATGATGGAGGTCTATTAATGTATTATAAATGTAGTATAAGTTGCTATTACTGGCTCCACTGTGCTAACATTATGCAGGCACGGTGGCATAGTTATATATCAGCCCCCATAACAGGAAAAGGTTGAAGGTTTGATTCCTGCACAGTCTGAGGGTCTCTCTGCATATAGGTTACAATTTTTCCCAAAATGTATCACGGGCTCCTACAGATAGAATTTTACATCTCGGAATATTAAAGGTGCATTATGTCACTTTTCTGGTGCAGAGTCGTCCACCTGCTTGTCTCAGTTCAGATATGCAGGCAACACCACCAGGCCAACTTACAGGTCAGATCTGTGGAGAGACAACCTGTTCACAGAATGCATGTTTTAATACATCTCTATAATAATTTGAATAAATGCAGGATAATGTATACGTTTAAAAAGATAAAGATAAGATAATCCTTTATTGTCTCCCATGGAAAAAAATAATCTTGGAACAGGGGGTCACATGTTTTAACACAGAAAAAAGATATTACAGCAACATAAGTCCAAACAAACAACCACCATGAATAAGTTAAAGACACAATCAGGGACCTTTATGTCATTCTGTACAGAGAAGCCCTTCACAGTCTTATGTTATTCCCTAAGCCTATGTGCAGTTTTAATGCCATACTTTGGAACATTCTTGCCAAAGCAATAACATCTCCATGGAGACAAGCACATGGCGCACCCCTGAACAAAAAAGTGACATAGTGCACCGTAGTTAATAAAGATTACACAGGATTTGTCTGCAGATTTTGTTTTCCTATTCTCAGCGCAATTCACTTTAAATGCCATTTGCAGTTTGAAACCACACTAGAAAACATGCAAAAGCTCAAGATGCTCTGAATGAATACGCTGAGCAGACAGTACCTTCCTCGTTGATGGTCCAGGAGCCATAGTGGGGGTCTGAGGTGTAACCACATGTTTCCAGCTCAAAATTACAGGACCCGGGCAGCAGTTGTTGTGCCAAAGGTGTTTGAACTCCCAGTAGCAGCAATGCAGAGAGACAGCAGACTGAGTGCACACAGCCCAGCATACTGCCCACTGTCTCCACTGTCTGTACCTCTCTCTCTGCTCTGGCTGTGGATGCTGTCTGCTCAGGGAGAGGAGGAGCCTGGTGGAACTGCCAGAGAACATGCAAAATCAACAGAGATCTCACTTTAGAACAAATATTTGTCACTGACTCCCATTCAGTCTTGAGTATTTAAAGGTCCTATATTGAGCGGACGTGACTCTGGTGAGCTTTAGGCCACGTTAGAATGTTACCTCATCAAAACATACCCGGAGTTGTGTTTTGTTTCATTCACACATGTTTGAGTAATCCTTTATTATTAGTCTGTCTACATCTCTAAAGCGCACAAACCTCTGTTCCACCTTCTGATGTCATGATGCAGTAGCTTCAGCTACCTTTTACCTTTTGTTCAGTAGACATTACCAATTGCAGAAATTATACAAATGATTCTGGAGAAAGGATATGCAGTTTAAAACACAGTGGAGCACTTTCTGTATTACCACATGACATCATAAAGTGGAGTGTTTTCTGTTTGAGAGAAGACCTCAGCCTAAATATGCAGGATTTGTATTTTAAACATGTGTGAATGAAACAAAACACAACTCCGGGTATGTTTGTGATGAGGAAACAGCATAATAACATTGGTCAAAAAATATCATAACATGGGCCCTTTAAAGGTGAACTAAGTAACTTTTCTGGTGGAGGGTCCCCCACATGTCTCAAAGGATATCCTATTACTTTGCCTAAATAGTTGCCAAGTATGGCATTAAATAAATCAGTCACAGTGGAGACCAGCAGGTTAAAGTTAATGGTCAGATCTGTGGAGAGAGAACTTCCCTCACACTAAGAATGCATGTTTTCCTATGTATTTTTGAGCAGTTAAAACACCTGTAATTGAACGAGTACATGATGGATGTGCATAATGCCATACAGTGGAACATTATAGGCAAAACAATAACATCTAAACAGAGACAAGCATGCAGCTGATTCTCCACCCGAAAATTCACGTGCATCTTTAAATCCTTGTGTCTGGACTTCCCCTCAGAGCAGATGCTTTGACCATGAATCAACTGAGAGTCCATTCAACCACACTGCAATCTTAAATATAGTCCTACAAAACAAGAATATAGGCCTTTTTTCAAATGATTGGTTTCAAAGTGACCTAAATAGAAGAACATTTACCTACCTTTAGCACAAGGGCTGATTTTAAGTGAGCAAAATGCATTGTTGTTGCCTTGGCAACAACTTGCAAATGTCACTTGCAAATTCAGTATCAGACCCCACTTTGTAATACTAATTTGTGCTCAGTTGTGCTCAGTAGTCAAAGATAACGAAGTACAAAAGTAAAAGTACAATACTTAGGTACAGATTTTAGGTATCTGTACATTTTACAGTGGGTACTTTTTACTTTTACTTCACTACATTTGAGAGCCGGTATCTGTACTTTCTACTCCACTACATTTTAGATCGGGGCTGAAAAGTTTTCTTTATGATTTGAGAACTGCTGATAAAGCTGAGACTTTTTTTTTTTAGCAGATTTAATTTGAGTTTCCGTCCCAACTTTGAGTAAACCAAATGCACAAATACACAAAAACAGCTAAAAAAAAAAAAAAAAAGAAGAAGTCAATTGAATCACTTCAAATCAGCTACAGAATCCATTTCTATTAGTGTTATTTAATCATCAAGGCTGTTTCTATCATCGTCACTCAGCATCATTTTTCATTTCCTCAAAAATGGCATCACAGTCATTTGTTTAAAACCAGATTTGTATAAGTTTCCATAGAATGTGCTTCTGAGTTTCTTTTGAAATTCTATTTTTACATAAACAATATAAACATATAAGAACACGCTAGGAGGCATAGCAAAAAAAAAAAAAAATAATAAAATAAAATAAAATAAAATGATATCAAATCCATATAAAATACAAAATAAATATAAAAAATAAGTAAATTACATTTTTACATGAAGCATTTCATCATCATTTAGCAATCAGGTTGGAGGTGGATTTAGCTGTTTTCCAGTTTTCCATTGTGGGAAATGATATTTCACCAAAAAGCAAAACAATATTGAATTGAAGACTTGGGAGTGACGGCATTTAAAAAAACAAATGATCAAAAAAACTCTTCTTCTGAATTACAAAAAATACAAAATTCAACCTCAAATTTAAATCTTCTTTTAAGAAGCAGGTCCAAAGGGTACATATTGTTTACCATTTTAAAAAGACTTTCCTTCACTTTAGGAGAAAGTGGTAACTTGACAAATGCAGAGTATGCTTTCACTTTTGTAGACAGATCATTAGAGTTTAATGGAAATTTCTATTAAAGACATTGCAGTTTTTGTCTCATACCCTCATTAATACACTTATTGTTATAAGTGAATCATTTAGAATCTAATAAATTACAATCATTCACCTTCAGAATGGGTAAGGATATCCTAACATTGGAATACTGAAGTGTACTTTTAATCAAATGAAAGAATGGTGGAGGGATTGCTTTGCAAACTTTATGAAAAAATCTGTAGTCACAGTTAAGATGATATTTTTCTACAAATTATTAGAAGTTTAGAATATTACCATCACAATCCATTAGAACCATAAAAATAAAATGTTGTTTTTTTGTTTTTTTTGTCAAACCAGGCCAATTTGAACATAGTTTTTTCACTCATTGTTGCTCTGTTATTCCATAAAGTTGACCCATGGGGAGAAAAATTATTGTTAAATATCATTTTCCAAAAGCGAAGGATCTGCCTATGAAACCTAGACAATGAGACCAGAATTTTGTTGATCTCATATTCACAACAATATAGAAATTCACACTAGAACACTGGTTCTAGTGTATCAAACGCCTTATAAAAATAACACCAAACAGTCAATATACTCGTTATAATGCAGCATATCAAGTATCAGTCAAATATGATTGTGGATGTTTCTGACCTTAACAAAAGCAGACTGACATTTATCAGTGATGTATTTTAACTCCTCTATTCAGGTGGTCAGCAAACACATGAGCCAAAATACACTGTCATGTCAGTTGATGTCTGGGGTTCCAATTCTGATATATTGCATTGCATAACACACGTTTGTTTTGTTCTGTTTTATTGCGGCCTCTCTCGCTTCCCGTAGCGCTGTTGTCTGACCCGGAAGAAGAAGCATCATAGGAGCTGTCAAAGATGGCGGAGTGTGAGGAGGAGGTGGACGTTTTGGTCCAGAGAGTTGTCAAAGATATAACAAACGCTTTCCAGAAGAACCCCAACATGTGAGTAGAGTTTGCGGATGATCTTAGCGCCGTTCTGAGCTTTGCGTCTCCTCTCTGTGCGCTTTATTCGTGCTTTTGTCCGAACCGGGGCAGTCTACGAGAGGGACCCGGGACAGACCGCTGTGACTGCTGTGTGATCATGGTCCTCTGCATTAGGCGTTTTTACACACTCATAATTCTGATTTAGTAAAGAATATAGTTGTTACTTCTCCTGGGAAACTATCACGTAAAATAACAGTGATAAAAGCTGGACTCAAAGGAAGTTGGTTAGAGCTAATCACCAATGTCTAATTGTAGTCCACAGACATGAACGATGTCAGAAAGGTGTGTTGTTGAAGCTGTAAAAGTCTTACAGATATGATAATGTTGACTTTAGGGACGTATATGTTATGAGTAAGCACCAAAAGGTTGAAAAGGGACAGATTTTGTTCAAGAACACCGTTTAACTATTTGGAGGCGACCTGCATGATTCTGTGGAAATTAAACTTGGGAACATTCTTCATGGAGAGAGGTGGGGTTTATGCCATAGTTTACTGTGGGATATTAAAACCAAAAGGTACAACATTTCCATGGAAATATGCAGGTGAAGGCCCCTCCTCCAGGCCAAATAGGTTTCAGTTTTGTGAAGATGCAAGTTTGCTCACAGTAAGGAGAAGGATGCATATTTTTCAACATTTTCAGTGCAGTAAATTAAAAAATCCAAAAAGAAATGACTTTGGCCTTTATTTTAGTTTTTTAGTTTGATTTTTTTTTGGCAAAAAAGTTGCACAGTGAGGCTTTAAATTACACCAAAATCCACCACAACATGTGACTGGTGCTAAATTATCTATTAACAATCTGTCCTTTCTTACAGTGATGAAATTGGAGTGATAACATGTCCAGAAGCGCGTTACAATCGCAGTCCCATTGTGCTGGTGGGGAATAAGCTCGGTGTGGAGAGCTGGTGCGTCAAGTTCCTGCTGCCATACGTCCACAACAAACTGCTACTCTACCGCCAGCGCAAGCAGTGGCTGGACAGAGAAGGTAGGATCAGCTCATTATACGTCACTGTAAATGACTAGACGCATGTTTACTGACTCAGACAAACAGAGAGAGAGAGAGCAGAGACGGATGGAACAATAACAGACGTATCAGGGGACTACAGATGAAAATTATCCTGCACGGCTAAATCTGGCACATGTACATGCTCTACTAAAACATGTTGATTAATGTGCACTGTCCCATATTTAATAAGTAAAGGTAAACATCGAGGTATTGAGAAAAAGTTTCACAGTAATATCGTGTGTTGTAACATTATATCAAATTACAAGTCTCATTGCTTAATTTAATAGTTTTAGTGCAGCTATAGCTCAAAAAACAGAAAGAACTACATATACAGTGACCCTCCGCTTTGTTTCAGAGCAAACTAAATGAAGAAAAACTGTTATTAAACACTTTTAACCTAACTTTTTATTATTATTATTATTATTATTATTATTATTATTATTATTATTATATAAATATATCGCACTTGTAATGTGGTTTACTGAAATAGAATCTCATGTAGAACAGTTTAACCTTTCATCTGTTTCTCATGTGTTCAGCTTTAGTAAATATCACATCCACTCTGCTGCTGCTGAACCCAGACTTCACCACTGCCTGGAATGTCAGGTAAAATCAGATATGAGCTGTGTTTCTTTATGGTCAGATTTTGTTAAAACAAAGCTTAGATTAAAGTGTAACTTTAGTATGAGAGCCTCAGACAGAACAGTGCCTCCAGGTTAGCTTTACAGACTGACTTCATTGAAATGTACCCTGTTGTTGCAGGAAGGAGCTGCTGCAGTGTGGAGTGCTGTGTCCACAGAAGGACCTTTACCTGGGGAAGTTGGCCCTCACAAAGTTCCCCAAGAGCCCTGAAACCTGGATCCACAGGTCGGCTGGCTCTCACGACAGACTTCTTATTCCAGTGTATTCAGTGTTATTATGTCGTGGTTGTTTTCACCCGAGTAACTTGAAATCAGATCAGTGTAGTACACAACAAACCAGTATACCTCAATTAGAAGGGAATAGTTGTATCATCTGCTGAAAAAGCAAAAAATATGCAGAAAAATGTAGATTGTGGGTTAAGAGGACTGTGGTTATATGTTATTACACTTGTTAAATTGTTAATTTAATAATGTTGAATTAAAGGTAGAGTAAAATAAAAAAATACAGGTCTATTGGATTAGCTGAAGGTACACGGGTGTAATAGCAGAATAAGTTAAGGATGACATGTGCATGTTGTCAGGCGCTGGGTCCTTCAGCAGCTCATGCTGAGTCGACAGAAGCAACAGGGGGCGTCAGAGGCTGATGCTGAGAGAATCCAGCAGCTGAGTGAGCAGGCGGCTCAGACAGTTCAACAGGAGATGAGAGTCTGTGCAGATGCCGCCAACAGGTATCCCAGCAACTACAACGCCTGGTCACACCGCATCTGGGTCCTGCAGCACATGGCCAAAGGCAACATCAAGGTCAGACTAAGTTTTATTCACACATCAAACCCTCTTAGGGCAAAGCTGGTGCTCATGCATTTGTGCCTCTGCAGTTTCTCCATGATGAGCTGGCCTCCACACGCCCTTGGGTGTCCATGCACGTGTCTGACCACAGCGGCTTTCACTACAGACAGTTCCTGATACAGCAGCTGCTCACAGAGTTGTCTCCACCTCAGGGCAGCACTAAGGTCAATGGGGGTCCAGCAGGGCATAGGCTGGAGACTGAGGACCTCACTGCTCTGCTGCAACTGCTCCATGAGGAGATGGAGCTGATCTCTGACCTCATCCAGACTTTTCCTGGACATGAAGCCATCTGGTGTCACAGGTGACTCACTCACATAATGAATATATGTCATATTTCACATTTAGACTTACTGTTGTTTTGTACTGGTGTTTTGTCCAGGCGACATGTCTTCTACGTTTGGCAGAGCTGGTGGAGAGAGCAGCAGCTCAGCCAGAGCTCCTCTGTGGTGTCCGAGCCTAATGGGGCACAGTGTGAAGAGTGCGTGCAGGGACACAGGGCATCAGGGGAGGGTGTGGAGGAGGGCCTGCCTCTGCCTTTAGCACAGGACCGAAAGCGTCTGAAGAGGGCGGTCCTGGGGCTGCCTTCAGTGCCCTCAGAGCAGAGCTTTGTGAGTGTGCTCCTCGACAGCTGCTCCTGCCCAGATCAGAGACGCCTGGCTCTGGCCTATAGGAGGTGGCTACACACAGTGCTCCAGCTGCAGCTCTGACTCTCCTGCAGAGACCTTTAGACCTAAATCAGAATCAAGATCCCATTCACCAGAAGTGTAGTCGTACGCCACTCCCACCAGGACCACGCCCCCCGGTGTTTAAGTGCGTGAGTGACCCTGCAGTGAGCTGGAATAAAGGTCAGACTGGTTTAACAGCCGCATTAGTTTGACAGTCATGGGATCTCTGTCTTCATAAACTGTTAACATTATTTGTGCACATTAGTCTTCTACAAATTCTTCAAACCTCACTTCGTCTGCCTTTGAAAATGTACGTCAAAAGCAGGTGATGGACAGTTCATGTTTCTTTGTTGGATTTGATTCTCATATGTGTGTTTGGGTGGCAGTGTGGACTATGAAGAGTTTCTTAGTTAGAATCTTCTGTCCACTGGGTTTGTGTTATTCAAATGTTGTTTGTCTTGGGTGTTTAAAAGGTACTTTAAAGTCTATTATACATTTCATCATTTATTATCCTAATTTTAAGGTAGTTATTAACCTCTTGGGTTTGAAATAAGTTACAGAAAGCTAATATATTGTTCTTGAAAACTACCTGTGAAACAGTAGCGAACCAGACCAAAGCAAGGTCAAGTGTTCTGTGGGGGTTTGAATGGAGCGTACACGTTACATTATACTGGATCGGGGCTGCTGTTCCTATGTTGATGACAGGGATATAGAGTAGGATTCTATTCAAAGTTAAAAGTTTTAAACATGTCAAGAAGTATCAACAAAATCAAAATCGTTTGTATTAAACAAGATATTGGAGAATTAGTTTAGAGAGCTGGTGGACTTTTCTAATGACATTTTTAGTTACAGCCCCACTAATCCTGATGCTTGTATTTGAGTGCAGTGCAGTTAATTTCTTCTCATGATTCCACCTACTGGACATGGAGGGTAATTACTTCATCAATATGATTTCACTTTAGTCCTCTACAACAAGCACAGTGGACTCAACTTCCTGTGTCCAACCAACCAAAGAGCGTGTTCACACTACACTGGCATTCTGCGACCACAAGGACTTGCCTAGGCCTGTCACTATGTCACTTAGTGTTTCCCAAATAAACTGGTGCTAGTTAAAGATACATATGATAAATAATAATACTGAACCCAAAAATATTGTGTATCTCATTTACTGAACAGAAAGTCCAGTTACAAGTCATAGTAATAATTATTGTGACAGGCCTAGATTTGCCCTGTATTCTTTTGGCTTGTTCAAATGTTTGGAAATTACTTTAAAGGGTCCATATTACAAAATTTTCTGATCTATGTTATTGTTTTTCTTCCTCATCAAAAAACCTGGAGTTGTTTTGTTTCATTCACACATGTTTAGCACACAAACCTGCATATTTAGGCTGAGTTCTTCTCTCAAACAGAAAACTCCATACACCATCACTAGAATAATTTGGATGATTTCAGCTCTGAAATTGCCCATCTCTCTTGAACTAAAGATAAAAGGTCGCTGTTAACTTGAAAACTACTGCTTCATGACATCACACACAACTCCAGGTATATTTTTGATGAAAAAACATGACTTTAAGCTCTCCAGAGTCAATTTTGTATAATATAGGACCTTTAACATAGCTCATTCACTTTTGTGTATTGTGCTTCCATAACATCCAGTCACAGGGAAGGAAAACCACTGTGTACATGACTATTATTGATAAAGCAAGTATTTTTAAGCCATGTAAAATGCTTATGAAACCAGTGTGGACTTAGACCATCAGAAGTGTATGCAAGGATAGTTCCATTTTACTGCAGATCTACAACACAAATAACTATGCAGAAGTGTTACTGAGATTTAACAAGTGATTTTTGACTCAAATGTAGCTTGTACATTTTTCCTTTATATTCTCAAGTTGTCTTCAGTGACTGTAGTCCTAGCCTCATCACTGAATCTGTCATAATAAAGCTAATTAGGATAAGCCTGCCTCTGTCCTTTCTTTATCATTTGTTTCAGGTTGTAGTTAGTGGGATTTGTGTCTTTTGGTGTTTATGTAATTTTTATCCAACACATCTGTAAAGCAATGATGACAAGATCACAACATTTTTAGAGGAATGTAGTTTGTTTAAGTTAACTAAACTATTTTCTGTCAGAATCTACACAAATGCCGCCGTATTATACTCCCATGGTCCCAGCTCTGGCCAAAGGGCGGGCCTTAGTGTAGAATATCCAATCACAAATCACTTTCTCTGCCAAAGCAGGACACTGCGGTGAAGCTGTTTTGGGTGGAGACTTTTCACCAGCATCTGTGTTGGTGACAGTTTTGGGTTGTATAATTTGGGACAAAAATGCCGCAGTCCTGCGCAAAGCAGGACGTGGTGGTGTCCCTGTGTTTGGTTGGTCTCTCCTCAAGTCCCTTTCATCCTTCTGCAGTCTTGAAGTCTTGAAGTCTTGAAGTCATTCCCAGGGCTAACTTGTAAATGTTTGAATATTTGAGTAATCCTAATCGTAACAAGTGTTTCCCGTGTAGCGTGTAGACAGTCTGGACTAGTGTTTGTGATCGAGGAACAGTCTCTGTAGATGTGACGAAGAGGAGCTGGCACGCGCGCGCATGCTCGCAGCAGCTGAAGAAAGATGGAAGACTGCGAGAGGAGACGGAGCGCAGCACATCCCGCAGCGGCCCGAGCCCGGAGCTGGTGAGTATCTGTGGGAGAAAAGGCGGTGAGAGGCAAAGTGTGTGCCGGGGAGAGAGGGGGGACAGCGGGCAGGACTGTAGCGTGATGCCCTGTCGCAGCGCGCTGTTCTCGGTGTGATGATGTGAGGAGCGCGCTGATGTTGCGGAGACTGTCTGCTCCTGGAGACGGAGGCCCTTTGTGGTGCAGACGCGGGGGATGTGCCTCGGCGCGCGCCTGAATCTGGATGCAGCTCGGGTCAAGACGCACCGTCTATAAACGCAAAGATGCAACGAGCACTGAGGCCGTGTGTTCAGCCAGAGAGCTGGACACTGGAGCTGAAAACAATCAAATGTAGGCCCATGTAGGCGGCCTGTCGCATATAAACGTGCTATTACGCGATTATATTGGTCTGTATAGGCGTAATTAGCCTACAGTTTATAGTAGGCCTACGTGGATTGTAGAATATACTGTTTTCAGCCTATAAAAACAGAACTATTTGCAGAGGACTGACTCAGGCGTGAGGGAAGCACATTTCATTTTTTAGTGGATAGTGTTTACAAAGGAGATGAGAAAAATAACCAGTTGGGTGCAGCTAATGAATAGCCTATAACATACTAAAATACCCTAAATACTGGGTCTGTCACAGCCAAGTGGAGAACCAAGAGCCCCAGGTCTAGACTAGACGAGACATACAATTGATTGCTCTGTTCACATGTCTGTAAGAACTAAAATCTAAGGTGAACCAAGAACACTCTTGTTAGCTTTTGTAACCTTTGTAACCTAAAGTGGTGCATCTGACCTATTATTAAGCTTTAAGGTTTAGTTTGTGCGTCACTTAGCCTACCATTTGTTATATTATCAACACATCTTTAAGGATCTGTGTTAATGAAGGACATGCTCTTATTTCAGATGCACTCCTGGAGGTGTCTCAGGACCCAGTCACTGCCCAGGACACTTACAGCATCATGGAGGAGAAGGAGGCACCCACTCCTCCTGACACCCAAAGGACCCACACCCACAGACGCACAGAGGCTCCATACGAAATGGAGGCGGAGCCCAAACCCCCGGCACGTGTGGGGACCACCCGTTACCGTCGTCAGGGCGACACAGAGGCCCGACTGAGGGCACAGCAGCACAGACAGCAGAGGAGGCAGCAGAGAGAGGCCCAGCAGGAGCAGAGGAATCAGGAGGACGAGAGGGAGCGTGATGACTCTGCTCTAGCTCGCTCTGCTAGCACTGAGAGCGGCTTCCACACCCACACAGACCGAGCTGAGGGCGACGACAGCCTGGTACAGAGCACAGAGCCTGAAGATGAGGTCCCTAGAGCCTCTGCCTTGCCCCAAGACCCCTCTGCTGAGTACTCCAAGGTACAACTTTACCTCTCTGTGAAAGTTAGCGCAAAGAGATGAGCGACATATTGGAGTCTTTGCTTTTTAATGGCTTGAACAATTAGCATCTGAGTCATAATATCCAACTGTTTCCTCCCCCAGTCATTTCACAATAAAAAAGCATTTTGTGAGTGAGACCTAAATACCACTTGTGTCTGCCACAACTGTTAAATTATGATTAAATTGCAGATTAATTAACAATCTTGTGAGTTAACATACATTAAGCTCATGTTCACATCAAAATTGGAACTTAACTGGGAATAAATCTGTAATTAAAGCTGGACCAGAGCTGGATTAAACCAGGACTAAAACAGGACTAAATTTAAATTAGGACTCAAACCAGGACCAGATTATAACAAAGACATTACAGGGCATTATCAATCAATGTCAAAATGCAATACTATTAATAATACTATTTCTGATTTTCATCAATAATACAATTTATTTGTAAACGTTCTCTATTTAGAAGCCTTGAGGGATCCTTATTCAACCTTTTATTTGGTTAAAAGGTATTTAAGTCTCAAAGGTACAATTGTATTAATATGCATTCATTGTTTATTTGAGACTTCCTATATAAAATTTGACAAGTCAGCTTATCAAAAATGACTCCCTGACCAGTCAACTACTTTAATAATGGTTGTTTGCAGCCCTAGTTTGGAGCTGAGTTAGTGAATAAACAGTTTCACTCTGTTATCTGCTGTATTCCAGGTGCTGGGCTGCTCTGACTCTGAGGAGCTGAGGGATGAGAACTACTGTGAGCCCTATGACATCTACTCCCCTTCAGAACATGTGTACGAGGAGATCTGTGAGGCGGCAGGGTTTTCCAATCATCTGCCCCAGAGACGAGCCAACTTCACACTTTTGGAGGCCCAGTCAGACAGTGGGGACTACCAGCAGGCTGTGGGGTCCCGGCTTCACCACTATGACGAACGCTCGGACGGCGAATCGGACAGTCCAGAGAAGGAAGCGGAGTTTGCCCCTTACCCCCGAGCAGACAGCGGCGACCTGGAGGAGGACGGAGATAGCATAACAGTGGAACTTCGGATCAGTTTTAGCTCGCAAAGCTTAAATTGTGCCAAAGAACTGCCCAGCAATGAGGAGAATGTTGGGAGCTCTGAAATACCCCCAGACCAGAGTCCAGTCCCAGCTGAAGTGCACAAAGTGACCCCAGTGATGCGTAGTTTACAAGAGAAGAAAGATGCGATATCTCTGGCTATAAAGGACATAAGGGAAGCTATAGAAGAGGTGAAAACGCGCACAGTGAGGTCTCCGTACACTCCAGATGAGCCCAAAGAGCCAGTTTGGGTCATGAGGCAAGACCTGAGTCCCACTGCAGACTGTGAGCTGCAGCAACCACTAGAGGGCGATGTGAGTACCCTATCTTTTCTGCTGTCTGTAGAGGTGCATGTTGTTTTTCATGTCACCTGGGGTCTCCTATCAAACGGGATCTTACAAAATTAAAACTAAATTATAAATTGAAAATCATGTGGTATTAAAATGTTGTTCTATTCACGTATTAATATAGGTAGTAAATAAGTACTACAAATAATAAAAAGTACTATTTTACATTAGATCTTTCAGTGTTCTTTTTGCACAGAGGTTACTCGACTAAGAGTACAGTTACTTTAAAATAATATTACTGAAGAAGAGGTAATGGTGGTTAAAAAATACTGTATATACTACTATTTATATTTATAGTTAATGTAACACTAAATAATGCACAAAAACAGATTTTCAATGGGGGTACCACAGCAAGGAGAAAAATTTTATCTGACTGAGAAAAAATAATTTGATTTGGTCAAGATAAGTTATTTATTTTTAGTTTATGTAATGTAATGTAAATGTTTTTATTACTGACATTTTATAATTTCAGTAGTGATGTAATGATTTCAACAGAATGTATTGCCATTTGCACAGGAAAAGTAAAAGGACATGGTAGTTTTAGTGCATTTCCCCAACACCAAGCCAAGCATTTATTAAAAGCTGACAAACAAGTGAACATAAAAAGATGAAAATAGTAAAATGAGTGACAGCATGTCGCCTCTGCTCAGTGATCTTTTATTCATGGGGCTGTGAGGCAGAGAAAGGCAAGTCTTAAAGCGTTCAATAATTCAGGGAAGCTCCAGTGTCTGCAGCCTATTTTCACATGTGACCTTTCCAGGAGAGCTACAGATGAATCCTGATGGCTTTATTGACACACAGAAGTAGGGCTGTTACAAGTTATTGATCTTAACTAATGCCAGCTAATTTTGTAATGGAAAAATTGTTATCTGGATAATTTAAGACCTCAAAACATGCCATGCTCTAAGAGGAGAGGTCTTGTGGCATAAATATGTCAAAATGATATAGGAAATGTGTAAACTTTAAATTTTTTATGTAAAATCTATTTTGTTTACTCTAAGAAAGATGCTTTATTTATTATTTGTCAGTTTAAAAGTCATATTACAATAGTGTGAGCTGCTGCCTGAGGGGGATTACAGTAGTTTGGTCACAGGGTTGTAGCCAGACAGAAAAAAACACTAAAGTGCACATTTCCTTAGTGACCTACTGCAACTGAAACGCACGTTGGCGGCCATGTTTTGACTGTAGGTTCTGCTCAAATTTACAAGTAATTGAATAGAAATCTACTCTTATTTATCCTTTTATTTAGCTAATTTTATTTTACTCTTTTAGTCTAGTTTTGTCTAATATGAACCAGTATTGCATAAAAAATATTACAGTAGCCAGACAAATAAAATCAATAAATAGATCATTTCCATGTGGTTTATCTAAAAATAAACTTACTGCACTTAAATGACTAAATATCTTAATCAGTGAATTTCACTGATAATAACTGAGGCCAGTGAACAGCTCAAATACACAAAAACTGGACAAAATTGTACTTGTTTACTATTTGAAGTAGCCTTACCCTACTGTTTAAAGATGGCTGTTGCATTTGCCATGGCAGTGGTTGCTATGTCCACTCTAGTTTATCTCATCTCCCTGTCTGAAGCTCGGTGACAGGACAGGTGCTCGACACCTGTCATCTGAGCTGCTCACTGAGAACAGCTCAGAGCAGAGTGAACAGGGCTGTGTGAGGGGCTAGAACAGAGTCAGACACCATGGAAAACTTTTGGATGTACCAGGTAGAGAAGCTGGAGGAGGAAGAGGCAAAGCAGAGCCACCTGCCCCAAGACGACGATGTGGAGGATAAGGTTTGGAGCTAGTTTGTGCTACCGCAGATGTGTGTTATACCCACAGACTGTATGCTGTCTGTATACAGTGTACTGTATACAGTCTGTGGGTCTGACCTGTGCAGAGGAACGCTATCCTGCTTTTAGATTATGTAATATCTGGTCTGTTAGAATATTATAGGATCTCTTTGTGCTTTGCTTTTATCCTATTTTTTTTTTGACTGATTCAAATCGACTGGGGTTACTGTATGAAATGCAGCTGTATTGAAGCAAAGCCTATTGCTGACATGCAAATACATGAGAGCACATGTTGGAATTTCATACATTTTTATTAGTATAATAATAATAATACCTTACACTTGTATTGCTACTATTGTGACCACAGTTGCCCTGGGGCAGACTGACAGAAGCAAGGCTGCCAATCTGTGACAGCAGGCCCTTCAGCCACCACCAATCACTCCCGCACACACCATTCACACCACAATGACAGAACATGGTGGCCATTAACTAAATGAACCACATTCCTACCATGTTTTTTTTTGAGACTGGGTATTATAGGATAAAGGTTAAACACACCTTTTGCTTATTGTTCTTGTGTTTTGTTCAGTCTCCTCGCTCAGGATCCCCCTCTCCCTCTGGAGCTGAGGGCTCCAGCAGCCAACTTCTGCCTGACGACAGCCTGCAGACACCCTCACCCAGAGAGGTGAGAGACACAGGCTCTTTACCTTTATCATTACTGTGCTCAAACTGCTGTGTGCGCTCCCACTAACATGTCCTGATTGTGGTCCTCAGGCCGGCAGGAGCAGGGTGTCCTTCCCCACATACGTAGAGGGTGAGTTCACTCATATTTAATTCAACCGCTTGTGTCCCAGTGTCACATGACCAGCCTCCAGTCTACGGTTACATCAGCAACAATGAGCTCATACACAACATTAGACATCTCATTACGTTAGTTAAAAATACTAATAATACACAATGAAGTTACAAAAGAAGGGAAAACTTAATAATAACTACACATACTCATGCCTTATGAACAAAGACTCATCAAAAATAATCTGAGAATAAGGTCAGAATCAGGAAGTATGCAGTTAGCGTGCTAGTTGTTGTTATCTTTGCTCTGACAGAAAAACTCTGTCTTATCTGTGAAACTTTGAAAAGCACTTATAAACTCATCGGGGTGAATAATTAGCATGGTTAGAATTCATCAGGAATCATTTTGGGCCACTGCAAACTGTTCAAAAGGAACTAGTTCTGTTTTTCACATTTTTAAGACAGTGAAAATCAGATACAGCAGTTTTAACTAAGTTGTTACTAAGCCTGTTTATGCTTTATTAGGGGTAATTAAGGTGTAGTAAATAGAAAGTGATAACCAGTGGTGCTGCCTGTTTGTCATTTATTTTTTACAAAACGAATATTGTGCAGTTTAATGTTCTTCAGGATGTTTTACTGATTTAAAGTGTTAAGTGTGACTCTTTGCAGTCCCAGGCCCCTGTGACCCAGAGGACCTGATTGACGGCATCATTTTTGCTGCAAACTACCTGGGCTCCACTCAGCTGCTGTCGGACAAAACCCCCTCCAAGAATGTGCGCATGATGCAGGCGCAGGAGGCCGTGAGTCGTATCAAGGTACGGCCATTTTGGTTTTGTCTTAACACCTCTATAGGCCTAGCAATTTTAAAGTTCCACTACGTAACTTTTCTGTTGGTGTTATGCCACCTGTTTGTCTCCTCAGACATTTAATGAGCGTTCACCCTTGTCCCTGTTAGTTTTTAGCATGAGCCCAGTTTAGTCCTGCTGGCAGACCTGGTTTGGTCCTGATCTAGTCCTGGTTTGGTCCTGGTGTAGTCCTGGATTAGTTCCAAAATTAGTTCCAGTTTAGTTCCAATTTAGTGCGTTCAAATTGTACGATCACCACAGCAAAAAAGGGACTCAACTGCGAATAACACTGGAACTAAACCTGGACTTGACCAGAACTAAACAAGGACTAGAACAAGATTAACCAAATTTGCATTAGGATTCAAACTGGGCCAAGACCAAGACCAAATATAATGTTCCACAGTACAGCATTAAATGTAGACTCTCTATATAGCATTTATTTTGTTTTGGGTGTTTTTATTGCTCAAATATACCTTGAAAAACATGCATTAACACTGAAATCAGGGTCACCCCTCTACAAACGTGTAACTTAGCCTTTAGCTGCACCACCTGCTTGTCTCCATGGAGATAGACAGGTTTAATGCCATACTGAACATTTTAGGCAAAGCAAAAACATCTCCATGGAGACAAGCAACCTTTGACATGTTCCTTTATGATCTCAGTATTGGGCATTCATTGGACAGTGATGATTTTCTATCTATAACTGTGAATAATTGTTGATAATTGTTTCTTTTCTTTTGCATTTTTTGTCTTCTTTCTCTTCATTTTTATTTATTGACGTTGAGATGTTTACACTTTTAGTTCATTCATCAATAATTGCTTCTTGTGTTTTAAAAAGACGTGTTTAGTGTATGCATATCTCTGTGCCTCTCATTCTAACCTGTCCTAATCTGTTCTTAATCCACAGGCAGCCCAGAAACAGGCCCAGAATAAGAAGAAGGTACATTACTTTTTACTCTAAAAGCCACTAAAATATGTGAACATTTTGGAAATTAATTTTGCTTTTCATTAAATTGTTTTAAAATGTGATTATGTCAATGATTATAACTAGATAATAATAACCACATTTCTTGTTACTGTATTATCTCAGTATCAACCTCCAGTCCATGTTTATTGTGATATAGGGAGATTCACTTTAAAGAAGACCTAAAGCATGTGTCGCTGTATAGCTAAACTCTATAACACCTGTGCTTTATTCTATTATAATTTGCACAGTTGAAATCAAAATATCAAAAAATAATGGACTAACACAGACACTAATACATATATATACATACATATATATATACGTATATGGTGGTGGTGAAAACGGGGTTTGATCTGCAATATGGCGTCTTGAAAATAAGTGATTAAAAATTGCTCAACATGCACGAGTCACTCCAAATTAGGGATGCAACAATAAACAACAATATCAAATAATAGAGTAAACAGTAAAATAGTAAACAATAATAACAAAATAGTATACAATAATCATTTGTGGAACATTTTATAAAATCGTGATAATTGCCATTTTATCACCAGGATGTGCAGAAAAACCCACTTCTCCATGACGTTTTCTTCTAGATCATTGTTGTTTTCACTTATAACAAAGTTCAATTCTATAACAGTTGTTTAAATATGGAACCTGTTCATGACGTTACAATTCTAACTTCATATCCATAACACTGAAAACGTCATTTCAGTGTTATGGATATGAAGTCATCAACATCATCATTAATCGCAATTATTTTGGTCATGATAATTTCAATATTGTCCCATGCCTTCTCCAAATACAACTTCAGGTGAGTAAATGGTGAGAGGAAACAAATATATAATGACTCTAAAAAAAAAAAAAGCTCTAAAAGTTGATTTTGCAGAATAGGTCTGTTTTAGAAAGGTTATCTTGAGTATTACATATTACATATTCTATTTATTTATTATAATTAGTTGAATTATTTGCATCATTGTCTGTTTTTGTATGCCTTCTGTATGCTATTTTTTATGCTTTTTGTATTGTTCTTTGTGGCTTATACAGCACTTTGTAAACATTGTTTTTAAAGTGCTTTATAAATAAAGATTTATTATCATTATTATATGTCAGATTACTGCATGTCTGTGCAGGCTCCTGAAGACGAGGCTCACATGACGGAGGTGGACCTGTTCATCTCCACTCAGAGAATCAAAGTGCTCAATGCAGACTCACAGGTACAACTGGATTTTTATTGGTAATATGTGATTGATATTAAAAAAAATAAATAAATGAAAAAATCTATACACAATGATCTATAGATTTTAAAAAATAATTGAAATATTAAAAAATAAAACAGCATAAACTGAATTGGTGTTACAATGCTTATAAATAAATCAGTCCATCTTGAAGTTTTTTAAAGGTGCACTGTGTAACTTTTTGGTTGGGGGCCCATTATCTACTTGTTTCTATGGAAATGTTATTGCTCTGCCTGAAATGTTCCACAGTATGACATTAAACAGTTCAGCCTTACATTTATTTAATTACAGGTGGTTTTATAGCTCAAAAATACCTAGAAAAACAGGCATTCTGACTGTGAGCAGGGTTGCGTCTCCGCAGATCTGACCTGTAACCTGAAGCTAGAAATGTTTAATACCATACTGTGAAACATTTTCAGCAATAACATCTCCATGGAGCAAAGCATTTGATGGACCCTCCACCAGAAAAGTTACACAATGCACCTTTAAAGACCTTATTTTATTAGTATCAAAAATGAATGAATCTGAACTTTTTGGAGATTCATAAAATAAATTCCGATATCATCTGATCTAATTTAGTTCATAATTATTGTCTCTCCAGGATACGATGATGGACCACCCCCTGCGGACCATCTCGTACATCGCTGATATCGGGAACATCGTGGTCCTGATGGCGCGTAGAAGGATGCCTCAGTCAGAGTCAGAGGAGAACGCGGAGGAGGACAGCAAACGCCAGTACAAGATGATCTGCCATGTGTTTGAATCAGAAGATGTGAGTAAAACATAAGAAATCATAAGAAAGTCTTTTATTTGTCTTAGTCTTCAAGTGAACAGCTACCTTTTACCTTTAGTTCAGTAGTGATAGGCAATTCCAGGACTGAAATCATCCAAATGATTCTGTTTTCTGTAACATAGATCAGAAAATAGGATAATATGGACCCTTAAATGTTTGAATATTATTTTCATTGTCCTGAAAACAAGGATCAGATGATATTTGATGTGGTAAAATGTGTTTGTAAAAGTGAATGGACTGTAAAATGCACCACAATGCACTTTTGTGATATAGTATGCTGCTAGTTTCTTATTTTTTCTGTATTTATTCTTATCTTAATATTTTGCCCACCTTTCCTCTTGGGTAAAATAAGCCCGTCTACAAGTCTGACCTCACAGAGTAAAGACATCCTCCTGTGTTTCTGGGTTGGTTACCTGCTCTAATTTCCCATATTACTCCAAACATGTGGGTCAGATTGGCACAGAATGGCATTAGATCATTCAGGTAGTTGTTACGCAAATTAGAAACTGAGAACATGGTTACAAAATGTCCTGTTATATCTTGTAATATTTCTGTTTTGGGTGCTGTGAACTGTGTAGCAGTGTGTAATTAATAACTTTACTCATTTTACTGATTTCTAATAGTCTAAAATCAGCTTGGTCATTTCTATTGAGAGGTTCACAGCTAATCCACTGTCAGTAAAAGTATGTGGTTTAGAGTCGAATTCGGACTTTATAGAAAGATATTTAACTTATTTTCAGGCCAATTATTTGATGATTCTATATTTAATTTGCCCCTCATCCCCTAAACTATATCACATTCATCACTGGCTGCAGTTACATGTGCACTCTGAATCTGAATATTATCAGGTTTTCTGACTTAAAACGATAATAAAAATTACATGTAAATACTAAAATCATCTAATTTCTTTCTGATCACACTCCCTCTTATCACTTAGATTTGGTGATTTGCGTTTCATTTAAGTAATCATTTTCTTTTTCTTTTTTAAAATTTGAATAATCTTAGAGATCCATAAATCAGATTATAATCAGATTTTGGTCTGCATGTGAACAAAAACAGTATCTGCACTGTTGATGCACTGAATTAAAGTTCTTCTTGGGGTAAGACTGGGGGTCTGTTCTGTAAATCAACCGTTTTTATGAGTTAATTATTCCCCTCTGTGCAGGCCCAGCTCATTGCTCAGTCCATTGGCCAGGCCTTCAGCGTGGCCTATCAGGAGTTCCTAAGAGCCAATGGCATCAACCCTGAGGATCTGAGCCAGAAAGAATACAGCGATCTGCTCAACACCCAAGACATGTACAACGATGATCTGGTCCACTTCTCCAAGTCTGAGAACTGCAAGGATGTGAGTATCTTCTCTCTTATAATACTTAATTAGGTGGCGTAAGTAAAGTAAAGTGTATAAATTAAATACAAAACAACAAAATGTATCATGTATCATATATTTATTAATCAAATCTACGTAATGATGTGAATTCTTGTTGCTGTGTTCCAGGTGATAGTGGAGAAGGCCAAAGGGGAGATCCTGGGGGTGGTGATCGTAGAGAGTGGCTGGGGGTCCATCCTGCCCACCGTTATCGTGGCGAACATGATGCACGCGGGACCAGCCGAGAGGTCCGGGCGCCTCAACATCGGAGACCAGATCATGTCCATCAATGGGACCAGTCTGGTGGGGCTACCCCTGTCCACCTGCCAGAGCATCATCAAGGTGCACTCAAAAACGCTCAAAAACACAGGATTTACTTTACAGTTAGGGATGTAACTCTCGGGATATGCATCTCACGGTATGATTTTTATTGTGGAGGCTAAAAAAACTGTAAATATGCTACTTTTTCCTCATAAAATGCCTTGACAAGACTTAATCCAAAGAACTAATATTTAAAAGTGTTTATAACCGTTATTTCTTCATGTAGTCTGCACTGACATGGAGCAAAGGATCATGGTCTATGTAGTACTCTGTTTTTTTTTAGCTATTGCTGCACATTTAAGTGAAGAGACTTGTAATTTGATATATTGTGAGGGCCCTCGATATTATTGTGAGGCTTTTGACGATACAATATCAAAATGTTTCGGTTATTGTTACATCCCTATTTACAGTACAGAAATAGCATTATAATATGGCAAATTGCATAATAATCAGGACAACTATCCATGTTCCCATAATATTACCAAGTTGTCTGTGTAATCACTTACTCGTCCAGGTAGAGTTCATAAAAAAATGTATTAAGGGACAATACAAATTGCAATCCTTTTAAATAGCTCATTCGGTTCTGACAGGGCTCACACCAGATCTTTTACTGTTTTTATCAAGAAAATTCTAACTGTTTTTTATAACTTTTACTGTGCTGCGAAGTATTCTTGAATAGAGTACAATCTCTAGTATCTCCCTGGGGTTGAAATTCATTTTATGTTGACTACCAGATAAAACCATCACAGGGACAGCTAAAACATAGCAGCATCCTTTAAAGGTGCATTGTGTAACTTCTCTAATGGAGGGTTTGTCAAATGCTTTTCTCCATGCAGATGCTATTGCTTTGTCTGGAATATTTCACAGTATGACATTAAACCTTTCTATCATCTTGGAGACCGACCAAACCAGACCAAGTTACAGGTCAGATCTGTAGAGAGGCGACCCCACTCACAGTCAGAATACCTGTTTTCCGTGGTATTTTGAGCTGCAAAACCACCTGTAATTGTATAAATGTAAGGTACACCTGTTAAAAGTCATACTGTGGAACATTCCTGGCAGAGCAATGACATAACCATAGAAACAAGCAGGTGACGGACCCTCCACCAGAAGGTCTTAAGACATTTGTTAATACTATCCTTATTACTGCTATTCTTATCCATCTTGATTTTTATTGCATGAACACAATGAAATTCTCTCTTACCTGATGTACTTTCCAACCACGTGTGATTTTACCACAGATGTCTTTTCTCCACAGGGTCTGAAGAACCAGTCCCGGGTGAAGCTGAACATAGTGCGCTGTCCTCCTGTCACCACTGTCCTGATCCGACGCCCAGACCTGCGCTACCAGCTTGGCTTCAGTGTCCAGAATGGCATCGTGAGTCCATGTGCCTCTAGTGCTGACATCACAGTATTCAGTAGGCCAGTACAGTTTAACACAGATGGAGGACAAATGCAGAAATCTTTTGTTAAATATCATCTTCTTGGTTCTAGTCACTGGTAGAAATGATTAGATTCAACATTTTTGGGTATGTTAGAGTTAGAGTTACTTTATTTGAATATTTTAAAAAATGTAAGAAAGCACAACAAATAGTCATACTTCAAAACATGTACATTTAACGTAAAAAGAGAAAAAAGGAGCAGGAAGAAGCACAGTTTATTTTAATTCTATCCCTAATTTACAATATTTCACATGATATTCTTTTGTTTGTCTCCACTTGTGTGTTTCTTTACAAGTATTAGAGAAGTTAAATTAACAAAACACATGCACATTACAAATACACACAGGTTTACAATATATGATCAATAATCACTTCACTGAACGTGTACTTTCCTGGTGGTACATCTCTAAAAAGTTGCCTGTATTATCAATAGTAAAAATTGTCTCTTTTGGAAATATCATCACATTATAGAATCTGAAAACCACCTTACAGTGTACTAAGCACAGGGACTAATCACAGTGAGTGTGCCCACAGATATGCAGCCTTATGCGAGGGGGCATCGCTGAGCGGGGAGGGGTGCGAGTCGGTCATCGTATCATTGAGATCAACACTCAGAGCGTGGTGGCTACTACGCATGAGAAAATAGTCCACATCCTTTCAAACGCTGTTGGGGAGGTGAGTCTTGAGCGGTCGTAAAGCACAAATCTCTCATTATTTACTGGCTTGATATCTGGTTTAAATTAATAAAGTATTTGATAATATTACTAAACGTGCATTCAATATATCTATAGTACTTTTGGACACATGCATCAGTCATTCCCTCCACTCTTGGTGATGGTCAGTGAATTCTTCTTCCCTGGGCTAGACCGATGGAAGCAAGAGCGCCCATCAGTGCCAACAGCCCCTTTGACCACCAATATTCAGTCAAGTACAGGCCATAGGACAAGGACACAACAATAGTCTGCACTGCACTCCTTCTTCAGTCATATGGCTATTCAGTGACACGTGTTGCAGAATCATGCAAATTTGTGTACATTTTTGGCAAGATATATTAAGGAAAAGGCTTGCTATTTGATACTGATTTTGATTTTCAAAAGTAGTAATAGTAATCTTAAATATTATTTTGTTTTCCTCTTATGCTTCTAATATAGATCAACACCATGCCAAAAATATCGAAGAGGAAGAATAAATGGAATGTCCAATTATGTCCTATTTATGTAGTTTCATCTGTAATGATACATCAAATTGGTATCTAGTTTCGATACTAGTTTTAATATTGATAAGAATCTGTGTTTTTTTTTTTTTTAATCAGCCTAGTGTATTCTGTTCTTAATGTTGTTTTTTTCTTCCTTAGATCCACATGAAGACCATGCCTGCAGCCATGTACCGCCTCCTCACAGCTCAGGAGCAGCCCATTTACATCTGAGCCCTGTTTCTGTCTGCAGAGTCTCACCTCACCCACCTGGACTCAAAGGACCGTGTGTGGACCCTATCTGCCCCCAAAAAGACCTCTTGTACCCCAGGCCTAACAAAAAGATACCCCACCCAACTTCACTTGTAGCAAATCACCCTCCGGTACAGAAGTGTGTAGCGTAATTCAACCAAGGTTTAAGAAAGAGTTTGACCAAAATATCTGAGCTGGTGTGCGGGTGGTCTGATCATATCTGAGCAGTATGTGTGTAAAGGGATAGGGCTGAGGAGGACCATCACTGATTTTGTGTTAGCCCCAAAAGTAATTTAGATAAAGGTGCACTGTGTAACTTTTTTGTTGGAGGTCTGTCACCTGCTTGTCTCTATGGAGATAAACAGCTTAACCTTACATTTATTCAGTTACTGGTTGTTTTCTAACTCAAAAATACCTATAAAAAAACAGGTATTCTGACTGTGAGTGAGTTCGCTTCTCCACAAATCTGACCTGTAACTTGGTCTGGTTTGGTCTCCATGAAGATAGAAAGGTTTAATGCCATACTGTGAAACATTCCAGACAAAGCAATAACATCTCCATGAAGAAAAGCGTTTGACGGGCCCTCCACCAGAAAAGTGCACCTTTAAAGGCGCTGTACCTGATGTTTACGGTCTCAAAAATGTAAAAAACAGAACTAGTTCATTTTAAAATGTTTGCAGGGGTCCAAAATGATTCCTTAAGCCTTCCTAGCATTTAATTATTTACCACAATTAGTTTAGAAGCACTTTTCACACGTTTCAGAGCAAGTGGGTACAGCTCTTTTAATTTGTAATTTTCACTTTGTCACTATTTAAAGTAATATGAAAATACGATCTCTACCATGTCACCATGTTTTGGTCACAGATCTCCAAAGTCATACAATACAATACAATTGATTAGAACTGAGTATGCAGCCCAGTAGAATGTTTTTGTACTTTATTTTTTAAGAATCTCTGCTGTTTCTTTCAGGGGTAGCGTTATGATAAGAGAGAGAAAATCATTAAGTAAGTATTTGTAGCTGGGAATCAAATAAATATAGTATAGCCTATAGAAAGTGCATGAAAACAGGAAAACTTTAATTGCAGTGACAAGGGCCATTAAAAAACAGGCATTACCAAGAGCAGTATTCATTTAGTTTGACGTATTTAGGGCTACAACTAAGAATTCATTTGATAATCAGAAAACACATCTCTAAAACCCCATTTATAAGTAAGACAGTGGTATTATTGTTTATCTAAATGTCAAAAGAGAATAAAACATGTCTTACTTTCACTAATAATACGCAAAATTCTCTGTACAGAAGCTTTCAGCCATCACATTTAAACTTTTATTGGGTTAAAAAAAATCTAAAAGTGTATTTCACTGTAAACTATTAACTTCTGCTTGATTATAGTTGATTAATCAGAAGAAATAATCACTGACTTGTTGACTTCTAAAATAATGGTTCATATTTGAGGAAGACATTCAAAACCATAAATACTAAATACAGGACAAAGAAATTATTGTAGAAAATGAGGAGTGGTGTACGAGTGAGTGCAGACTATAGAAATGATGAGAAGCCCTTATATTAAAGTGAATTAAATATGATTTATTTATTGTAGATAGAGTTTTGCTTTTATGCTTAAGTCTTAAGTCTGACATGGTGACATGGTGGACCTATAGTCTCTTCTCTGAGCCTAGATCCAGGAGTCCGTCTGTTTTCTTCTTTGGGCCGATGGTGCCATCCCATCTACAGCCCACAGAGGGCGCTGCTGCTGCTGTACTTCTGTGTGTACATGTGTTTACTTGTGTTTGAACGTGCTGCACCTATATTCACACGCACTAGGAACACTGTGTAGTTTATAGAGATGTAAAGCTATATTCTTCTACTGTCCAGAGCTGCATCCACCTTCCTGTGAACTCTGAGTCATGTGACAGTGTCTTTGGCTGCTATAGTAGAGAATACTTGACATATAAACACTATATAATGCTGCCTGTCCTGACAAAAACACAATGTGAACAGGGTTTGAATGTAAAAGACGTGCTTGAATCATGGGAGGATCAGAGCCCTGTCTGAGCCTAAAGCACCAGAGGAGAGCCTTCTTTCTGAATGTAACTTATGTTGATGTGAAAAACCAGACCCATGTTTGCAGTATTTACCACAATAAATGTTTTGCAGACACACTCCAGGTTATTCTGTGGTTTTGTGAAGGGGCAGGGCTATTACAGGGCCCGTATTACGTATTTTCTGGTCTATGTTATAATTTTTCTCCATCAAAAACCTGGAGTGCTGTTTTGTTTCATTCACACGTTTGAGTATTTTGCGTTATTCTACGCCCTCATAGCTCAAAATGTTCTGTTCCACCTTGTGATGTCATGAAGCAGTAGTTTTAAAGTTATCAGCTACCTTTTATCTTTAGTTCAGTAGAGATTGTCAGTTTCAGGGCTGGAGTTACCACATGGTCTGAGAGAAGAACTCAGCCTAAATATGCAGGATTTGTGTTTTAAACGTGTGAATGAAACAAAACACAACTCCAGGTATGTTTTGATGAGGAAACAACATTATAACATATATCAGAAAATACCGTAATATGAGGGGTATTATGCATAATTGACTTTTTGCTTTCTATCATGTTATAACAAGGACCCACCCAGACACAGAGAGAAACACGCAAACTCTGCACCCAAAGGCCTGGACGGAGTTAAATATATATAAGAAAAAAGTAAAATACAATTACAATTTTTTAAAAGCAAATCATAGAAAATAAGGATCATATAACATTAGCAAAACAAAACAGAAAGGACTTGCCTTATTTTCGCTCTTGTTTCCAGTCAATGGTTGGAACGAAGCCTTCCCCAGATGCTGATGAAACACATCTGCTGATCCCATGGAGACAACCCCACACACAATGAACAGATTTAATAAATTACGTAACCTCCATCAAAAGGTCGCCACTGATCAACAAGACAAATAGTTTAGGGTTCTTTTAATAGTTCCCTCCCTAACACTCCCTTTCCAGTGAAGTCCCCCTCTCCCCGGCTGTTACTGTCAGAGGAGCGGGCCGTTCTGCAGCCAGCATCTCTGCATTCACCATGAAGGCAAGTACTCGACTCATTTCATCTGATAGTTTACAGTATTAACAGTAATGCTACAGCTGTATTTGATCAAATTAGCATGAGTAGCTGTAAGTAATGGGTAGTAGTTACATTATGGGTTTTTAAATTGGCACCATTTACTTAATAAATGTAATTGTAATTGTAATATTTGGAGTAGTTTTGTCACCTCACTTACTTAAAAGGCTCATATTATGCTATTTTCTGATTAATGTTATAATGTTTCCTCATCACAAACATACCTGGAGTTGTGTTTTGTTTCATTCACACGTTTAACACACAAACCCTGCATATTTAGGCTGAGTTCTTATCTCAGACTGTTCTATCTTGTGAAGTTACGTGGTGATGTGTTTTTAAACTCCATACATCTTCACTAGAATCACATGGATGATTTCAGCTCTGGAGTTGACAATCTCTATGTGTCATGACATCACAAGGTGGAACAGAGCATTTTGAGCTTTGGAGATGTGGATGGACTAAAAATGCAGAATTGCTCAAACATGTGGGTGTAATATAGGACCTTTAAGTAATGTTATTAACCATTACTCCTATTTACTCTAAGTTTTTGTCAATCTTAACAGTGTAAGTCTACAGTCAGTGATTCAAAAATTAGCATTTATTGAACCAACTTTAGATATGATTTCATTTTTTGTGTGGTCGTTACATATAAAATCTCTGTATTTTATTTTATTTTTTTTTTTATGTTTTGCTTATTCGATTACATTCACTCTAAATCCCAAATCCCATGGTATTATTCTGTACTATATTACTTTCACCAATTACTTTGTTACTATTACTACAGTACTGCTACTTAGTATAATATTTGACTTCTCTGCTTATCTAGATAGTTTCTCAGAGTGTTATTTCTTTTCTTTTCTTCATCTTTAGAGGGAAGTTTGCCTGACTGTTTTGCCCTGGCTTCTTCTCCTGCTCTCCTCTAAAGGGTAGCCATGTTTTTATACATTCTTCTGTCTCATAGCTAAAAGTAAAGTACGCCGTGTACACTGTACACACTCACTGTTTCAAACTCACATTTCAGGTTTTGTCAGAGGGTGGACTGCCAGTGGGGGCCATACAGAGAGTGGAGCTCATGTCTTGGATGTCCCACAACACAGGTCAGCTTCATTTAAATTTTAATTTTTACCTTACACTCTGCAAAGGAGCTTTTTCCCAGAAGACACACTATTTTTGTCATTCATCTCATGCAAAACTTCTTCTCAAGCCTTAAAAAGATAGAAAGCATGTTTAAATGTGTCTTGTTGAGAGAGACATGGTAGAGGGAACTACTTAGACCATGATCCTTTGCTCCTTATAAAGAAAACTGAATCTTTTGACAGTAATAAGATTTCTACAATACCTCTACTATCACAGTAACATTACATTTTATTCAAGGTATAGAGGTAAACAATGTACATATCGGGAAAATGATGTGTAACATGAGTACTAACTGTCTGTTAATTAACCTCTAATACTTCTTCTCATTTGGTTTGCACAGTTCAAACTACTTTTATGATCCTTTTTGTGATTTCATATATTTAGACCAGGACCCGTTCGATTGCCGTGTACGCTCAGAATGGCGGGAACCCGTGTTTTGGAGAGAAGTTTCAGACCAGGCCTTGTTTAGAAGCTCGTCTCATGTTTTTTAAATGGAAATGTCCAGACCCCCGAGTTAACTGTCAGTGGGGTCCTTTTGGAGAGTGGTCCGAGTGTGACGGCTGCACCAGAACACAGGTAAGTCTGTTTTCACTGTGCATTTATGTATTTATTATAGTGTTGTTTACTCCTAAAAACATACATGGATTTTGTTGCATTGGCATATTTTATTTATGATTTATGCTGCTGTGCGCCAAGTTGTAGTTTTAATCGACTCATGAGGGGTTCTAAGGTGTGAATACCAATGCAGATGTGTAGAAATAAAATAACAATAAAAGAATAAATAAATTATACTCATAATTATTTGAAAAGCATGATAATTGGGACCTCAAACATTGGAAAATTGCACAATCAAAACAGAACTGCATGAAGGAACTTTTAGAGCACACAGTATGAGCTCCTGTACTCTGGGAGGAGATACGGGGTTCCTTTATGTAAAAATAAAAGGTATAAAAACTTGTTTGACGTCCATATAATTTATTGTTTTTAGATGATATATGGGTTATTTTCAGATTCTACAATGTGGTGATGCCATATTTTCAGATCTGATCATTTCTATTAATGACTAAACCCAAGAACACGCTGTATTACAACACAAATCTGCATTTTAATAATTTATGTATGATTTATGCTGCCGTGCGCTATGTTGTAGTTTTAATCGACTCATGAGGATTTTATACCTTTTATTTTTACATTTTTGCTACCCCCATCTGTATTAAATAATATTGGCCTATAGAATGATGTAATGTCATCTGAAACCCAGCTATTCTCTACTCTGTTGTAAAATGGTGTATGTGTGCATATGTTGCAGACTCGTTCTCGGACCATCGCGGTGTACGCCCAGTTTGGAGGGAATCGCTGTAGTGGAGATCGTTCTGAGACCAGATCGTGTGAGCCCACTAAAGCCTGCCCCCTGGAGCAAGGCTGTGGGGACCGATTCCGCTGCAGATCAGGTCTAAATCACTCTTATATATGAGTTGTACCTTTATTTAGTATGTCCTGCTGGAGTGAAGGCAAAGCTGTGGGTTAAAAGCACATTATGACAGTCAACAATACACATTAGACACACTGGTATTCACAGCACTCTCACTTTTTATTAAACCAAAGATGTTCATTTTGTCTTCTTATGTACTTTAACTTCTTGGGTTCTTTTTTAAAGACAATACAGTAACTTGTATTTACCTTGTTGACATGTTTCGGCTGCAGCTGCGAGCCATCTTCAGAACTGTCACCGGTGTTGGTGGTGACATGTCGTATATCAGCAGTTGTTACTTCCTGTAGGCGTGGTCAGCTGTTGTTACTTCCTGTAGGCGTGGTCAGCTGTTGTTACTTCCTGTAGGCGTGGTCAGCTGTTGTTACTTCCTGTAGGCGTGGTCAGATGTTGTTACTTCCTGTAGGCGTGGTCAGCTGTTGTTACTTCCTGTAGGCGTGGTCAGCCTGATGGACCTGGCAGGTCGCTCAGACTGACCACGCCTCCCGTCGCCTGGTGCTCTCTGGAGGAGGGTGTTCCAGGTGTGTGAAAGGAGGAACGCTCCGTCATCACGGTTAATTCTGTCCGTGCCTCGTTTTCTGATTTCAATGGCCTTCCCGATCCAGCGTTTGAACTTGTTGTTTTCCGATCCAATGACCCGTGCCCCGTGCCAATCCATAATGTGGTTATTTCTTTTACAGTGGTCTGATATGGCGGAGTTTAGGTTTTCCTGCAATCAGCAACAAGGTAAATACACGTTACTGTATTGTCTTTAAAAAAGAACCTAAGAAGTTAAACTCTCCCTTTTTAGTACTAACCAGCCCCAACCCGGCTTGGCTTCTGAGATCAGATATTTCATTACAGCCTTTATCCTGTCAAGCATTAAAGGTCCTATATTACACAAAACTGCCTCTTGTGAGCTTTAAACCATGTTAGAATGTTACCATACCTGGAATTGTGTTTTGTTTCATTCGCACATGCTTGAGTAATCTTTTATTATTAGTCTGTCTACATCTCCAAACCTCAAAATGCTCTGTTCCACCTTGTGACGTCATGAAGCAGTAGTTTTCAAGTCAACAGCTACCAAGATTGGCAGTTCCAGGGCTGAAATTATCCAAATGATTTTAATGAAGGCGTGTGGAGTTTAAAAACACAGTGGAGCACTTCCTGTATCACACATCACAAGGAGTGTTTTCTGTTTGAGAAGAGAAGAATTCAGCCTAAATATATAGGTTCTGTGGGTTAGACATGTGTGAATAAAACAAAACACAACTCAAAGTATGTTTTCGATGAGTAAACAACATTATAACAGATCAGAAAATAGTGAAATATGGGCCCTTTAACATCAACACTCTTCACCGTTTTTACATGCCGCTTTCTCTCCGATAGAAAGCAAAATCGACTTGTTCTGTCCTTAGGCATGTGCATCCCCCAGATTCTGATGTGTAATGGGGATCAGGACTGTGAGGAAGACAATGAAGATGAGCGTTCATGTGAGAGGAAGCAGCACTTTGTCTGTGACCAGCAGAGGCCCCCACCCAACATCGAACTGCTGGGCACCGGGTAACACACTCACCTATAAGCCATCATCAACATTAGCACCCATGGTAAAATAGAATAGTATAATAGGAACAATGTTTAGTCCTAATGTAGACTTAGTTTGGTCCTTTCCTGGTCCTGGTTTAGTCCCAATTTTAGTTTAGCCCCAAGAAACAGTCATTTTTTCATCATTCTGAAACCAATGGAATGGCTACTTAAAAAATACTTGGTTTCTGTGAAGTTAAAACAAAAAAACACAACATAACAATTGCTGAGTTTCAGATGACATCATAACAGTCTATAGACCTATATTATTTAATACGGATGGGGATCAGATACAATTAAAATAGTTGGAATGCAGATTTTTGTTGTAATACTGTGAGTTCTTGGGTCTAGTCAGTTATAGAAATGATCAGGTTCAACATTTGTGCATTTGTATATATTGTGACAAAGTACAAAGTAATCAATAGGGAAAACTGTCTCTTGGAGTATGACAGCCTCACATTCTAAAATCTGAAAACACCAATAGAAAGCAGATTTAGAACAAAATAGTCCAATATTTATCACAAACAACATTTTCAAGGGTCCTAATAAAAAATTAACAGAGTGCTATGTGCATTTGAACAGTGCTATTTTACAAAGTAATTGAAAGCCAGATGTTTTACTGCAGTTTTACTCTACATAGAAAATGGTAACAAAAAACAATCAAACTCTTCATTTGAAATCAGTCCAGACAGATAAAAATTTTGAAATGTTTTTACTTTTAGCGTCGACTTAGCCACAGGAAAGAGCAGAGGAATCGTCATCAACACCAAGAGCTTCGGAGGCCAGTGTCGCAAGATGCACAACAATGCCTACAGACTGCCCCAGAGCCTGCTCAAGTACACTTTTGTGGTGGGTTTGTAAACAAGAGATAACTATTTCAACTGAGAAAGACTTAAAGCCCCCATGCGGAACATTTCATCCTGTAAATGTAATGACGGCTCACCACTAAATCCACTGCCAAAATCTCTATATTAGTTCAGTTGATTATTTGCTTCTTGCATGTCTTCTTGTATCTGTATCTTAAAGGTGCATTGTGCAACTTTTCTGGAGGGGGTCCACAACCTGTTGGTCTCCATGGAGATGTTAATGCTTTGGTTTAAATTGTCCACAGTATGGTATTAAACTTATCTGTCTTGCATTTATTCAGTTACATGTGTTATTTATTGGTCAAAAACATCCATTCTTACTGTGAGTGGGGACGCCCCTCCTCAACCTGTAATTTGGCTTCCAAGTCTCCATGGAGATACATACGTTTATGGCCATACTGTGGAACATTCTAGGCACGTCTCCATGGAGACAAGCAGGCGATGGACGCTCCAGGAGCCAAGTTACACAGTGCACCTTTAATGTATCTTTATGTAACATTTTGTGACGGTTTAGTTGTAGTGTAGGAGCACAAAACCTGTAATGTTCCACAGTATGGCTTTAAACAGACGCATAAGAGAAACTTTGGCTCCAATACCCAAGCTAGCAAACAGAAAAGAGTGATGTAGACGCAGGTGGTGTTTAATAGAAAAAGATGAAGACGCCTTGGTGGATATGAGGTTTTTAAATATTAATGACTGAAGAGGTGATTTAGTAGAAATGGTAGCAGGCTAAATTTGGCTGACAGTGAGTGACAGGTGGCAGGTGACAGGTGAAACAAGTTTTTTCGCTTATCTATTTTTACTCGCGGAGGGTATGTCACCTGCTTATCTATCACTAAGCCAAGGAACAGGCCAGATCTGTGGAGAGGCGACCCCGTTCACAATACAAATGCAAATGCATGTTTCAAGGTGTTTCTGTTATCAATAAAAACACCTATAATTGGATAAATGCAAGATAAGTTTAAAGCTTTATTGTGGAACATTCCAGGCAAAGCAATAACATCTCCATGGAGACAAATAGAAAAGTTACATGGTGCAGCATAATTACAAATACAGTATAGTTCTCACAAACAATGAATGAATAAGAACATACAATAGAAATTTCTGTCTTCCTGGTTGAATTCATATTATAGTTTCAGTATAACAGTTTCATGTGCTTTATTGTTTTTATTCTTTGTTTTTTCTTTAGGTAAAAGTTCAGAATGATTTAAACGATGAGATGTTTGAGAGTGAATGGCACTACAAAAAGGATATTGTCAAAAGAGAGAAGGTCTCTGGGACGACTACGGGGTTCAGAAATTATGACTACCACGAAACCGATGATCGAAAACGGGTTTGTAAAATAATGTAATAATAATAATGTATTACTGTAATGCCAACTTAAAACAATGACAAAAGACGTGATTAAAGCACATATGATTTATAAGCGCAAATGATTTATAATTTTACTTCCTGGTTGGATACATATAACAGATAAGACACATGTAAAAGTATTTCCCTAATCATTCAATAAGTAGTTATTCTGTTTTACAACTTTGTGTATTTTTGTACTTTTATTTTCATCTCTACAAGAAGCCAATGGACAGGTGTTAAACTATGAAAAATACTTCCCACATTTACTACCCCACCAAACCAAGAAATAATTTGAAAAACATAAAATAACTGTCATATATACCATACTCAGTGGTGGAATGTAACAAAGTAAAAGTAGTAAAGTACTGTACTCAAGTAAAAAATTGAGGTATCTGTACTATACACGTTCATAATTTGACAACAATAAACAAAAATATACAAATAAAAACAGCTACAAAAAACAAATTAAAATGTTTCATCACAAATCTTTATCAACATCTCTACATTTTAAGTTTTATTAGACCTCAAAATCTGCATGAAATACTTTTAATTTTTACTCTTTAAGTACATTTTTAAAAGGAATCTTTAATATTTTTACTTGTGATACTTTTATTTTTAGTATTTTTTTGCTCAAGTATCTTTACTTTTAGTTAAGTATCAGAATCAAGTACTTCTTCCACCACTAACCATACCAATACACTTTTTTTTTTTTCAGAATTTCCATCTTTTGATCCTGAGGAATGACATTGAATTAGCCAGTTTCCAGGCCACATCTCCACAGTACATCCCTATAGCAGAGGAGTTTTGGAAGGCCCTCTCAAAGCTCCCTACAGTGTACAACTACGCAGCCTACAGAGCGCTCATCTCCAGGTTTGGGACCCACTACCTGTCAGAGGGGGCGCTAGGGGGCTCTCTCTCCGTCATCGTGAGACTGGATTCTGATGTCCAAATACAGAAAAGTAAGTTCAGTCTTCAGTTTTGAATACATGTTATTTTGTTAATGGTACGGTCAACGGGCGGACAAAGGGGTCTGTTGTCCTGGGCCCCGGGGTCTTAGGGGCCCAGAAATGGAACCTCTGCCAATTAATTAATATTAGAGGGGGGCTCATGTGAGTCTTCTTCCCCTGGGCCCCCAAATTTCTGTTGACGGGGCCTGATACTGTGTAATGTAATGCTATTATTTGACGGCAGCCCACTCAGAGGGAATATGGCAGTAATGTGGTTATAACACTATTTTTTCTTATGATTTAAAACTATTTATTGACAAAAAAATCAGAAATTTAAGCATCAGATTCTCAAAATTGTCACCTAAAAAAGAAAAGTTGAAGCCACACTAAAACATTGCAGGCTAAACAATAACATCGCTGTAAAAAACAATGTATGGTGACCCTTTAAACGTCCTATATTATGTTATGTTCTGATCTCTGTTATAATGTTGTTTCCTCACCAAAAACATACCTGGAGTTGTCAGCCCTGGAATTGCCAATCTTTACTGAACTAAAGGTAATGGGTAGCTGTGAACAGAAAATTTTGATCTTTGGAGATGTAGACAGACTAATAATCCAAGTATGTTTTTGATGAGATAACATTCTAACATGGTTTAAAGCTCACAAGCGTCAATTTTGCGTATTATAGCACCTCTGTGTAGTTACAACAGACAGAAACAGGTTTAAAGTAAATTCATAAACTACATTATTTTGAATCAATCTTTTGTAATAGAAAATCAGTTGGGCCCTAACTTGTTTCTTGTTGTCACTTGTTTCTACAGTCACTGGAATAGCTCAACATAATGAGTGTGAAAAAACAAAGCGCTACATTTTGTTTTTCCCCATAACTCACGTGTCCTGTAATAATGGCTACCAAGACCTCTCCAGAGAGCCGAACAGTGAGCACAGCGCTGTACATTTTATATTTAGTATTAGGGTTAGCATTATTGTTCACTATTTGTCTCTTTCATTTAACAGTATTCAATAAGACCAGTTTTGTGGGCAAAGTAACACCAGAAGGGGGCAGCGACGCTCTGATCGCCCAGCTGCAGAACATGGAGATCAGTAGACCAGAAGCTAACTGGAGGGCCTACACAGACTGGGCCGACTCTGTGAGGTCATTCCCCAAAGTTATTAAGTCAAAGGTGAGTTCTTTAAAATACTTTTGTTTTTCAGTGTGTTTGTAGGGGTGTGCATTGTTTCTAATCTGACAATGGCGTGTCACTGTTCACAAAATATACATATATATAAACTGATACTTTGCAGTGGCATAACTCTCTGAGGTTGTGCATGTATAGTTAGAGCAAAATGTTAAGAATTTACCATAGTAATTAAATTTGTCAACTGGACAAAAGTTTATTTGGTCAAATACGTTTCGCAGCTCATCCAAGCTGCTTCTTCAGTTCTAGTCAGAGAACATCTCTAGAAAAACAAAAAAAAAAAATCAATTTTAAACACATTTTCAGGGGTCTATTGTCAATATGAATGTTCATGGTCCCACTTAGGTGACGTTCAACAAAAAGGTGAGAGTGACTAACTGAAAAACTGCTAGCTAACTGTAGGTGGCTAGTGACTGTAATTTTTTTGAGAGGAACTTGCTTAACAGCACAGTTCGGCTCACCTCTATAGTAGTCCGTTTTTTTAAGATCAGATTGTGTTAAACCAAAGATCAGTTTAAAATCTAGCTTGAGTAACAAAACTTCAGACAGAGCAGTGCCGCTAGTTAGCTCACACCTCTAGGGAATCTTGATGACATCAGATGCAACTGATCAATATTAAAAACAAAGACAGTTTTACTATAACCATTTTGAGTCCAGAAAGAAGGCGCATACACTATATTAATGTTGTCACAATACTACTGCATTATGTAGTTTTGATACTATTTTTAGTATCAGTTAGTATTTCATTTTCAATACTTTTACAACCCTATCCTATATGGACAATACATGCTGAACACCCAGACTGGTACTGATACTGAATGACTCACAGTAATAGGCTGCTTTGGTAAAAATGAGCAAGTCCTGTTTCAAAAAGGAACACATCACTGGTCACTTCTTATAAATACAATAAGGTTTGCATTAAAATAATGAAAACTAAAAGATGTAAAATAACATTTTGATGATATAATGTTATTTCCTTTAAAAATGTATTTTGACAAAACAAACTCCTTTTCAACAGCTCAGACCTCTTTGGGAGCTGGTGAAGGAGGTCCGCTGTGCCGGTGTGAAAAAACTGTACCTCAAAAACGCCATAGAGCAGTACCTGTCTGAGTCCCACCCGTGCCACTGTCTGCCCTGTGAGAAGAACGGCATCGCTGTCATGGACCACGACGTCTGCAAGTGCATCCCCAAACCCGGATCTGAAGCCCAGGACCCTGACCGTGGTGAGTCAAAAGCACTCTCTCCTCACAGTAAGAGGGTCCCGGGTTCAACTCCCAAGCCAGGTCACGTTAGTCTGTGTGGAGTGTGCTTGCTCTCCCTGTTTAGTTTAGCTTAATTTAGTTTAGCGTGTGTCCTTGTGCCTAAAACAGGAACAAAAGACAGCGAGGTACTCAGGATCGACGTAAACTCAAGATCTGGAGCTGTGACCGTAGAAGGTGCGGAGGATCCTAGCAGGACCATGACTAGATTATTTCATTCACATACTGTATGTCGCCATAGCAGGCTGTTGGGCTGTTGGGCTGTTGGGCTGTTGGGCTGTTGGGCTGTTGGCCGTATACAGATTCACATACCTGGATAAACGAGCTGGGATGGGATGGATGGGGCCGTTATTCACTGCACAGACTCAACCATAAAAATCTATCAATGAAGACAGCCGGAGATTATAAATCATGACAGATTTTTGTTATAATATAGCATGGTCTTGGGTCTAGTCATTAATAAAAATGATCAGGTTCTGTATTTGGGAATTTACCATTCCGATATTTCATGGCAAAGTACAGTGTAATCAATTGCTGAGTTTCAGATGACATCACAGCATTCTATAGGTCAATAATATTATTTAATACAGATGGGGATCTGCTAAAATGAATATTGTTAAAGTGCGAACTTTCCTGGTAATACAGTGAGTTCTTGGGTCATTGCTTTCTGGTCGATGTGTTTATTTTCATGTTTTATTTGTTGTGATTTGTTTGTGTTTTGCTAAAGTGGAGGTTGATGGCAGTTGGTCATGTTGGTCTGCATGGTCTTCCTGCTCTGGGGGGCGTAAAACCCGAGGTCGCACCTGCACTAATCCAGAGCCGAGGAACGGAGGACAAAACTGCATCGGAAAAGCTACAGAGACGGGAGACTGTGACGATGAACAACTGAACTACCTCAGGTCTGTTAACGGGCCTAGATTACACAAAATTCACTCTTGTGAGCATTTAGTCAACTTAGAATGTTGTTACCTCCTCAAAAACATACCTGGAGTTGTGTTTTGTTTCATTCAGACATATTTGAGTAACCCTGTCTACATCTCAAAAGCTCAAAATGCTCTGTTCCACCTTGTGATGTCATGTAATGGTAGTTCTCAAGTTAACAGCTGCCTTTTACCTTAGTTCAGTAGAAATTGGCAATTCCAGGGGTGAAATAATCTAAATGCTTCTAGTGAATGTGTATGATGTTTAAAAACCCAATGGAGCACTTCCTGTATTGCCACATGACATCACAAAGTGGAACAGAGTGTTTTCCATTTGAGAGAACTCAGTTTAAATATGCAAGACTTGTGCGTTAAACGTGTCTGAATGAAACAAAACACAACAAAACAAAACAACAAAACTCCAGTGGGTATGTTTTTTGATGAGGAAACAACATTATAAAATAGATCAGAAAATACCATATTATGCAATTTTGGGATATTTGGTGTTAAATTATGACATATGTTGAAAATTATTATACGTTTATATAATCTGTTTACATTTTGTTAATCTAAAAAAGCTTAAAAATAGAAACTGCGGACCTGAGAACCTCCTCTTCATAGTAAAATTTCAGTAGATTTGACTTATTTTACTGTTGAAAAATGGCTATGGGATTATTTTTACCTCTTTATGTATGAATTTTTGAATACATTTTTGAATAAGGTACAGAGCTGTGGGCGGGGACAGGGGATAGGGGAAAACAGAAGTTTTGAATGACAATAGGGAATAGCTAAAACATGAAGGGCTCAATTGAAATAACACACATGAGGGAACACCATTATAACATGTTTTAAAGCTCATAGTCTGAGTCAGTTTTACACAGTGCTGTGCAGGGCCAATGAACCTGTCAACACTGTAAATGTATTGTACATTTCTTGTTTCTTTTTCTCATACAGAAACTTTGAACCAGAGTGCTTTGACCTCTCCATCTCACCCAAGATGAAGTGTGAGCCTCCCCCAACTCTAATCAACGGCTACATCCTGGTAACAACTAAAAATTGACAAAAATTTCTGAAGGATGGAAAATTTACTAGAAAGAACATTTTTAAAGGGCCCAAATTAAGCTATTTATTTTCTGATCTATGTTATAATGTTGTTTCCTCATTACAAACAGACCTGGAGTTGTGTTTTGTTTCATTCACACGTTTGAGTAATCCTTTATTATTAGTCTGTCTGCATCTCCAAAGCTCAAAATGCTCTGTTTTCAAGTTAACAGCTACCTTTTACCTTTTGTTCAGCAGAAACTAGAAATTCCAGGGCTGAAATCATCCATATGATTCTAGTGAAAGTGTATGGAGTTTAAAAACACAGTGGAGGCCTTCCTTCTGACTTTCCAAATGTAATCACAAGACAGAACAGAGTGTTTTCCATTTGAGAAAAGAACTCAGCCTAAATATGCATAATTTGTGTGTTAAACATGTGAATGAAAGAAAACACAATTCCAGGTATGTTTGTGATGAGGAAACAACATTATAACACAGATCAGAAAATAAATAGCGCAATACGGGCCCTTTAAAATACTGACATCTAAAAACCATTATATATGCTATATATGACTATATAAATTCATGCTTATAAAATAAATAAATACATAAATGACAGTAAATTATAAGATGTTGTTTATAAAAGATCAGTGTTTCTTAAGACAAGAAAAAAGTACAAGAATCAAATCTACTTTAACACATGTCCAGGCCAATTGCAGTTTCTCTTGCAGGTGTTGTCTTAATCCACTTGTTTTTTTGTGTGTTCTGTCTTTGGATGCACTTTCTGTCTACAAACAATATTCCAACTTAATTCTATAATACCTTGAGTGTGTGTTTGTGTTTAGGACCCCAAGGACTCATACCTGGTAGGGCACAGGGTGGAGTACAGGTGTATAGCGGGTTTCCATCTCTCTGGTCCTTCCACATTTGAGTGCACTGCAACTCAGACCTGGTCCGGCACACCTGATGTCTGCCAATGTAAATGTCTAATCACACTTAAACATATATTTATATATTTAACACACAATATCATTATTTTATACTACGCTTGATAAGTAACAAACTGTGTAACATGTCCGTAATAACATGTAATTTTATTGTATTTAGGGTTTAGGTTAGTAGAGGGTTTGGGCGACATGCTAAAGCTTTTTATGCAGTGCTTTACCATAGCGTTACATCGAACAGTGGTAGATTTAATTGAGAATAATTGCACTGTTTTGCATTACTTTTCTGATAGAGGCTCCATCACCTGCATGTCTCTATAGATGTTATTGCTTTACTTAGAATGTTTCATAGTATCACATTAAAACACTAATTGAATAAATGCAAGAAAAATGTGTTTAATTTAATACAGGGATGTCCGAACTATGGCCTGGCTGACAAATGTGGTCATCATACAATTTTTTATTGGCCTTTTGTTGAATTGGCTCAAGTGATCATAAGGAGAAGTTTAATTCTAGCACATTGCACTGCTTTGTGATGCAGACCTTAAGTTAATGTTTCAGGCCTTACTCCAGCTACAGTGGCTCTGTTACAGCTGTGTGAAATGCACCCATCTTCAAGAAGTATTTGAAGTTTGAATTTGTTCCAATGTGTGGCCCTTGGTGGTAAAAGTTTGAACACCTCTGACTAAGTAATTGCATCTCCAAGGAGACTACCAGGTGGCAGATCCTCCACCAAAAAAGTTACATAGTGCACCTTTAATATCTCAATTTTTTTGGTTTATCCCGATGATATCCAATGATTTATCCCGACCATATGCTGACAATATTATGCAATCAAATGGACATTTCATATGTGATGTCTGTGATTATACTGATGACACTGTGAGTTTGTTTTATTTTTATTATGAATCAGCTTTTTTACAGTTACATGTTATTACAAGTTGTTACACTGTCCTTTTAAATGTACTTAATTAGGTAATAACTATGTAATACCTGTATTTCCTTACAGTATCAAACTGCATGATGCCCACACTAGCCGCTGATGTCCTGGTATCTCCAGATCAGTCGAGTTATGACATTGGAGATTCTGTGACTTTGTCGTGTCCAGAGGGAAAACAGCTGCAGGGAGAGAGCGCCGCCATCTGTGACCCCAGCCTCAACTTCTCCCCTGACCCCACCCAAGTCACCTGCAAACAAGGTGCACTTTATACATGAATAGTCTGTCATGGCATTACGGGTCTAGAAGTACTTGGACAATTAATTGTATTATTATTATTTTTATTCATACTTATAAAATAAATAAATAAATAACATTACATTTAAATATGTTGTTTTATAAAAGATCAGTGTTTCCTAAGAAATACTAAGTGGCAAAAATGTCATTTTAATTTTCCCACAGTGATTTCTAAGGAGGACCGTCGACCTGTGAATCCTTCAGGGCAGTGTAAAGTTTGGGAGAAAGAAGTCAGGGGCAAATGTGTGTGTAAACTGCCCAGTGAGTGTGGGTAAGCACTGTGTTTGCTTGTAACTAGGTTTAATAGCTTTTGGCCAAAAACCCTAACCCTAACCCTTTGGTCAAAAACATCTTTCACATGTCTTCAAGTAATCCTGTTGTTTCAAAGTCATTTTTCAGCTCAGAAATATTCTAAAATAAAAGCATTTTTATTGCACTGAAAAACCTGAAAAACATGCAAAAAACATTCCTACTGTGAGTGGGCTTGCACCTCCACAAACCTGACTCTTGACCTGGAGAATTGAAATGTGTGTTGTTCCTTTGGCTTTATAATCTTCCACAGCATGGAATAAAACTCTTCTATCTCCATGGTGAATATTCCAAAGTATGGATGTGTCTTTCCCTTTCTGCCACTTCCAGAAAGTTAAACAGTGTTGCTTTAAGCTGTGTGTTTCTTCAGACCTCAAATTGCCTTCAGTGATGTTGTTAGTAAACCAGAAAATGCTCCTTTATGCTTGTTATGCTTCTAATTTAACATTAGCTCACCATCCTTAGGGTGTCCGCTTCTTGACTCACACAAAATGCATCAGTATCCATAGTATGTTTAATTTCATTTATTTGCAGATTTCAGCATATGGATGTGCAGTCAAAGACCGTGTCGGTCACCCTCAACAAGAGAATAATCCCCACACACCTGTCTCTCTATTTGACCTACATTTCCCCTTAGGCCCGCCCTCTTCCACTATAGACAAAAGACATAAATTAACTGAAATAACGTAGTTAGGACTGTGAAAATACTTCATTTTGTTACATGTAACACTCATACACTTAAGAAGAATATTTTTTATAGTTGTTTTTATCAAAGAATAAAATATGAATTTATGGTGAATAAAATAACCTTTTAAATTAAATTATGGCTCTAACAGTGCTTTTAAAGTCCTTCAACCTTTATAAACTCATTTCAGCTGTCTAGTACCCTATGCATTGTTTAAGATATAAAATATGGGGTACCAATGCTAACATGTTCAAAAAGTTCTCATGTTATTTGCTAACCTTTTTTCATGTGTTGTCAGCCCCTCTCTGGAGCTCTGTGTGTCACACCCAGTGATCGGTCCCATGGTTCTGACTGTGTGTAAGGTGCACGCTCTGAAGTGCATGAAGAAGGCGCACGCTGTAGCAGAGAACAGTCTGTGCACATGGCCCGTGCGCTCTGCTGACTCAGGCTGCTCCAAGTGTCACCCATGGGAGACCTGTGATGGTGAGTGTCCCACCTATTTGTATCAGAGTTCATTTTGTAGAGTAATAAATATTTTGGTCATGATTTTGTTAAGTAAATAGATTTTAATATAATTATTTGTTTCAATCACAGAGGCCCAAACATGCATCATGCATACAAATGATGTCTAAAATGTTGTGTCCACTAAAACTAGAGCAAAACTAAAAATCATTATAACACTTCATAATAACTGTGCCTTAATTAGCCTTAATAAATCATGAACAAAGACTTAACTCATAATGAACATGTTTATTAGGCTTATTAACTACTTAATTAATATTCCCAAGGCATTAAGCCTGAATTAGTATTTATTTTAAGATATTAATTAAGTAGCCTACCATGAGCCTGAATTACTCTTAATAAACTATTAGCTTATTATGAGTCTTTGTTCATGTTTTGTTAAAGCTAATTGAGGTGAAGTTATTATAAAGTATTACCAACTAAATGTAAATTGGTTGTCAAATTAACACTTGTTTTCATGTAATTAAAGGGCCCATATTACGCCGTTTTCTGATATATGTTATAATGTTGTTTCCTCATCACAAACATACCTGGAGTTCTGTTTTGTTTCACTCACACATGTTTAACACACAAACCCTGCATATTTAGGCTGAGTTTTTCTCTCAAACTAAAAAACACTTAATACAGGAAGTGCTCCACTGTGTTTTTAAAGTCCATACACCTTCACTAGAATAATTTGGATAATTTGCAGCCTTGGAATTGCAATCTCTACTAAACAAAAGGTAAATGGAAGCTGTTAACTTGAGAATTACCACTTCATGGCATCACAAGGTGGAACAGAGCATTTTGACCTTTGGAGATGTTGACAGACTAATAATGCAGGATTACTGAAACATGTATGAATGAAACAAAACACAACTCCAGGTATGTTTTTGATGAAGTAACGACATTATAGCATGAATAAAAGCTCACAAGAGTCAACTTTGTGCAATTTTACTTTTAATAATCAGATTTGTTGCTTGGCATTTCCAGAGGAAACCAGTACGTGCAGCTGTAGGGCGTCTGCAGACTGTCCCTCCCCAGGTCTGAGCGTGTGTGTGCGGGTGGGCTCTGACTCCGACCCCCTGACCCTGAGCGAGTGTGAGGCTGGACTGCGCCGGTGCAGAGGGGAAACGGTCACTGTGGTGGACATAGAGCCGTGTCCTAACTGAAAACTGCTGTATCATCTTTTACTTACAATACATTTACCATTCACTGATTTTTCTACTGTTTTGTACTTATTATTATGACTTTATTCTTTGGTAAACGTAATATTAGGATAGTCATGATTACAGTTACATTATTTTTTACTGTCACTTCAGCCTCAGTATATAGAAAAATGCATCACGTGTGATCAAAATAGCAACAAAAGTAAGTGATCTATGTAATTAAGTAACCAAATATACCAAATATACCATGGCTGAACACTATATTTTTGTTTTCATGGAATTTGTCTCCATCTTGTGGCTAAATTTGTACATTAACTTCTTCAGTGATGGAAAGATATTAAGATAATTGGAGGAAAGCTATTAAGATAATTATAATGAATTACTTTCACTTGTTTTCCATACATACATATACATATAATTAAAGCTTTAAAATATGAAATGCAATACTCAGATGCCCTAATGTAGTTCTATACATAATTAAAAACATTGAAGCCCTTTTTATGTTGTTTTTTCTAACCTAAGCTGAGTATTTATACAAAGTGTATCTACTCTAGCTCTTGTGAAAAAAGTATATATGATAAATTATACTTGCTGATCCATTCAACTGAGATGATGTCCATGAAGCTGTTGCTTTGTCTGTAATGTTCCGCAATATGGCATTAAATTTATTCTGCATTTATTCGATTGCATTTTCATTGCGAAAAAACACTGAAAAACTTGCATTCTTACAGTGAGCAGGGTCGCATCCCCGCAGATCAGACCTGTAACTTGACCAGGTGGAGTCGCTAGTTTGCCTCGAAGATAATGCCATATTGTGGAACATTCTAGGCAAAAGTTACATAGAGTTCCCTTATTGCAACACGTTATAATGACATATGAATAACTCCGCGCACTCAAATGTAGTTTTTCATAACAAAAGTTTATTAACAATGTAAAATGACCTATCAGCATTGACTACGGTACCTTCAGCGTGCCCTACACAAACGTCACTACCTTTAGAAGCTAGAGCCATGCTGCCCGCCCCGTAAGAGCCAGGCCCCTCGCTCACTTCCCCTGCTCACTCCCCCTGCACCCTCCTCTTCACACTCCGGAATAATAGAGAGCATTGCGTAAAGATTATGTTTATATACACAAATCTAATGTCTCGATTTATACATAGATATCGTGTGCAAAGTTTTTTCATGTATTGTATCATATATTCCATTGTTGAAGCTGAAAAGTTAAAGTTGGGTATAGGTTCTTGGTTCATGGAAGACTAAATTAAGTACATTTAAGAGGAAAACAGCAACTAACAGAAAGACCGCATTACACGACAAACTCCCTCAGCTCAGAGAGGACTTTGTGATCCAGGTGAGACGCTGAGTTTCCACGGACAAAAACAAACAAGAATATTCCCTTTTTTAAAACATGAATCTTTGTATCATTCATTCAAGACTTTAAGGAGGTAACCGGACACCGACCTCTTACATTGGACAAGCGAGATTTGGGACTTAGTTTACCAAAAAAGAGTTGCAAAGTATCTTAAAATATAGGTTCATGACTTTTCATTACATTGCAATTACAATTCTTTGTATTACAAAATAAAATTATAAAATGGGCAGCCTTTAAAAAAAAGAGAGAGATAGAGAGATTGGAAAATGGCAGTAATAGATTGGTGGGAGACACACGTGGTGAAGGATTGTGGGTAATGGTGTCTTTGTGGCCCTTAGCTGGTTACTAGGCAACAGAGGCCGAAGAAGCGCCTCTTCCTCTGTCGGACCAGTGGGTAGGGAGTCAGGTTCAGCAGGCTGCTGTCATCTGCACGGGCACAACACAGGGTCAGACCTCAAGTGCTTTATATAACACTAAATATAGTGTTAAAAAGTACTACACCAAAGTACTTTATATGTGCTCTAAATACTGTGTACTTTAGATGCACTTCAGTGTACTTTGAATGTAGTGTGTATACTGTGTGGAGTACCTTGGTTCTTCAGTGGTAAAGGCATAGTCTCCCTGAGTTTACTGAGAAGGTTCTTCATCTCCCTCATATCCCTGAAACACACATTCAGTTTGTGGTGAGGTGTTGGCAAAATGTTTTACTTGAGTTTGTTTATATAGTGAACCAGCCACTAATCTTCTCACATTACTCATAAACTGCAATTATAGATTTGAAACTAAGTTATCTCTTTACCAGTATGGACATACGTGTATTTATAAGGTTAGGGATTGCCTTTGTTGTCCCCTCAGGGAAGTTTGTCCTCTGCATTTGACCCATCCAGCAGGGGGACCCATCTCCACATCTTGAGGTAGCCTTGGTCAGGACTCCCTTAGCTGGATGATTTTTACCTAATAATACTCACTGTATCCTATGTGTACCCACTGGTATTTTTCTATTTGTAATAGTGTGATAAACAAAGTGCTGACAGGGTGCCTGTGTAGTACTGACTTTTCGATGTTGTCGATGTCGGTGGCGAGCAGCCAGCAGAGCTGAGGACAGTCTGTGGGGGATGAAGAGGTGTCCTCCAGGATGGGGATGTCCGAGCTCTCGTCCAGACGAGTGTCCAATGTGATGGACCCACACGGCTCTTTACCTGCACAGAGACATGGATTTGCATCTGCACACAGGCAGGAGCACTTACAAACACAAGCTCTATTCAGACTAATGCCTTTAATGTAGTCATGTGTTAGAGTGCAGTGTGTGTCCTGTAGGGGCGTCATAGAGCACAACTGTTGTAGTACAGTGTGTGTCCAGTAGGGGTGTTACATGTGTTGTAGTACAGCTTGTGTCCTGTGGGGGGCGTCTGACCTTTGCGGTGCAGTTGCAGAGAGCCCAGCAGACACACAGACTTGAGCATCTCGGTGATGTACATCTCCAGACAGCACTGCAGCTGGATGAAGAGCCGACAGATCTCCGGGTGGATCTCTCCGTCCTCTGGCCTAAACACGAGTTTAAAAGGACATATTACATAAAAGATGTGTGTAGAATCCCTCAGTCGTCCAGGTAGAATCCATAGCAAAAGGAGAAATTTAATTTGTTCGACAAAATAAACTCTGTCCAGTTGACAAATTGAATTTCTCCTTTTGCTATACATAAAAGAGACTTTTAGGGTGCTCAAGCACGATTGTGTATGGTTCTATGTCCCACACTCACACCTGCCCGAACTGGGCCATAACCCGATGACGTCACATGGCGATGTTTGTTTACATGATGCGCAGCAGAGCTGACGCTTTTAGTGGAGAAAAAAAGTCCAGTGGCATGAAATATCTATTAAATAGTGAGGCAGATATGAGTCCTGCTGCGATATGCGCTCCTCTGTGAGTTTATGGATATAAGAACAGCTCGGAGCAGTGAGGACAGCCGGACACGAGGCTGCAAAACTTCTTTCACTGTCCACAGTCCTTATCAAGGTAAATGCGGATTCGCTGTATGTTTTGGAGTGGACTTTATTCACTGTTTTCCTCGTATGAGTAACATCTGCACACCTGACAGGGTTTGTATAGTGAAGTCGTGCGTGTGCACGTACATGAGCAACCGTGCCGTGCTTTGGCCAACCTCCTCCAACCGGGCCAAAGTTCCAACCGTGTCGTGCCTGGGCACAGTTCGTATTAGCCCACATGCTAATGCAGAAGCTTCTGTACAGTTTAAAAGGATCTATTTTGGCCTGTTCAAGTTTCATGTTAATATTTGTATTTCTCGTATAGCATGTGTACTCCAGCCAATACCAGTATTTATCAGACTGCGCTCCTTCAGGTAGTAAATGGATGCCAATGCAGTTCAATTATTTGCTGAATTTAGTAATAAAGTGAATCCACATTTTGTCCTCCTTTGGGATAGACCCAGTTTAGAACTAATATAGTAATTGTGTAGTCCTATTTTAAGACCTAGTTTAGTCCATATTTAGACCTATAATAGTCTGGTTTAGTGGTACTCAGAAGGCTAAATATTTTCTTAGGTGGTACAAGCTGTGAACAAACATGTACTGTGTACATAGATTATTAGTAGTCCCTTTTTAGATATTGTAAAGCACAGATATCAGTACAATTGATCGTAGAAAACATTTTAAACACAACAATAACAATAATTACAATAGATAACAGATAATAAAGAAGCTCTTTGTTAATATAAAACATAATTTGGCTTTTGAAACTCTGAATGCCCTGTAACCACTGTACCACTGTTTTGGTATATAGATCAAATTACATCTATTAGATAATTTACATTTTGTTCAATTTCAAATAATCAATTTCATTACAAAAAAAACAAACTACAACTTTAAGTATTTCCAGCTTTGTTCCCTGTCCCCGTGACTGAACATGGCCTATATGGAACAAAGTACATAGTTGAGGTTACTTCTGACACATTTAGCTTGTGATTTCTGTGCGTTCCTGTTTACAGCTGTGATCGTGTCAAAGTGTCACGCACATGTGCTGGCTCCACCCCCTGCACATTAAATGGTAATATATGAACTGCATGTGAGGCCCATAGCACACTATACACCACACTAGAGCAGCAAATGAATTATTGAACCAGAAAATAGGTTACAGCTCAGAGTGCCTCTCACATCAGGGCAGGAGGGGGGAAAGTAACCCTGTGTTTGCAGATGGATAGAGTTATTTTGCTGTTCAATTTAGATAATTATTTTTATAGTTTAAACAAATATTGAATCCTAATTGCTTATTAACCCAAAACATGCACAATAGGTAAAAATCTTCCAGTTAAGGTAGTCCTGACCAAGTGTAGCTCAAGATCTAAAGATGGGTCCACTGCGCCCAGAGTCTCATTGAAGCATGGGTCAAATGCAGAGGACAAATTTCTCTATAGTGTATTTTAACCTAATTCTACTGCTAATGTTCTTGTAGTTTGCTGTCACACACTGCAGTTTCTCCTTGGGTCAAATAAAGGTTTTGTTATCTTAAATTTGGAAAACTTTTAAATAATTCCAGTTGCATTATGAATTTGAATAACCAACTTTTACTGCACGTTGAGGGCAGTGACACCATAGGAGGTGATATTGGCTGGTCATTTCATAACAGCTATTGTTGTGTTCTTTGGCAACACATTTTACTAACATTGCCTACTCCCGCTGCAGTATTTCTAACTAATTTTGTGCCATTATGGGCCTCCAAAAGTAAAACTCATATACTTTTGACACCAGATCAATTTGCAGATTTTAACAAGAAGTCAAACACATTTTGGAATAAAGATAATAGAATACAGACTATATATTTTCCCATAGAACAAACAAGATTAACTTTATAAATAGCTTCACACTTTAAATTAGGATTACTTCTTACTAAAACTGTTCTCTTTTGTTGTGTTTTTTAAGGACAGACTTAGACTTAAATTTTATTGATGCACAATATATCATAATAACAAAGAGCAACAACATAAATGGTAATAATAAATTAAAAATAAAGTAAAACATAATTATATAAATGTATACGTACAAGTAAAAATAAAAAGTATACAATCTCTTATCCTCCTTTAATACTGCTCCAGGGTAAAGCAGTAGACAGTGCGCTATCTTAATCACGTGTGCCTAAAATGGAGGTACTTATGCTAATAAGATGTGCACTTTAGTAAATTTAGTTATGACTCCAGGCGCCGCTGTGGGGCCAGTTGCTCAGGCTTTTAACTGCAGGAGAATCAATGTTTCAGCACCACGGGGAGCGCCGCACCTTTCACTATGGCTAATACTGGCTCTTCTATAATATCTCAAGTTTATTTATATTTGTATATTTATTTATTTGTATGTATCTTTTTTTTCAAATCCTGCATAACTTGTCTTAGCATGAGGAAAATGTCTGAACTTTTCTTATCAGTTTGGGAAAAAATGGTAGCTCACGGTACTGTAGTTTTTCTGCTGTTCCTTCAATCATTATAATTTTATTTAAAATGATTAAGACAAAAGCATATTTACTGATGACTTATTTCCTATTGGCTGCACTAAAAGAGCAAAGGATTATGGTCTATAGAGTTATCTTCTATTATTATTATTATTATTATTATTATTATTATTATTATTTTCATTTTAACTTATTTTTTTTTACCATTTTGCAGAAAAACAATGCAAATTAGGTATGTTGCAAAGGTACAGTATTTTGAGACCAATTCTGTGATCTACAATTAATAATATAAGAAAGTATTTTACCATTAATTAAAACAGACACATTTAAAAATAACCTCTATTTACAACAAGTCCCTGTTGGGGCTCTGTCCATGGTGCTGAAACAGAAGTTCTCCAACATTTGATTAGTTGTCTGGTTTCAGATGATTTGGTGATATTTTACAGTTCTATATATGCTTCACTGTTAGTATTTATTTTGTGGTCTGGATTGACAAATAAGTAATTATCTTTTCTATAATAATTATGGAAAATATTGTTGTGAAGTGCTTCCTACATTGTTTTAGATGGGTCTTACCGTGAAATGAGCGGGAGGCTGTGTTGTGTGTAGCTGTGGTGTGTGTAGCTGTGGTGTGTGTAGCTGTGGTGTGTGTATGGTCCGTACCCTGAAATGAGCGAGAGGCTGTGGTGTGCGGCACGTGCCATCTCGCAGCCTTTGGTCCTGGTCTTGAGCATCTCGGCGCGCAGAGACGGACAGTCCACCGTGATCTCCCCGATGGAGATCACCAGCTCCCTGTACAGCGCCACCAGAGTGTTAAACTCCTGCACGATCTGTTAAAGAGCGGAAACAACAGCTGTCAGTACATACCACCAAAAAACAGACTTAGACTAATGCGCAAAAACAGAAAAATACTTTAAAACGACCAAAGAATAAATATTTAAAGTAACAGAAAAATTAAATAGTAATAATGGCTTGTACAGGGCCACTAGTGTGTGAAACTCCTGCATGATCTGCCAGGAGAAGGAACCAACAGTCAATGCAAAAATACATTAATACGACCAAAAGATAAAAATATAAAGTAACAGAAACATTAAATAATAAAAATAGTAATGTCTTGGATTCTTTTCTGTAGCACCTTTCTAGATACTCAACGCTGTAGTCGTTCAGTCGATTAAAGGTGCATTGCGCAACTTTGCAACTTTTCTGGTGGAGGATCCGTCGCCTGTTTGTCTTCATGTTTTTGCTTTGTATAGAATGTTCCACAGTAGAGATCAAACCAGAGACAACTATAGGCTACATTACAGGTCAGGTCTGTGGAGAGGCAACCCTGTTCACAGAGAGAATTACTGTATTTTTGAGAAATATAAAAACACCAGTATATGAATAAAAACTAACATGTCCATGAAGACAAGCAGGCGATGAACACTCCACCAGAAAAGCTGCACAGTGCACCTTTAAGTCAACCATATGTTTTTATTGGTCAATTTTTTTTTTTTTATTAGTATCAAAAGGATTCATAAGGACAACAGCAGAAAGTTGAAGGTGGTGATTATGGAGTTTTGGCCTGGACAGTTTAATCAACCAAAAGTCGAGTTTCTTTAGTCGACTACAGCCCTACAAAGCCTTTTATTATACAGAATTTGATCACACCTCTAGCCACAGTTGCCCTGGAGCAGACTGACGAAAGCAATGCTGACGATCTGTTCCATCGGCCCTTCTAATCACCACCAATCACTCACTCGCCACATTCATACATGGTGGGTGAAGTGTCTTGCCAGAGGACACAGTGATATCCTGGTTCAAACTGCCGGTTTTCAAGTTCAAGCGCTCAAACGGCAAGATTATTTTAGATAATTCCATTAAACATACTTGACTCTAAAATAAAACATAAACTAAGGGAGCCATCAGTTTTGTGGGGGTACATTATCAGAGTTGATTACAGTAGTTTAATGTATTTGATCTTACAGAACAAGAACTGTAATGAAGAACGTTTTGGTTTACAGTAGTAGAATTTCTATGGACTCTCTTTCTACCAGGACAAGTCTGGAGTCTGGAGCCGTACTTCAGATTTTTTTTTTTTTTTTCCCCCATGAGACCTACATTTCAATAAGACAAATGAAGCAGGGGACAATTCTGCTCAGATGACACCTCGCCCCTCTCCATCCGCTGTTCCACTTTCGGCTCCATTTTGTCCCATTTTAGCTCACGCTTTCCTTTTAGATCAAGTTCACTGAAGGTGACAAAAATGCGGTCTGTAAGAGTTGTCTGTTGACTTCAGTTTGACTTCTAAGGAAAAGCACACAAGGGGAAACCATCCAGGAGAGTTTTAAACATTTTGGCTATTAGTATAATATACGCCACACCTGCAGTATTAGATGTAGTAGTGGTTGTTTTACAGTAGTAGTTGTTGAGAAGAATACATTAACGTGTATTTCGTTACATAATACTTAATACTTGCTATGTATTTTGTAAAATATTCCAATCAGAGCACTATATTGTGAATACTTAGAATACTCTCACTTAACTTGTATTATATTATAGTGTAAAACGCAAGCTAGGATTTAAATAGCTCAAGTTTTGTTCCATGTTTTGCACACATTTATTCACCAGGACAGTGTTTTCTATGAATAATACTGACAGAAACCCATTAACACCTGATGCAAACCCCCAAAACTGCTTTACTGTATTTCTTTCCATTTTTCTTCTTGTTATTTCTATTTATTTATTTATGTTTTTACAGTGGTTAACATCTTAAGTTACTATATGGTGATGGTAGTCTGATCAGATTGACAAAAGCAAAAGTACAAACTCAGCTTCTGTCTGTGTCCTGATGGGGACTACCAGGTTATTTTGGGTAAACGGGAAAGAAAAAAAACAAAAAAACTTTACTGCAAAGACTTTTATAGGTACGATTGATCCAAGAGAGAACAGTGGGTCACATTACACAATGAAAGAATCACCAACAAAAGGATCATGCCTCTATTATAGTCCAACTACAAGCTCATGTAGTACTTTTTTTGTTTCTTAACTCTCTTAAATCAACAAAAATGTGTCATTTTTATTTATTTTGTACTATACCAAGCAGGATGACAATAGTGCTTTTTGAAATCTTCCCTTTTATTATGAGCGGGTGAATTCACTGTCAAAATTACACTGTATTTTAATGTTAATAATGTATCTTTTCAATATTTTTTATTTATTTATTTGCAAAACTTAAAAACAAAACAAAAAAAATTCTATCAGTTTAAATATTCTGTTAAGGAAGACATAATGCATTTGCTCTTGACTTCATCTAGTGGTTCAAAGTGGTATGACAGTTTATTATTTGCAGAATTATTACAATTTCTGTCTTTGTTTATAAGTTATTGCGATAGTAACCAATTTAAACACATAGATGGAAAATGTCAATATTGATTTCAAATTTCACAATGTACAAATACATCTCATACCTTTACATCTCCAGTAATTTATACAGTCTAATGAAACCATATTAACCTTGTACACAGATAGGAAGAGCTACATTTGAAGTCAACAGAAAATGTAATTAAAGGGGGTATTTTGTGCTTTAGCAATAGTTTGTGTAAATTACATAATAAAAAAGATTATTCTGAATGCATTGAAATGATCCATCTTGTGAAGGTATAGGACTTTATGTAGTTAAACACACACACACACGGGAGCACATTCTTGTTTATGTATTTAAAAGTTGAACTAAATGCAGCACAATAGGTCCTCTTTACGTGACTACTGTCCCTATGGATGACGGGTAACTGGATTGGCGCTGCAGCTTTATATGTGTCCCTTATTGATTCCACATGAGCCTCGATTGCTTGTATTCCATTACACAGATGGGACGGGGCCATTAGGCGCTGCAGAGTACGGAGGTTACTTGGGTGGAAGTGCGTGTCTCTGTTGTCCACTCACTGTTTACTCCCGCGTGTCCCCCGGGTGCATTCTAGCGCTGCATGCCCGGATGACGTGCACCTATCCGCGCGCTACGTCTGACCGTCCGCAGCCTGGTGTGAATCTGACACAGCAGAGGACATCTGTGTCACGATCACACGCACACACACACACACACACACACACACGGACGCATGCACGGCGCGCTCACGCACACGGACGCACACGCACAACCCGGACCCTGCCGCCGTCGCTTCTGTTGCCGCTGTCATTCTGCTCAATTGTTAAAAATCACCTGTGTACAACAACTGAATCTCACCCCTGCGCTCTTTTCGTACAGCGGCACACAAACGCCAAGGGGGTCTATTTTTAGCTTCGGCCACGCCAGGTTTACAGTGGTTGCAGCAGGGGCTATTACCGCTGCGGGATGGGAACAAAAGCGAGCTAATGCGAAACGTTTAGTGACGTGTCGTGCTCAGACGTACCATTCTGCAGTCGGCCACGGCGCGCTGGGCTTTGCGGCTGCTCTCGGTGCTCTCCCTCCGCTGCGGGTCTCGGTACGGAGGCTTGCCGATCTGGAAGACGCTCGATCTGGGGCGGTTTTTGCGCCCGTTCGATGCAGAACTCATGCATACACATCCACTAAGAAAACAGCCCCAGTACAGAACGGCGTTTCTCCTCTAAGGTGGAGAGGATCTATGGAGATGGTCCGTGATGTCCCCCACCCCTCCACTTCTTCCACCCCACGGCGTTTCTCTTTCCCGATCACCTCAGTCTGAAAATCTGCCCCAAACTCCGGTGTGGCTCGCGATCTTCTCTTGTTTTACGCTCCTCCTTGACGTGCGAGTCCTCTCCGCATTGCCTTTGACTGCAACGGGGTGCAAAGCAAGTCACCTTCACTCCAGCAGCGCGCCGACAAGCACTCAGCTCAAACCATTCACGCCCCAAAATAAAAAATAAAAAACAATAAAGTGCCGAACAGGTCCAGCTAGCTCAGGGCTCTCCTCTCACGAAGCGACGTCGACGGCGCTCGCTCACAGGTGTCCTCCAAATGCAGCCATTTCTTATAATTACGCGTTCCCATTAAGAAAAGCGAGCGGTTTTGCTTGAGACGCACAGCCCCTCCTATCGCGCTCGCTGGAATAACGTCCTCCCCCCGCGCTCCCAAAACTTCAGATGAGACGTGCGCGCGGTGCCTGGGGTCTGTTAACCTTGGAAAAAGCAGAGAGGAAAAAGAGCAGAAGGAGGGATGGAGAGATGGAGAGAGGAGGCAGAGCGGTTGCTACAGGCCTGACGTGGATGAGGAGGCTAAGACTGCGCACCCAAAGGACGGGAATACTAATGGACCTACGCCCAGAGCACTATGCTATAGATATATGCACGCAAACGTGACACACGAAGCTCCTCTGCGCACGGTTTGACAGCCATCACATTAGATCCTAAGAGGTTAAAGATCATTTAATGAAACATATTTTGATGAAAACAATCTCTTGAGTTCCAAGTATCAGTCTTAGTTGTATTTCAGACTTGTTTAATTACTTCTCCTCAAAACTGGTTCAAGGATTTTGATATAAGACAAACTTGTAGACTAACTTAAGTGAAGATCTTTGAGTTGAGATGCTGAGAATTGGAGAAATCACTGCATGTTTACAGTTTAGTTCATTGTAAATTTAATAGTTTATAACTCTACTTTAAATACAAATAAAAAAAAAAAACATTTATTACTGTAACATGAGTAAATTGAAGGGATCATATGGGATCTGCTGAAACAACATTTCCATTAGTTTGCATGTGAATAGACACACAAGTGCCACTGGTTCAAAAATACCAAAAGCAAACATTTTATTGATGAAATATTAGTGATGTAGAAAACAACACATTTAGAACAATTCAGTTAAGTCTTTTGGTCATTGACAAATTACTCCAAAGGCCAAACAATCCTTAAATCCATATTAAATATTGAAATATCATAGGCAGTGCAATAGAAACATGAACACAGATGCAGACTTACTGGCTGTTAATGGATCATCATGGAGCTGAATTAGTGAGTTTGCTTAAAGGGCCCATATTACACTATTTTCTGATCTAATTATAATGTTGTTTCCTCTTCACAAACATACATGGAGCCCATATGTTTTGTTTCATTCACATGTTGAAACACACAAATCCTGCATATTTAAGCTGACCTTCTCTCAAGCAGGAAACACTCTGCTCTACTTTATGATATACACCTTGACTAGAATCATTTGGATAATTTCAGCCCTGGAATTGCCTATTTCTATTGAACAAAAGTTAAAATGTTACTGTTAAAATGAAAACTACCGCTTCATGACATCACAAGGTGGAGCACAGCATTTTGGTCTTTAGAGATGTAGACAGACTAATAATAAAGAATTACTCAAACATGTAAATGAAACAAAACACAACTCCAGGTATGTTTTAGAGGATATAACAACATTATAACATGATTTAAAGCTCACAAGAGTCAATTTTGCAGAATATAAAAGCTCCTCATTATAACATTGTGCATCCCTGTGGTCATTTATCATTCAACCATTCACTTCACGTTTTTCTCTGGTCACTGTTGTCATAATGCCGTCCCATCACCAGAATATGCATGATACTGAGGACTTTTTTTTATTCAAAAGGTACAATATTTGGTTTTAAATTGTTAATCACTATGGCAATGGTCCTAATAATTCCTCATTCTGAAACCCATGGCTAGTAGAAGCGTTGGTTGAGCTGGTCAGAAGGTCCACAGTGTGTTCCTCACAGAGACGGGAAGAAGATGTAGCAGAGGAGGCAGAGAATGAGGAAGCCAATGATCCAGTTGACGGAGTAGATGTAGATGATGACCATGTCCATGTCCAGTCTCCAGCCTGCACCCGGCCGCCCCCCCAGCTCCCCCAGGTCCAGAGGGTCCAGCGGGTCCAGGGGGTCCACTCGGAATGCCCCACCGTGAGGGAGGAACCTGCGCCGTGCTATTGGACTCCACTGTCTTGGGAAACCTATGTGGAATTCAATGGTACATGTGTCACAATATTTATAGGTTTCACTCACACTAACTGTTATGGGCACCACAATTATAAAATAAACACAATTTCATCTTAATTTAATCAAATCCATGTCCAGTAATTTGTAATTGTCAATGATAATCTAAGTGCTTTTTAAAGTTGATGTTGTTTCCCCATCCCAAACATACCTGAAGTTGTGTTGTGTTTTGTTTCATTTGCGCATATTTAACACACAAACCCTGCTGAGTTCTTCTCTCAAACTGAAAACACTCTGTTCCACTTCATGATCAAGTGGTAATACACAAAGAGCTCCACTGTGGGGTTTTTTAATCTCCATACACCTTCACTAGAATCATTTGGATCGTATCAGGTAGCTGTTAACTTGAAAACAACCGCTATATGACATCACAAGGTGGAACAGAGCATTTTGAGATTGGGAGATGTAGATGGACTAATAATAGTTACTCAAACACGTGTGAATGAAATGAACACAACTCCAGGTATGTTTTTGAGGAGATAACAACATTATAACGAGTCAATTTTGTATAATATGAGACCTTTAAATGGCGCTGATCTTGCTTATGTTTATTTGCACAAAACTAATCAGGACATAAGACTGCTTAAGCTGTCACAAAAACACATTTAGTCTGAAAGGTAATATGGCTATAATTACTTGACTTTTCCATGTGAAACAAAAACTATAACAAAAGGTAGTGTCTCCTCTCACAACAAGGTGAAATGACTTATTGACGAACAAATCCCACATGAAGGTACCACAAAGGCACAGTGGTGGATAACAGATATAGATCATGGATACATACAGTGGATTCAATCACTAACGAGCAAAAACCAAATGTTAACTCATTACAAAATAACTGTAATGGGACAAGACGAGGAAATACAGCATAAGAAGAAAAAATAATTACAGGTATAGTTCTTACAGCCACGCTTGTAAGTGTATTATTGACATTTTTTGCATTAATTTTGTCACTTCTCTGTACAATAAAGACTTCCTTAAAGGTGCACTATGTAATTTTTGGTTGGGGGTCCGTCACCTGCTTGTTCCTGTGTATATGTCATTGCTCTTCCTGGAATGTTCCACAGTATGACATTAAACGCGTCTACCTTGCATTTATTAAATTACACCTGGTTTTACAACTCAAAAATACCTAGAAAAACAAGGATTCTGACTGTGAGCGAAGTCGCCTCTCCACAGATCTGACCTGTAACTTGGTCTGGTTTGGTTTCCATGAAGCTAGAAAGGTTTAATATCATACTGTGAAACATTCCAAAGTAATAACATCTCTATGGAGAAAAGCATTTGATGGACCCTCCACCAGAAAAGTTACACAATGCACCTTTAACCTGATGAGCCATATGCCAGACAGTTGCCATGTTACAGCGAAGGATTTCAGTGGATTCTCAAGGTTATTCTGTCACTCCTTTACAAATGCACATTAGAAGTAGCTTTAAAAAATGATAAAACATGGCCTGTGTATGACATCTAGAGAAGTGAATAGAAAGAACAGATGAGAATAAATTACATATTATGCCAAAGACTAGAAATAACTATGGGAAAAGTCAAAATCCTGCATCAAGTGTAAATTCCACCAAATATTTCTGTGATCAAGATTCTAACAGAATTTCCATTGGTAAGTATTTAAAACATACTCGAATAAAACTCAACCTAAATATGCAGGATTGGTGTGTTAAACATGTGTGAATGAAACAAAACAACTCCAGGTAAAATCATTATAACAGGGCTAAAAGCTCACAAGAGTCAATTTAGTGTAATATAGGACCTTTACGATACTAATATTTTCCCGACATACTTAAGAAGAACTGACCTCCGAACATCCTGAAGAGTTTCCTGCAGCTGGGCAGAGGCCATTTGGCACAAGAGGCTCTCTGGAAGTTCTGTTTCCGGGACAGATATTCCTTTGGGAAGAAGCTCCTCACCGTCTGGTTCAGCTCTGTGAAGACACAGACTTTACCGCACACATTTAACACACATTCATTTTACCGCACACATTTAACGCACATTCACCTTCCTCTCCCCAACTCGAGTGGGGCAACAGTTTATATAAATATTTTCTGTGGTATCCAAATAGCCTTTGAGTGTATAGATTCTTCTCCTTTTAATTCATTTTGAAATTTTAGCATCAAAACTTTAATGCGTCTTGCCTAAGGACACAATGGCAGAACTTCCTTGAACCTCCAACCTCTGAGTCCTCTAACCACCCACCCCGGGAAAAAACAAGATAAACCCTATTGAAAAAAAAGAAAAAGAAGAAAAAAAGAAGAAACTAACCCAACAAATGATTTATTATTACTCGTTTTAATATTGATTAGAATCTGAGTATTGATTTTCCATAACAACCAGCCAAAATATGCAATAAAACAAATGGTAAATAAAAATGTTAACCTAGAAATGAATGTAAAATATTTTAAGGGTAAAGCAAAACATACGTAATACATGTATGAGAAAAAAAATCACTTATTCATCATATATGTATTTTCAGTGTGCAGCAACAGCGTCACTTGTGGCCTTCCTAGTATCCTCCATGTTTCCTTGTCCATGTGACCTTGGCTTCTGCAATCATCTGAGTCCCTAATCTCAAACAAGAGCCCCACAAGAGTCTGTGCTGGTGCTTCTGTCCCCACTGTAGAAGGGAGAAGTAGGCCAACTGTAATGTCATCTCTTATTCATACATACGCTGACGTGGAGAGGAGGGGCAAAGCTCTTTACCTTTGCTCTGGTATATTTTTGAAGTACATTTGTTAAATATTACACTATCTTTAGAGATGTAGACAGACTAATAAAAAAGGATTACTCAAACATGTGTGAATAAAACAAACTCTGAGTACGTTTTTGAGGAGGTAACATGGCTAAAAAACTCACAGGAGTCAATTTTGTGTAATATAGGACCTTTAAGGTGGACTTGTAGTTTGACACTAATAGTCTGTTTGCCCACTGATTCATAGGTTGACGGTTAAATACCAGTTTGCACTAATAATAATACTGTGTCCTCCTTAGGCAAGACACTTTAAGCTTGCTTCTTGTAACTGCTTAACTGTTGTTACAAGAAGTATGAGTATGTGGTTGAAGGTCCAAAAGAAGAGAAAAGGCATTATACTAAATCCGTCCATTATCCTTCATCCCTGACCAATATATGGAATCACAATATTCCAGTAGAAGTACTAGTATTATAAGTATGAAATATTACTGACCACTACCTGCCCCTGGTTACATAAGGCACTACAGTAGAGCATTGACAACACAGTCGTTTGAATTTCTGGAGGTTGTGACTTGTGTTTCATCCTTCGTCCCTCTCTTCTCTCTCTCCTCTCTGTCCTCTCTTCTCTCTCTGGTGCAGTTCTGTCCTGATGAAAGTCTTGTTTGATTCCACCTGGCCTCCGCGTGACCCATCTGCTCTGGGCTTCTCTCCGGGTTGGACCCTCTCCCCCTGGGCCCTCCGCACCTGGGACCCCGGTCACGTGTCCCTCTTCTCAAGCATAATACTGTACTGTGTGTAAGTGCAAAATATCCAGTCATCTGCGTCATGGTAACAGCACCTTAATGTCCCCAGATAGCTTTAACTTTCAGAGAGATACATTATTAATGGTTGGTTGCTATAAGGATTAAAGGGCGCATATTATGATATCTTCTGATCTATGTTATAATGTTGTTTCCTCATCACAAACAGACCTGGAGTTGTGTTTTGTTTCATTCACATGTTTAACACACAAAACCTGCATATTTAGGCTGAGGTCTTCTCTCAAACTGAGTTTTTACTCCACACAATGGCACTAGAGTCGTTTGAATTGCCAAAATGTAGCTGTTAACTTGACAACTATAGCTACATAAGATCACAAGGTGGAACATAGGTATGTTTTCAATGAGGTAACAGCATTATAACATCCATTAATGCTCACCAGAGTCAATTTTGCATAATATAGGACCTTTAAAGCAGCCTTTGGAGCTCTATATTATTAACGCACAATATTATTGTAAGATTTTTGACAATAAGAATTTATGATATTCCAGTTATTGTTACATCTACTGATCAGTGAACTACATTTCTAGAGTTTCATAGGCATTTTAGCCGTAACCTGGCACAAACCCCTGTGCTATAAACACTGGATTGATTTATTCTTCCTGAGTCTCTGATTCATTACAGTCAAGCTTTAAAGCCACAATCCGTAAGTTTATTAGATATGTTTTACCAGTAGACTCCTCACCTGACCTTTGTTCAGGCTCACCTGTCAGACAGCAGTAACATCAGAAAGCATTCTATGATTGACAATATATGTGAACAGACTCACTCTAGCCATGAACACCATCTTGGTGTCAGTTTTAAATAAGCAATAGTAATAATAATAAAGTACTTCAGCCAGTGAGCTTTCTTTTCATGGTCATATCAACTGTAGATAAAAATATAGTGTAATAAAAATACCAAAGGAAATCAATAGAAATGGCTAATGGACTACATTTACTAGCCAAAGAAATTTAAAAATCATTACATTTTCCTCAGCGCCATAATTAAGTCTTGGGGGCACAAAAACAATCTAAGAAAGACATAATCATAAACATAATGAGTTCTGACCTTTCTGGAAGAAGACGTGGGTGATGGTGGTCCTGCACAGGGGGCAGGGGGTGTTGGAGGGGCAGTTCTTGGCGAGCGTCCTTAAACAGGGCTCACAGAAGATGTGTTTACATGGGTGACACATGTACGGGCACAAGTACAGGTCCAAACACACGGCACAGAGGAGGCCTTCGCTCACCAGCTCCTCTTCATCATCACAGCTACTGCTACTGCTGCTACTGCTGCTAGAGGACGTCGCTGTGGAACTCTGGAGAGAAGCACACAAAAAATATAACAATGGTAAATATTATTATTGCTACACTTTCGGTTTCATTGTCATTTTTGAATGCATGGTGTCTGATGCCCCCTGTTGGATACAGAGAGGAGTGAAGCATTTTGATGAGATACATTTGCAGCATAGCTATTCTCAAACTGACACTAACACATAGATGCTTCGTAGTCAAGGCATTCTCAGAAATTATAACTTTAACATTTTTGAATTTTAAAATCCTCAACATGCCTGACAGGTAGCTTAGTAATATTTAGCCTAAGTTCGCTCTAAGTTACTATACTACAACCTAACCTAAATTATCTGAACTTTAAGGGTCCAATATTACACAAAATTAAGTCTTGTGAGCTTTTAGCCATGTTATAATGTTGTTACCTCATCGAAAACACACACTTGTGTTTTGTTTCATTCACACATGTTTGAGTAACCCTTTATACATTGGTATACAGTGTATAACCCTTTATTATTAGTCTGTGGAGCACTTCCTGTATTACCACATGACATCACAAGGTTGAACAGAGCGTTATCTGTTTGAGAGAATGAAAGCATGAATTTTGTTTCTAGGCAAGGTTAACCTTCACCTGTTCACACATACGCTATATTTAAAAGGTTGTGTTGTAACCAGTACTTCACATATTTGACCCTTTTCACCCCTGTTACTTTTGGCTCACAGGAAGTCAACAAAACTCCATTCACGACCATATATGTAACATACTCTGGTTATTTTTTCCTCTCAACATACATAAATACCGAACTGTGACCACTTGGATGTATGCATTTATCCTCGCATGTCTTCTGTGTACCTCCTGCTTGTAACTCCCTTCATCTGATCAGATAAAGTACTTCTTTTACGACTCTACCTGGTCTGACGTCTCTTAAGTTTCCACCACGTATTTCAGAGAAGAACTCAGCCTAAATATGCAGGGTTTGTGTGTTAAACATGTGTGAATGAAACAAAACACACCTTCAGGTATGTTTTTGATGAGGTAACAACATTATAACATGACTAAAAGCTCATAAGAGTTAATTTTGTGTAATATCGGGCCCTTAAAGTTCAGATAATTTAGGTTAGGTTGTAGTATAGTAACTTCAAGCGAAGTTAGGCTAAATATTACTATTTTGAGGATTTTAAAATTCAAAAATGTTAATGTTGATTTATAATAATGCCTTGACTACGAAGCATCTATGTGTTAGTGTCAGTTTGAGAATAGCTATGCTGCAAATTTAAACAACTCCAGGTGTGTTTTTGATAAGGAAACATTCTAAACATTATAACACAGATAAAACAGCTTAAACCTGATTTGACATAAGAGAGACTGGGCCCACACAAACTGAGTGTGTATGCAGATTGTGCGATACTAGTAAACAACAGCCCTCACATGATTTCATTGTATAATCACAACAGAGCGGTCATCTATAATCACATTAAAAATCAATGAACGCTGTCACCACTGTATCTTGTCCTCATTTCACATCAGTCCTCAGAGCAGATGTTTAGAGCTGCACTACTGGAGCAGAACAACACGGAGCAACCCACAACCCTCGTGAGAAATGAAGTAATGGCCATGTACTGCGAAGGAACTATATGTGACATCATGGGAGCAGATGTGGCCATTGGAAATACTGTTAGTGGATGCTGCTGAATCATTAACAAGGCGTGTAGGAAACCAGACATACTATGGAAAAACTACATCGGTAATTAAAATCATGGATACTCCTATAGTTTAGAGGATTTGGGGTATTGTTTTTAATAGTTTTGACGTACATTTATCTGTCTGTGGGGTGAGATAATATTTACTTCTTTTCAAATGTCTTAATAATGATAGAATATAATGAAACAAAGACTTCTATTTTAAAGGTCTTATATTCCGTAAAATTGACTCTTGTGAGGTTTAAGCCATGTTATAATGTTGTTACCTCATGAAAAACTTGGAGCTGTGTTTTGTTTCATTCACACATGTTTGAGTAACCCTTTATTATTAGTCTGTCTCCAAAGCTGTTCTGTTCTGTTCCAAATACCTTTTACTATTTGTTCAGTAAAGATTAGCAACTCCAGGGCTGAAACTATCCAAATGATTCTAGAGAAGGTGGACTTAAAAAAAAACAAAAAACTCAGCCTAAATATGCAGCATTTGTGTGTTAAACATGTGTGAATGAAACAAAACACAACTCCAGGTATGTTTTTAATGAGGAAACAACATTATAACATATGTAAAATTTAAAACAGTGTAATATGGACCCTTTAAAAAATAAATAAATACAAACAATAGACTGATAATTCAATATGGACTAGTCAAAACAATTAAAATTGTGAAGAAATGTGCACCTGGTATGTCCCGATTTTCTCTCCTGCTTATAACTTTTGGTATTTAAAGGTGCACTACGTAACATTTATAGTGAACCAGCTTGTCACCATGGAAATATTATTGTTTGGCTAGAATGTTCACAAAAGGAATGATGGAAACACCCGTGATGAATAAATGCTAGATGGAAATGTTTAAAGTCATACCATGGAAAATTCCAGGCAAAGCAAAAACATCTCCATGGAGACAAGTAGGCAGCGGACCCTCCATCAGAAAAGTTTCACAGTGCACCTTTAAGATATACCGCGCAATATAACAAACGCATCCCATGCTGTTGGTCTATATTTGAGTCAAATGAAGCTTTGCACATTTGATTTCCCAAAACAGCAGCTGGAATCCCTTAGAGGTGAAAGACTGATTTAACAGTATCGCCGTATGTGAGAATATGTACAGGGACTGTGGCTCACACCTGGATGCCCTTCCTCACACGTACAGAAATAACACAACATCCCACCATTTCATTATGAAGACGGCTCTAAATACAGATGCACGATTATTCGCCATAGAAACATACATTTAGTTAAAAACACCAAATCTGAAACTAAACGTAATTCGACTTTGGTCAACAGTGGGCACATTTACAAGGCCTGTAAAATCAGAGAACTGGAATAATCAGATAACCCAATAGTTATATCTGATTATGCTGTGTGCTTACATGTACAAAAGAAATCTGATCATTAAAAACACCAAGTGACATGTGTCCATTATTGTATTTAGAAGTACAATGAGTTTAAAATAACTTTTTAAATCTGTGAAGGGCCTGTACCTGATTTGTTTTTCCGTGTATTTGAGCAAAATTAATCTTCCCTAGTACAATATTATATAAGCAGCTCTTCAAAATAAGTTCAAAATAAGTCTGGTGCATGCCGTCAGTGTGATCTAATTATAAGGTGTTAATGTCTATCAGGAAGTGTGCAGTTAGCATGCTACTCTGGCCTCTGAAAGTTGAGAAAACCCCTTATAAACTCATTGCGGTGAATAATTAGGATGCTCGGAAAGTGAGGAATAACTTTGGACCGCAAACCGTTTAAAATTAACTTGATCTTTTTTTAGGATTTTAAGACCGTAAAAATCAAGTAGTGCATAGTCTTTAACATTTTTCTCTTGAATTTTTGTCATGTTTTTTGCATATTTTTTTTCTTGATAAACCTGCACATGTTTGAACGATCAGAAAGAAATCTAATGCTCACATCACATGTAGCTGTTTATGCAAAATTTCAGTAATCTGATAACTCTAGAAATCAAATAATGGCCAGATTTTTACTGCACATGCAAAAACTCAACCACTTAAAGGTCCTGTATTACACCAAATTGACTCCCGTGAGCTTTAAGCCATGTTACAGTGTTTTCGTTTCGTTTCATTGACAAATGTTTGAGTAATCCTTTATTATCTGGCTACATCTCTAAAATTCAAAATGCTTTGTTCCACCTTCTCATGTTATGAAGCTGTTTGCAGGATTTGTGTGTTAAACATGCGTGAATGAAACAAAACACAATGATGAGGACTCAACATTATAGCGTAGATCATAAAAAAGCGTAATAAGAGAACAATCACAGCTGAACTATTTCTCCCAGTCCCTCGCAGCCTAACCGAGAGCGTCTGAATCTATAAAAGTGCATGTGAGCCGACTGCAGGCCTCATTCCCGTCGATTCTTCCCTGAGGATCTCTTCTGTAGCATGGGCGTCTGGAGCAGGCCGGAGGGGGTACTTCCACGGTAATTACACCTCTCTCACCCAGGGGGAGCTCTAGGGACCTTCTCTTCCAACAGCACTGCCTCCCCCAAGTGAGTCATTAGCACACAAGACTCGACACTACAGTAACCCTCTGTGGCATTGTTTACATCCACAAATACACTGCAGCTAGCATCAATATTTCATCCAAGTGCATTTGAGGTTTTTTTTAATGGATAATGCTAATTACTAATAACTAATGCTAATTGCGCTTCGCCGCTTCCTAGAACAGCGCCACAACTTTGAACTTTGACATTCCACACGCGATCAGTGGAAAGGAAATACATTACAGACAATACAGCAACTTGAGATTGTGAGAACTAGATAAGGACACAAGCAGAGCAAGAGGCATTGTGGGAGTAAATAATGCAATGGGTGTTGATAGGGAGAGGTCAGGGGTCAAATTTGGGGTCAAAGGGTCAGAAGAGGCAAGTCTGGGGAAACAATAGATTGAATGAATATTTCATTTTCAGATTTTTTGACTTAATTCATTCAAATATTTTAATTTAAGGTTGCAAACATGTTTTTCTCACCGAGCACCATCTCAGAAAATGTTAATAGTCATAAAAGTTTTTTGGGACTAAGTTTATATTGTACTAAAACAAAACAGGACCATAAACTATAAAATAAAGAAGAAAGATTTAATTTTCTTTATTCTTTAATTTACATAGAATCATCATAGAGAAACCCACTTTATATAATAAAGTGGTTTAAGGCTATTTGCACAATCATCACTTCAAAACTGGGACTAAACCTGGACTAGACCAGAACTAAACCAGAACTAACCCAGGACTGAACCAGGACTAGACCAAAACAAAACCAGGACTAGACCATAACTAAACTAGGACTAGACCAGAACAAATCCAGGACTAAACCAGAACTAAACCAGGACTAGACCAGAACTAAACCAGGACTGAACCAGGACTAGACCAAAACTAAACCTGAACTAGACCAGAACTAAACCAGGACTAGACCAGAATAAATCCAGGATTAACCACGACTGAACCACGACTAGACCAGGACTAGACCAGAACTAAACCAGGACTAGACCAGAACTAAACCAGGACTAGACCAGAACAAAACCAAAACTAAGTTAGGACTCAAACTTGTCCTGGACCAAACCAGGACACATTAATATTAAAGGAATATTTGCACCATTTCTCCAGGGTTTGTCCAGGTGAGACGTGCTATTCATGGCTTTAAGCTTCTGGCTACGTACAACATTCAAAAGATATAATGGACCTTTTTAAATGGTTAATCTCTATGGCAACGATCGTATTTTCATCATTCTGAAACCCATAGGTAGGTGGTCCTGGTCAAGGTGCAGCACTGGTGGAAGGACGGACCTGCATACAACAACTACACACACAACAGATACAAAAACTCCCCAAAGCTCAAAATGCTCTGTTCCACCTTGTGATGTCATGTAGTGGTAGTTTTCAAGTTAACAGCTACATTTTACCTTTTGTTTAGTAGAGACGGGCAAAATACAGTGGAGCACTTCCTGTATTACCCCATGACATCACAAGGCAGTGTTTTGTTTTGTTTTTTTTTGTTTGAGAGAAGAACTAAAAGGGTTTGTGAATGAAACAAAACACAACTCCAGGTAAGTTTGTGAGGAAGAACATTATAACATACAGTAGATCAGAAAATAGTGCAATACGAGACCTTTAAGATGCAATTTGAAAGGCTGGCCACACTCAAACCAGCGTGCACTGTATATCAAAACACAAGTATCTTATGTATAGACTATCATCTGATTAATTTCCATTGAACACATCACTGCCCACCACGTCGACCAATCAGCAGCCAGTCTCGTCTTTGTCTCGTACCAGTGAAGGGCCCTCTGCATAAGCCCAGCACAGAGCTCTTTCAGTCCCGTCTCTTGTAGTGGACCACAGACGACGGCTATTGAAATGAGTGGAAACACATCACTGCAAATTCATTGTTTCTAATGAGTTCTCTATGCGGTCAGTCTCAGGATCTATGTCCAGTGTAGAGGAAAAGCAGTGGGTTGATGCATTATACAAATATGTTATGCTAAGACTTCGTTTTGTATCAATTAGCGATCTATTCTCAAGGAAAATGGGTCTTTAAAGGTGCACTGTGTAACTTTTTAGTTGAGGGTCTGTCACCTTGTTGCTTGTTTCTATGGATATGTCATTGCTCTGCCTGGAATGTCCCACAGTATGACATTAAACAGCTCTACTTTACATTTATTCAATTGCTGGTAGTTTTATAGCTCAAAAACACCTCGAAAAACAAACATTCTAACTGTGAGTGGGGTTGCCTCTCCACAGATCTGGTTTTGTCTCAATGAAAATAGAAAGGTAGAATAATGCCATACTGTGAAACATTCCAGACAAAGCAATAACATCTCCATGGAGACAAAAAGCATACAATGCACCTTTAAGTAGCATATTTGAGAAGAATCAATTTTGCGTAATATAGGACCTTTAAAGAACCGCTTTGTACCAATTTGTAAGAAGATAAGATAAGATAAATAAAAAATAATACAACAAAAATATATATTCAGGGGTATTTTTTCATCATTCCAAAAAGGGGTCAGGTTAGAGAGATCTTTTTTTTTTTTTTCCCCAAACCTGATCAACTATGGGAATCAGTCAATTAGGAAATAAGTTACAGTAAAATAATAGAATTCAAACTACTTTACATTGCAGTATAAGTATTAGCTTCACAACCTGCTGGTCTGTTCAGTCCTTTTAAAAAGCACAATATCTTTTGTGACGGTTAAATTTGTGCTCTCTCCGTAATATTGATTAGCTACAAATAGAGATTCAATAGCCCATGTCCACTTTGGTTAAATCAGAAGACAAAAGAAAAACACTAGTGAAAAGTGACCATCGACTCTGACTCCACTGAGCTCATCACCTTCAAGAAAACTCCCAAAACCCGTCTGTTTAGAATAGTTTTAATGTTTTTCTTTTCTCAGTATGATGCACTGTTTTTATCTTTACTGTACTATTTGCTTATTGTTCTTTTGACTGTCTTTGAGTGTCCTGAAAAGTGATCGTTGTTGCAGTTGTAGTCGGCTGCTTTCTTCTTCAGGGTTGAGTATTGCTGGATGTTAAGTGACAAATAACTATTATCTGCAATTCTGTTTGGTTTGGTCTCATTTTAAAGGTGCATTGTGTAACTTTTCTAGTAAAGGATCTGTGACCTGTTCAATATTTTTTCAGTTACAGATGTTCAGTGGTGGAACGTAACAAAGTAAAAGTAATAAAGTACTGTATTTAAGTATAAACTGTAGGTATCTGTACTTTACTTAAGTACTTTTAAAAATACTTTTACTTCACCAAATCTAAGAGCAGGTATCTGTACTTATTTATTTTTTTTATGAGACAGGGACTTAACAGGTGATGCATTGTGCCAGGTTGTAGCACCAGAGCTCATTTCCACCTGTAGTCCCTGGCGCAGGTTTTTTAGGTTTGGGGGAAACCGGAGTACCCGGAGGAAACCTACCCAGACACGGGGAGAACATGCAAACTCCACACAGAAAAGCCCAGGCGACCTGGGGCTCGAATCCGATTTCATGGCGGAGTGCGGCCGGAGGGTTTTCTAAATTTGGAGTTTGCTTGGCGCACGCCTTCTGGTGGTCACTAGGAGAACACTCCTACTTTGGAAAATTCCTACACAGTCCTTTATAAATGAAGCCCCGGATCTGTGGAGAGGCGACCCCGCTCACAGTCACAATGCCTGTTTTTCTAAGTATTTTTGAGCAATAAACCACCTGTAATTGAATGTAAGGTAGAGCTGTTTAAAGTCATACTGAGGAACATTCCAGGCAAACAATTACGTATCCATAGAAACTAGCAGGTGACATATGTAAAACATTACATAGTGCACCTTTAAGAACCGATTCACTCAAAAATTTTTCAGCACTACAGACCACACACTGAGCCTTACCTGCTGGCTCTCTTGCTGCTGCTGCCACCTCTTCCTCTGCCTCCTCCTCAAACACCTCACACGGTTCGTCTCTCTCCGATTGGTTCTCCGATCCGCAGCTCCGCCCACCGCCAAGAGCAGCTCCGGGCTCACCCTTTGACCTTCAACCTCCATTACCCCACTTCCTCCTTCACCAGCATCCTCATCCTCTCTCTCCCGATCTTCTGTCACGATTTGGGAAGTCCTCACGTTGCCTGCCTCCGATCTCACTTCCTCCCAGAATGCATCTGGCTCTTCTGTACCAGTTTGGCTAACGAGCGAGCTAGCATTTGTAGTTTCAGTCACTTGAGTCCTCCTTCCATTGTTGCTTCTCAGATTTCCTCTTGATGCTTCTCTGAAGTCGACCATGTTGGTGTGGTCTGAGTTGGAATCAGTTTCGCCGTTACCATGACTACCACTGTCTCGCGCCGTCTGATTTGCTTCGTGGCGTCGTCCGTGAACCACGTCACGGTACCAACTTCTGTGCGTTTTTCTTCCAGGTAGAGCAGGCCTCACCAAACTCCTGTCTGAATTTTGGCCAATTTCTTCATCGTCACCATCACCCAAATCTCCAATGTGGGTACTCATAGCTACTCCCCCTTCCGTAGTACACCAACATGGAGGTTTTAGTTACATTTTAAACCACGCAAATTCCAGGTTGTAAATTAGCTGATAGGTCTAGTAGCTGTATCACTCTGAACATGCTGGGTAGCCACTGTTACCCGCCCCCCTGGGATATTCCACGCTTGCTGACAAAGACAAAAGCTGCGTTACAATAGGTGCGCTGTAGCAGACTTTATTGTAGTCCCATGTGACCCTGCGGAAAATACAATGAAACAAGGTGAAAAGGTGAAAACGCAATGCCTCATCTAGCACAAATCAGCTCTTTCCAGCCCAGATAAGTCCAGAGAGACGCAGGAAATGAAATATTATTGAGTGGAGCGTTTTAGCATTGTACAAGGCAGTGGAGAATTATTTTGTGTTTTGAATACAAGACTAGAATTGATTCCTAGGCCTTTTTGTATAGCGGGTCTAAGAAGAAACAGCAGGGCATGCCAGTGTGAACTACTAGAGCTAGTTGGGTTAAGTGAGGTGAAAAACGCAGAATGGTTTCAGTTTTTACTTTAAATTATTGCTTTTCATTTCTGCTTTGTACATAAAATAATTTGGACATTCTGAGTTGTTTTTTTTTTTTTTTCCAGGTAGCTATTATCTCTTATCTAACCACATAATTGTCCCCTTGATGCTATTGTTTCGTAATTGTGATGTTTCATTGTTCACAGGTCTCTTTTGTTCTAGGAATTTTTTGCAAAGAATGAGGTTTTGAAATGCTTTTATGTTCAGGATGAGACAGTGAATAGCGTTTACCTGGATAATTCAGGACATACTGCAAAATGGGTTATTTGAATGGAAATATCAGAAGTATATAAGACTTGTAAATATATAAGAATGTATATGACTTGTAATCTAACTAATAAAGAAATTCTAAATATTCATCATCTTTTTTATTTAAATATCAGTAAGCCATTCCTGGTTAAAAAAAAAGATAAATAAATACAAGAAATTAATTTTATTTATTAATTGTAATTATTACAACTATCAACTATTAAAACAATAAATTACTAAAGCATAAAAATTATATGATTGAAAATTAGACAGAGGATGATTTGTATAAATAAGGGATTAATCATATTTTTGATGCACTTTAAGTAATTTGGATTTTTTATTTATTATTATTATTAATTATTATTATTATTATTATTATTATTATTATTATTATTATTATTATTATTATTATTATTATATCAATAACACCCCTTTCCTCTGACTGTCACGGTCACACTGACTCTACACAGCTTGTGCTTTTTTATTTTCGGCCCGTTTGTCTCTGTCTCATACCGCAGTTTGGACAGCAGATGGCAGCAGCTCCCCTCAGAGCGCTGCGTCTCTGGAGCTGTCCCTGGTGCTGTCTCTGCCTGCGCTTCACTTTTTACCTCTCCATCTAAACCTGACCGAAATCAACATGCTATAGCTGTTTCATAACTAGCAATGCAATTTCGGTTTTAATAAAGTAAACAGCAAATCACTAAATTAATTTTAACTCGCGCAATTCCTCCAACAATGAGATATCCCGCTCCCAAAACTCCCACACACTAAAACTAAAACTACACAGTGTAAAAGAAGTGTCAAACGCGCTCTCTGCCCTCCTCGTCTGTCTGTGCGGTGAAGAAGTGAGCGCCGAGGCACAAAACTCCCGTGCGCTCTGACGTATCCACCGCCGCTCCTATAAATGAATTCACGTCGTCACCGAGCGCAGATGATTCGCAGTACCAGCGAGTGAGCCCGGCTGTCAACACTCACATGCTCCCCAAACACGCACGCCCCCCTCACGCGCGCACGCACCCACATACACAAGCTGCACGAGTCTGCGTCATGCGTCCTGAGAGCCACGGCACGAACTCGGTAACTCCGATGGAACCCGGTGAGACGCACAGCAGCTGCAGCGGCAGAGCTAGAGGCTGACTGACTGGACCGGAGGAGAGGGAAAAGTTGCCATGGATTTCATCTCGAGCGGCAACGGGAGCAACGCCAGCGGTGCCAGCGCGGAATGGGATGGCAACAGCACGGGCACGGGCGTCGGGTCGGGTCCAGACGTGGCGCTGAGTTACCAGATCATCACCTCGTTACTTCTGGCTGCGCTCATCCTCTGCTCCATATTTGGCAACGCGTGCGTAATAGCGGCCATCGCACTGGAAAGGTCGCTCCAGAACGTCGCCAACTACTTGATCGGTTCCCTCGCGGTGACAGATCTCATGGTATCGGTCTTGGTCTTGCCCATGGCCGCTTTGTACCAAGTTCTAAACAAGTGGACTCTAGGCCAGGAGATCTGTGACTTGTTTATCTCTTTGGATGTACTCTGCTGCACGTCGTCTATTCTCCATTTGTGCGCAATAGCCCTGGACAGATACTGGGCCATAACAGACCCCATAGACTACGTCAATAAGCGCACGCCAAGACGAGCTGCGCTTCTTATCAGTGTCACCTGGCTCGTGGGCTTCTCCATCTCCATCCCCCCCATGTTAGGATGGAGGAGCGCGGAGGACAGAGCCGACCCGGACGCGTGCAGCATCAGCCAAGACCCCGGTTACACTATTTACTCCACGTTTGGCGCTTTCTACATCCCACTTATTCTCATGTTGGTCCTGTACGGGCGGATATTCAAAGCGGCCCGTTTCAGGATCCGAAAGACGGTGAAGAAAGCCGAGAAAGTATCAGAAAAGTGCTCGACCCTATCCCCCGCTATATTCCACAAGAAAGTCAACGGCAACTGGAGGCGAGAGGACGACTCCAAGAACAGCTCCCCGTGCGTAAACGGCGCCGTGAAGCACCAAGACGAGGGGGAATCACTAGAAATCATAGAAGTTATCAGCAACTCCAAAACGCACCTGCCTCTACCCAATACACCCCAGTCTTCGTCGTATGAAAACATCAACGAAAAGAACTCGGGCGCGAAGAGAAAGCTGGCGCTGGCTAGAGAGCGCAAGACAGTCAAGACACTTGGGATAATCATGGGGACATTCATATTTTGCTGGCTGCCATTTTTTATCGTGGCCCTCGTGCTGCCTTTTTGCGCCGAGAGCTGCTACATGCCGGACTGGTTGGGGGCCGTAATTAACTGGCTGGGTTACTCCAACTCCCTCCTAAACCCAATCATATATGCGTACTTCAACAAGGACTTCCAAAGTGCTTTCAAGAAGATTCTTAGATGCAAATTCCACAGACCATAGGCGGGCAAACAGACTGCAAAAGTATACGAAACGAATTCAGGGACTTGTTTAAGAGTGGACAAAACCGAACGTTATATTGGACTATATATAATGTACACGTCCATGTCTATTCAGTGTTGTAGCTACAATATTTAGCCTCACAACGATGGCAGTCATCCTTGTAATGCCACGCCAAGAGACTGTGTCAAGTCATGCAGCCGATTCCATGCATTTTTGTCATCGAAAGACACACGTGGGTTCAGTGACATCATACATGCGCTTTGTAGCACTGGAAAAATAAAAGCAATCCGAGTTTCAGAAAATAGCCTGCGGGTTGTCACTCAATGGTTCAGAAAAAGGCAAGCTAACAAAGCAGATTCAATTAGGGCCTATAGTTTACGAATCACATTGGATATGCCTCATTATTGCACTGTGAATTTTCATGGTATTGATCTTGGAATTTAAATGGGAGAAGGGCTATGACAAATATGGAATGTGTTTTCAGGGCATCGTAATTATTATTATTATTATTATTATTATTATTATTATTATTATTATTATTATTTTTTTTTTAATTAATTTATTTATTTTTTAATTAATTTGTTTATTTTATGAGCAGACAATTTGTTTAAAAAAAACAAAAAAAAAACATCTCCAACCAGATAAAATGATCATGTACATAGTATTTTGCTAGGTTTATCCAAAGTATGGCTCAGGGGTCTAATGTGGCACGCAAACTGTCAGCGTCCGGTCCCGAAGAGTTCAGTAGGAAATACAAACAAATAAACATGCAAATTAGACTATTTAGAACTATTTATATCGGTAATACCGCTCCAAACACCCTTGAAAAAAATATATATACAGATTTCATATCCAAAAAACAAAACTGATGTTTTGTTTATGAATGAAGCCCTGCACCCATCTCACTACATAACACTACAACAGGATATATGATGAAACCAGGCAACACTTAAATTAGAAATAAAGGGAAAAAGTTATTATTTTTTATAAATTAAGACTGTACTACAAAGACATTTTAAACTATGGGAAAACAGCATAAGGGACTTTTTTGTATTATGAAAAATGAAATGTTATGGATTTGCCATAATTTATACTAAAATCAGGTGGGGCCCTGAAAACAGACTGTAATTTGAGATTGACCAAACGTTATGTTATATAAATAAGTTCTCATTGCTATTTTGTTTTTGTTTTGGGTAAGTGCTTCCAATGACATGTGGAGATGAATGTGACAGAGATGGAGAAGGCTATTTTAACAATAAACATGGAAATATATTGTCAATTTTGTGACTTATACGAAATTACAGCATTTTGATTTAGTAGTTACAAATACACAATTAAATTAAAAACTATCAATACTACTACTACTACTACTACTACTACTATTTTCTTATTTTTAAACATGACCTTAAACATCTTGTAAATGTATTTGTTCATCCTCAGTAATGTAGCTGACAAAAGAACAGTAAAAAGTCCTTATTTTACATATATATGATACAAGTTAGAGAGTAAAACCACATACAGAGAAGAAAGAAAGAAGAAAAAAATACTACCACTACTACTACTACTACTGTAACTGCTAACCAAATGTGTATAAGATGAAGGTATTATCCACAGTGGCTGGTTTATTAGTTTTACTGCATATTTCATGAAGGTTAGCCTTATGTGGGCCGTACATTTAGTTAAGTTCTTGGTCAAGGCACCACATTTTCTGGTTATATTTTTTAATTCTCTTTGCACAATATAAAATAATCTTCACAAAATCCTGATTAACCCATTGGCAATAATTATTCCAATTTATTACAATTTCAGCAGTAGTCTAATTGTAAACAAAATGAATTTTAGCTCATGTAACTCATATCTGAGTTCGGTAACACATTACAGCATTATATTTTTAAATAGATGGAATCCTTATTAGCAGCAATAGACACTTGAAACGTTTTTAGTGGGCTAGGTTAGATCTTTGAGTGCTGGCATGTTGTTTACAATTGTGCCTGTAGCTTACGGCCAAACTAAGCCAACAGTACAGAGAGGAATAGAAAATACTTCAGCCAAAACATCGCAAAATCAATCAAAAGAAAGTAGTGGTAAAGGTTGTATGAACATTTTACCTCAAAGGAGTAGTCATCGTAAAACATAACAGAATTTATTTTTAAAATCCAATGAATAATAAAGCACAGAAATGAAAACTGACCTGCTTTCTTGGGTTTCAGGTAAACGATTCCTTCCTGATTTGAAGGATTTTGTGAGGACTTTTCCCCATTCAAAAGATACAATATTTTGATTTAAATTGCATCATTGCTATAATAATGGAGGACTGTTGCCATGCCAAATAGTCCTTAAATCAGGCAAGCAAAAAATATGTAGTAGTAGGTAGGTTTTACTGTTTTACCTTGATTATTCCACAGTAAGGAAATAAACTTGCCTGCACATTGTAAGAATTCATACTTTTTAAGATATATTTGAGCTATACAACACCTGTACCTGGACAAATGCAAGGGAGTTATGTTTAATAACCAACTGTGGAACAATTCAGGAAAAGAAATAACATCTCCATGGAGACAAGCAAGTAGCAAAACCTCCACCTTGGAAGTTACATAGTGCACCTTTAAATATTTGATTCAGTTATGGACTCAGTTATTAGACCTATATTTTCCGGAAATCCCTGACTGATTATAACATGTATATTTTAGCTGAAATAATAATAAGATATATTGAAACCAGTCTAAGCAATTACAAACTAAAACCACCATCGTTTAAAAGTTTTATATTATGCAAAACTGTCTTGTATGAGCTTTAAGTCATGTTATAATGTTGTTACCTCATCAAAAACACACCTGGAGTTGCATTTTGTTTCATTTACACATATGAGTAATTCTTTTATATTAGTTTGTCTACATCTCCAAAGCTCAAAATGCTCCGTTCCACCTTGTGATGTCATGAAGCTGTAGTTTTCACGTCAACAGACACCTTTTGTTCAGTCAAGATTGTCAGTTCCAGGGCTAAAATTATCCAAATGATTCTAGAGAGGGTGTATGGAGTTTAAAAACACAGCGGAGCATTTCCTGACATAACACACACAAAGTGGAACAAAGTGTTTTCTGTTTGAGGGAAGAGCACAGCCTACACACAACAAAACACAACTCCAGGTTTGTGATGAGGAAACAACATTATAGTGTAATATGGGCTCTTTAATAAATTTTATACAGACAAAGCTCAGATTCCAGTGAAAGATCGGCCATCAACTGAATTCCACATTGACTCCTTATGGTGAAAGGAATTGTTATGAAAATGCTATAGCACTAGGGCTACTGAGGAAAATATACTGTGCACTATTCCACTGGAGGTGAATATTCCCCCCATAAAAACATATTGCCTTCCTGAACATAGACGAAGGATAGATAAGGAGAAAAACATGCAGGAAGCAGTAATTATTAATGAAAGAGTATAGCCCAGAGTGAAGCACACGCTCAGTCACGCCACGCAGACTCAAATCCACTTAGAGCCAATACCAAGATAGAGCTTTAAAGGGGAAAAAGAAGCTAGAAAAAAACTTTCAAGACAGGGTCCGCATGCTGTCTGATGATATGACATGGTGGGGGTGGGTGGAGAGTTGGCTGGACGTCATGGTAACGCGTCACCCGGGGTCGAGGGGGTAAGACCGCGGGCAGAAAAGGGCATGGTGCCGTCACTGAAATCGTGAGAGGCATCTATAGAATACTAATGGACATAGAGGCTGGGTAAGGACAGCTTTCAGTTCAGTTTTTCCTCATCAAAAACATACCTGGAGTTTTGTTTTGTTTCATTCACACATGTTTAACACACAAACCCTGCGTAATCTACATATAGGCTGAGTTCTTCTCTCAAGCAGAAAACACTCTATTCCACCTTGTGATGTCATGTGTTAATACAGGAAGTGCTCCACTATATTTTTAAACTCCATACACCTTCACTAGAATCATCTGGATGAAAAAGTAGCTGTTAACTTGGAAACCACCGCTTCATGACATCACAAGGTGGAACAGAACATTTTGGGCTTTTGAGATGTAGACAGACTAATAACAAGGGATTACTCAAACATGTGAATGAAACAAAACACAAATCCAGATACGTTTTTGATGAGGTAACAGCGTTATAACATGGCTTAAAACTCACAAAAGTCCATTTTGCTTCATATAGGACCTTTAATATATTTCTGGGGGTGAGATCTTATGCCTTGTCTGGAATGTTCCACTGTATGGCATTAAACAATTCACATTTATTCAATTATAGGTGTTTCTATTGTTCAATATACCAAAATACCTTGAAAAGCAAGCATTCTTACACTGTGAAGTGGGCTCACCTCTCTATAGATATGGCCTGTAGCTTGGAGTGGTGGAGTCTAGGCCTACTTGTCGCCATGGAGATACACTGTATTGCCAGAAGTATTCACTCACCCATCCAAATAATGGAAATCAGGTGTTCCAATCACTTCCATGGCCACAGATGTATAAAATCAAGCACCTAGGCCTGCAGACTGTTTCTACAAACATTTGTGAAAGAATGGGTCGCACTCAGGAGCTCAGTGAATTCCAGCGTGGTACAGTGATAGGATGCCACCTGTGCAACAAGTCCAGTCATGAAATTTCCTTAGTGGGGAAGCATAGAGGGTTCAGTGGTATTATAACAAAGTGGAAGCAATTTGGAACGGCAGCAACTCAGCCACAAAGTGGTAGGCCACATAAACTGACGGGGCGGGTCAGCGGATGCTGAAGCGCATAGTGCGCAGAGGTCGCCAACTTTCTGCAGAGTCAATCACTACAGACCTCCAAACTTCATGTGGCCTTCAGGTTAGCTCAAGAACAGTGCATAGAGAGCTTCATGGAATGGGTTTCCATGAACGAGCAGCTGCATCCAAGCCATACATCACCAAGTGCAATGCAAAGCATTGGATGCAGTGGTGTAAAGCACGACGCCACTGGACTCTAGAGCAGTGGAGACGCGTTCTCTGGAGTGACGAATCGTGCTTCTCCATCTGACAATCTGATGGACGAGTCTGGGTTTGGCAGTTGCCAGGAGAATGGTACTTGTCTGACTGCAAGTGTAAAGTTTGGTGGAGGGGGGATTATGGTGTGGGGTTGTTTTTCAGGAGCTGGGCTTGGCCCCTTAGTTCCAGTGAAAGGAACTCTGAATGCTTCAGCATACCAAGAGATTTTGGACAATTCCATGCTCCCAACTTTGTGGGAACAGTTTGGAGATGGCCCCTTCCTCCTCAACAAGACTGTGCCCCAGTGCATAAAGCAAGGTCCATAAAGACATGGATGAGAGTTTGGTGTGGATGAACTTAACTGGCCTGCACAGAGTCCTGACCTCAACTCGATAAAACACCTTTGGGATGAATTAGAGCAGAGACTGAGAGCCAGGCCTTCTCGTCCAACATCAGTGTGACCTCACAAATAAACACATAAACACACTCCTAAACCTCGTGGACAGCCTTCCCAGAAGAGTTGAAGCTGTTATAGCTGCAAAGGTTGGACCGATGTCATATTAAAGCCTATGGATTAAGAATGGGATGTCACTGAAGTTCATATGCGAGTCAAGGCAGGTGAGCGAATACTTTTGGCAATATAGTGTATCTATAGTTTGCTGCTGTTTGCTGTAAAGTTATATGCTATGACACCTGTCGATCATTATTTTGTATTATATTGTATTAGCAATGTAAAATTACTTAATAAAAGAAACAAATCGGATTACTTCTGAGTCCAACCTGCAAAAGTGATTTATCTTTTACTGCCCCTTTATGGTACGCCATCTTAAACGTCGTCACAACAACGTGCCCCACTGTTGGACCGTGCTGACCGGCCCTCCTCTGGATAACTACAGTTTGTGTTAAAATAATCTAATAAAGCCTCAGACAAAGCAGAGCCTACAGTTAGCACCCCCCCATTGATGACATCAGCTGCAAAGTGTCAATACTGTAAAGCACAAGAGTGGATTTTATGGCACTAAAGTAGTACAGACTGCTTAAAGGAAACTTGAGAGCAGCTTTAGCCATAGACACAGCACTATTTCATTGTGCAGTTATGACACCCGTTTTCTCTGAGGGGAATTGTCCAATGAAAGCTTCTGTTATAACACAGGGGGAGGCTTTTGTCATTATTTGAGCCTTGTATTTCTCTGCCAAGAGTAACATTAACTCATAAAAAGTTTCCAAGTAAAGTACACGGAGAGAGAGAATGAGAGAATGAGAGAATGAGAGAATGAGAGAATGAGATGGAAGAGGAAAAGTGCATTATCACCAGGCGCCTGTTGCCCACGGTGACCACGGCACATCAGCCCGGACGTGTGTGCAGACGAATGCTTTTGGGAAAATTAATCTGCAACAGGAGACCCCCGGTTCACTATGCAGCTTTTTAAAGAGGTGTGCGGAAGAGGGGGAGAGGTGGAGAGAGAAGGAGGGAGGGAGGGAGGGAGGGAGAGGGAGAGAGAAAGAGACGAGGGGACAGAGGAGGGAGAGAGGGAGCAGGAAAGAGCGAGAAAGGAATGAAGGAGATAGAAGGGGGCCATAAGGGAGAGAAAGGAGAGGGAGAAGGGGGAGGAAGGGGAGAGGCATGAGGGACAAAGAGAAAGAGGAGAAAGAGAGAGGGGGGAGAGAACGAGGGAGAGGAGAGAGAGATTGAGCAAGAGACAGAGAGAGAGAGAGACAGGGAGAGGTATAAAGAGGACGAGGAGGGAGAGAGGGGGGAGAGAAACAGAAAGAGAGAGAAAGAGAAAGAAAGAGATAAATAGAGAGGGGGGCAGAGGAGAGGGAGGAAGAGAATGAGGGAGATGAGAGAGAGAAAGAGAGAGAAACAGAGAGAGAGGAAGGCACTAGGCCAAGGTACAGGTCAGATCTGTGGAGAGGCAAAGAAACAGTGCGCCTTCCTCTCTCTCTCTCTCTTTCTTTCTGTCTCTCTTCTCCCCTTTCTCCATTGCTTTCTCTCTTTCCCTCTCTCCTTTCTCTCTCACTTTTCCCCTCATTCTCTCTTTCTCTCTCTCCCCTCTCATTCTCTCATTCGCTTCATCTCCATCCCCCTTTAATCCTCTGTCTTTACCCCCCGCTCTCTCCCCTCACTTCTCTCTCTTTATCTATCTTCAACTTACTGTGTCCCTCCTTGTTTTTCTCCACCTCTCCTCTCTCTCTCTATGTCTCACCACTCTCATTCTCCCTCTCTGCCCACCGTATCCCTCTCTCTTTCTCTTATCATTTACCTCTCTTTCTCTCCCTCTCCTTCTCTCTCCTTCTATGCTCCCCAGAGAGAAGGAGGAGAAGAAAGAGGAGGGGGAGAGAGGGAGAGCCAAAGAGAGGAGGGGACAGAGGAGGGAGAGAGGGAGCAGGAAAGAACGAAAAAGACACGAGGGAGGTAGAGGAGAGATGGGGGACATGAGGGAGAGAGAGAAAGAGGAGGGAGAGAAAGGGGGGAGAGAGCGAGGAGGAGGAAAGAAAGAGAGGGAGGTAGAGGGAGAGAGAAGGAGAGAGAGAAAGGGAGAGAAGGAAAGAGAGAGGGAGAGACACAAGGGAGTAAGTGAAGGGGTGATTCAAAGACAGTGAAGAGTAGACATTAAGAAAGAGGTGAAAAGGAGGTAGCGAGGGTGGAGGGGAGAGAGAGAGAGAGAGAGAGAGGTGGAGAGGACGGGATGGAGAGAGGAGGGAGCGTAGAGAGAGGGGTGAAGGGAGGACAGAGAGTAGAGGCAGTGAAATAAAAGAGAGACCAAACTGACGTATACATGCACAGATATAGAGGTAGAGAAAGAGAGAAGAGGGAGAGGGAGAGAGAGAGAAAGGCAATGAAAGAGAGAAAGAGAGATGAAGAAAAGGAGATAAAGGGAACGAGGGATAGAAAGAGGCACTGAAATGCATTGAATATTTATTGAAGACGGTTCAGACACAGGTAAGCCAACTGCTCCCTGCAGCTCTGACAGCCCCAGGTACGCCAACACTGTCAAAGGAACAACTGTACTCTATACTACGAAAGACAGGATGGGATAGACTGCTTGATAGATAGGAAGAGAAAGGGAAAGAAAGAAATAGAGAGAAGGGGAGAGGAAGAACATGGAGTGAGAGAGTGAGACAGAGAGAGACGTTGACTTTACAAAGACATTTATTGATTATTTATTCAAGCAAGTTCAGCCACAAGTCCAACAGTAAGAATGAGAAAGATAGATAGATAGATAGATAGATAAGAGAGTAAGGGAAAAAGGGCAAGATAAAGAGAGAGAGGGGGGAGTGGAACGGGAGAGGGAGAACTGATAAATAAATAGATAGAGATAGACAGATAGAAGGGAAAAAACAAGGGAACAGGTGTAAGGGAAAAAGAGAGAGCTATAGGGGGAGGAGGGAGGAGAGAGAGGGAGAAGAGGGTAGATAGATGTAGATAGATAAAGGGAAAGAAAGGGAGAAATAAAGAAAGACGCAGAAAGGGAGAGGAGGGTTAGAGAAGTAGAGAAAGAGCTACAGAGACATTGTGGCACACATAGAGACATGAGCCCATTTCAAATCATTACATTTGTGTTCAAACAGATTAGATTACACAGAAGAGTGACCTTTACTGAACCGGCGCTGTAATCTGACAGTGCAGGATTGCCCTAAACATTCATTCACTAAAACATGGAGGAGAGAGGGAGGGAGGAGAGAGGGAGGGAGAGGAGAGAGAGAAGAGAGGATGAAATGAAATACTAGCACTGGATTTCTCATTTCATTACATGTGAACTGCCCCTGGCCCAAAGCGCGTAAGACCTGACCAGCCACATGCTTATTACTGTATGACCACACGCCCACTGAGGACTGAATTGAGAAAATTGAGGCATTGTGATTGTGAAGGCAGCTGCTGGAGAGTATTTCTCCATGTTACAATAGCTTTTCAAATCAAAATTATAAAGCAGAATTTAACTTTCAGTATAATGTATTCTAAAATCTTTTGGTTTTTTGTAGTACTCTGACTTTAAACGGCTCATAGTACACTGTTTTCTAATTTGTGTTATAATGTTGTTTCCTCAAAAACGTACCTGGAGTTGTGTTTTGTTTCATTCATACATTTGACACACAGATCCTACAGATTTTGCCTGAGTTCTTCGCTCACTCTGTTTCAGCTGTGCTCCACTGTGTTTTCAAACTCCATACGCCTTCACTAGAATCCCTCGAGTTGCCCATCTCTAGTAAACTAAAGATAAAAGGCAGCTGTTAACTTGAAAACTACTGCTTCATGACATCACAAGGTGGAACAGAGCATTTTGAGATTTGGAGATGCAGAAAGAATAATAATAAAGACACAAACATGCGTGAATGAAACAAAACACAAGTCTGGGTACGTTTTTGAGGAGCTTACAACATCTACAGGTACAGGGACAGTTTTTTTTGTCTTTGGAATAAAAATGTTTTTACAGTTGACTTACCTTTTTGGCCTTCATTGCTACCTGTCCTTAGCTGTCGGACCACAGAGCAGGTTAGTCTGTGCAGGTGGAACATCCGTGTTTATGGTAACGGCAGGACCTCTGAAGAAAAAACACAGTCATATCAAGAAAATGAAGCCTTCAAAAAGAGAAGCCCCATCCAGGAATCGAACCTGTGAGCATCTGGTTAAGGTAAAGGTCTAACCACTATGTCACTGTGACACGTCTCTAATTAAATGTTATGAAGATACAAAAAAAAGTTTGTTTCAATCTGACACACAATACAACCAAACTGGACCCAGCGGCGATGTCCTCAAATACCATGTCACCAAACATATACAGTAATACAGAGATGTGTGAATTTGTATATGTATTTATACTGTATTTGTACATGTATTTATACTGTATTTGTATATGTATTTATACTGTATTTGTATATGTACTTATACTGTATTTGTATATGTATTTATACTGTATTTGTATATGTACTTATACTGTATTTGTATATGTATTTATACTTTTTCTGATAGTTTTTTTTTTTTTTTTTAGACTTCAGTGACAATTCTGGCCATTAATAATATATATTTTTGCAGATAAAGTTGTTACTCACCTGGAAACAACATTTTGTAATCTAGAGAGAGAGGGAAAGAGAGAAAGTGAGAGTAAGAGAGAGAGAGAGAGTGAGTGAGTGAGTGAGCGAGAGAGAGAGACAGAGAGACAGTGAGAGAGAGAACGAGTCAGAGAGAGTGAGAGAAAGAAAGAAAGAGAGTGACAGGTAGAGAGAGTGAGAGCGTGAAAGAGACAGAGAGATTGAGCGAGAGTGAGTGAGTGAGTGAGTGAGTGAATGAATGAGAGAGTGAGAGTAAAAGAGAGTGAGCGAGTGAGAGAGAAAGAGAGAGAGAATGAGTCTGAAAGAGTGAGAGAATGAGAGTGAGAGGGAGAAAGAGTGAGAGAGAGAGATTTATTGATCCCAAGGGAAATTCAAGTTTAGCTGCAGAAACGTACCGCTCTTTTCATCTGCTCCTAAAAATATTGAACACTACATATTAACTACAAAATGCATCTGTTTTACAATTAGACTTAAAGAAGCGCTGTGTAACTTTTGTGGTGGAGGGTTTGCCAGTTGCTTGTCTCCATGGAGATGATATTGCTTTGCCTTGAATGTTCCATAGTATGTCATTAAACTTAAATCTTAAATACAATTACAGATGTTTCTGTTGCTCTCAAGTTCAATGAAAAACGTGCATTTATACTATAAGCAGGGTAGCATCTCCACAGATCTTACTTGTAACATGGCCTGGTAACTATACTTGACTGTTACCATGGAAATAGTTATGCTTAATGTCTTACTGCGGAACATACCATGCAAAAGCAATAACATCTCCATGGAGAAAAATAATTATTATTATTTTATTCAACTTTTCTGGTGGAGGGTCCGTCACCTGCTTGTTTCTATGGATATGCCATTGCCTGGAATGTTCCACAATATGACTTTAAACAAATCTACCTGCATTCAATAAAAGGTGGTTTTACAGCTCAAAAATACCTAGAAAAACAAGTATTCTGACTGCGAGCGGGGGTTGCTTCTTCACAGATCTGACCGGTAACTTGGTCTGGTTTGGTCTCCATGAAGGTAGAAAGGTTTAATGCCACACTGTGAAACATTCCAGACAAAGCGATAACATCTCCATGGAGAAAAGCATTTGACGGACCCTCCACCAGACAATGCACCATTAACTTTTTGGTCCACTATTAAACCTTAAATCTTAAAGTACAACTACACAACTTACATACTTCTGATGCCTGTGGTTTCACTGTAGGCTACATTTAGCTCAGTATCAAAAGGAGACCGTTGGCTTTGTAGTATTTTTTATAAATAGGAGCTAAATGTAGAACTGTGAGTTGTTTGGGACTGAGGAATAATTGCTCGTGATGGGACAGTAATGGGACATTTTTAACATTTAATGAAGACCACTAACAAGAGAATGGGATAAATATGAAAACTAGTTTTAATGGGACATACATCATTTGGACGGCATGTTTAATATGTATGAAGAGCCAAGTCTCAGCCAATAAAACAATACTAATAAACAAAGACATAAAAATCATAATTAACTTAACTATCTGTTTAATCCATGTGTTAATGCCTGCATTAAAGGTGCACTGTGTAACCTTTGTGGTGTGGGTTTGTCACCTGATTGTCTCCATGGAGAGTTGTTGCTTTGTCTGGAGTTTTCCACAGTATTGCATTAAACATCTTGCATTTTTGTGTGTGTCTGAAAAACATAGAAAAACGTGTACTTATGGTGAGCAGACTTGCATCTCCACAAACCTGACTCTTGCTCGTTTCCATGGAAATGTTGTTCCTTGGGTTATAACACACAATGCACACATTAACAAACACTGTAAAAAAGTTTTAAAACGCATTTTCAGGAGTCTTTGATCAATAAGAGCGTTCATAGACCTGTTTAGGTGTTTGATTTTCAACAAAGAAAGTTGAAAATCAAACTGAAAAACTGTTGGCTAATGCGAGCTAGCTTTTAACTGTAATTTTATTTTATTTATTTTATTATATGCTTTTTACATATAGTGTAAAAAGCCTGTAGCATCTCAAATGTCTTACACAGCCTCCATGGATACAGAAAAAAACAGTTAATTTGACACAATCCAACAGTCCCTTACTTGTGTCCTTTGAACTGCACATGCTGCACTTTTTAGTTAAAAAATGTTAAAAACTGAGCTCAAAAACAAAAACTTTCAAACGCTGCTCAGTGTGTGACCCAGGGAGCCACAAAAGCAGCCAACCACTTCATTGCCACATATTCTATAGTTAATATAGAATATTGTGATGTGATGTAATCTGAAACCCAGAAACGAACAAACTCAATTACCATTTATTCAAATCCTGGCCACAAAGAGAGAGGGAGAAAGAGAGTCAACATATTTTCCCATCATACTGCTCCTCCAACTGAATCTGAATCACAATAATGCAAAGTAATATTCCAGTGTCTGCGGCTGCTTGTATTGTACTGTATAATTGACTGGCTCCAAGAAACACAGCAGGACCGGCTCTGCTCTGCATGTATCATTCGGACCAGTGTAACACAATTAGAGGCACCATTGCATATTTCACAGTCTTCTCCTGATTGGCCGAGGGCTGAACATATGACCGTTCCCACAGTGGACGCCTCATGTTTTATTAATATGTCTAAGGGACAGAATCCAACAGAATGAAGCAAATTATATGTAAATTATATGATGTATGTAGCGAAGATCCCCCTCCACAGACAGGAGAAGTTTATGAGTCGATATTGGACCACATGTTGCATATAGAGAATGAATGGATGTAATAATTGCTTGTTTTAGATGCACTATGCACACAACTCGCTCATCACCATGGAGATGTCATTGTTTTGCAGGATGCTCCACAGTATGGCATGAAGAATTAAATCAGTTACAAACAATGAATTTATTATTAATTTACTTGTGATTGTGTTTCTCAAAAAAAATCTGTAAATAACCTAAAAAGTTCACCTCTACAGATTTGATCTTTAACCTGCTTTGCCTATTGAGATATGACAGTAGTAACACACGAGTAACACATTTACTCAGACATAGTGGCTGAGTGTCCTGCTCAAGGACACAAACACAGTCAAACCATGGACTTCTGTTTAGTTAGTATAACGACATAGATGTAATTACTTTCATATCAAACCAAAGTTTCAGTCATACAACTAGTTAAAGGTCCACTGTGTAACATTTCTGGAGGAAAATACACCACCAGCTTATCTCTTTCTTTGACAAAAATGTCCCGTGGTATGGCATTAAACCTCCATTTAGACAAGCATGTGACGGCAACTTACAGGCCAGATGTGTGAAGAGATATTTCAAGGTATTTCAATAAAAACGCCTGTAATGAAATACATTCTGGATTTATACATTAAATACACATTGTGGAACATTCCAGGCAAAGCAATAACATCCAAATGGAGACAAGCAGATGGCAGACCCCACCAGAAATGTTACGTAGTGCGTCTTTAACTTACAACCCGCAATATTCACAAGCGCCCTGGGAATGCCTTCCTTCATCACTTGGAAAAAAGTGCATTTGAGGCTCCTGTCTTTAAAAAGGTAGAAATGGTTTGACAGTGGGTCATGTGAAAATAGTGTGGGAGCCTCTTCAATCAAACACTTACCTGACATTCCTCTGTCTGGCATTTTAAAAGGTGCCTAAAAGCTCTGGGCACACATCATTATCACGGGTGGGCACCGAGGCCAGAGACTGTCAAAATCATGGGTACACTTTTAAAATAGCGTTTCTCTGGTATTTTTAGGAAAGCATTTGCCAAATTTGTAACATTTATTTTAAAACCGTGCGGGCGCCATATCACAGAATTTCGGAACAGCCTTTGATCAGTGTAAACGGACATGAAACATCACCCGCGTTTGATAATTTTGTCTTATATTATTTGAGTAGTTTGAATGGCTAATGTGCTGATAAAATTACCTTTAATAGTCCTATATTACACAAAATTGACTTTTGTGAGCTTTTAGCCGTGTTATAATGTTGTTTCCTCATCAAAAACGTACCTGGAGTTGTGTTTTGTTTAATTATTATTAGTCTGTCTACATCTACAAAATCTCAAAATGCTCTGTTCAACCTTGTGATGTTATGAAGCGGTAGTTTTCGCGTTAACAGGCGTCTTTTATCTTTAGTTCAGTGGAGATTGGAAATTCCAGGGCTGAAATTATGGAAATGATTTTAGTGAAGGTGTATGGGGTTTAAAAACACAGTGGAGAGAAGAACTCAGCCTAAATATGCAGGGTTTGGGTGTTAAACATGTGTGAATGAAACAAAACACAACTATAGGTGTGTTTTTGATGAGGAAACAACATTATAACAGATCAGAGAATAGTGTAATATGGGCCCTTTAAAAACATCCAATACATTTAAGTTTGTAATCCCCAATTTGACATATTTTTTCCATTTAGCATGACTTTCTTTTAGCACGAAGTTATACCAAAATAGGTTTGTCATTTCACATTGAAATATATGCAAAACCTGCCTAACAACCACATGAACAAATACAAGCAAATTCAAACCAATGTTAAGGAGCCTGTACCTTATCAAGTTCTACTAATTTCTCTTGGGCTGTCTTCACTCTCGTCCTGCTTTGATCCTGATTCAGTCCTGATGTAGACTTGGTGTGGTCCTGGTCTGGTTTAGTCCCACTTTTAATATGGCGTGTGCAAGTGTAACCCAAGTAATGCATTTACACTTGCACAGACTTCACATTAGAATACTGGAACTAAACCAGGACTAAATTAGCTACATTTTACCTTTTGCTCAGTAGAGATTGGCAATTCCAGGACGGGTATCATCCAAATGATCTTAGTGAGGGTGTATGGAGTTTAAAAACACAGTGGAGCGCTTCCTGTAATGCCACATGACATCACAAGGTGGAACAGTGTGTTTTCGGTTTAGAAGAAGAAGAAGAAGGAAGCTGTTAATGTGAAAACTACTCTTCATAACATCACAGCACATTTTGGGCTTTGGAGATGTAAACAGACTAATAATAACAAAGGGTCACTGAAACATATGTGAATGAAACAAAACACAACTCCAGCTATGTTTTTGAGGAGCGAAGAGCATTTTAACATGGTTTAGAGTCAATTTTGTGTAATATAGAACCTTTAAGACAATTAAAATCATGTACAGCGCCTTTAATTCAGTAGCCAACATTTCACAAGTCCAGCTGTCGTTTTACTGTTCCATATATCTCCTGTCTCTCTGTGTCACTGATGGCTCCTTTCATGCGTTCCTGCTGAAGTCCCATAATGCATTGGGTCGTGGTCAGATTGAGGGATGAACTGGGTGCCGCTGACTCACCCGTGCCCCGAGGAGGTGCCGCTGTCTCAGGCTCTGCCCATTCAAGGGGAACTGCCCTGTGAACTGTGCATATACAGCTGTGTTTTATATTTAGGTGGTGATTATCTTCATTCAGTAAAAACCCTTGACCCAATTCTTTCTCATGTGTCTGAGCAAAATATGTCTTGACCCATTACAGATATATTGAATAAGCAGCTCTTGAGGCCAAAGTAATTATGTTGCGTGCTCTCTGTATTTAATTAGAAAGTATTTTATTGTCAGATACTCAAGAAGTGTATGTTAGTATTCTAGTTTTTATTAGCTTTAACCTCATGGTAAAACTCTGCACTGGTCTCACAGTGAATAATTGCTCTGAATGCATAAGGTAAGTGATGAAAAACTTCGGACCAGTGGAAAAAAATGACCTGAAGCCAGCTACAGCTCCTTTAAAGGTGTGGTACCTGATTCTATGTTTGTTTTTAGGTGGAGGCCAAATCAGATCTGTGGAGCAGCAACTCTACTCACTGTAAAAATAAATGTTTATTTATTTACCTTATGGGAATTAATTACCTGGTCAGCCAGAACCACACACCTCAACAAAACTTTACAAAGACGAGTGGATCTGGAGCTGGATCCTGTCTCCCTGATTTCAGAGGGCGTGATTGACAGGTGAATTAACCAATCAGAGAGACACACGTCAAAAACAAACATGGCTGCTTACACATAAAAAGGGAGAAAATTCTAAATTTTTTACAGAATCAACAATCGAAACACCAAACTATTACTTGTCTCAGGTTAAAGAAGTTCTATATTTTGTTCTGAATGTTATGAGGATTTTCGAGAGATGGTGTCTTCTACATTTGAGAGACACATGACACAAATTAGTGGCTGTGGTTGGACCGTTTCAAGTTTGGACAGAGGATTTTCACACTCTGTTGTCCGTTTCCAGACCCTTCTGGATTCAAACAGAATCTAGAAGGGACTGGCTGGTTAGGCAAGGGAATTAATTGACAAATAAATAAACAAACTGGTCTGTTAGATGAAAACAAAAAAAATAATTTGACCAAAAAAAAGGCCAATTGAAGTGTGAAGGTGTGTGGAGGATTTGTGTGTTAAACATGAAACAAACACAGGAAACATTATAACATTGATCAGAAAATATGGGCCGTTTAAAGGCAGCCTCCTCGGACCCCGCTGGCCCTGGCGACTGAGCGCGAGTGTGGGCAGACAAATACAGATGGAGCGGGCGAGATTGTGGAGAAGAGGAAACATCTCCTGGCACATTGCATCATTTCCACGGGCTGTCAGCAAAAAAAAAATACACTGCCAAGAGTAAGATCTATTGCCTTAAAATGAACTCTTAAACAAAAATCAGCCCCCACTGTGTCCGTCTCATCTGCTGCCAGGTTTGGAGATCCCATTCTTCATAACGTCTCGTCGTGTCTCTGCATACGTCCACAAACAACTAATAGGTTTAAAGGAGCTCTGTCTCTATGCAGATGTTTGCTTTGTAGATGTTCTACAGTATGGCATTATATTTAAGATTTTACAAAACATTTGACACTTTCTTTCCCAGTTTGACATCACACTAGGGAATGCCGTAACTATGACCGAGCAACCACACAGAAATTAATAAAATACAAGAAAACACTTTTATTTAGATGAAACGATTGTTTAAGTATCTGAAAAAATGTCTTTCTTTTGTGAAAACTGTGTGTAACTTTTGGACAGAATTCTCCCTAATGTCATCAGTATGGGACTCTAAAACAAAACTCTTCCTTTAATTTTCAAATTCACAAATAGGCTGTATTCACATTTACGTCACTATTCTATTACAATTACAAAGAACTTGTATCCTTTCGCTAGTTTTGAACTACCTGTAAGTGACACTGAAGATGTGATTAGAGTCACGTCCCCCATGGAAAGCTTTGGCAGGTTATGAAGACCGCTGCTAAAGGTTGCTGAATCCATGGTTTTGTCATACTTCAGTGGGTTTTATCACAGTCGGTAGGCGAGCCCAGTGTTGATAACTACACCAGAAGTTGTCGTCGCATGTTTCCAAACGTCTTCCTGGTTTGTGACGTAAGCGTGAATAGAGCCTATTGCTTCTTGATTGGTGTAAAACTACAATTTATATTTACAACATGTATTACCCCACCAGATTAAGTCAACATTTGAGAATCATAAAAACACGTCATACGCACTTTACACATATCTTTTTCCATGAAGACAATCAGGTGACGACGCCCAGTTATCAATTATCTACCGAATTACAGGTCAGGTCTGTGGAGATGTGATTCTGCTTTTGGCAATGAAAACACAGCTAGCTGAATAAATGTAAGCTATATTAAAGTGCCCATATTACGCTATTTTCTTACCTATGTTATAATGTTTTTTCGTTTAACTTCTAGGTTCTTTTTTTTTTTAAAGAGAATACTGTAAAGTGTATTTACCTTGTTGACATGTTTCGGCTGCTAGCTGCAAGCCATCTTCAGAACTGGAGACAACGTTAACCGTGATGACGGAGCGTTCCTCCTTTCACACAACTGGGACACCCTCCTCCAGAGAGCACCGGGCGACAGGAGGTGCGATCAGTCTGAGCGACCTGCCCGGTCAATCAGGCTGACCACGTCTACAGGAAGTAACAACAGCTGATATACGACACGTCACCACCAACACCGGTGACAGTTCTGAAGATGGCTCGCAGCGAGCAGCCGAAACAAGGTAAATACACGTTACTGTATTGTCTTTAAAAAGAACCAAGAAGTTAAAGAACATAAGAAGACAAAAAATGAACAATGTTGTTTCCTCATCAAAAACATGCCTGGAGTTGTGTTTTGTTTCATTCACACATGTTTAACACACAAACCCTGCATATTTAGGCTGAGTTCTTCTCTCTGACAGACAGAAAAGACTCTGTTCCACCTTGTGATGTCATGTGGTAATACAGGAAGTGTCCCACTCTGTTTTTAAACTCCATACACCTTCAGAATCATCTAGATAATTTCAGCGCTGGAATTGCTCATCTCTACAGAACAAAAGGTAAAAGGGAGCTGTTCACTTGAAAACTACCACTTCATGACATCACAAGGTGGAACAGAGCATTTTGAGCTAATAATGGAGAATTGCTCAAACATGTGTGAATGAAACAAAGCACAAGTCCAGTTATGTTTTTGAGGAGGTAATAACATTATAACATGGTTAAAAGCTCACAAGATTCAATTTCATGTAATATAGGACCTAGTTTAATGCCATACTGTGAAACATTCCTGAAATAACATCTCCATGGAGTCAAACAGGTGACAGATCCCTTCACCAGAAAAGTTACATAGTGCACTTTTAAATGTCAGACTGTTCCTTGGGGACAGAGCCCCGTCGGAGTCTCACTTCCTGTCCCTGTCCTCCTGCAGTGAGAGGCGTCTTATTGGCAGCTTTAAGTCCACAGACGTGACTTATTGACATTTTGTCCTTAACAGTCGATGTGATTGGGCGGTTAAGTCCCCGCAGAAGCGCTTTGCTAATTCATGTCTTAATTACTCACATGTCAGAGGCTCTTATCCAGGCTGTAAATCTGTGACTGTCAATAGACGGCCCCGGGGCCCTCAGAGCTCTCCATCGGATATGATAAAAACATGACATCATTTCCCGAGTGATTTTTTTTCTTACGTTATTATTGTCTGGCAGTTGGGATGTTAACAGCCTGCCTGGGATCCAAACAAAAACAGCCCTCCCTGTTCAGAGGGGCGTGATTGATGGGTGGATTAGCCAATCGGGGACATGAAATGCTCCGGCTGCATCAAAACAAGAATAAAGAAATCCCTCTGTATAAAAAATACAGACAGATCTCATTCTGGTCTTACCAGGTAAGGTAACTACACCTACGGGTACTCTCAAACACAGCAGACTACTACTACTACTACTTGTTATTGTTGCCGGAGAGTTTGAACGAGTTAAAGAAATACTACAATTCCATTTGTATTGCATTTTATACCCATTGCTAGATTAGGGAAATGCATGTTTCTTACATAATCATAAAATAACTATAATGTAGATTATAACTATCAAAGTCAGCCAAACGTATAATCTTTTCATATCAAAACACACTTACAAGAGAAAAAAGAAGAAGAAGAAGGAGGAGGACAGAGAAACAAGCAGTAAACAGCGTCTATCTGAGGAGAGAGTAGTTTGATTTTGTTCCAGATGATAAATGATCTGCAGTGAGCCTGTACACTTCCCCTGCATCACTACAATAAACTAATCCGATTGCACTGCTGTGTCTGAATTTGGCCTAGATTGGGGGAATTCGTATATGGAAGATTTCAGTCCGGACACTAGGCTAGGTAACACTATCACTGCAGGAGCACTCTCTTATGTCAGATCCAAAAGATCAATACAACCCTTCACTTCTCTGTAATTTTCTCCACAATAGCAAATGTATCTGTCATGTTTAAGAAATAGGAAGCGGCCGGCCAATTTCTGACACAAATTGCAGTGCTATTGTCATGTAAAGAGCCTTGTCTGCCACTGATACCTGGGCTACTCAAACGCATTGACATTCCTACAACTCCAGAAGTAATCCGATGCAGTCTGTTCACAAGGAGATGGAGGGAGCAGTGAATAGACCCAGCAAACAAGCACAGAGAGTCAAGAGGCTTAATGCAAAATATATAGTGAGCTTTGTGCAGTAATCCTGCTTCCATTGGAGAATATATGAGGCAACATTACAAAGAGCATTGTAGGATCGTTTTATTGTGGGTTGTATCAACGGGGGGCTTGTTGATTCCCTGTATAATGCATGGCAAGTTTGTAAAGGAGAAATCGTACACAAAGTAATTCCATGGTGCTTTAAATAAAGTTACATTTCATTTAAAATTAAATTGAAATTAAAGTTACAATTCAAAATAAAAACATATTATTCTGTGCACAACTAAAGCCTGGATTTTAACATCGTCAGAGTAGAGGCCTGTCTCACATCTTCAGGAAGATTGTCCCACCATAAAACGGCATAAAACGGATTCTCCATGTTAATCCTGACATTGAACTTATCTATCTCCATGGAAACAAGTAGGAGGCACCTCAAGGCCAAGTTCCAGGTCAGCTCTGTGGAGAGACGAACCCATTCCTGAGTGTATGTTTTAAGGTAATTCTGAGCCATTTTATGATCGGTGTTATAAAGTTTCCCCATCACAAACATACCTGGAGTTTTATTTTGTTTCATTCACACATGTTTAACACACAAATGCTAAACTTTTAGGCTGAGTTCTTCTCTCAAATGGAAAACACTCTGTTCCACCTTGTGATGTCATGTGGTAATACAGGAAGTGCTCCACTGTGTTTTTAAACTCCATACACCTTTACTATGATAATTTGGATGATTTCAGTCCTGGAATTGGCAATCTCTACTGAACAAAAGGTAAAAAGTAGTTGTTAACTTGAAAACTACCGCTTCGTGACATCATAAAATGGAACAGAGCGTTTTGAGCTTTGGAGATGTAGACAGACTAATAATGCATGATTACTTCAACATGTGTGATTGAGACAAAATACAACTTGAGGTATGTTTTGAGGAGGTAACAATATTATAACATGCCAAAAAGCTTGTAAGAGTCAGTTCTGTATTAAATAGGACCTTTAAATTGATTTTAAGCCACATAATGTCAAGTCAAGACTACTAATGTAGCTATATTTCTGCAGTGCCCTTATGAAAGAGAAAGCCAAATGGGGTTAGTTTAAATTATCCCAGCAGTTCCGCATCATTAGTTTCATTTGGGCCTGTCTCTAGACCCTTCTACGAGCTGCACTGTGCACTTCCATGTTAAGGAAAATCCAGTGTAGGGATCATTATAGAGCAAGCAGCCGGGAGGCAGAGGCTCAGTCACCCTCACCCATCAACCAAGATGAGAAGAAGCTGCATGTGCAGGCTTATTCGATTGTCTCTGGACCATACAGTGCACTTATTACAGAGATTTACAGCTGTGCCCGATGTGTCTCCAGTGGATATGACAGAAGAGCCTGCAGCGGTCAGAGCCTATGGACTTTCATACTGTGGTGGACATGTGCAGCACAGCTGATAAATGCTCCTGTATACAGACTGGAGGACTAACAGTAGTTCAAATGGAAATCATCAAGGAAATAGTAGACAGAATCCAGTCTGAATATATAAATATATGTTTACAGCTTTTGGTATATGCATCAGAGGATTAGAAAGTCAATAAACTCAGCTACATATGCTACTGTTTTGTTTTTTGTTTGTTTATTTAGAGGTTATGTATTACGCAAATTTGACTCTTGTGAGCTGTAAGCCATGTTAGAATCGTGTTACCTCATTCTAAACATACCTGGAATTGTGTTGTGTTGTTTTCATTCACACATGTTTGAGTAACACTGCATTATTAGTCTGTCTACATCTCCAAAGCTCAAAATGCTCTGTTCCACCTTGTGATGTCATGAAGCTGTACTTTTCAGGTTAACAGCTCCTTTTACCTTTTGTTCAGTAGAGAATGGCAATTCCAGGCCTGAAATTATCCAACTGATTCTAGTGAAGGTGTATGGAGTTTAAAACACAGTGGAGCACTTCCTGTATTACCACATGACATCACAAGGCGGAACAGCGTGTTTTCTGTTTGAGAATAAATATGTTGCATTGGTGTATTAAACATGTGTGAATGAAGGAAAACAAAACTCCAAGTGTTTTTTATGAAGAAACAACATTATAACATCAGAAAAAAAGTGTAATAGTAGCTCTTTAAATATATTTTACCGTGAAACAAACTTGAACCTTTATGCAGTCAACACAGCGAGTTTCTTAGCTAAATGACTTTAGACTTCTCAGAATCTTCAGTAACAAGTCATATGGGAGGGCATCTGAACCACTTCAAGAAAGAAAGTACTGGACAACAACAAACAAGTACAGCACAAGTTAAGCGTTGTCCAACAAGTCACAGATATACCCCATTACCCCCTCCGCCCTGGCTCAAAGCTCACTTGGATCAGCTCTCCACATTCTTCTGATGTGTCTGGGGCTCTGTGTTGTCTCGCGTTGACTAATGTTGCTGGACAGCACCGTACTCCCCAATGGCAAAGTCCCTCCATTAGTCTCTGTCAAGGCCCAGCTGCACCAGGCCTATCTCAATGATAAGAGCCCCGCACACTTCATCATATGGTCCGGCTAAACGGCTCCAAAGGGGGCCCATTAAATCCATGCAGCGCTAACAGCAGCCCGGGGCCTTATCGTCTGATCCGCTGTCCATAGTATTTAACGCGCTGGAAGAGGATGTATACTGCGTGTACAGGGCTTCATGGGCACTCACCCGAGCCAATTTGTGCAAACAGAAACTCCCCGAGACCTGTACCGCTTCATAATGATGGGGTCATATATAAGATCAATACACAAAGTACACAGTGTATATAGCTGAGTGAGACCCGTGTAGTGATAAGTCAGATACATCATGAGGGGTTCTTGGCAAATATGATAAAAATGAATACAGATACAGAGGCTGCCATGTGTACTTAAAGGGTTCATTTTATGCTATTTCCTGATCTACTGTATGTTATAATGTTGTTTCCTCATCAAAAACATATCTGGAGTTGTGTTTTGTTTTATTCACACATGTTTAACACACAAACCCTGCTTATTTAGGCTGGATTCTTCTCTCAAAGAGAAAACACTCTGTTCCACCTTGTGATGTCATGTGGTAATACAGGATTTGCTCCACTGTGTTTTACTTTTACTAGAATCATTTGGATGGATGATTTCAGATCTGGAATTGCCAATCTCTAGTACTAAAGTAGTTCTTGACTGGGGAAACTACCACTTCATGACATCACAAGGTGGAACAGAGCATTTTGAGCTTTGGAGACAGACAGACTAATAATAAAGGGTTACTATTACTACTACTAGGTATGTTTCTGAGTAGGTAACAACATTATAACACGACCTAAAGCTCACAAGAGTCAATTTTGTGTAATATAGGACCTTTAAATCTGCACTATGTAACATTTCATTTGCTTGTCTCCATGGTGATGTTATTACTTTGCCCATAATGTTTCACAGTATTAAATGTATCCATCTTGCATTTATTCAATTACAATGTTTTTTTATTGCACCTTGTCAAGATTTGACCTGCAGCTTGGCCTGGTGGAGTCACCTGCTCGTCTCCATGGAGAGAGATACATTTTATGGCATATTGTTGAAGATTATAAATAACCAAGAACAACATTTCCATGGAAACAATCAGGATGAGATCCACCTGCAGGTCAAATAAAAGTCAAGTTTGTGGAGATGCAAGCATGTTTACAGTAAGGCCATTAGTTTTTCAGTACATATTGCTTTTATTTTAGTCTATTTTCTGGTTAAAAGCTCTGTGGCTTTAAGCATTTATGGATCTTAAAGGACATTGTCTAGTTTGCCTTGAAATATGGATTCGACTCACCATTTGAAGTCCTGGTAAGCTCTAGTTGAACTGAAGAAACTGTACCCCATGTAAAGTCATCAGATGTTTTTGACTCTAATTGTCCCTCTATTGATACCGTTAAAAGATTTGAGCTTAATGACAAAAGTTTTCTTTGTTTATGAAAGAGGAGGTTTATTAGAACAACAATGGGAGGACAGCACAGTAAGGAATCCACTGCTGAGTCTTGTATTGTCTCTTTGTGTGAACGCTGATCATGTTTTAAAGATTTTCACTGTAGTGGTTTGATTGTTGCTGTTTTGCAAAATCTGAACACATTGAACAGACCAATGGGGGACAAGTAATATAGTCATAAAATAGAAAATTTAAGGGGTAGATGCTAATAGAAATGCTAAGTATCTTTTTGGATATTGATACGAAAACAACATGTAACTGCAAGGGAAAATTGACTCCTGCCTCCCATCTGAAGAATCAATTAAGACCCTTCACACCCACTGTACACAAGGGCTTAAAGAAGACATATTGTGCTTGAGCCTGCTATATAGTTATAATCTATGACACCCATGGATCATTATGTTATAATTTGGATATTTTAAATCGCAATATTCATCTAAAACAGCTTAATAAAAGAAACAAGTCCACTGACTGAAAACTGTGGTGCCCAGTGGGAGCTGACGTCGCTGTAAACATCACAAAAAGAGCCGGTGACTCGATAGCTGCAGATCACGTTAGCAAGTAGCAGTTTTTTTTCATTTTACCAAAATGATCATGTGATGCTACCGAATCCTTTGTGTATCATTGATTAAGAAAATAAAACTGAAGAACAAAGTAAATACAGCGCAATGACCCTAAGCCGGTGGCAGTGAAAGCAGGAGTTAATCTGCAATATGGAGTCTTCTAGGGGGTAAATGAGGAGAAACAACTATAACATGGTTCAAAGCTCTGAAAAGTCCATTTTGCATTTTTGAAAAAAACAAACATGCATTATGTGAGTGAGGTCGCCTCTCCACAGATCTGACCTGTAACATGGCCTGGTGGTGTCACTGTTGTCTCCATGTTGATAGAGACTCACGCTGCAGAACTTCTCAGGCAAAGCAGAAACATCTTCAGGGAGACAAGCAGTTGTTGTTGTTGTTGTTGATGTTGGCAGCACCTGTGATTATTGACACTTTGCAGTGACATCACAGTGGGGGTGTTCTACATGTATCTCTATTTGTGGAATGTTCAGCAGTGGCGGTGACACATCGCACACTTAGCAAACACAGACACAAATGTTTTAAAATAGTCTGAAAACTACAGATGGATGGATTTTAACTGCAGATTTTCAGGAGCCTGTGATCAGTACGAACGTTCATGGTGGTTGATGTTTGACCAAAAAAAGTGAGAGCCACAAACTGAAAAAACTATTTGCTAACGCTAGCTAGCTTGTGACTGTAATGTTGTTTGAGAGGGACTTGTTTAACAGCACAAGGCATCTGACATCCTGTCATAGTTCCAGCCAGGTCAGCTCTTTCCTGTCAGATTGCATTAAAATAAAACTCAGATTAAGTCTAACAGAGCTTCAAACAGAGTAGTCCTTTCAGTTAGCTTCACACCCTCAGGGAATGTTGATGACATCAGCTGCAAAGTACCAACAGATTCTTTTTCATTTAGGCTGCTAATGTCCTTGGGGAAAAATGTAATCTGTATTATTGTTATAATTTGTTTTATATTTGTTTAATACTACGGCAGACATAAAGTTATTTCCAAAGTCTGCAGGACAAAGACATGACCAACAGCGTAAATATCAGTCATTTTGTTTGGATACTTTTGAACAGCTAATATGGCGCTCCTGTCCCATGTATATTCCCATCTGTTACTCCGAGCCTGATGACAAAGGGAGACATTTTTCAGTTCGATTTCACTGCAATTTCCAGAGGCCCGCCACATTCCAGCTCACAACACGTCTCAACCAAGTGTAAAGGCAACTCAGCGCAAGAGGCACAGGCTATATCATTTTACCTCTTTCTCATCTTTGCACCTCTGCAAAGTCATTTGGGCTGTTTCTCTCCTCTCTCTCTGTCTGTCTCTTTCTTTCTCTCTCTCACTCTATCTCTTTCTCCCTCTCTCTCTCTCTCACTCTGACTCTTTCTCCCTCTCTCTTTCCCTCTGTCCCTCTCTCTCTCTGTGTCTTTCTCTCTTTGTCCCTCTGTCTCACTCTCTTTCTCTCTCTTGCTCTGTCTCTCTCTCTCTGTTAACCCTCTCTCTAACGTTCTCTCTGTCCCTCTCTCTCCGACTCTCTCTTTCTTTCCCTCTCTGTCTCTCTCCCTCTCTGTCCCTCCCGCTCTCACTTTCTTTCCCTCTGTTTCTGTCCCTCTGTCTCTGTCCCTCACTTTCTTTCCCTCTCTCTCACTTTATTTCTCTCTTCCCTCTCTCTGTCCCTCTCTCACTCACTTTCTTTCCCTCTCTCTGTCTCTCCCCCTCTCTGTCCCTCTCTCTCTCACTTTCTTTCCCTCTCTCTGTCCCTCTCTCACTTTCTTTCCCTCTCTCTGTCTCTCTCCCTCTCTCACTTTCTTTCCCTCTCTCTCTCTCTCTCTCTCTCTCTCACTTTCTTTCCCTCTCTCTGTCTCTCTCCCTCTCTGTCCCTCTCTCTAGCACTCCTTCCCTCTCTCTCTCACTTTCTTGCCCTCTCTCTGTCTTTGTCCCTCTCCCTCACTCACTTTCTTTCCCTCTCTCTGTCTCTCTCCCTCACTCACTTTCTTTCCCTCTCTTTGTCCCTCTCCCTCTCTCACTTTCTTGCCCTCTCTCTGTCTTTGTCCCTCTCCCTCTCTCACTTTCTTTCCCTCTGTCTGTCTCTCCCCCTCTCCCTGACAGTTTAGTTTAATACCACACCGAGGACAATTTAAACAAAAGCATTATCATCTCCATGGAGACAAACAGGTAGCTGACCCCCACCAGAAAAGTTACGCAGTGCACCTTTAACCCAGGTGTGAAAAAATATTTATTTGGAGCCCCATTAGCGTTCTCAGTGATTCAATGCGAGGTCATTTCAGCTGTCATGAGTCATTTACCTCATCCATTGTATAAAAACTGTAGTATTGTATAAAAAAGTAGTGTTCCCCAAGGGGCTTTCTGAGCTTATCCTTATCTCCCCTTACGTAACATGTACTTTCACACTTGTCTAGTGCACCAAAACTATGTTATTTGCAGCAGAAATGTGAATATGAAAATTGCTGTTGAAAGCTGTAATTTAAAACAAGCTGCTAGAATAAAAAGATGATTTGTAGACACATGTTTACATCTGCTTGTCGTGACCTACAATCCAAACTGTATATGCCCAGTCCAACACAATAAACCCAAATGTTGCTCTCAGAAACAGCCTTATCAGCACTAAAATAGAATAAATTACATTATTTATAAAACATGAAAAATACCAAATTTAGAACGCCTGAATTATGTGTTGACAAATGATCACCGCACAAGATTCACATTCTGAATCGAGTTAATTTCACTTGATGGATTACGGCGTTTTTGTATTTCAGGAGCTGTTCATCTTGTGGAGACAATTCAGAATCCAATGGTGGAATTTGCTTTTAACAGATTGTAGATGGTTTGACCTGGTTTGTGGTTAATGTCTCTGTAATTACTGAGCCTATCCACATGACAGAAAAAACTGACATAAAGTCCAGCTATTTTCTCTGTCAGTACAAATAAACAAAAGTGAAATAATTGTTTTGGCAATAGCTTCAGATAGCAGTGCCATTGTTAAACCCAAAATACATGATTGTTGTTGATTGTTGACTTTGCCCAAACTTACAGTATTCCAGATGTGTTGCTTCCATCAAAATAAGCTGTTAGTGCTATTTTGTTAGATCATATTTACTGATTTTTTTGTTTTTCTTACACCATAACCCTCTTTATGTAACTTTAAGGTACACTTTATTGTCTCCATAGAGAAAATCTGTCCTCTGCATTTGACCCATACTTCAATGCTGGGTAACCTCTCAGGAGCAGAGAGCAGTGCCCGGGGACCCATCTCTGTGATCTTGTTGCTAGGCTTGGTCAGGACTATGTTAGATGGAGGATTTGATCTCTGTGCTACATGTTTTTGGTGATGAGGGAAACTGTGCCTGGAAACCCACAATATATATATTATTTATTTTACAGTAGTAGTTATTCAGAAATACATAAAAACATGGATTGTTAGGCCCAATCTCAATTCTCCCCCTTCGCCCTCTGTCTTAGCCCTACCCCTCTGTTGTGCGCGTTCACGAGAGACAGAGGGGTGTCCCAATACTCTTTTCTGTAAGTGCGAGGGATAAGGAGAAGGGCTGTTCCACCCCTCTGAGCAGAGCTTTTGCAGATGCACCCTTTGCGCAAAGGGGATAGGCGTGGCTTAACGCAAGACGCAGCAGAAAGCAACATGGCGCCGAAGGGCTCGCACAAATGTAAGAATTTTGCACTCAAGAACCTCATAAAAAGTTGCATAAAACTGTAGTAACTTTTGAAAAGTTGTAGGTATACTCATGGCGCCTGCATTTACGCTTTCTGACATATACGGCTTATCGTAACATGCCCGGTTAGAACTATACGCATGTTACGGTAGAATGTGTAAAGTATTACGAACATGCATGGCCTAAAAGAACTATATACGCATATATGTTAGACTAGAATGTGTCAAATATATCGCTGTATCTGTATATGTTTTCATTTCGCCTCGTAACTCGTCTCATGCGCTTTTAGAACTATACACATGTTACGGTAGAATGTGTAAAGTATTACAAACATGCATGGCCTAAAATATTATTGTTTCGTTTCGCCTTGTAAATTATCCCCTATTTATATTAAAAATGACATGTTATTAATCACATTTGTATTTTGTTTAGAAATTTCTTGTAGGAGGCTGGACTTGTTGGAGTTGTGTCAGCCCAACAAGCTTCAAAAAAGTGGGAGAATTTGAAAATAAAATATAAGGTATATTACATTCTATAATATTTGTAGGTACCAGAAGAACTATATATGTTTATGACTATGTATTAATTTTGTTTTCTTTTTTGTGTGTACCAGGCATCCTCTACAACTCCGTCCACCTCTGCAGCATTTTAATTTTGTGTTACAGTTGATTAAAATTTGATTTACATATGTTGTACAGAGTATAGTAATTTTAACAAATTAAAAAATTAAAAAAACATTAGACTTTTTGCAAAGTTTATTTAAAACAAACTCAAAAGGAGCACAATACTTCAAAACTTTAAAAATAATGTCATATTGTTGCGACTGCAAAGGGGTGTCCCATTTCTGAGGGTTTAACAAACCCTTTGCCTTAACCCTCTGTTTAAAGACAGAGTGTAAGGGCGAGGGCGAGGGGTAAGACAAAGACAGAGGGCTAAGGGGGAGAATTGGGATTGGGCCTTACTGTGAGCCGGGTTGTCTCTACACAGATCTCACATAAAGTGGTGGAGCAACTTAATCATCTCCATAATAACAAGTTTAATCAATACTGTGAAACATACCCGGCAAAACCATAACATTTCCACGGAGATGAGCAGGAGACGGACCCTCTATCAGGAAAGCTACATAATGTACCTTTAAGGCTTTTAATGAATTCTCAACATACTGCGTATACTTGGAGTTGTGTGAAGTCATGAAACCAGAGAGAATAAAGTGCTCCTTGACACTTTTAATAATCACGCGCGGTGTTTCTGATCCTATATAACTCTCATAAAATATTCCCCACTCTATCGCCTGGGGACGCAAATAAACCAGAAAGAAGCAAGATCGTACCCACCAAAACGACTGGGAACATATTAGAATAAAAAGGATGTGAGCATTTGATGTTGATTATGCATGCTTTCCTCAGCTCTTATTAAATATGGAGTTTGCCGACTTGCAAATTTGACAGTTACAGTGGCTCTCGTTCCTAAAATTTTTACGTTTTTATGAGTTGGTAATAATGTGGATACGCAGGCAGTAAGCTGTTCAGTGTATTTATAAGACAATGGCGGCTGATCATTTAGATTTCACGGAGAGGTTTGGATGGTTTAGTGAGTCTGAGGAGCCGCCAGCCACTGTCACTGCGCACATGTGAATCAGTCAAGTGGAGCTTACATAAGAAGTGATATGCTTAATTTAGCGCAGATATACAAAAAGGAAAAGAATGTATTTAAAAAGGCATTGAAATTGAACAATAAAGACAGATAAGAGGTGTACAGCATAGAAACCTAAAAAGTGTGGAAATTCTAATATTCTTTGACATCATGCTGGTGGTTTTTTTAGTTTTAGTTTGAAAACTGAAGAAAAACAGCACATTTTTAGGAACCTGTGACCAATACGAACATTCATGGTTCTGTTTAGGTGTTTGATTTTCAACAAAAAGGTGAGAGTGACTGAAAAACTGCACTTGTGACTGTAATGTTATCTGAGAAGGACTGGTTTAACAGCACAAATCAGATCACCTGAAGATCAGATTTGAGTCTAATTTGAACAGAGTTTTTTTTTTTACAGAGTAGTGCTTTCAGTTAGCTTCACACCCCCAGGGAATGTTGATGACATCAGCTGCAAAGCATCAGTTCACAGTTCAGCAGTGGCCTCCATTTAAAGTCTGGTGTTGTGTCTGGTGTTTGAGCAAAATGTGTTTTACTCCAATAAAGATATATTGTATAATATTAGCATTTCTTTAGGACAAAATACAGTAAGTCCACTGTGTACTGTCTGCATTTAATTATAAAGCGTTTTATTGTCTGATAATCAGGAAGTGCGCACTAGCATGCAAAGTGTAGTTAGCTTTACTACAATGGCAAACCCCCACACTGGTCACTGGGAGCTGTGAAACGTTCTTACTCATCGTGGTGAATAATTAGGATGCTCAGAGTGCTTAGAATGCATAAGATAAATTAGGAATAACTTTGGGCCATTGCAAATTAAAAATAACCTAGTTTTTCATGTTTTTAAGACAGTAAAATCAGGTACAGCACCTTTAAACATATAACACACATTATAACATTGAGAGCTGGGTTAGCTGGTTTAAGTTGTAGGATCTGGCAACCCAAATGGAGCATCTCATTTTGATTTCTGACTGGATAATTCACTTGAAAACCAAAATACAAAATGTAAACATAAAAAAAAACATATTTTTATTTTCATTTGGTTAATTATTGATTTATTTATTGCAATTATTTTACTGCTGTTACTTAGAGGTTACTGTGTATTCACTCGTGTATAAGTTTCTGTGCAGACTTCTCTGTGTTGAGAATAGCCATGCTGCTATTTTGTCATATAAATACACTGTACTTCCCAGAGTTACCAGCAGAGGGCATTCTGTGTGAAAACTGTCCATGCTTTAACTTTTTAAAAACCACCGTCAACAGCCCCCATCTTCTATCAATAAAAGTAAGTTTTAGTTTAGACTTTGCAGGAATAAATTTGACTATTTTTGTGCTTAATAAATACATAAAGTCTGTCTTGTGTATGATCATGAAATTAATGTGTATGATCATGAAAATTTATTTAGCCATAAAAGGAAAAAAGCAAATTGAAATATGATTGATTGACCATTATATAAGAAGAAAAATTATTAGTACATTTCTCGCAGCATATCTCTACCCAAAAGAGTTGCACACGGTCACAGCAAAGCATAACATTTAATCTTTTAGAGAGTGCCTGGAATAGCCCAATCTTCTCAAATGCTTATATGTAATTGAGGGAAAAATATTGTGTGAAATTGACTTTTATGAGCTTTTAACCATGTTATAATAGTATTAACTGTTGTGGAATTTTGCATCCCCTGCATAGGCTTAGCAAGGACACCTCCAGTTCATTATTGACATTTATTTCTCTGTGATAAGCTCTGGCGTCATTCAATTATTACAGAATTTGTCCTTTAACATTATCAGTTTCCTTGGTCAACTCGTCTCTCAGAAGCGGTATGCTATGCTCTTCCCATTTGATCTCGGCCAGCATGTCTCCACGCTGTCTTTCTTAGTTGATGACTAAGAAAGCCATATATATAGCCATTACTAACGTGCAGTGTTGAGTATTCAAGTTCACCGGGTCCCGGACTGATGGTAAATAAACTTCTCCTGCCTCAGACATCCAGAGCCTCCTTCCTCTCTGTTCAACTCTAGGACTCGTTAGGACAACACGTATTTCCCCCAACAATCTCTCAGCATAAACCTACTCAAAGTTTAATTTCGATTCCCTATCTCCACCTGCATTTACTTGTGATTATTTAGACAAGTCACACTCTGGGAGATACATATATAGGTTAAAATGTCGCATAGCAATTTTTCCAAAGTAAAAACTCATACATATACTTAATACTCTATCCACGGATACATTCATGAGCCCCGCAATTGTTATAAATAAATACTCCATAGAAACAATTAACGTGATCCCTTCATTAAAGGTCCTATATTACACAAAATTGAGCTTTGAGAGCTTTAAGCACTGTTCTTACCTCCTCAAAAACATACCTGGAGTTGTGTTTTGTTTCATTCACAGATGTAAACTATATTATTAGTCTGTCTACATCTCCAAAGTTCAAAATGCTCCACGTTTTGATCACAACGCGGTAGTTTTCAAGTTAACACCTACCTTTTACGTTTTGTTCAGTAGAGATTAAAAATTCCAGGTTTGAAATTATCCAAATAATTCTAGTGTATGGAGTTTTAAAACACAGTGGAGCACTTCCTGTATTACCACATGACATCACAATTTGAGAATTTTGGGGACCCAAGTTTGGACCCGACCCCTGATTCGGAGTGACGTGGATATTTGTGAAAATAAACTATAATTTATGAATACTGCTTTGGTTTGACGTATTTGATTAGAGAAAAATGAGGTGTTGAGTTTCATGAGGAGGGAGCAGACGCACTGGTGGAGCGCTCAGTGAACAGTGCGAGTGAGGAGTGAGAAAAGGGTCACGCCACGTTTAATAAGAAAAGGCAAAAGCGTCACAGCTGGTTAACTCTTCAGAACAACAACAGACTGCACCGGGACAGACAGCTCCATTTACACTGAGCACGAACAGGACCGGGGTACCACCACCAGTGTTTGTAATGAAACTCAATATACACACAATTCAAGTCAAACTGAAGAGTATAAATCTTACAAAATGTGGTAAATTCTGGCACTAGTAATTGGGTTCAGGCATTGCTTAAAGGTTAGGCCAATCAGAGACTTATTAAATGGCTCCATTTTTCATACTGACTGTTCCAAAATGCCAGTAATTTTTTAACCTTGTTTCAGAGACTGATTTGTTCATTTGTTTTTGAGTTATTGTCTTTCGTACATTTTAGTTGTGTCTAAGTTAGTGTTTAGTTAACACTTGTAAAGTGCTGATCAGGACAGGAGATATCTTCTCTCTGCTTTTCACCATCAGACATTTGTACTAGTTGGTATTTTGGCACTTTCCAGGTGAGGAGTGAAGAGAATAACTGAGTTTGTATGCATGACCCTGAGTGGCCATCTCCACCATGAAACGGATGTTATGAAAGTTAGAGACCACAAAGTGACGCTTAGCATGCCGTTCCTCCTGAGCCTGCAGATTCCAGAGCTCCAGACTTCTATTCTACATTCCTCAGACAGAAACCGTAATATCAGAGAGAGACTGAACACCCTGTGTGGAGAGCGGATCTAACAGATCACAGGCCTCAACAATACCAACAGGCTTATACAACAACACACGGCAGTGCAAGCTGCCTCAGCCTATACCCCGTCTGTCTGGGCTCAACACTCAGGAGGAACTACAGCTGCCCAGCGACACCAGGCGCACTTTGGCAGCTGCCCTCAGGATACAGCCGCCTCTTAAACTCATAGCTCAGTCAGAGTGACACTAACATCACAGACACTTGTCCGGAGTGTGGCCCAACATCTCATACAACACAGCACCTCTTCACCTGCCCTGCAAAGCCAGCACCACCAGGTCTCCATGTGGGATCTCCATGTACAGACCCCAGAGGAGCTGCAGAATTCCTGGGATTAACTTAGGAACAACAGTGAAGGGAAACCACAACCTCCCATGATGTGTTTTGTCATATGTATATGTAAAATAATGTAAATTGCTTACTTGTTCAAAATAAATAAATAAATAATAATAATAATAATAATAATAATAATAATAATAATAATAATAATAATAATGTCTAGTTGGATGCTGTACTTTTTAAGTTGTACGGCCTGTTAAGACACAGATCAACCCAAGGACTATTTCCCCCTCTGATTTCCAGCTTTTGCTAACTTCATATTAAACATTGTTGAAATAAGCAAAATGAAACACAAAAACATATCGCATTATTGAAATGAAGAATATGAAACACAATAGTAAATATGTAAATGATTAACAAAGAACAAGAACACACATTTAACAGCAAAGTGAGTTTAGTGGTAGTCTTCTCGACACAAGAAAATGACCAGATTTTTCCAAACATTTAAGTAATTATCTGCTATTTACCTACATATAAAGTTATAAATCGTCACCTCTTATATTCTCCTTCACTTCACTAAAAGTTTCCATTCTTAAAGGAAATTACTTCTAAAGTGATTTTTGTTGATGAGGCTCATTAGGACAGCAGCTTACATCACACACTGAAGTTTAAAACCTTATATTTTTTATCTTTCCCTGAAGCAAAATAAAGTGAATTCAAAGAGCATCCTAAACATTCCAAATCCCCAGTAGACATTTTTTATTCCTGACAAAGCGTTAAAAGCTCGTGTGAAGAAGACTGCACCATATGGAACACATGGAGGCTATTACATGCTGTTTGACCAAGTATGAATAATGCAGAGGAGCCCGCAACTTTAAATGGATCTGAATATGATTAAGCACACGCACTCTCTTCTCATTGGTGTGCATTGATGTGAAGGTCCAGAATCAAAAGAATGAGTTGAACTGAGGCTATGGTTGGAGTGAGAGCCGTGTACATGATGACAGATAAGAGAACAGAACACTTTTGAGGTTGAAAATATGTATCTTTTGATCATTGTTCATTTGAGCACTGGAGAATTACATGTTGTACCACTTTAAAATAACTACAGCTTAATTAGGTCCTATATTACGCAAAATTTACTTTAAGCAATGTCATAATGTTGTTACCTCCTCAAAAACATACCTGGAGTTGTGCGTCGTTTCTTTTACACATGTCTGAGTAATCCTTTATTATTTGTATGTTTATATCTCCAACTCTCAAAATGATCTTGGTGCCTCGGATTTCTCCACCACACAATTCCATGTTGGCAGGTGTCTAATCTCTGTTCGTATCTCAAAATTCTCTGTTCCGCCTTGTGATGTGATGTACATGAAGCTCTAGTTTTCAAGTCAACAGCTACCGTGTACCTTTTGATCAGTAGAGATTGACAATTTCAGAGCTGAAATTATCCAAATGTTTCTAGTCAAGGCATATGGAGTTTAAAAACACAGTGGAGCACTTCCTGTATTACAACATGAAATCATAAGGTGGAACTGTGAAGAACTCAGCCTAAATATGCAGAATTTGTGTGTTAAACGTGTGAATGAACCAAAACACAACTCCAGATATGTTTTTGATGAGGAAACAACATTATATGCAGCTTGTGACTGTAATTTTATGTGAGAGGGACTTGTTTAACAACACAAATCAGCTCACCTGATGTAGTTCCAACCAAATCAGCTCAGATTGTGTTTAAATAAAGATCAGATTAAAGTCTAATTTGAGTAACACAGTTTCTTAGCATCACACCCCCAGGGAATGTTGATGACTTCAGCTGCAAAGTGTCAATACTAAAACTAGTTTTCCTGAATCCTTTTATATGGTTTTGATCTGTGTCAGAACTAAAGACAACATTGTAATATGAAAATTCTTGCTTCCTCCAGCTGTGGACTTTGCTTTCTACCCAAAGGTTTCAGAATAATTAAAAGTTAGGACCGTTGCCATAGCGATTAGCAGTTTAAATAAAATATTCCGGCTTTCGAATGTGAAAAAGTTCTCAAAATGTTGCCAATAATAAATTGCCAAAACCCATGAATACTTTGAAATCCTCCGCAATTTCAATGCACTTACTTGAGGAAGCATTCAGATACAGGAAGTGCTGGTTTTTCTGAACGCACAACAACAAATATGATGTGAGCACAGCACTTTCAGATTAAACAGCCCAAATAGTGAGAGAGAAAAGTTGTTTACTGAAGAGATATAATCCATGTTTGTGCCTGTGGCCTCTGCAGCACAGTGTGGAAAATCAAAATGGCTTCTCTTCCTTCTCTTCTTAACTCTGGTCTCTGAAAGTTGTGAAAAGCACTTCACAACTCATCATGGTGAATAATTAGGATGCTCAGAATACATAAGGAGGGATCCAGAATACACACTTTTTTTCACAAATGAAAAAATAAACAAATAAATCACAGAAGACTGAAAAAGGTTGCAGATTTCTGTCGAATCAATGGGCCCATGTTACTCTATTCTCTCAAACTGAAAATACTCCACCTTGTGATGTCAGGCGGTAATACAGGAAGTGCTCCACTGTGTTTTTAAACTCCATACACCTACACTAGGATGATTGATGATTATAAATATACAAAAGCATGATACAAAACTGTATACCACAACTTGAAAATGCAATGTGCAGTAGTTTCATTAGCAGCATGCACTTTAATTGTAATGTGACAACGCTCAGAAGGGGGAGTGACTTAGAGTGAAGAGCAAAGGGAGAGGAGACAGAGCATCAAAAACGAAAATGAAACTTATAAAACATATTACGTTGTTTTTGTAAAATATAACATCTTCAAAACAATAAAAGGTAACACAGTGATCTAAATACATTATGTGTTATCAGTTAATACTCTATAGTAGTAGTAGTAAGTAAAGTACAGCCTCTTTAAAAATGTAAAAATAATTCACTTTCTAGCCCTAATATTCACGCAGTACGTTACAGAACATGTCTAACTCTCCAAATTTCCATGTTCAGAGTTCAGAAATCAGACAGTTCAGAATGTTCTTCTGAAAAACACGTGAAAGCTCCAACTCCACACGTTTAACCTGTCAACATTAGATCGTAGTCAAGAGATGAGAGACAGAATGTTTGACTGAAATCACATTCTTTGAACATCGGGGTACCTGATTTTCAAACTGTGAAAGAGGAAGAAACATGCCCTCATCCCAAAATGTATTTTAGCAACCTCTATATTCTGGGTAAAATGTTGATGCAAACAAATGTGCAGAGATCTGATTTTGTCAATATAATCTGTGGGAGAAATCTACTAACTACTAGCAAGCAAACAACACACAAGCATTACTTTTTAGATGCAGACAGTAAACAGCGGGCTCATTTTGATATAAGAACTGCTTTTACAATATATCTGTACTGGGGTAATACATTTAACATGAAAATATTCAGGTTCAGCTAATTTAAAGAACATATACTGTGCTTGTGCTATATAGTTATAATCTATGACACGCGTGGAATAATATGTTATAATTTGCACATTTTAAATCTCAATATCCATCTAAAAGTCCGCTGACTTCTGCGTTGTGTCCGTAAATGTCATGACAACAAACAGACGTGGCGGTGAAAACAGGAATTGATCAGCAATATGGTGTCTTGCCAAAATAAGCAATAAAAGATTACTCAAATGTGCACGAATCACTCCAAAGACAAGTTCAAGAGGATAAATAAGAAATGGAAACAAGTATAACCTCTGAATGTCCATTTTGCATTAAAGGTCTGCTTTAAAAATATCACGCTAGAAATACTTACTTCACAATGGAAACAAGAAACCCCAGCTGATTGTATTTGTTGATTTGTTTGTCCATTTCTATTGCATACAGGACCGGTCAATAGCTAACTGTGGCTAATCAATGCAGCTACTGTCTAATTTATTAGCGGGCTAACAGTGACAGACAATCATTCTCTTTCAATCTATTAGTACAATGTGTGGATCAGATTCACATTTGCATAATATACCTTTGTTAAATTGCATGTACTACGACCCCACTGGGAAATATAGGAGCGTTTATGCTTTAGGGCTGCAGGAGCTGAAATAACTGAATCTTCACACTCAGGGAATAATAAGATGTAATGTTTTGGAATACACAGAGGAGCATCCAAGTGAGTTATATGAAGTTATTTTAATCTGTTTTGTTAAAAAACGGAGAAGACCAGTGGTGGTTTAATGTTTATTTCACAGGGCCATTTCGGTTTGGCAGGCCCCTGTTTGTTATAAAAAGTATCAACTGTAAAATACATTGTGCACTGAGTTTTTAGACTTTAAAAAGATATACTTTCTCATCTGTTGACCTGCCTTTATTTTATAATGACCTATAATTGTAAATAAGTTACACAGACTTTCTCTCAGGTTCGGAGAGAGAGCGTATCTGCCATTCCTCAAGGCAGTGAGATCCTGAAAACAAATACACTTCTTCTTCTTCTGCTTTACAAAGATATGTGTCTGATCATCAGTGAGTTCAGAAGGGCGTGATTGACAGGTGGATTAGCCAATCAGGGACACACATGGTCTGTCCGTATCAAAACAAATACGGCTGCTTACGAGGAAAACAGAAATAAAAAAAGAATCACAAAAGACTGAAAAAAGTTGCAGGTTTATTAGTCTGTCTACATCTCCAAAACTCAAAATGCTCTGTTCCATCTTGTGATGTCATGAAGTGGTAGTTTTTAAGTTAACAGCTACATTTTACCTTTTGTTTAGTAGAGATTGGTAATTTGAGAGCTGAGAGAGAGTTTTTTCTGTTTGAAAGAAGCCTAAATATGTAGGGTTTGTGTGTTGAACATGTGTGAATGAAACAAAACACAACTCCAGGTATGTTTGCAATGAGTAAACGTTATAACATAGATCAGAAAACTGCATAATAAATAATAAATTAAGTTTAATCGGAGGTGAGGTGAAATATGATATTGTTCAAAATGATAAACCAATGAGCTCCTCCGTCTCACATGCGTCACTGAAATAAACTTATCTGATTGGACAGTACTGCCAGCAGGAGCAGTGCCCAGACTGATATCTGTCTGTTTATACTTTGCAGTGACGCTGAGGGTGTTCTACATGCATGTGTATTGGCGAAGTGTTCAGCAGTTACCATGAGAGACAAAATGAACACATTAGCAAACACAGCCAAATAAGTTTTAAAGTCTGAAGAGTCTGAAAACTCAAGAAAAAATACAAAATGGATTTAAATAGCACATTTTCAGGAGCCTGTGATCAATACGAGTGTTCACGGTCCTGTTTTAGGAGTTTGATTTTCAACAAAACGGTGAGTGACTGAAAAACTGACTAATTTTATTTGAAAGGGACTTGTTCAACAGCATAAAACATCTCACCTGTTGTGATTCTAACTAAGTCATTTGTTTCTGGTCAGATTACATTCAAATAAAACTCAGATTAAAATCTAACCTCAGATAGAGGAGTGCTTACAGTTAGCATCACACCCCCAGAGAATATTGATGACAGCTGCACAGTATCACTATAATCATTATAAAACATAGAGAGACAGAGAGAGAGATCATTCTGGACTTGTCAGTGACTCTTCAGTGAAACCAATGGGGAAAAATACTATCGCTGTTGTGTGGATGATAGAGCTTTAAAAGACCGTTTATTTGACCTCTTGAACCTTCTATAAGCACCCAGCCCCTGAGTGCTCCAGCCTCACTCACCTTGGAGAGTAAAGTTGATAAAAGCAGCCAGTCAAAGTCAAACTGGGGCTGCTGGCATTGCATTTTCTTCATAATTACATTTGGCAATATCCAGTGGTAATAACCGCAAAATGTGTGCCGGCCAATTTCACTGTAGCACTGGAGTGTGAAGAGGAGTGTAATTCAGACAGGCTGACATATCGTAGGATTTGGCTCAGTCATCAAGAGAAACACAAGAGTGAAGGGGACAGGGGACAAGAGCGCTGAGGGCCCGCTAATAGCCACTCAGCTGTGTGCATTTATTAAAGGGCCTATATCAGGCGAAATTGACTCTTGTGAGCTTTAAGCCATGTTAAAATGCTGTTACCTCATCAAAAACATACCTGGAGTTGTGCGCTGTTTCATTCACACGTTTGATTGATCCTGCTTTATTAGTCTGTCTGCATCTCCAAAGCTCAAAATGCTCTGTGCCACCTTGTGATGTCATGTAGTGGTAGTGTAGTGATGTCCACATTAACTTTTAACACATTAACTAAGAATTATGCTGATTGGAGAGGCCAGTATGGACAGTTGATTCCTATCAGAGAATCAGGAGACTGGATGACTTGAGAATGGTCTTTAATGGTAGATAAATGTGTGTTTTTTGCGTGTGTGTGTGTGTGTGTGTGTAAGTGTATGTAAGTGTGTGTGTGCGTGTGGCTTTTAGATCAGTAACGCACACCAAAAAGTGAGCTGTGCAACAAAGTGATTAAACAATTAGGAACAGTACCTAGTAGTTCAGTGTTGGGCAAGTTACTTCAAAACTGTAATGTGTTATTTATTACTTGTTACTGTCATTTCAAAGTAATTCGTTACATCACAATATTACTGTATTTTAAATGTAAGGCATTACACTACTATTGCATTACTTTTAAATTACTCTCACCAAAATAAGTGGAAATATGGATTTGGCTAAATGTAGCTCATGACGCTCAATTACCTCGTTACACATCCAGTGGAAGGTGATGTGGTTCTGACTGAGCTACACTTATAGCTAAAAACAGTAGAATATAATAGCCACAGTGACGGCTCATGGCACAGTACAAGGAACAATCGCAAGAACATACAAAAGGTCAAAGTCTGGCAAATTGTGATAAAAATACTGTAACTTTAGAAAACGGTTAAACGGTTTTTAAACGTGTGACAAAAAGCGCACACCACAGACACGTGGAAAATCTTGAGACTTAAAATCGTGATCCTGTCTACAATAAAACGACTCGCTTTGAGACTCTTAAGTGTTCAAAAGATCACAGCACTGCACTTCTAGTTTAGATACATGTCAAAACTGTGTTATTATTATTTGTGAAATGTGATGCAATATTTCAGATACATGATTTTTAAAACATAAAAGATTTGCGCAATTTTGTGGACTGGATGTCATTATTTGTGGAGGACAATTTCTATGGATAATATGGATGAGATGCTGCAGTTTAAATTTACAACTTTATGAGAGGTGAGTAATAAAGTCTTCTCATTATTTTCACTATATATAGATACAAGTTTGTATCCTCTGTGTCCATCACTCTGCTCCTGATGCTCTGTTTTATTGGCTGTTGCTGTAGCGTTGCTGATGTTTAGTGGTTACAATCTGACAGAGCAGCTCAGAGTCTCACACACACACACACACACACACATACACAAGGAGCACAGCAGCTTCAAAATTGCACACGAAGACAAAAGTCAGGTCACGCCTCCCCAAACTCAAGGAGAAGCAAATCGCAGCCTGAATCGGGCAAATTCTCCTGTAGTGTGTGGCGGCCCTTAGCCTTGCTTAACTTGTCATCATTGCTGCTTGTCGCAACACGGATCTTGCTGATAAGTTTTCGAAAAGCTGGCGATTCCACTATTGAAAGCGGTGGCATATCTTCAACAACATACTCCGCCGCGAGTCTCCTAACCTCTTGAGGCTGAAGAATCTCAGAGCAGGAGAACGTTCATTTTGGCTTCTTTGTGTTTTATTGCCACTCTCATCCTCTGCTTGCTTTCTTGATAACTTCATGTTACTATGGCATTAGCATCTCTGTAAATGTTTAGTTAAATTACTGGTGCCATTTCGGGAAGTGGACACAAAAGTGCATTTGACTACGATGTTCTTCATATCCTTATTTTTCACAAACTTAAAGTAATGAGCGTATGCCCATCTGGAGAATGTGCCATCCGATGTTAGATTATCTGCAGGTTCACTCATCTCTCTCTTCTGTCTGACTCGCCTAAAGGAAAACGAAGTGAAACATTTGGCGCAGATGGTTCACCGCTGTTGATCTCGCGGTGATTTTATCAAATTTATATGAAGAAAAACAAAAAACCCTCCACCAATCCAGGTTAAAAATGCATTGCAATGGGCATTACTGACATTTGTACCGAGTAAAATATTACCTTTTTTTTCTGTAATGCCTTACATTACTGCGTTACAGCAAAAAGCAATACATTACAGTAATTTGTTACTTTTGAACTGCGTTACTCCCAACACTGGTAACTAGGCACGTATGGAAATGTGGAACTAAAACATCGGTTCCCCCCAGTCTTTCTAACAGGTAGTTTTCAAGTTAACAACTCCCTTTTACCTTTTGGGGCAATTCTAGGGCTGAAATTACCAAATGACTCTGGTGAGAATCACAGAAGAGCACTTCCTGTATTACCACATGACATCACAAGGTGGAACAGACTGTTTTTGTTCGAGCATTTGTTAAATATGTGTGAATGAGACAAAACACAACTCCGGGTATGATTTTGATGAGGAAACGACATTATAACAGATAAAAAAATTGCATTATATGGGTCCTTTAATAATAATGTCAGAGGAAAAGCAGGTTAATGCAGAGCACTAGTGCTTGAATGAACACTGAAGGAAATACATCTATAACATATTCAGTGAATCTGTGTGAGGTGAGTACAAATAAAATATAGATATGAATGTTAAGTCATGTTAAAGGTACTGTGTGGTGACATCTGCTGATTGAACTGAATGAATACATTTTTCATGTGTCTTCATAAGACCTCATTTGTTCAGGAGTAGTCCATTCTAGTGAAGGTTTCAAAGTAGAGACCCTGAGCTTTTGTCGTTAATAGAGAGGAAAAGATTGGGTTCAGTACCTTGCCAGACACTGTGCAGTTTGTCAAAGAAGAACAGGTTGCATAATGCGCTTTTTTTTTTTTTTTTTTTAACATGCAGGTTACACACACTGGGTAACAAAATATGGGTAACAAGCAAACAGGCAAAGAGGTCACAGCAGGGAGCCAGTGCCTTTGAAACTATCTGCATTTCACCTTTGACCACACGAACCCCACCCCTCATGCGTTGCCATAGCAACCAGAGACACAGGTAGCAAGCTGGAAAATGTCTGAAATCGGTATGTTTGGGCTGCCACCTGGACGTCATTTTCAGTCTAAGGGAACTGGAATTAAGGGAGGAGTTATATCTTGAAAATGGCCCTGTCCTTATTTACCAGCTAGATTATTATGGTACCATTTATGGTAAACTATTGTTACCTAGATTGCCAGATTGCTAGGTCACCAGATTAAATGGAGTTCTACACATTTGTCAATCTGAAAGTGATCAGGAAAAAGCGGAAGATCCAGACAAATATTTGAAGCTGATTGGGCAGCGTCAGCCCGATTGCGACACCAAGTTGGGCCAAAATCATAGAGAAAATACAAATAATAATAAAAAAAAAATCATGCATCCTATTTAGACGTGAAGAAGTGACAAAAAACTGCAATGTCCATCTAAATTTAGTGAACTTTAATATATAATGTATTTGTTAATAGATAGGGCTGTGAAATGTATGTACAACTTTCAACAAATTGTAGCAAGCAGCTAAAGGCAAGGGCTGTGATTGGTTAATTCACAAAGATTATTCGGACAACTGATTAAAAGCAGCCCAGAACAGCTAATGTTCATAGGTGGTTCATATGGTTCAGGTCTGCATCGGGACCTGATGCTGGACCATAAACCAGCCTTTAGGAGACCAACATTTTGCCCTCCAGGAAAGATGATCATATGATTAGATGCTGTTCTGAAGTCGCCCAGTGGTCCTGACAGCTCATAACTTTTTGGTACATTTCAAAAGACTGAGGTCAGCTGCTGAAGCATGAAATTTAGTGTAGAGGAACAAGAGGCTGTGTATGAACTGGAAATTACCAGAAAATGTCAGGAGCAGAGGGTGACCACAGAGCACTGAGCCAGAACACTCTCTGGTCGAGAGAACCGAGCTGAAGATCTCTTTGCACATTTTAAAGGCGCACTATGTAACTTTTGACTGGGAGTCTGTCACATTCTTGTATCTATGGATATGTCATTGCTCTGCCTGGAATGTTCCACAGTATAACATTAAACAGCTCTACCTTACATTTATTTAATTACAGGTGGTTTTAGAGCTCAAAAATACTTGTGCCCATGAGCGGGGTTGCCCCTCCACAGACCTGACCTGTAACTTGGTCTGGTTTGGTCTCCATGAAGATAGAAAGGTTTAATACTGTGAAAACATTCCAGACAAAGCAAGAACATCACCATGGAGGCAAGGATTTGACAGACCCTCCGCCAGAAAAGTTACACTATGCACCTTTAAGTAAAAATGAGGAAACTACCTGCAATTTTTCAGTGACATAATGTCCTCCTAAATAAATAAATAAAATAAAAATAACTAAATAAATGTGATGTTATTCTGTACAAAAACCTGCCAGTTGTTTTGTTCAGATCTCTCCAAACTGTTCTGAAATGCACAGGGTTCTTATAATAGCTTATCAGTTCATATTTCACTCAAATGTTAAGTCTCCCAGATGCATTTAAAATGAGTTTCCTGAACAGAATGATTAAAACATAAATCATAAATCTAATTGTAATATTTGTCAGAGCAATTAGATTTTGGTAGTTAAATATTTAGCAAAAAATGTTCAGCTCTGTCATTTATTTCAACTGCAAAAAGTGTTAGTATTCTCTTAGTAAACCCTTTTTTTCTGAATTGTTGGCCACTCTTGATAATAACTGCACTTTAATTAGCCTTAAAGGGCCTATATTGCACTATTTTGTAATATAGGATCTTTAAGGCATAGTTATTATAAAGTGCTACCAAATTGTTCCCATAAAGGTTGGGAAAAAAAAAAAAAAAAGAAAGAGCAAGACGTTAAAACTGGCATAAACTGACTTCCATTTTAACTGTCTTTAATGCAAAGTTGGAGGAACATTTGTCAAAAGGCTGTGTTTTTCTGCCATGACTCTTGTCTCTTTCTATTTCCGATTATCTCCCCATCTCCCTCCGTGCGAAGCCCCAGATGTGCTGTCTCTCCACTCAAAAGCCCTTTCCCTCTTATTGGATACAATAAACAGTTGTTTGCCGTGCGGAATAACAAAGATTGTCGTCATGGATACGGCTCCCATCCTCGTTTGCCGAGTGGCCTTCTCAGAGTTCTAAAAGGAGCAATTATCTGATGACATCAAAGACACAGCCACGCCAGGGAATGGGGCTCGGGCCATTTAACACACAGGTGGAGAGGAGCTGGAGCGACCGGAGACTGCCTCAGACACACACATACATGCACACACACATGCACACAAATACAGACACACATACATGCACACAAATACACAGGAACACAAATACACATACATATATGCTCACACACATGAACACAGGTGGAGAGGAGCTGGAGCAACTGAAAACTGCTTCTGACACACACACATACATAAACACACACGTACACAAATACAGACACACATACATGCACACACACACACATGCACACAAATACACAAACACATACATATATGCACACAGACACGAACACACAGGTGGAGAGGAGCTGGAGCAACCGGAAACTGCCTCAGACACACACATAAACACATGGACGCACACACATACATGGACACACACACACACACACACACACAATATAAAAACACATACTTTACATTCATTTCCTGCAGATCGATTCTAACCTGATTTATCTTAAAATGTTTCCTCATCACAAACATACGTGAAGTTGTGTTTTGTTTTCATTCTCACTTGTTTAACACACAAACCCTGCATATTTAGGCTGATGCTCTTCTTTCAAACAGAAAACACTCTGTTCCACCTTGTGATGTCATAATACAGTAAATGCTCCACTGTGTCTTTAAACCCCATACATCTTCACTGGAATCACTGGGATGATTTCAGCCCTAGAATTGCCCATCTCTACTGAGCTAAAGGTAAAAAAAAAAAAAAAAGACATCACAAGGTGGAACAGAGCATTCTGAGCTTTAGAGATGTAGACAGACTCATATATATATATACAGTGATGTTGCTGATCTAACAATAAAGGATTTATGTCATGTTGACCTGAGTAAGAGGAGACTGATCCTAACCTTAACGTAAACCCTAACCTTAACTTAAATGAACCCATATCTTCACTTTAAATCATATTGTTGATCTGTTAATAAAGGATTCATCTCACGTGGACCTGAGTTCTGTCTTAGTTCTCCATGATTGTGAGTGCGTCTTCAGTCCCCACAATGAGATAATTACACGTCCTTTATATCCACATATACATGACCTGGATTCTGCATTATTCATGTTTGTACAGAGGAAAATACGGCAACTCCTCAAAGACAACAGTGACGTCAGAAACCAACCAGGGACCAACAACAGAACAGCAAGAACTTCTGCAAGTCCTAAAAAGTCTAAACATCATTTGAATGGTTCACTGTCAATGAGAAGTCAATGAGGAGTCACCTAGACAGATAAAAAGTGAATAAAATACATCGATTTCCTGGTCTGTCACCTGCCTGTCTCCATGGTGATGTGATTGCATTGTTTGGAATGGCCCACAGTATGGTATTATTAAACTTATACATCTCCATGGAGACGAACAGACCAAGTCAGCATACAATCAGCATAGTATTTGCACTGTCCTTCTTGTTTCTTGTATATAGCTGTGATTTTATAGTTTATTACTTATTTTTCTATTTTATTTTGACTTGTACATATACATTTTTATAATCATGTCTCATTTGACACGTGTCTCTTGCTCTTTTTGCCATACCATCTATTTTTGTTACTCTCTGTTATTATATTATATTGTGATGAGTGAGCTACTGTATCCAAATAAGTAGTCAATAAAGTTTGTCTAAGTCTGAGTTACAGGTTAGATCTGTGGAGAGGCAACCCCACTAACAAGAAGTAAGAATTCTTGTTTATGAAGATAGGCAATAAAACACCTGCAGTTGAATAAATGCAAAGCAGATATGTTTAATGCCATACTGTGGAACATTCCGTGCAAAGAAATAACATCTCTATGGAGATACAAATAGTGTACACCTTAGAAGTTACATAGTGCACCTTTAAAGGTCCTATATAGCGCAAAATTGAGAAACTTTATTGATCCACAACGGAAATTATTTGGACACATCACAGTATAATGTAATAACAAAGAGTAAAAAATGTAAATGGTAATAATAAATTAATAATATGTTGTGAGTTTTAATCCATGTTATGAGTTGTGTTTTGTTTCATTCACACATGTTTGAGTATCATTTATTTTTAGTCTGTCTGCTTCTCCAAAGCTCAAAATGCTCTGCTCCACCTTGTGATGTCATGAAGCGATAGTTTTCAAGTTAACAGGCTTTTACCTTTAGTTGAGCAGAGATTGGAAATTCCAGGGCTAATAATAATAATAATAATAATGCATCAGTTTTATATAGCGCTTTTCAGGACACTCAAAGACGCTTTACAGGGCATTATTCATTCATTCCACACTTGGTGATGGTAAGCTACTACTGTAGCCACAGCTGCCCTGGGGCACTGAAATTATCCAAATAATTGGTGTATGGAGTTCAAAAACAGCGGAGAACGGAGCCTAAATATGTACAGGGTTGGTGTGTTAAACATGTGTGAATGAAACAAAACACAACTCCAGGTACAGTATGTTTTTGATAAGGAAACAAATTTAAAACATAGATCAGAAACTAGTGTAATACAAGCCCTTTAAGCTTTATTTTTCATAAAGTCATCAAGTTCTGCATTTCCTGAGGATAATTAGAATTCTTGTTTGGCCCAGTCTGACTTGTGACCATGATGAGTACCTCTCCTTGTGCATTTCTTCAGGACTTATATTTAAATGATTAGAGGTTTTGAGGTCACATCAAAAGCTCCTGACAGCTCCTACATACTCAAACACAAAAGCATTGATTGCATTGTCTGTGAACTTGAGACATGAGGAGTCTGGAAGTATCCATCTTGACACAGTGGTGGTGAGTTCAGTGCACACGCCTGCCTACGGTCCGGCCCTCAGTGTGATTGCAGAGTGGCCCCTCAACAGCTCTTAGCTACTTTCTGTCCGGGGAGCAAAGACTCTTCCAACATTGATTGTCTATTGAGCTACAGTCTCATTAGGACTAAGAGGCACCAGCTCAATCTGAGGCATGAATAATGCTCTTCTCAAATAGCTGGATATTATAATCATATTTTAAAATCAAATTAAGAAGATATATATATATATTTTTAGATCAGTTCCAAAGTTAAAATGTCATCAGCATTAGTTCAACACTAGTTCCACAATCATGAACTTAACTTGATTTAAAGAGCCTATACTATGCTATTTTCTGATCTAGTATGTTATAATGTTGTTTTTTCATCACAGACATACCTGGAGTTTTGTTTTGTTTCATTCACACTTTACAAATTAATTTACAAATCCTGCATATTCAGGCTGAGTTCTTCTCTCAAACGGGAAACACTCTGTTCCACCTTGTGATGTCATGGGTAATACAGCAAGTGCTCCACTGTGTTTTTAAACTACATGCACATTCATTGGAATCATTCGGATGATTTCCGCTCTAGAAATGCTTAACTCTGCTGAACAAAAGGTACCTGTTAACCACTGCTTCATGACATCACAAGGTGGAACAGAGCATTTTAATCATTGGAGATGTAGACAGACTTATATAAAGAGTTACTCAAACGTGTGAATGAAACAAAACACAACCCTGGGTTTGTTTTTGATGAGGCAACAACATTATAACATGGCTTAAATCTCATGCATAAATCCATTTTGCATAAATATAGGATCTTTTAAAAGCATTGCCTGGAATGTTCCACAGTGGGGCATTAATCTCCCTGGAGAAAGCAGTAAATTGGCCAATTTACTGGTCAGATCAGTGGAGAGGCCAACTCACACTAAAAATGTAGGTTTTTGAAGGTATTTTTGAGCAACACCTAATACAATAATTACAAGAAGGATAAATTTAATGCCATATTGTGGAACATTCCAGGCAAAGCAATAACATCTCCATGGAAGCATGTGACGGACACACCACCAGAAAAGTTACACAATGCACCTTTAATTTGCCTTATTCCACAGCCAGTGAGAATTTCAGTGTCTAATTGTCGTGCGTTAAAACAGCATAATGCACAAGTAGACCGGCAAAGGTTAAATCACATTCTGTATCACTGCTCAGATGCCATCACCATGACATTACCATAGCAACAGGTAAACAATGCTCAGCTGTTTTGTATAGAATGTAGGGATTAGCTTCATTGAAAACACTGAAATAACTAAATATGTAAGACATTTACAGACAGTGGACAGATTTCGATTCACAGGTGAGACATTTCAGTTTGTAGCCGTGGTATAGGCACACTAAACACAATGGAGCAGTGCGATACTTAAAGGTGGATTCTGTAACTTTTCTGATGGAGGGTCTGTCAAATGCTTTTCTCCATGGAGATGTTATTGCTTTGTCTGGAATGTTTCACAGTATGACATTAAAGCTCTCTAGGCCTTAATGCCATAGAGGCAACCTTATTCACAGTCAGAATGTCTGTATTTCTTGGTATTTTTGAGCTATAAAACCACCTGTAATTGAATAAATGTAAGGTACAGCTGTCATACTGTGGGACATTCCAGGCAATGACATATCCATAGAAACAAGCAGGTGACGGACCCCCAGCCAAAAAGTTACATAGTGCACCTTTAGCCCACAGATTGAGGACACAAGCACAAGTTTTACCAACATATTTCATAGAGTTGTCAGTGTCAGTGCCAATGTCAGTTTTATTTCTATAGCACATCACACAACAAGAGAGCAGTGTGCTGATGCCTGGAGTTTGAGCGAACCTTTGGACAGGTGATCACAGAGCAGCGTTCACCTGGGGCCAAAGGAGTAATCCAACAATCCATTCCCAGCCTCGGTTGCTCGCTGACCTGGCAAAGAAAGTTTAAAGGGCCCATAATACACTATTTTCCAATGTATGTTATAATGTTGTTTCCACATGCAAACAGACCTGGAGTTGTGTTTTGTTTCATTCACACATGTTTAAAGTTGCATTGTGTAACTTTTCTCTTGAAGCGTCCGTCACCTGCTTGTTTCTATGGATATGTCATTGCTCTGCCAGGAATGTTCCACAGTATGACATTAAACAGGTCTGCCTTACATTTATTAAATTACAGGTGGTTTTACTGCTCAAAAATATCTAGAAAAAAAGGCATTCTGGCTGTGAGAGGGGTTGCCTCTCCACAGATCTGACCTGGCCTGATTTGGGTCTCCATGAAGATAGAAAGGTTTAATGCCCTACTGTGAAACATTCCAGACAATGCAATAACATCTCCAAGGAAAAAAGCATTTGATGGACCCTCCACTAGAAAAGTTACACAATGCATCTTTAACACACAAACCCTGTATATTTAGGCTGAGTTCTTCTCTCAAACAGAAAACACTCTGTTCCACCTTGTGATGTCATGTAGTAATATAGGAAGTGCTCCACTGTGTTTTTAAACTCCATGCACCTTCACTTGGATCATTTGGGTGATTTCAGACATGGAACTGCCAATCTCTACTGAACAAAAGGTAAAAGTTTACTATGAAACTACCACTACATGACATCACAAGGTGGAACAGAGCATTTTGAGCTTTGGAGATGTAGATGGACTAATAAACCAGGATTACTCAAACATGTGAATGAAATAAAACAACTCCTGGTATGTTTTTGAGGCGGTAACAACATTATAACATGACTTAAAGCTCACAAGAGTCAATTTTGCATAATATAAGAGCTTTAAAGCACCATTCATTTGCAGCCACTGTTGAGTTAAGGGCTGATTTCTACAGTGTATTTGAGACATCTGTTGATATAAAGTGCAATTTATTGATCTAGTAAAAAAGAAGACAGCATTTACAGCCTTGAAACTAGAGGAGCAGATTACAGGGTCAGGAGTCATTAGCTCCACACAGGTTTTGGAGACTAGAGTTGATCAGACTGGATCGGTGCTGTACATTTTCTGTTGTGATCTGCAGTGAGGACCAGAAGCTGAGTAAATGGTGGTATCATTGTGGTTTATTACCAGATAACAAGGAGAACACAGGGCCAGGTACAGAAGGGAAACAATCAGGAAAGAGGCTAAAGGATTGGAGGAGTTACACAGAACAGATTTCACCTATGGTCAAACATAAGCGATGAACAAAGATTTTTCACTTTAAACTAGAAAAGAACTACACAATAAAAGAAAGTTAATAGTTTTTGGTTTTCTCCTATGTTCAGAAGTGCAGCGCCAGCAAGCAGTGTTAATTTAATTTAAAACCCCTTTCTATTCCGACGTACCTATCCAAGAACATTTGAATTTTTCAGCATTATTTTGTCAACCATGCACCTCATAACACTATCGAGCTCTTAGGCGTGTAGAATATGAAAAGAAATCATCCTGGGATCAATCAGGAATTTAAATTGAATGAATTCTGTCTGGACTTTCTTTTTGACTTTATTTCAACTCCCAAATCTTATTTTGAGTGGCTTCTGATGAAAAAAAGGAATTGTCCCAACAAATTCAAATTCAGTCAGTCTACTGTCTGCAAATCCATACCTCCCAGCAGCAGCTTTACTCTTATATTTACCCCAAAAAAAATCTAGGCGAGATTTGAAATCTGATTTTTCTCTGTGCAGAACTTGTTCCCACTTGTAATGAGAGTAGATCAGACCAAAACTCCAGAGCCTCAGCTTCACTAAGAACACAGTCATGTGTCCAAAGGGTTCAGAAACAGATTCAGATTGAATTGAGGTCAAATCAGTCAGACTGATAAGAGGTTGTTTAAGTTAAATATATATCAGTTATCAAAAATGATTAGGAAAATAAGCGAACGTATTATCTGATCACAAAATCACAGATTTTTAATTCAACAAACACTAAATGTATCTATTGTTCTTTTAAAACTCAACTTGACATGAGAAAGCATATCCCTTCTGATCCACCAGAGCTGTTAACGAGTTCTAATTGAAGAGAAACTTCATATGCCATTTCATTTAAAAGTTATAAAAACACTTCTTAATGTTTGCATTTGTATCGACCTTTTGTTCCTAGGACAGTTGCTACACTGCAGGGAGTAGGTCATTCGTTTGGCGTCAGTTTGAGTATAGCTGGATTTCACAGTGGAACACAACAGAAACCCTCTCCCACTATTAGAAGAGACAGCCTGTGAGTGAGACATCTGCTTATGTGATTGTAATGAGTGGAGATTACAATGTCATAAAGTAAGGCTCGTACTGTATTTGACCACCACAAACTTCTGGAATCAATTATCCCTGATACCTCTATTGTTCTCTTCTTAAACTGTTTAATTGTGCAAGAGTGCAGTTTACACATTACAAACTAGAGTGGCAAATGCTGTAAAAAGTTTCTAAAAACACAAGGTAAAATATTTTTGGTGATGACTTTACATTTTTATTTATTTTATTTATTTTTCTTAGCATATGTAACATTTAACAAAAATACAATAGGTACAAAAGTAGGTGTAGGAAGACGCGAAAAAAGGTCCCTCCTCCCCTCACCTTGCCTTTGAGCGCTCACCTGTGCGCTCTGGTTTTCTTCTGTCACACCAAAGCTGGTGATATGTGAGAATACAACAGGACCGGGTGAGCCAGTCTAATTACAGATGGTAGCTTTAAAGCATCCATCTTATGAATACGTAAAATTAACATATAATTAAGAAAAAAATTAAAAATACATACGCACCATACAGGATTATTTGATGTGGTAACTTGTCTGCCTGGCCCCCTGCAGAACAGCTCCATACTCCTGCAAAATACATAGTGTTGAATTTTTGAATGTGTTGTGCTCCACTTTGAAATATTAAATCAGCTCCAGAAACAGTTAATGAGCTCAGTACAAAAAATTAAGTTTAAAATTGTCACTATAATAATTTAAGATGACAGTATTGTGGACTCCAGCCCCTGCCCCAGTGTGCTGAGTGAATGTGTTTTACACAGATCAAAGTGAGGCACATTCGTCTCATATAAAACATTAATAAGCTTAATCCTCTATGTAAACATGAACAGTACACAGATGCTTATTGGTCTATAGGTCTATACTCTTATTTGGCACACAAGCTTGGGTAGCTGCTAACGGCTAATCCTGCAGCTCTTTGAAGTGTAATCCGCACCATGTTTTAATGTACACTTTTGTATGAGCCATGACATTGTGTGCACATGTGAGAAGCTCCTGTTCTATCAGGTCGGATCCCCGCCGCTATCAGAACCCCTCCCCTGAGTTTTATGTTTCTAGTCATGTCAATATTTGATGTGGGAAGCACATGGGGATATACATGTTTCATAACACTGCCATCTGCATATGGATGCCTTTGTGCATGTGCAAAAAGATGGAACAAGTACTCAAAATGTATCATTTATTAGTATACAGATCCTTTAGTCTTATTCTGTAGTAAATAAAGATGAACTTCAAGGTTTATTTCAATGACTGTAATCTGATTAATGTGTGGTCTACTTTTGGACGATGGTACATTATAAAAATGCATTGGTCATCGTACACAGCTGTATACATTATTCATTCTTTCCATAAACACTGACAACACTGTGTGCAACATGTGTATCATACTCAGATTTTTATCTCCACTTCAAAATAACGAATAATGTATTATACAGAGAATGTATTCATCACATGGTGCGTAACATGTGATAACCTCCAGTTAAATTATATGTATCATTCTCTAATAAAACAATACTAAATATATAAAGAAAAAGAATAGCAATTTGTGGTATGTTTTAATAATAGAATTGTGTTTAAAGTTCACAGTTTAAGGAGAAATAACAAAAAGACTGAAATAAGCAATGATAAACAAGAATACAAGAATCACATTTCACATTAATACAGATCTAAACTTCAGGATTAGCAGTTTTTATGCAGAATAAAACTGGATATTTGTTAAGGAAATCATGGTACTATAAAATACAGACTTTGTAATTTGCTAATTGCGTCAACAAATTAACACTAGAAGTCCCAGAGAGGAGTCATTTGACTTTTCTACCTTTAAAACCCAGAGAGGAGTCGACTGACTGGAAGGATTTTAGCTAACATCCTGTCTTCAGGTGCGAACAGCTGCTTTTGTTTTGTAAACGAGGCCATTACTGGCGCACCCCAGGAGGGCGGCTGAAGGGGAGACACTGTAGACTCTTGAAATGACATTTGTTTTGTACTTCTTTGGTGTATTGAATATGGTGTGGTTTGTGAATAAAACCACAAAAACGGTCCATTTCTTTTATTTTATTTATTTCTCAAATTAAATGTGTTAAATATTTAAGATATATCCCTCCTCATGTGGACATGTCATCAAAGCGTAGGTGTTTCATGATGTCTTGGAAGCGGTTTCGGGCCATAGCATAGCCATCCTTCTATTTGTTGAAGGTGAAGCAGGCAACTACAGTGCATCCGGAAAGTATTCACAGCGCTTCATTTTTCCCACATTTTGTCATGTTACAGCCTCATTCCAAATTGTATTAAATTCATCTGTTACCTCAAAATTCTACACACAATACCCCATTATGACAATGTGAAAAAAGTTTTTTGACATTTTTTGAATTTATTAAAAATAGAAAACTATGAAATCACATTTACATAAGTATTCACAGCCTTTGCCATGAAGCTCAAAATTGAGCTCAGGTGCCTCCTTTTTCCACTGATCATCCTTGAGATGTTTCTATAGCTTCATTGGAGTCCACCTGCGGTAAATTCAGTTGATTGGACATGATTTGGAAAGGCACACACCGGTCTACATAAGGTCCCACAGTTGACCGTGCATGTCAGAGCACAAACACCAAGCATGAAGTCAAAGGAATTGTCTGTAGACCTGCGAGACAGGATTGTCTTGAGGCACAAATCTGGGGAAGGATACAGAACAATTTCTGCTGCTTTGAAGGTCCCAATGAGCACAGTGGCCTCCATTATTCATACATGGAAGACGTTTGGAACCACCAGGACTCTTCCTAGAGCTGGCCGGCCGTCTAAACTGAGCGATCGGGGGAGAAGGGCCTTAGTCAGGGAGGTGACCAAGAACCCGATGGTCAGTCTGTCAGAGCTCCAGCGTTCCTCTGTGGAGAGAGGAGAGCCTTCCAGAAGGACAACCATCTCTGCAGCAATCCACCAGTCAGGCCTGTATGGTAGAGTGGCCAGACGAAAGCCACTCCTTAGTAAAAGGAACATGGCAGCCCGTCTGGAATTTGCCAAAAGGCACCTGAATGACTCTCAGACCATGAGAAACAAAATTCTCTGGTCTGATGAGACAAAGATTGAACTCTTTGGTGTGAATGCCAGGCGTCATGTTTGGAGGAAACCAGGCACCGCTCATCACCAAAAAAATGAAACACAGAAGGTTCATTTTTCAGCAGGACAACGACCCAAAGCACACAGCCAAGATTTTAAAGGATTGGCTTCAGAACCACTCTGTGAATGTCCTGGAGTGGCCCAGCCAGAGTCCAGACTTGAATCCGATTGAACATCTCTGGAGAGACCTGAAAATGGCTGTGCACAGACGTCTCCCTTCCAGCCTGATGGAGCTTGAGAATTACTGCAAAGAAGAATGGGCAAAACTGCCTAAAGATCGGTGTGCTAAGCTTGTAGCATCATATTCAAAAAGACTTGAGGCTGTAATTGCTGCCAAAGGTGGATCAACGAAGTATTAAGCAAAGGCTGTGAATACTTATGTAAATGTGATTTATTAGTTTTCTATTTTTAATAAATAAAAAAAATGTAAAAAAACAAAAAAAAAAACTTTTTTCACATTGTCATAATGGGGTATTGTGTGTAGAATTTTGAGGTAAGAGATGAATTGAATACAATTTGGAATGAGGCTGTAACATGACAAAATGTGGGAAAAAGGAAGCGCTGTGAATACTTTCCGGATGCACTGTATTTATCCCCCTCAGCACAAAAGGCTGCCTGCAACTTTGGAACCTTTAGCCCACCATCCCCCACTGCCACAGGCCCACACAGCTTATGGGAACTGACCAGATAGTCCTCCCCCCTGCTGATTCTTCAGGTACTGGACGCATTTACAAATGAAGAGATGCTAATTGTGGCCATCAGAGTCGTCAGTTTGGACTAAGAGTCTTTCGACTCTTCTCCAGGACTTTTAGGGGGGTGTCAAAATTCCTGGGACTTCTAGTGTTAATGCAATTTCAATTTGATTGTGATAAATCTTGCAGCCCTAAAATATATGCATTTGTATGTGACATGATGAAAAAGAAGAAAGAAAAACAAGTACACATCAAGCTTAAATGTCCTATATTACACAAAATTTACTCTTGTGAGCTTTAAGTCATGTTAGAATGTTATTACTTCCTCAAAAAATACCCAGCGTTGTGTTTTGTTTCATTCACATGTGAAGCCTAAATACGCAAGGTTTGTGTGTTAAACATGTATGAATGAAACAAAACACAACTCCGGGTGTGTTTTTGATGAGGAAACTACATCAGACTTAGACTTAGACAAACTTTATTGATCCACAAGGGATATTATTTGGGCACTGTAGCTGACGCATCACATATTATAATAACAAAGAGTAAAAAATATAAATGGTAATAATAAATACAAAAAGGATAGCAAGAGACAGGTATCAAATAAGGCATAATTATATAAATCTATATGTACAAGTAAAAATAAAATAGAAAATAAGTAATAAAATGATCTTAGCTATATACAAGAAAACAGTGCAAAAATACAGTGATATATTTTTACACCATACCCACACTGCACCCTGTTATTCTGAGCTCTAGATGTGCAGGTGCATGAGACTAACACATAAAGCACTCCATAATTAAGAGGGTATCCACCATTGCGGTTTAGCGCACACGCCCACTCACTCCACATAAGCCCACACCATGTTCACTATAGACTACATTACACGTCTAACTGCACAGAACACATGTTACCTTTGCTTTGCCTCGAGAAGCTTTTCATTACAGTGTCCTCTTTTCTCTCACTGTAATCCCATTCACCAGGGCTCCCTCACTCCCCCGCTCACCTGCTATCCATGCTCTACTTTCACATATTCCCATTTCATTTGAATTCTTCGCTCAGATTATCGTCCCAATTGTGTTTTACATATATTACTCATCAGCATGTCTTGGGATGAGAAAAAAAATCTTAATTTTTCTGATATATTGTTAAAGGGACGATATTACACTATTTTCTGATCTGTTATAATGTTTCTTCATCACAAACATACCTGGAGTTGTGTTTTGTTTCATTCACACACGTTTAACACACAAATCCTGCATATTTAGGCCGTGTTCTTCTCTCAAACAGAAAACACTCCACTATGTTTCAAACTCCATACACCTTCACTAGAGTCATTTGGAAAATTTCAGCCCTGGAATTTCAAATCTGTGCTAAACAAAAGGTAGGCGTTAACTACTGTAGTATCGAGAGAAAAGTTACGCATACATGGGGAGAAAATGCAAAACATCATGACTTTGTATAGACCTATAATGACCATAGACTGTAGACTTTTAACCTGAACTACCACCTTAACACGGTGGAGGGGTTTGAGTGCCCGAATGATCCCTGGAGCTTTGTTGTAGGGGGCTTCAGGACCTTGGTACGGTCACCCAAGGCAAACAGGTCCTGGGTGACGGGGTCAACAAAAAGACTAAGTGTGTGTCTGGCTCTGCACACTTGGATAATCTTGGAGCTCCTGACCAAGATCTGGAGAAGAGCCCTCTAATGTCATGTGATCGATCATGTGACAAGTCCCTGTAGTTTAAAAGGATGGGTCAAATAATATCCAATAATAATAATCCAAATCCAAATATAAAAGGACAAACTTCCCTACAGGGTCAATACTGTAGAAACACAAAGAAAACTCTTTTACAAATCAGTATACTAGTAGTTCCATATTGCTAACACACTCAAACTGTATACAATAGGCTATAGTACCTCTAAAATCCCGTGAAGGTGACATTTTGTGTTTTTTCTTTTTAAAGCCTTCCTTTAACATCAGGGCTGCACAGAGACCAGACTGGAGCACTTTAAAAGCCTATTATAGACAGACTTGTTTGCTCCGAAGTTCTCCACAAATTAAACTGTAGCAACTTCCCATTAATTCTGTAAAGGTCAAATGATCTTGCTTTATGAGTCGTTTTATTTTGTAAAGTGGGTGGGACTTTTTCCTATATTAATAAACCACCGTTATTTTAAAATTTTCATTAAAAATGTATCTAAAACCATTTAATAATAGAAACAGTACACTGTCATCTTGTTCAAAACTGCACAACTTATTCTCTGATGTTGGTCGATGCTGCCTCTTCATTTTATTGCCATTTTTGTACGAAATCAGCCATGCATAATGTATAATGTATGTATATATATCGCTTTTAAAAGGTCCTATATTATGCAAAATTGACTCATGTGAGCTTTAAGCCATGCAGAATGTTTTTCCCCCATCAAATCATACCTGGAGTTGTGTTTTCTTTCATTCACACATGTTTGAGTAACCTTTTATTATTTGTCTACGTAGCACCTAGACTCTCCGGGACACTTCGCCCAGATCCTCTTCATGGACTTCAGCTCAGCCTTCAACTATCCAGAGGCATCTGATGATCCAGAAACTGCAACAACCAATATCTTCTTCAAACTGATCCATCTCATCCATAACTTCCTGAGCAAGAAACAGCAGGTTGTACGGCTGGACGTGACCACATCCTCTGTATTTACAAAAGAAGCCATCAACGATTGTCGATAATCAGAAAACTCAAAGGACTCTATGTTTCTCCGCATCTGTTCTTACTGTTGTACCAATCCATCATCCAGCCCATCATGCTGTATTGTTCCACCTGCTTATTCAGTATGTTAAAAACCGGTCTAAACTCACAAAGGTAACACACACAGCTGCTAAAATCATAGGACTCCCCACACCCAACCTTGCAGATCTTAACAACAGAGCCATTGGACACATTGCACTCTCCATAGAACAGGACCCACTACAGGAACACCTCACCCCTCTGCCCTCAGGACGGAGGGCGCTCAGGTGCAGGAGGACCCTGACGGAGGTACAGGGCGCTCAGGTGCAAGAGGACCCACAGAAGCCTGATCCCCTCGGCCATCACATTTTTGAACAACAGGCCCCGCTGAGTGTGCTGTAATGTCTCTTGTAATGTGTCTGCGTTTGTTGTGCCGTGTTGTTGCTGTATATGTCAAACAAGCTCTGAGTGTGTGAAAATGAATCTCCCCTTGTGGACAATACAGTTTTGAAGTTTTGTTAATGCAAAATGCACTGTTCCACCTTGTGATGCCGTCATGTAATTGTTTACAGTTAACAGCTTTTACCTTAGCCTTAGTTCAGTAGAGATAAGAAATTCAAGGGCTGAAATGATCCAAATGATTCTAGTGAAGGTGTACGTGTGTGGAGTTTAAAAACAAAGTGAAGCACAATAGTATCCCGAAGGAAATTCATTTTTCAGGCAGCAACAATACATAATAATAATAATATAATTAATTTAATTTATAGCGAAGCAATGTATCACAAAGTGGAACAGAGTAACACAACCTAAGTATGCAGGGTTTGTGTTTTAAACATGTGTGAATGAAACAAAACACAACTCCAGGTATGTTTTTGATGAGGAAACATGTTAACATAGATCAGAAATACCATAATATGGACCCTTTAAAGACCCAGCTAAGTCCTGTATCAGACTCTAGAGCCTGATCCACACTAGTGAGTACAAAACAGATACTACAGACCTGCACTTCCAATAATGGCACTCAAAGCTCTCTACATTGAGCCCCCACTCAACCATACACAGAGGGCATTAGCCATACAACATCCACAAGTGCAGTTCAATGTCTTGCCCAAGGACACTTCTGTATTATCAATAGGAAGAAGAATGGCAATTGTACCTTCATCTTTTCACTAATTAGATGTTTTGCAACACCAGCAGGGCCGTTGTGTAATGTCAATGAGGTCTGAGGAGTGTGTAGAGGAGAGGAGCAGAAGAATAGAGCAGATCTTTTCAATGTCATGTATTGAATTAATTTGTTCAAACACACATTAACATCACTTACGTCATTTGAGCTTGATTCATTACAACTATACGGACACTGTGAGCTTAAAGGGCCCATAGAACCGTATTTCCTGATCTATGTTATAATGTTGTTTATATGATGTTCCTCATCAAAAATGTATCTGGAGATGTCTTTTGCTTCATTCTTTTGCTTCATTCTTCTCTCAAACAGAAAAACAGTCTGTTGTGGTAATACAGGAAGTGCTCCATTGTGTTTTTAAACTCCATGCACCTTCACTAGAATCATTTGGATGATTTCAGACCTGGAATTGCCAATCTTTACAGATTTAAAAGGTAAAAAGGTGGAACAGATCATTATGCTCTTTGGCGATGTAGACAGATTAATAATACAGCATTAATCAAACATGAAAAAACGTGAATTTAACAAAACACAACTCCAGGTATGTTTTCGAGGAGGTAACAACATTATAACATGGCTTTAAAGCTCACAAGAGTCGATTTTGTGTAATATAGGACTTTTAACTTAGTGCATCTGCTCCATACAATGAACCACAAGAAAAAAGTGTCCAGTCTTAGCTATATCTCATTATCTTAAAGGTGAACTGTATAACTTTTTGGTTGGGGTCCATCACCTGCTTGTTTCTATGGATATGCGATTCCTCTGTCTGGAATGTTCCACAGTATGACATTAAACAGCTGTACTTTACATTTATTAAGTTACTGATGGTTGTATAGCTCAAAAATACCTTGAAAAACCCACCTTCTGACTGACTGAGAGGGGTTGCCTCTCCACAGATCTGACCTGTAACTTGGTCTGGTTCGGTCTCCATGTTGATAGAAAGGTTTAATACCATACTGTGAAACATTCCAAACAAAGCAATAAAATTTCCATGGAGTAAAGCATTTGACGGACCCTCCACCAGAAAAGTTACACAATGCACCTTTAAAGAATGTTAGCAAGTGGCGGCATAGCAGTTAGCGCTCTCATCTCACTACAAGAATGTTCCAAATATCTTTTTCTATGCTCTTCTCTGAGTGGATTTCCTAAAAAATGCAGAGTAGGTCAACCCTCCTACTAATCACTTGAATCTCAGTCGTTATCTCTGTAATTTGTGCTCAAGTCCCATCACAACTACCTGAGTTATTTAACATTAATCATCATCAAACCTCATCATCTCCATCAAAAGTCCTGCCAAAACCAGAAGTGTCCGAGACAAAAGGTCGTCGTTGAAAATGAGAATTGGAATTGGTCAAATAAAGGTTAAATAAATAAATAAATAAAAAGAGAAAGACCAAAGAGAGATGTTTTGTAGTATTTTTATGCCACTGCTGCAGCTGCACTCCAGAGGGTGACAAGTTTGGCTGGAAAGCAGGAGCTGGAGCTAAAATAGACGCTTTGTTCTAAAAATGTAGGTTTCAATTTTGACAGGTGATTTATGGAATTGTCACGGTAACGGTTTGACTCTTTTATCCAGCTCTGTTTTGATAGGAGAGATGTTAGAAGTATAATGTGTTTTGGCCACTTTGGAGGAGTTGGTCTCAATAGTAAATGTAGAAAGTTTAAATAAAGCATTAAATGTTACAACAGAAGTGTCTGAGGCGATAATAGGAATAACAGATTTTTACCGTCTTAAAAATGTGTAAAATAAAATAAATAAAGGTTTTGCAACGCTCTAAACGTATTCTTCATTTACCTTATGCATTTCTAGTATCCTAATTATTCACCGGAATGACTCTTTTCACAGTTTTCAGAGAGAGAGTTTTATCATTGCTGTGGAACTTAAAACAACTAGCATGCAAATTGTGCACTCACTCTTTCACAGATAATAAAATGCTTTACAATTAGACTTGGACAGCAGTTGATATTACAATATATCTGAGGCAAAACACATTTTACTTTATTACAGCCGCTTAAACTGTTTTTATTACTTTTTTCCCAATATTATAAAAATCTCACATTATAAAACAATTTGCATCTCTCAAGAAAAACACAGATGTCCTGGTCACCACACATTTTTCGCACCATAGTTTGAAATTTAAGATCTTTCTGTAAATGATTCCAAGACCATAGAGCTGCGTAAGAAAGGCAGATTTACCCAGCTCAGTGAGGCACAATGAAAAGTAACTGGTACATGTAAGATGAGATTTCATTAAAGGGCCTATATTACACATTTATAACATTTAGCCATGTTATAATGTTACTTACTCAAAAACATACATATGCTGTGTTTTATTTCATACACGCGTGCTACCTTTTACCTTTAGTTTAGAAGAGATTGCCAATTCCAGATCTGAAATTATCCAAATGGTTCTAGTGAAGGTGTACGGAGTCTGAAAAACAGCGGAGGACTTCCTGTATTATCACATGAAATCACAAGTGTTTTCAGTCTGAGAGAAGAACTCAGCCTAAATATGCAGGATTTTGTGTTAAACATGCGTGAATGAAACAAAACACAACTCAGGGTAGTTTTTTTTTTGATGAGGAAACCACAGAAAATAGCGTCAAATGGGCTTTTTAAGGAGATTATGAAGGTATCTGGAAGTTACCTACATGTCCAATACGAGATACTAAAAACTCACCCCTATAAAACTGAAATCTAGTGTTATTGATACGTATGCAATAGTAATAACCAGATTAACACAAAGCTAAATGTCAGTTACCTGCTAACCCTGAGCTGAGATATGATTGGCTGTCTGTGCCACAGGTCAGCCGCACTTTCATCTGCTGATCAATTGTGTTAAAATATTGATGAATTATGGATTGATATCATTGATTTGTCTTTCACTTTTAATGACTGTTTTATCATTCTGAAACTGTTGCGGAATTTTAATTTCAGAGCTGTGATTTGAGGAGGAGTCACTGTGTTTAAAATGTATTTAAAGTGAAGTGATTATGATTAACAGTGCCCTTCTCTCTACAGGGGAGACATTCACTGGTAATTAGTGTCTACATGCAGTGATTAAAGGGAACATTTCATGTGGCTCAAAGTCAAACATAACTGTTATTGTAAACATATGGATAAAAGCAGATTCATAGCTCATTTCTCTGTCTTCAGTTGTTTGTTGTTTCTTTACTGGTCCCATGTGAGTGAAATCAGCATATTTTGATAACTTCATAGGACAGACCAAGAATAATACAGTATGTATTCTGATCCTACTTGTTTAAACAAAGTGTCTTGGGAGTTTAAGTTTCTTGAACAAATACAGCAAAACATATATTTATAATGCACACAGGTACTTTAGGTAATTTGTCTGGTGTAGGGTCCACTATCTGCCTGTCTCCATGGCGATGCCTGGGTTCCACAGTATGGCATTACCTTTACGCTGACCTATCTTGCATCTATTTTATTAAAATATGTTTAACTGGGCCTGGTGGAGGCACCTCATAGACTGTATATAATTTTATCAATAATAAATATATACATACGTTTACCATGTTAGATAAGATAAGAAAAGATATGCCTTTATTAGTCCCACAGTGGGGAAATTCCAGTGTTGCAACGCACAGTTCAAGAACAGCAGGAAAATGGAACATGCAATAAAACAAGATAATAGATAATGGCTTAAAAATTATTTAAAAATAGACTTAAAAATAGACTCTAATGTAACACACTGTTCCGGTGGAGCAAAAATATAAAATACCAAAAAACTATTATGTACAATAAAAGTAACAGTGCAGCAAATGAACAGAATAAATCTCAGTAAAGTGACTTCAGTATATTATGTTATTTACAGTAATATAAATATGTTTATGTACAGCAGCATTAGACAGGATAAATATCAGTAGAGTGACATAAGTGAATTGTATCAGAGATGTTTTACATGGTCTTCAGTATTGCACATAGATATAGTTGAATGACACATGTTCAGGAGGAAAATAATCCAAATGAATGAAAACAGATGAGATTGGCTACCTAAAAAAGTCCATAGAGGCAACATCTCAAATGTGATCCACATTCAGCCTTGAACAGTGAAGTCTCCTGAGACTCCCAAGGCTAAAGCTGCAGCAGCTGTGCGGCCCATTAGGAAGAAGCACATCTTCCCTGACTATTCTCGAGAGGAGGCCATCAACATCTTCATAAAACAGAGCAAACCAACACCAGTCACTTTTGTTCAGGACGAGGAAGTGACTGTACCTGTAGCACCTGTGTAGCCCAAGCTCAAGTTTCCTCTGAGAAAGCTCTACACCATCTTTGAGGTGGAAGATGAGACAGACTACACCAGAGAGCAGGTCCTGAAGATCGGACAAACCAAAACCTGCCACAGCACTGTGCAATTCTGTACAATAGTGTGTTAATAAAGTAGATTAGTAAGCATATGACCATGGCCATCAACCTATTATTTATTGTAATAATAATATGTGCTATTTGTCTTTCAATTACTAACAAACAAATGCTCATTGGTTAAGTCTAAAAGCAATCTGCAATTTTCAATTGTTCCATTTTATTTTAAAGGTTGTTTTCCAGAATTTAGATACTATTCACAAATACATTTTCTTACCTGACCTTGTCTGACAATTTCATCAAAACAATCACTTTTTGCCCTTTTTCAAAAATATCAAAATACATAACAATAGCAAAGAAAACATATTAGTAGATCTCTTGTAGATCTGTCACATGGGTAACAATCTGAGCAAGTACGAGAGGAGCCTAATTCTGATGGGTTTGGGCAACTTAAAAAAACTCAAGTGGGTTGCTCTTAATTGATCAAATAAAAAGTCAAATGTCACCAGATAGAGAAAGATATTATTAACTATGTATTAGCACTATGCTGTGGGTGACACACTCCCTTAGTCCACTTCTTTATACAGTCTATGGATCATCTGCTAATTTCAATGGAGATTTGATGATGATTTTATCTGTGGAACATTCCAGACAAAGTAATAAACTCATGGAAACAAGCAGATGACGGGCCCCACACCTGAAAAGTTACATAGTGCACTTTAAACAACTTTCTAAGTATACAGTACATATACACACTCTTGCCGTTTTGTTCATAATATGTTTTGAGATAGATTTTTGTTATAAATAAATAACGTTCACATGATTTGGCAGTGTATTAGCAGTCAACAGAGAATAAGCTTTCATTTGATACTGAACTTTCGATGCTGAGAGCCGATGCGTCAGTGAAAATACTGAAATATAAATGTCAAGATAGTAACTGAGTGATGCTGTCTCTTCAGATCACAATATGCTACAGCCGCATGTTATTTTGTTATCACATTGAATAGTGCAAAGAGGAACTGCGAAAATACCCTTTAGTCATACCCTTTAACAGGTACAGAGATCGAACTCGCATCCATTTTAAACAACAGCATCAATACCAAAAACAAGTCAAGGTCCGTGTATCTATATTGTCTGTTTTATTCTGAGACTTCCCCATCCCCCTTCTCCCACCCACACTGCACTTCTGTCTTTCTATTAAAAGTCAATTAGCCTTTTGACATCGGTAACATGTAACTGTCAGAGCTGGTGACCGCACACCTGGCTCCCATAATGCACCTCTTCTCGTGCATGTGCGTAGAAGGGGGGACAGATGTGCACAGTTTCCTGGTGATGCCATATTTTGCAGGCGCTCATGTGTGATTGATGAATCCGCTCAGAGGTCTATTGATCTGAACAGGTGGCTGCTTGAAACGTGTACTAGAATTTAAAGTGCACATCACAGGTTAGACGGGTCATTTTACTAAAATATAGTTCACATTATTATAGTTAAGATTTTACTATAAATCTTGCTTAGTTTAATCTAGTTTTATGCATTTATATAGCACCTTTCAGGACACCCAAAGTGCTTTAGAGTGCGTTATTCATTCACTCCACACTGCTGGTAAACTACATATCATAGCTGGTAAACTACTCCCTACTACTACTCCCAATCTACACCATCGCCACTCCAACCCTCCAACCACCACCATCACTCACACACTTTCTGACTAGGCTATGTGGGTGAAGTGTCTTGCCTAAGGACGCAACAACAGTTCTTGACCACGGCGCCCGACTGTGGCACCTGGAATTCCCAGTGGTCTCCCATCCAAGTACTACCCAGGCCCGGTCCTGCTTAGCTTCTGAGACAAAATCAGACTTTGACAAGCTGGTATGGCCAGTTGAAGTTTTTAATTTTACTTCCTGGTTGGACACGAGCAGATATGGCATAATAGAGGTAATTATAAGTATTTTTAAGTAACTATAATGCTAACAAAAGGACAACAGTTATGATTAGGCTAAATAATAATGGATATTTTTGGTTAAATGAATGTTCATACTGACAGAAAAATTATCTCTGCATTTTGGATGGAATTTTCAGTTTTAATTACATATTTGTTGACATGTTCTCCCCGTGTCTGGGTAGGTTTCCTCTGGGTACTCCGGTTTCCCCCATCAAACCTAAAAAACCTGCACCGGGGACTACAGATGCTACAGCCTGGTACAATGCATCTCTCCTGTTAAGTTTAATGTAGATTGTGCACTGTCCCCGCCTCATAAATAAACTAAATAAATAAAAATAAATAAATAGGCTGAGGCATTCCATTTTAGAAATCACAGCTGCTTCCTGTATTTTTGCAAAGTGACAGTTAAACAGCAAATTCTACTGATATAATTATATATATAACACAATCACACACAAACACAATCTGACCAGGAAGAAAAAAACAAATCACCTGATGGAAGTCGATACAACCAGTGATTTTGTACTTTTAGACAAGTCCCTCCAAAATTACATTAGCTTGTGACTACCAGATGACTAGCATTAACCAACTAGCCTTCTTTCTAGTTAGTCACTGTTTTTTGTTGAAAATCAAACAATTGACAAAAACTGATCGCAGGTTTCTGTGTTGAAAATGTGTTGTTTAAATCTATTTTGTATTTTGTTTTTTGGGTTTTTTCTCAGTTTGCACACAGATCTTACAACTTCTCACGGAGTGTTTGCTAATGTGTGCAGTGCATCACCATGGTAACTGCTGAAGATACTTCCACAGACATAAACGCTGTACCCCACTAGCGTGATGTCACTGTATGAATTGCCATATCCACTGTGCAGATGTCCTATCAATATGTACTATGGATATGTATTGAGCAATAGTGTGAAAGTGAAAATCTATATCCTTAAAATCCAATTACTTATCATTGGGTGTGAGGGTATTAAGGTTTAGTTGGAGGGGTAAAGCAATTTGGAAACGGCAAGCGGCCCTGATGGAATTACTGATGTGTGAGGGCGCATGGATAGTTTTATAAAGGAAGAGAGGGAGTGAGGCAGAGAGGAGGAGTTTTGAGCGGAGGAGTGAGGACCGAAGGGGGATTTTAGCACAGATGTTTAGGTATTTAGACCAAAGATTAAAGACGCCATGTTTTTATTTTCACTTTAAGCTTGTGCATTACATGACTGGCGCCCTCTGCTGACCTAAATGGGGAGAGCAGCGTTTTGAAGTGGCAAATAGCAGCATGGGTCTTGTATGCGTGGCACAGATAGATGGATAGATGCTTTTGTCGTCACAGTGGTCACAAAGCACTCAAAAGCACTCTACATCAAGGAACCTCTCACCCATTCACACAAACATTCATACACCAGTGTACGCACACAGACACTAGACCAATCTTGTCACAATAATCAAAAAAGTGTGCATTTCTGTTCAAAGTGTTGTTGCTTCCCCTTCATAGAGGAAATGATTAATCTTTTAACAGCTCAGGCTAAGGCAAGTGGCTAACCCTGGCAATTTTTTTTGTCAGTTAACAATATTTGCCGATACCAGATTGTAAAACCTATAGGAAGGCCCCCAAACTGAAGTGCTAACAATAGAATTTGTATTATTATGCAGTATATAAGCTTCCTCTATTGCATTTTATTCCCATTATAACTTATCTGTTTGAAAGACGCATCTGATGCTCTGAGGCAGACTGGGGATGAGAAAGTGGCACACAGAGATTAGGGCAGATTAGAAAAATATTGGTCCAAAGAAAAAGTGATTTCTTTTCTTTATCAGGCCAGATACAGATGTATGAAAAAAAAAAAATCATATTGATACTTTGGAGCTGATGTCATCAACATTACCTGGAGGTGCTAGCTGTAAGCACTGCTCTATATGAGGCTGGATAGACTTTAAGATGAGTTTTATTTGAACAAAACCTCACTAGTAGGAGCTGGTTTAGTTGGAACTACAACAGGGGAGCTGATTTTGTCCCTCACACATAAAATTACAGTCACAATATTAGCAGCATTAACATTATTATTATTAACATGTTTTTCAGTTACTTCAGTCACTCTCACCTTGAAACTTTTTGGGCAGTGTTTGCCAATATGTGCTGAACATTCTACCATAGAGATACATGTTAAACACCCCCAGTATCATGTCACTACAAAGTATCAATATGCTGTACTTCCTTATGTGTTTTGGAGGTGCAGTGGACAGCTTTGCTCTTGTGTACCTGCCTGTTTGACTCTTACCCTATTAGCTGAGCACTTATTCAAAGTAAAAAAACAACATTAGACTTTTATTTGCCCATTAAAGAGTTAATAGGGTTAGCCAAATGGACTGTAGAGATATGCCAGCTGCCCCACAGTGATAGCAGCTCCAGGGCGTGTGTGTGTGTGTGAGCTGCTTATGTGTAACTCAATCTACCCTCCGAGGTACTTACTGAAGGAGTCTGCCCCGACCACCGCGTGATTGGTTTGATAGTGATCGATACTGGTCTCATTTCTGCCCCCATGTGACGGTACAGGTTCAGGAGGGGGGGTTGGGGGCGGAGGAGGGGGTGTGGTTGGGGGCGGAGGCGTCTGGGGAGAGGGAAGGCATGTTCAGATCATTCTAGAGTGACGGAGCGCTGGTCCCCGTCCGCTAGCTGGCCGCTCAAAGTCAACTCATGCACTCTTATTTCACAGTGGATGACCGTGCAGTGGGGCAGAGGGGGAGAAGGAAGACACAGAGAGGGATGGAGGGTGGAGGAGAGAGGAGAGAGGAGAGAAGGAATAAAAAAGAAAGGAGAGAGAGAGAGAGAGAGAGAGAGAGAGGATAGATTGACAGGTGGAGGGGAAGAGGGAAGAGAGCAATGGAGGAAGTGGGAAAAGGGGAGAGAGGGATGGTGGAGGAGAGGAGACAGGGAAAGAGATAGAGAAAAAGAGTAAAAGAATGAGAGAGAAAGAGATAAACAAAAAAGAGGGGAAGACAGAGAGAGAGAGAAGCAATGGAGGGAGTGGGAAAAGGGGAGAGAGGGATGGTGGAGGAGAGAAGACAGGGAAAGAGTCTCTCTCTCTCTCTCTCTCTCTCTCTCTCTCTCTCTGTCTTCCCCTCTTTTTGTTTATCTCTTTCTCTCTCATTCTTTAACATGTGAGGAGATTGACAGGTGGAGGGGAAGAGGGAGAGACAGAGAGCAATGGAGGGAGTGGGAAAAGGGGAGAGAGGGATGGTGGAGGAGAGAAGACAGGGAAACAGACAGAGAAAAAAAGAGTAAAATAAATGAGAGAAAGAGAGATAAATAAAAAGAGGGGGAGACAGAGAGAAAGAGAGTTTGACGGAGAGAAAGGTTAGAGAGAGGGAGGGAAGGAGAGAGAGTGAATAAAAGGGAGAGAAAGAGACAGTGAGAGAGGATAAAAGAGAAAAAAGGCAAAGGAGGTCAAGTGGAGTCAAATCTCCAGAGCTTTGGAGACATCAAGATTAAGTCCCATTGATTTCCATTCAAAACATCTCAGGCATTTTATACTGTCTTATATCATACAAGTGCTATTCTGATGTTTAACAAACCGATGTTAACAAATGCCCCGTCAAGCCCAGTGCTTAGCCATACTTAACGTGTTTTCATGTCCTGTTTGTTTTTTTTTATTTGTGTCTATTTTATTGCTTTTTATAATTATTGTTGTGCACTTTAAAACACAGTTGACCAAAGTGCTACTGCAATTTGCTACTGCACTTTGCCCTTTGCTACTGCACTTTGCACTTTAAAACACAGTTGATCAAAGTGTGTTTTAAAGTGCATTAGAAATAAAGTTGGATTGGATTATGTCATCTCTTTGGGGGTTCTTCCGTATAGATTGTAGCTCCAGCTTCCAGCTCCATCAGCTGTGGCTCCAATTCACTTCCTACTGAAAAAAAAAAGCCCTCTCTGTAACTCCTGCTCAGGCTCGTCATTTTGGTCTTAAAATGTTCATATTTACTCACTTTACATGATCTTGGTGTTTTTATTTTGCTATGTATTGTTAATCATTATACTACTGTGCATTTTCATGAGAGGAACAAATAAAAATGAAGTGCCTGCCCCCTCCCAAACCAGCAATGCAAGCAGGAAGGGGTGTTACCTTCAACAGCCTTGCTCCGGTTTGGCTCTTCGGCCGCAATAACTGCTAGCCTCACTGAGCTTCATTTGACTGGAGCCGAACGCTACGGGTGACGTCACACTGACTTAGTCCACTTCTTTATGGCTCTCTTTGTGGCTCGTAGGGTTTCCTGGGGGCTCTCGTGTTCTTTTGCCCCAAGCTCAAACGTGCATAACTGAGAAATCCTCCAGCTATGGCACTCCTAAGGATCCCTGAAGGCTCCTTGACTCCTCCTCTCCCTTGATGCATTGCTAATACAGAAACTAATTTAAAAATAGTTAAAGCTGCATTACATAACTTTTCTCATGAAGGTTTCGCCACCTTCTTGTCTCCATGGAGATGTTATTGTGTTAACTGCTTGTCTCTTGCATAGAGATACAAGTTTAATGCCATACTGTGGAAAACTTTATAGGCAAATCTATAACATCTCCATGGAGACAAGCACGTGGCAGACCCTCCATCAGAAAAGTTATGTAGAGCATCTTTAAGTTATAATGGCTCTAAACTGTTATATTGACCAAAATGACTCACAGATTTCAATCAAAGTGCAGCCAACCAGCAATGTGTTTCTTATTTTTTTAGCTGTAGCAAAAAATATAGCAGGTCTGAGCAAGCAGGACATTTTTATAGTAATAACCAAAACTCCTGAACCAACAAACTGATTTTCTGTCGGAGCACCATTTTCACCACATCTTCTGAATGCTTTATGCTTCTGGGTACGCCATGAGCCAGTAACAGCGGTGTTTTCATTTATTTAAAGGTCCTATAGCTTTTAGCTATGTTATAATGTTGTTACCTCCTCAAAAACATACCTGTTGTTTTTTGTTTCATTCACACGTTTGAGTAATCCTGCATTAATAGCGTGTCTCCAAAGCTCAAAATCCTCTCTTTCACCTTGTGATGTCATGAAGCGCTAGTTTTCATGTTAACAGCTCCTTTTACCTTTATTTCAGTAGAGATTGGCAACTTCAGGGCTGAAATTATCCAAATGATTCTAGAGAAGGTGTAAGGAGTTTAAAAACACAGTGGAGCACTTCCTGTATTACCACATGACATGACAATGTGGAACAATGTTTTTTTCTTTGAGAGAAGGGTTTGAAGGGTTTGTGTGTGAATGAAACAAAACAAAACTCCAGGTACATTCTATTGCCAAAAGTTTTCACTCACCATTCCAAATAATGGAAATCACGTGTTCCAATCACTTCCATGGCCACAGATGTATAAAATCAAACACCTAGGCCTGCAGACTGTTTCTACAAACATTCATGAAAGAATGGGTCGCTCTCAGGAGCTCAGTGAAGTCCAGTGCCACTGGACTCTAGAGCAGTGGAGACGCGTTCTTTGGAGTGATGAATCGCGCTTCTCCATCTGGCAATCTGATGGATGAGTCTGGGTTTGGCGGTTGCCAGGAGAACGGTACTTGTCTGACTGCATTGTGCCAAGTGTAAAGTTTGGTGGAGGGGGGATCATGGTGTGGGGTTGTTTTTCAGGAGCTGGGCTTGGCCCCTTAGTTCCAGTGAAAGGAACTCTGAATGCTTCATCATACCAAGAGATTTTGGACAATTCCATGCTCCCAACTTTGTGGGAACAGTTTGGAGATGGCCCCTTCCTCTTTCAAATGACTGTGCCCCAGTGCACAAAGCAAGGTCCATAAAGACACGGATGACAGAGTTTGGTGTGGATGAACTTGACTGGCCTGCACAGAGTCCTGACCTCACCCCGACAGAACACCTTTGGGATGAATTAGAGCGGAGACTGAGAGCCAGGCCTTCTCGTCTAACATCAGTGTGTGACCTCACAAATGCTCTTCTGGAAGAGTGGTCAAAAATTCCTAAAAACACACTCCTGAACCTTGTGGACAGCCTTCCCAGAAGAGTTGAAGCTGTTATAGCTGCAAAGGTTGGACCAACGTCATATTAAACCCTATGGATTAAGAATGGGATGTCACTGAAGTTCATATGCGAGTCAAGGCAGGTGAGCGAATACTTTTGGCAGTATAGTATATGTTTGTGATGAGGAAATAACATTATAACATAAGTCAGAAAATAGCATAATACTGGCCCTTTAAACTCACATCGGTGCCACTTCTTTGCCAAGTTTACAGTGAACTTTGGGACCGCACAGTCTCAGTTTGGGCTGTGTTGTCTTAAATGGACTCTATAATAGCTCTGCTCACTTACTGCAAGAGGACAGAGAGAGAGCAAAGAGTAGAGGGTCAGTTCTGAATCACAAAACAATTTCCCCTAAATCATTTTACTTTACTTTACTTTATTTCCAAATGATGAAATGTAATACTATGTTTCAAGGCTCCTGGGAACCATATTATAACATTGTATCTTTACCATAAACTATACCAGGAGTTGTGTTTCTTTGTCTGTCTGTTTTCCTGCTGATTTAATCTGTCTCCAGTCTCCTTCTCTGGTACACTGTGTAATCTATGAAGTTCCTTGTGTTTCTAAAGTGCATACACCTGCACCCGTTCATGTCAGTGCTCAAAACTGTTGTCATGCCAACACAAATGTTATTAAAGGTGGTCCAATGAGGTTCATTTGGTCTCTAGATAATTTATTTTAACAGATAATTTTTTACAGGCCAAAGTTTAGTTTGTTTTCATACCTGACAGTTTCAGCTGCTCAGTGGTCTTCGTCAGAGTGGTCATGTGTTGCTGCGATGTGTGTGGTATACAGATTTTGGTGTCGTCTTCGTACCGGCAACTAAACTTCATCTGGAAAAAAAAAATCTATTAAAATAAATTCATTAAAGGTGCACGATAACTTTCCACCACATGTTTGTCTCATGGAGATGTTACTGCTTAGATTTGCTAAAATAAAATATAATACTTGATTTTGCAGCGTCACCTGCCTGTCTCTGTCTCTATACTGTGGAATATTCTAAGCAAAGCAATTGTATCTCCATGGACACAAGCATGTGGCAGATCTCTACCAAAAAAGTTACATAGTGAATCTTTATTTTACAAGACACTCGAGTTAAAGGTGCACTGTGTAACTTCTCTGGTGCAGGGCCCACCACCTGCTTCACTCCATGGAGATCTTGCCTGGAATGTTCCACAGTACGGCATTACACTTATCTCTAGGAAGATAGAAGGCGACACCATAGGGCCAAATTACATGACAGATCTGTGAAGTGGCAGACCCTCCACCAGAAAAGTTACACAGTGCACCTTTAAGCAAAATACAAAGCAAATTTATTCCCCAAAGTAATTTAAAAAGCAGATATAAAAACTGTATATTGTGCTACGTGCAGTGTACATTACTGTCGTGTCCTTGGGCAAGACACTTTACTCCCCTGACTATATGTGAATGTGTAATTAGACAAATTCATAGTTCATTGTTTTTTGCCAAATCTTTGCCCTTCATCTCAACCCATGACAAAGTTAAAATTGCATTTTTTTAGTTATTTAAATCTCATAAAAACAAACAAAAGACCAACAAACAAAAGCCAGAAAATGCGGCCTCCCGTTTAAGTGAAAGTTTTACCAGAACATTCACAAATTGCTGTAAATAAAAGATGCTCCTAACACTTAGCTAATCCCTCTTTCTATTGTATTAACGCTTAAATAATTAGAGTTTGCTGTAATCCTAGAGACACAAACATTGAAGGTTCTTTGTTTATCACATACTTAGTATCTGATGAGAGAAAGCCCTTTACCTCACTAAATAAAAGTACTGTGTACTCCCGAGTCTTAATTAAACATCTAATCAAATACAGAATGGAGGCTGCTAATTGGTTATGCAGAACGAACCTGCTATTAATAAGAAAAGTGCCTTCTCAGCATATGAACCAAAAGAGCTGAGCTTAAAGGGGCACTGTGTAACTTTAGTGTTCGTCTCCATGGAGATGTTATTGTCTGGAATGTTCGACAGCATGTCATTAAATTCATATATTTTGCTTTTATTAAATTACATGTGTTTTTGTTGCTATAAAATACTCATAATACTCATAATAAAAACATTCTTTAATGCATTCTTATTATAAGTGGGCTTGCCTCTCTACAGATCTGACCCATAACTTGGCTTTTTTTTTTTTTTTTACTATTTCTACTGAACAAACTGCTTCACATAAGAGTTAAGAACAAAAATATGGTACAAGCTGAAACAACACCATATACGTACATAGGAAAATTACAATAAAATACAAAGATATCGCGTCTCGCTCGTATTGCCGGGGAGAAGAGGTGGGTTTTCAGTCTATATTCCTACACTTACGGCAAATATACAATAGGGCATTTAACTCTGAGATATGGATGACAATACAGCGTCTTGTTAACATGCAAAAACCCCATGTGACATAAGAATTTACAGTGATAGTAGAGAGGACTTTTGGGCAGATCGTAATGACCTCTCCTCATCATTATTCACTGCATATATTAGCAGGGAAAACACAGCGGCAGCCATGCTTGTTTTTATTACATAACCCTGCACGAAATGGGAATACAATTTGGGGAGACGTGTGAACAGACAGAGCATTTTAGTGGATTTTGAAGTGTGGCACATAATCAAGATGTGTTTATTATATTGTATTTTTCTTATTTCAAGCTTAAAGCCTCACCACATAACAGTTTAGCCAAAAGAATACTAACATAAAAGCATGTTGTTGTTTTTATTTCAAATTCTTTTATTGCACTGAATAACGTGTGCCATTACTGTGAGTTGGCTTGCACCTCCATAAACCTGACTCATGCTTGGTCTGGAGGAGGGCCAAATCTAACCTGGCTCATACCAGATTGATATGTGCGTCACTCTGAACTGACTTCTGCACATTATCAGTCTGTTTTGAATCAGATTGGTCAAAGTGTGACAACAGTAAAACAAGATGAAAAAAACTTTAGTTACATCCACTTTAGAGAAAAGCACAGACGTCTTTCCCTCTATAAATGCACAAAGCTCTTACCTTCTGAATGTTTTTCACAAATTAAATCATCTGTATTGATGCTAAAATAGGCTGAAGTGCATCTGTTGGCGCTTCGCCTTTAACTTCCACACAAACCTCAGTGCTGCGACATGATTGGTCGCCTGCCACCTGTTGGGCCTTATCGCACCAGCGGGGGCCAAGATGGATTCTTGTGAGTTTGTGAACTCACAAATATTGTGAAAATTCATCTCGCTGTGCAAGGTTAGGCCAGATCCACCTCCAGAAATTTGTGCAATGTTTTAATTATCTACCAGACAATGTTTTTATTTAAAGCAGACCTATTATCTAATTTAGCCATGTTATAGTTGTTTCCCTTTCTCATTTACATTGTTGTAAATAGTTTACATTGTTTACAAGTTGTATTTAGAGTGATTCATGCATGTTTGAGTAATCTTTGTATTCCTTTATTCAAGACGTCATTGCTCTGATCAAACTCTGTTTTCACTGCCAAGGGCATACGCCCACTGCTCTCTACTTTGTAGAACTTTGTTCTACTTTGTCTATTTTCTTAATCAGTGATGCGTGTAGGATTCAGCAGCGTCGTGTAGCAATTTTTACACAAATGCTGACAACTTCACAGCTTTGTTGTGATTGGACACTGCAGTTTTCTAATGCGGAAGTCCGTGGTTTTGTTTATTTTATTTCTTTCATTTTAGATCAATATTGTGAACATAATGATCCACGAGTGTCATTGATTATAACTATATAGTAAACTCAAGCACAATATGTCTACTGTAATAAGTATGGTATATGTTGAATTATATAACCTCTTCATCTCATTTAGTTTTTGTTTTTGGATAACAGACAAACAACTTGCCCTCCATTACCAAAAACAGCAGTTATTCCTCATTTCCTTTCCAGGACTGTGTGGAACAGAGTGACCTACTTAAAATCACTAGAACATTTTAGCACCCAAACAACAGATAAGCCTGAGCCAGGGCTTAGCGTTCCTAAAGTAATGTGGCAAATAACACATCTGAGCGATTGTATGTTTGAATTTCATATGAAGTTAACTGTCCTCTGAATCACGTTCTAAGTATTGAGCAGGCTTTGTCATGACGATTGCTTATGCATCAGTGGAGTTATTTGTTGGTACAATGACAGTTTAGTGAACAGTGCTTCTTATGGGAGATGTTTTGGTTAGATGAGATTGTGAAGGTTCCATGTTCACTCTACTACCTCAAAAGAACATTTAAAGAAGACATGTATTTGTATAGAATGGGAAACACTATTGTTTCAAAGTGGCCAGCAGCAGCATAGACAGATTAATAACAGTAGATGCATCACACAGTACAATTAGCTAAAGGCTGTGATCTTCACACTAGAGCAACACATTCAAAAACGTGACTGACTAACAGTTAGTATGCTAACTGTTCCCTTCCTGATTATTGGACTATATAATGTTTTATAATCAGATACAGACAGCATGCAGCGGACATAATTTGACCTCAGAAGCTTATACAGTATATCTGTACTGCGGGAAGACAAATTTGACTCAGATATAGGGGGAAAAAAACAGGCACAGGCTCTTTAATGTAGCCTCAGAGATAGAGACAGCGTTGGGCAGTAAATAATTAGGGATTACTATAATTTTTTTTTTTTCTTTAGTAAAACAGAGCATTTACATTAGAGTTACAAACCCTATTACTTTGAGTGACATTTTCCATAACCAAAATTCATGTGTGACATAAATCTGTCAGTAAACTGTAAAAAAAACAAAAAAACGTATTAATTTATCTATGGCAGCGCCTCCTCTGTGACAACAGACAGAGATCAGCTGTGAACCCAAACAAACAGCCTGGTTTGTGCAGGTCTGCCCTCAACGCATCACAGGTACACACAGTATTCTCACTTTAATGTGTTTGTTTGGAATTTAGTTAAATAAGAAAAGTTTAAAGTGAGATTTCATGCTCACTTCCTGATCTATGTTTTCTCTTTTCCCAAGTCATTTGTAGTAATCCAATTAGGGGCCAAGGAGTTCATTTGTTTATTTCTCATTGTTCAGTGGGAATGTTGCTGACAGTAGAGGGCGCTCCAACACCTAAATGTCTCATTGGAAATGGAGATGTTGTTTATTAAGTATATTTTCCAAACAAGTTAGAAAATGTGAGAACTTATCCCAAGGTGACCAAAAACATGTTTAAAAGGGAATTAATGCCACAAGAATTCATTATATGGGTTTCTTAAAGGGCATATATTACACAGTTTTACACGTTATTATTTAACACACAAATCCTGCAAATTTAGGTCAAGTACTTCTCTCAAACTGAAAACACCTGTTCCACCGTGTGATGTCATGTGGAAATACAAAAAGTGCTCCACTGTGTATTTAAACTCCACACACCTTCACTAGAATCATTTGGATAATTTCAGCCCTGGAATTGCCAATCTCTACTGAACAAAAGGTAAAACATAGCTATTAACTTGAAAACTACCACTACATGACATCACGAGGTGGGGTAGAGCATTTAAGCTTTGGAGATATAGACTCTAATTATAAAGGATTACTCAAACATGTGTGAATGAAACAAAACACAACTCCAGGTATGTTTTTTTTTTTTTTCCCAGGAGTCGATTTTGTATAATATAGGACCTCTAACAGGGAATTAATGCCACACGAATGCATATATGTGTCCTTTATTTAGCATATTAGACACTGTATTGGGGTACAAGTGACCTTTAGCAACCAAAACCAGAGGAACAGAAAGTTGTATTTTGTATCTGCAAAAGTAGAACAGATTGGGTCTGATGACACAGACCCGCCTCTCCCCCCTCTCCTCTCTCTACACAAAAGAACTGTATAGCGCGCCAAGGGCTTTCAATATGAAGATTAGTCACTGAAATCCAGGACTTTTATTATGAAAAATTCTAAAAGTAAGACAATTTTCCTGGGAAATGGTTCAGGCCCAACCCGCAGACAATATTTCCCCCCACAGCTTTTAAAAATGTGCAGATCTGGCAACACAGTGCTGGAAATGCATAGACCATTTGGCTTAAAAATTTGAATAGCTATAATAAAAAGGGAACAATTGAATGGAAGAAGCTATCAGGAGAATGGCTGAGTCAAGGCCCATGAAGGTAAAGGTTAAGATATATTTTATTATCCTTGCAGGAAAACTGTACATTCTTTGACCCCATAGATAGAGAATATATTTCTGTACTGCGCACAATGGGCTAGTATCAGAGTTGGAGTACCGTTACTTCAAAATAATTAAACTCAAATAGTAGTACAAAGTATAAAGTAGCCTGAGAAATGATTTAAGAAATATTTTAAAAGTATAAAGGAAAACTGCTAAAATTCTGAGAGTAATTGTACTGTCTGGACAGGCATCTGATTTAAAATTCAATTCTAATATAATTGGAAGGACAAAACATTGAAGAATGCACCAAATTTGGTGTTTAAAAGGTGCTGTAACTGATTTTTACTGTCTTAAAAACTAGAAAAACAGAAGTAGTTCATTTTAAACAGTTTGCAATGGTCCCAAGTTTCTCCTCTCTTATCTTATGCACTCTGAGTATCCTAATTATTCTCTGAGATGACTTTATAAGCACTTTTCACAACTTTCAGAAGCCAGAGAGGAGTTTTGACATCTCTGTAAAGCTAACAACTAGCATGCTAATCTTCACTTGCTTCACTTACTTCACTCACCTGATTATTGAACAATAAAATGTGTTATTATTAGATGCAGACAGCACACAGAGGACATATTTTGACCTCAAGAGCTGCTTATACAATATATCTGTGCTGGGGCAAGACAAATTTTGATCAAATACATGGAGAAAATCAGGTAAAAGCCATTTAAAGGTGCACTGTGTAACTTTTTGGTTGGGGGTCCGTCATCTTCTTGTTTCTATGGATAGGTCATTGCTCTGCTTAGAATGTTCCACAGTATGACATAAAACAGAGTTCGTCAAATGCTTTTCTTCATGCAGATGTTATTGCTTTGTCTGAAATGTTCCACAGTTTGGTATTAAACCTTTCTATCTTCACGGAGACCAAACCAGACGAAGTTACAGGTCAGATCTGTGGAGAGGCGACCCCACTCACAGTCATAATGCCTGTTTTATTTAAGTATTTTTGAGCTATAAAACCACCTGTAATTGAATAAATGTAGGGTTGAGCTGTTTAATATCATACTGTGGAACATTCCAAGCAGAGCACTGACCTATCGATAGAAACAAGGAGGTAACGGACCACCAGCCAAAAAAGTTACATAGTGGACCTTTAAATATTAAAATCAATTAAATTATTTTTTAATTAAAAAAAAAAATACAATATTAAAATGGTCAGATTTTTATATAGCACTTTTCTACGTTGAAGGCAAAGAACTTTTACACATTTACACACCACTGTACACAGACACTGAGGGCGAAGTGGGTTAAAGGGCCAGTAAACACAAAAATCACTTTATTCTACTGATTACCTGTGTAAATGGGTCTAAAATAGGAATGTATACCTATCCCTGGCCTTATTTTAGCATTTTAGTGCATATTTGTTAAAAATCAGACTTTTGGGTCAAAAGCCATGTCCGTACCAGCCTCTTTAGGGTCAACTACGGCCACTACACTTGAATTTTTGGGTTGGACTAATAGCCGCCAGTGAGTCAGATGCAGGTTATTACGTGACAAGCACAGTCCCTGGCGGTCTACGGGCGGTACGTGAGGAGCCCCTCTCAGCCCCGCCCCTACCTGGCACCGCTGGGCACTGCGATGTCCCGCCATGTCTGGAGAAAAGGTGTGATCCGAGCACAAATGTCCGCTCTGTTTTAAAGTCTGGAGCGCACCGGTTCGCGCCATGTTGGATTGTTGTGGCTGTCGGTCGGCTGTCAATCATCTCTCCAGAGCCCGTCCTACACCCGCTCCCCCTAACCCACCGGGCACCACCCACTCTAGAGGATTTTTCAGATTTTGCTTAGGGGCGAATAAAGCTTCGGGAGGGTGTTTAACGGCTCTTTAAGTGTCTTGCCCAAGGACACAACAACAAAAGCATTCATCTTTGGGAGCCTTCAGATCAATGGACAAATACCCTACCAACTGAGCTACTGTCGCATTAATAAAAAGTTACTTAAGTAAAAGTACTGCGTAAACAGTTAGTCTGAGCAAAGTCCAAGAAACAGGTCTGTATTTGACAAAGCTATTATTACACGCTCTTATGTGAGTCAGAGTAGCTCCCAGCACTTCCACCAGCAGAAGAACATCTATAAGTGGACAGGAAGTTGGCCCAGCATCATTCGTTATAAAGAGATCTTTTAAAAGGTTTTGAGCTGTCGTTACCTAAAAAAAGACTGGGGCTAATCTTTGAATAGGCCACTCGCTATAGGCTATTGTCCTCATTCATGTCAAGAAACGTGGTAATGTGTTTAGGGGACGTCTGAAGCAGTATTAAAGTGCCCGTATTACACCATGTTCTGATCTATGTAATAATGTTGTTTCCTCATCAAAAACACACCTGGAGTTGTCTTTTGTTTCATTCACACATTCACACATAAATTCTGCATATTTTGGCTGAGCTCTTCGGTAATAAAGGTAGTGCTCCACTGCGTTTTTAAACTCCATACACCTTCACTAGAATCATTTGGATGTTTTCAGATCTGGAATTACCAATCTCTGCTGAATTAAAGGTAAAATGTAGCTATTGAAACTACCACTACATGACATCACAAGGTGAAACAGAGCATTTTGGGCTTTGGAGATATAGACAGACTAATAATAAAGAGTTATCCATCTTGGATTTAGTCAATTACAGGTGCTTTGTTGCTTAACTGAAAAACAAACGTTCTTATTGTGAGCAGGTTCACCTCTCCACAGATTCGACCTGTAACTTGGTAAGATGGTGCAAACGGCTTGTCTCTATGGATATAGATATGTTTAAAGGACATAATGACACCATTTTCTGATCTATGTTAATGTTTCCTCAACACAAACATACCTGGAGTTAGCTCCACTGTGTTTTTAAACTTCATGCACTTTCACTAGAATCATTTGGATAATTTCAGTTGTGGAATTGCCAATCACCACTGAACAAAAACTACTTTACTTTTTTATCTTCCTCCTTCCCTCCCTTCACAACCTACACACCACCTTCACAAAGAGACAGCTCTAAAGGGAAAACTGAGAATTAAGTGTTTTAAAAGTGTGCAATAACATTTTGCACCGCACAATTAGACGCGTCATGATTTGCATAATCGCCCGCGGCAACGAAATTAAGCGCACCTATGAGCTGAACTGGAAAGGTGGGCGCCGCCGCGTGAGTCATCTGCAAATGAGGACAAGTAGAGGAAAGGACGGCCACTGACACAAAAGCTTTAGTTAAACTTGATTTTTTTTATCGTCACGGAGACAGTCTCACGGCAGCAGTCTGAACTCTTGGCCTCTCCTTAAAAAGTGAAACATTTCAGGCTCATCTGCATTTCAAGCCCATGCTCTGTCTCGCGGCGTTTGATGGTCGTCCAATCCTTTATCCCAAATCAAAAGGTACAATTATGTGGTCAGCAAAAAATGGGAATTAAAGCAGGATTTATTTATTCATGTTCTGCTTGATCCTGTTTGGGGCACAAGTGGCACAGGTCCAATTTCAATTTCAGTAGCCAAAATCCATGAGGAAAAATAGTGGTTCACAAAGTATAGAATGGGTACTACTGCTTGTACAAAGGTTTTACTTGAGTAACTTTTTAAAGGAGACATGTTGTGCTTGTGTCTGCTTTGTCGTTATACTCTATGACACCCATGGATCATTCTGTTATATTTGGACATATTAAATCGTAAAATTCTAATCTAAAACAATGTAATAAAAGAAACAAGAAAAAGAAAACTGCGGTGCCCAATGGGAGCTGACGTCGCCGTAAACATCATCACAACAAAGAGTCAGCACCTCTAATGAGTAGTGAGGTTTTTTTTTTTACAGATCAAGAAAATAAAATTGGAGAATGAATATTGCAGAGCAGTGGGTGTATGCTGGTGGTGGTGAAATCCGGGATTGATCGGCAATATGAAGTCTTGAAAATAAGAGATTAAAGATTGTTCAAACATGCACAAATCATTCCAAATACAACTTCGGGTGAGTAAACGATAGGGATGCAACAATATTTGATATAATATCGAATCGTTTGATACTGGTCTCATGATTCGGTCGTGTTCGGTCAATACGCACGTGTCCCTTCATGAGCTCTGTGTTGTCATTTATCTTTGGTCTGAAAGGAAAACAGTTATTGTGGCGTCCTTTTCAGATGCAGCAAGAAAACAGCTCCATAGGGACTTCTGACTGAAATATTCTAATAGAGGTGGGTTTTATCTTTCAGTCACTTTTTATTTTGCATTGATAGACCCAGGAATGACAAAGATATTAACTTTTAAATACTTTAGAATCGCTTTTGGCTTTACATTGGCTCATATACACACCTGCGACGTGACTCGCGATATACGTGATCTTTTTCTCAGACTCATAAGTTTTAGTCAGAAAACGGTTTGTTGAGACATTTGTACTATGTAATATAACATAGTTTTAGTGTTCAGAAAGAAGATGGGAGAGCGCAGTGGGTCTGTTAAGAGCACAGACTGTCGCAGGGCAGTGTGGCAGGAGCTACTGCCTGTCTCTGCTGGAGGGAGGCATTGAACGCAGTGAGAGAACTCAGGAGGAAAAGAAATCATCAAATCATCATCAAAGAAGGAAAAGTCTGATAGTGTAACTCCCCTACCACTCTATATTAGGAGTAGACTGGCTCTATTATAAAATATAAAATAGCCTGAGAAACTGTTCTTATTCTCACTGAATAAAAATTCTGAGCTGTAAATCATTGAACCAAATGAACTAAAACACTTCACATATAAACTACAACTTTACAGTAGTTGTACTGTAATGTATTGTATGTAATGTATATATTGTTTCATTAACATCATAGTGTTATTATATTATACTCATTAGCAGAAAATTGCATGAGATTTTTTTTGCATCTTAAAACGTATCGAAATTGAATCAATATCGTGACCTGTGTATCGAGATACGTATCGAATCGTGTGAAAACTGTATCATTGCATCCCTAGTAAACGATGAGGGGAAACGACTATAACTATACGCGGTGACAGTAAAGCTAACAACAACTAGCATGCTGTGGCACGCTTCCTGATTTTCGGACAATAAATGTACAGTGTATGCAGACAGCGAGCAGCAGACATATTTCTACATCAAGAGCTGCTTATATATCACATCTGTACTGGGGCAAGACACGTTTTGCTCAAATCCATGGGAAAAAAAAAATCAGATACAGGGCCTTTGAAGAGTTTTGATCTGGTATTCACAATTTACACACTACAAGAGTGCTCAAACATAACCTACATAACCTTTTGAAATAGTACTTTAAAAAAATCTATATACAGTTAGAATACAAGTCTACACCAAGACTTCATTCACCCTTTAAAAAAACACTGAAAATGACAAGGTTTAGGTTAATTATTGTATGCTTTAGTTCAGTTTAATTATAGAAAGGTCTTAGAACACAGTTTCCATTAGGCAATGACTTCAATGAAAAAAGGTTGAATAAATTATGATTTGCATAATGGCATTTGATCGAAAAATGGGAAAATATGCATACATGTGTTTAAGTCATTTGTATGTAAAATATGAGCTATTAAAACATGCTGTGTTACATTTTAATTTTAATGCAGGTAAGTCTGACTGAACATGGTACATCTGTTACATCTTTTTTTACTCTCTACATTTTATAAACGTATAGAAGACATCAAATATATGAAACAAGATATATGGAATTTTGTGGTAAAGACAAAAAGGTAAATAACTCTAACTTTACTAAATATTTTAAAATATATTTTATATTTGAATCCTCAAAAAAGCCACCCTTTGCTTTTTTGCTACATAGTTCCATATATCCTGCTTCATGTAGTTGATGTTTTATTTAAATGTAAAAAGTAGTAAAAAAAAATAATTGAAAATTATATTATTTTCTACATTTTATATACACACAGTATCAAATATATAAAGTAAGATATGTGTAATTACGTTGTAAAGTGCATGTAAAGAAAACATAAATAACATATTTTTGACAAAGCAAAGGGTGGTCAAATTGTTGAGTTATTTACCTTTTTATCTTTGCTATATAACTCATACATCTTGCTACATATATTTGATGTCTTTTGTGTGTATATAAAATGTAGAAAAATAAATAAATTTAAAAAATAAAACAGTGAATGAGTGGATGAGACCAAACTTTTGACTGGTAGTGTATTTCAGATTATTTCCAGTGACAGTGCACCAGACGATGTTGAAACTGATGTTAGACTAAACCATATGGGACAGGACAAGATGAAAAGCCCAAGGCAAAAAGATCACTCTGTCACAGGTAGAAGAACAACTTGGACCAGTGTTTAAGTAATGGATGTGCTGAAGGGATGCTGTCTGTGCACTAGCCAAAAAACATGAGCCTTTTCCTCCTTGTTTTTCTAATGCTACATCTCCTCGTCATCTCTGTCCTTAGCTGACACACACACACACACACACACACACACACACACACACACACACACACACACACACACGTATATGCCCCGCAGCGCATAACACACATCAGCTGTGTCCTATGTTGTCTCCATTGTCCTTATTTAGTCCCAACTCAAGCTACTTTTGAGGGATTTATATGTGCACGGGAGTGTCGGTACTCTAAAATAATATTACTATAGAATTAAAGGCACTGTATCTAATTTTTATTGTCTTAAAAAATGTGAAAAACAGAACAAATTCAGTGGTACAAAGTTATTTCTCACTTATCTATTCACCATGAGTTTGTAAGCGCTGATTATTTGACAATAAAGTGCTTTCTAATTACATGCTGACAACGCGCAGATGATTTATTTTGACCTCAAGAGCTGCTCATACAATATGTTTATACTGGGACAAGACACATTTTGCTCAAATACATGGAGAAAAAAATCATTTATAGGGCCTTTAAAAGGTGAAAATAAAGTTTGTTTGCCCAAGAACAGATATTGTATAAGCAGATCTTGAGTTTAAAATGTCAGCTGCTGTTTGCATCTAATTATAAAGCATTTTATTGTCAAATAATCAAGAACTTGTTGTTCGCTTTGCCATCAGAACAAAACCTGCTCTGGTGTCTGAAAGTTGTGAAAAGTGCTTATAAACTTGTCAGAGTTTGATGCTCAGAATGCCTAAGGTAAGTGAGGAATAACTACTTTAAAATGAACTAGTTCTGTTTTTCATGTTTTAAGACAGTAAAAATCAGGTACAGCGCCTTTAACTTGAGTTTAAGTATTTATACTTTGCAATGGCTTCACGCTGGGTGTGTTCTGCATGTACGTCTATAAGATAAGATAAGATATGCCTTTATTAGTACCAAAGTGGGGAAATTCCAGTGTTGCAACGCACAGTTCAAGAACAGCAGGAAAATGGAACATGCAATAAAACAAGATAATAGATAATGGCTTAAAAATTATTTAAAAATAGACTTAAAAATAGACTCTAATGTAACACACTGTTCCGGTGGAGCAAAAATATAAAATACCAAAAAACTATTATGTACAATAAAAGTAACAGTGCAGCATATGAACAGAATAAATCTCAGTAAAGTGACTTCAGTATATTATGTTATTTACAGTAATATGACTATGTTTATGTACAGACAGGATAAATATCAGTAAAGTGACATGAGTGAATTGTATCAGAGATGTTTTACATGGTCTTCAGTATTGCACATAGATATAGTTGAATGACACATCAGTGTTAACAGTGTTCATTATACAGTCTGACAGCAGCAGGAAGGAAAGACCTGCGAAACCTCTCCTTCACACAGCGAGGGTGAATCAGTCTGTCACTGAAGCTGCTCTCCAGAGCAGACAGAGCGTCCTGCAGGGGGTGAGACTCATGGTCCAGCATAGACATGACCTTAGCCAGGACCCTCCTGTCCCCCACCTGCTGCACTGAGTCCAGAATATACAAAATGGATTTAAACCACACATTTTCAGAAGCCTGTGATCAAAACAAGTGTTCATGGTCCTGTTAAGGTGAGAGTGACTGAAAAACTGTTCCTAATGCTAGCTAGAGGGACTTGTTTAACAGCACAAGCTCACCTGTTGTAGTCAGTTCTTTATGGTCAGACTGTGTTAAAATAAAGCTCAGATTACAGTTTAACAGTGACTCAGACAGAGCATGCCTACAGTTAGCATCACACCCCCAAAGAATGCTAATGCCGATAGCTGCCAATTATCAATAGTGCTAAAACTAATACTTGACAATGGAAAACGGAAGGTGTCCCAGACAACCAAAAACAACGTCTTTCTGTAACTTTTGACCACTTTCGGATCATACTTTTCAAACTCTCGTTTCAAGTCAGCAGCCATTTGTGTTCACGTCGTGGCTGTTACATAATTGTTTACATTAGCATTTTGTCCTCAACAGAACAAAGCAAAAACACCTTTTCAGTCCAAATCACAAGTTCGTGTTTTGGGAGTCACCGTTGTTAACTGCGTGTAAACAAAGACGTGACATTTGGAATTCTATATTCCAATTGTCATGTAAATTGAAAAGACTGCGAAGTGCAAGTGCAGAGTAAATAATGCCTGTTCTAGCACTGGGGCTGAATGGGGAAGTTAACATAAGAAACACTATAATAGAAAGTGACACAAAATCCACTTGTTTTTACCATAGAGCTCACAGCAAAATGGGATCTCCTGGCAACTGCAAATGCATAGGGCCACACCAACCACTAGGGGGACTCTAAAAGCCAAGTTGGCTTATTTATCAGTTCAATATATTAGCAGAGATGGGTAGAGTAGCTAAAAATGGTAGACAAGCAAGAGTAACATTCCTTCAAACTAATATTACTCAAGTAAAAATACAAAATATTAGTCCAAGAAACTCAAGTAAGAGTAAAAAGTTAATGTACATATTGTGGCATTATGAAATGATAAACCAAAATGGACAAACACAAAAGTTCAAATCAATTAATACTGCCAAATATATTACTCAAGAAGAAATAAAGGTACAGTGCCCAAAAAGTACTCTGAAAAATAGCTTTTGGGCACCGTACTTTGAAAACTGGATAAAAGTTTTCACTCTAAAAACTACCACTGACAGAATTAAACTTTCTTTTATCAGTGGGTACATTTACACTTCCACTACAACTAAATAACTAGAATATTCAGATAAAACAATAATAAGAGTGGAGTGTTTTGGTGCCCAAGAGAAATCCAATTATCAAACACCTGGTGACGAGAGATTTTGAAGACAAAGTACAACAATTTTTTAAATATTGTGTTCAGTCTTCAACAATTTCTCTTTTATTTTTGTCTTTACCACATTAGTTTGCCCTTTTTTTGCATGTTTCTTTGTCAAAACTTGCACAGGTCTGAACAATTAGAAAGAAATCAGACTACTCACATCAGATGTAACTGTTCATATGACATTTCAATAATCTGATAACTCCAGAAATCAGATAATGGTCAGAGTTTTGGTATGCATGACTTGTCTATAGGAAAACATTGACACTATGCAGTGACATCACTCTGGGGGTGTTCTACATGTATGTGGATGGCTCTTTCCGTGGTGACACAATGCACAAATTAGAAAACACAAGCTGATAAGAATTCATGGTCCTGTTTAGATGTTTGATTTTCAACAAAAAGGTGAGAGTGACTAACCGAAAAACTGTTGCTAATGCTAGCTAGCCCGTGTCTGTAATGTTAATTGAGAAGAACTTGATTAACAGTAAATATTAGCTTACCTTTTGTAGTTCCAATTTAGTCAGTTCCTTCTGGTCAGATTGTGCTCAGATTAAAGTCTAACACAGACTCAGACAGAGCAGTGCCCACAGTTAGCATCACACTGCCAGGGAATGTTGATGGCATCAGCTGCAAAGTATCAATAATCCAAATAAGTCAGGGGTGGGCAATCATTTTTTCCATGGTGCCACATGAGAAACAGAAAATATTGTGGAGGGCCGGGCCAAAATGCTTAACTCAATTCTGCATAATATTAATTGTATTTCTTTATAAAAAGCAGTAAATATAATTGTTTTGACGCACTGGTAAGAGTGTATGTTATGACTAAGCAATGAAAAAGTGAGGCTGCCTTACAAAAATTGTCATTTTTTAAAAACACCTCTAAAATAAAAGCAATGCATGAGGTAAAATTGTAAAATATGTTTATTTTGTAATTCCAAATGAGCTTAAATGGGCCGGTCAGAGTCAACCAAAGGGCCGTATGTGGCCTGGGAGCTGCACAATGCCCAGGTCTGATATAAGTTTTAACCAGTAAAACAAAAGGCTAAACCCAGAAAAGTCCTAACACATAAATAAGATCTTGTTTGGTATTTATTTTATCATTTGTGGCATTTCTTGGGTTTATAGATATAGTTAGAAATCCCCAGCTGCAGTCTTTTTACTCAAACTGTCATCCGGACTTGACCTATAACCAAAGCCTGTTGTCAGATGCAAACATAAAGTTCCCAGGGGAAATTTTGGCCACTGACCCATCTGCCATCCAGACAGATGTATAAACCGGTGAGTGCCAAAAGTCTCCTGTTTGGGGGAGGAGGAGACAGAGAGGGGAGGGGTCACAGCCTCATGTTGCCCCGGGATACGCAGGGCACTTAAAGAGACAGAAGATGGCAGCGTGGAAAGGCCATAAAGAGGATGGCACAAAGTACAGGCCAAAGGGGAAACAATGACTTCCACCTCAGAGAAATAAAGTGCACTTCTCCCACTCACTCGTCTGCTGTACAAATGTGAACTTTTTAGTTATCAATCCCGAAGTGTTGGTAGCTCTGACCTGCAATCAGATTTTGGTATATACTGAAAATTAGCAAGGCGGCCAGTCTGTGCTACCATACTAGGCAAGGTGGGAGAAGTGTCTTGCTTAAAGGCACAACAACAGTTTTCAACAGAACCTGGAATTCACAGCCGTCTCCCATCCAAGAACTAACCAGCCTTGCTTAGCTTCTGATGCGATCGGGCATTGACAAGCAGGTATAAAGATCTATAAACTTTATTATCAAAAACTCTTGGCTGTAATCAGGGCAGTCTTGTGTGATGTCACCAACTACTGGAAATTGTTTTAGCCACTGGAATCAGCACACACCCAGTTTTTTACTGTTATTGACCAGAAAGCAACAAATAGACCTAGATTGCACTAATTTATCAAAAAGGACTAAGCACAGTAAACAGTACAGTTTAAGATATTAAACCTAGAAGTAGCTAGCAGTAACAATAAGCTGAATTTGGGTTTAGTTCCACTTTAAGAATTAAAGTTAGCATGTAGGTTTTTATCCACACTTTGTCCTCCTTTGAGTTAGGCCTTGTTTAGAACTGCGTGTCTATTTTATATCTGGTTTAGCCCTATTTAAAAGTATAATTACTCCCGTTTTAGATCTGGCGGTACTTGGTGTAAAAAGTTTCCATGGGGTTCACAATGATGAGAAATCAGGGCCGTTGCCATAGTGACGAACAATTTAAAAGGTGCGTTGTGGGACTTTTGGTGGAGATGTTATCGCTTTGTCCGGTAATGGTCCAGTAAAGCATTAAACGTATCCATCTTGCATTTACTCAACAACATGGGTATTACTGGCCTAAGAACACGCATTTTTACTGTGAGTGGGCTCGCTTCTCCACAGATCTGACATGTAACTTGTCACCGTAGAGGTAAATAAGTGTGATGGCATTCTGTGGAACATTCCAGGCAATATCTCCATGGAGAAAAGCAGAAAAGTTACACAGTGTACCTTTAAAACAAAATATTATATGGTTTGAATAAAGAAAAGTCCTCAAAATGCATATAACATGAAGTAGACCAAAACAGCAACATGTACCCGCTCTGCTAAAGCCTACAGTGTACTCAAATAATCCAGGATGCACAGGGATCCTGGCTGTGATGTCACTTGTCACTTCCTTGTGTTCTTAGATTGATGGTGGATCGTTGGTCTGGAGCAGGGAGTTTAATTAAGAGCTTTAATTATTGTGAATGTGTCTCCAGAGGGACACAGAGACTAAACCAGGGACATGAACCATCACCCAGCCACATGTACAGAGCCTCATGTCAGCCCGGAGACAGACGCACAGCAGTGATCAATTATGGTCCCATTAACGCTGTCCGCATTCAGAGAGTTGGTCTGGATGTGATTCATTAGCTCAACACAACTCCTCTGTAATAGCATTAGGGCACCGTGAAATGATCTCCCATCTACCTCCACTTTCTGAGGGCGCAAATGTCTCACATAAATAATATCGGACTAGCCTCTGATTTTGTCTTCTCCCTGCAGTAGTTTTGAACGCGCTGTAATTTTCAAGGTCCTGTATTATGCAAAATTGATTCTTGAGAGCTTTAAGACATGTTATAATGTTGTTAGCGCATCAAAAACGTACCCGGAGTTGTGTTTTGTTTCATTCACACATTTTTGAGTAAGCGTTTATTATTAATCTGTTTATATCTTCAAAACTCAAAATGCTCTGTTCCACCTTGTGATGTCATGAAGTGGTAGTTTCCAAGTTAACAGATACAGTACCTTTTGTTCAGTAAAGACTGGCGATTCCAGGACTGAAATCATTCCAATGAGTCCAGTGAAGGTGTATGGAGTTTAAAAACATAGTGGAATACTTACTGTAATACCACTTCATGACATCATAAGGCGGTTTTTAGTTCCCGAAATATACAAGGTTTGTGTATTAAACGTGTGAATGAAACAAAACATAAGTCCAGGTATGTTTTGATGAGAATAAAATATTATAACATAGATCAGAAAAAGTATAACACAATATCAACAATATGGCATCAAACTTACTGTATCTGTCTCCATGGACACAAGCAGGTGAAGCCACAAGGCCAAGTTACAGCTCAGATCTATGTAGAGTCGACACTACTCACACTAAAAATGCATGCATTCCAATGCATTTTTGAGCAATAGAAGCACCTGTAATTGAATCAAAGCAGGATCCATAAGTTTAATACTGTGGAACGTTCCAGACAAAGCAATAACATCTTCATAAATATAAGCAACAGGAAAGTTACACAGTGCATCTTTAATGTCCCTGTCGGGAAATGTATTCTCTGCACTGGGTCCGTCTTCCAGTAGCACAGAGGTAATAAGTCAGAAGCTGTGGGCCGCCTCTCTGGACCATGAGTCAGATCTATAGATCAGAGTAGCAGGAGATTACAGTGTATTCTCTGTGGTACGTGCTGTGCATACGTCCTATATGTGTCTTCACCTATGTACACACATGTAACTAACCACAGGCAAGACCACAAGATCATGAAGGTTCACACTATAACAAGGTGAGTGAAGTAGGGAGGTAATATTTGCGTGTCCTACCAGAATCGCACTTAACAAAGTACTGAACTAATTTGCATAAATATAATTGGATAGTCAAATATTTAAATGATAGATTTTTCTATTACTTTTTTCCTTAATGGGTTTTGCATTACACTAGTTTGAGCTAATGTTGTGTGTTATTCAAAGGGGATATATTATGTCTGATTTACATTTAAAGGTCCCATATTACACAAAATTGACTCTTGTGAGTTTTAACCTATGTTAAAATGTTTTGATATACGTGCTTATTCTGGACACACCAAAACACTACAAACTTCTGAAGTCACAGTTGTCCAGGGGTCCACTGACGAAAGCAAGCCTGCCACTCTGCCCCACCTCCATCACTCCGCCCACCTCCGTCACTCACACAAGCTGAATTGACTAAAATAGCGCATGCATTTAGAATCACAACGCAGTCAGCAGAGACAGGTGGCGGAGTCCAGCACCTGACACTACCTCATTGTTTTCCTCGGCACGTCTCTGCAGCTGTAGGTGGAGAAAACAAAGGTGGGCCCAGGCAATTTTCACTGCATCATCTGTCCATCATCTGTCCATCATCTGTCCATCATCTGTCCATCATCTGTCCAGCACTCTGTCCAGCACTCTGTCCAGCACTCTGTCCAGCACTCTGTCCAGCACTCTGTCCAGCAGTCTGTCCAGTCTGTCAGCTGCTCCTCGTGCTACACAATGGCCATGCTTGTGTTCAGATGTGGTGTGGAGGTGCAGCCTGGAACAACACAGGAGCACATGGACAGGGGAGGGCATCTGAGTGACGTGTTTATCTGACCCACACTACACATCGTTTCTCTAATCTGCAGCTGGATGCCAAGCACACCTCAGCCAGAATGGAGAGTGTAGAGTTCTGTTTGACAAGTTCAATGTGTTTCGAAAACCTAAAGCGATGCAAATAACTGTGGGGCTTTGCTTTGGGCCTTTCTCCAGATCTTCAGATATAGTGATATCAAGCTCGGGGTGTTCTACATGTATCTCTATCGGAGGAATGTTAGGTACCATGGTGGCACAATGTACACAATAGAAAAAAATACTGACAAAAAAGTTTTAAGATTGTCTGAAAATTCAAAATGGATTTAAACAACACATTTCCATGAGCCTATGGTCAATACGAGTGTTCATGGTCCTGTTTAGTTTGAGTTTCAACAAAAAGGTGAGAGCGATGAACTGAAAAACCGTTGGCTAATGCTAGCTTGTGAATGTAGTGTTACTTGAGAGATTTGTTTAACAGCACAAATCAGCTCGCCTGTTGTAGTTAGATCTGGTCAAATTGTGTTATAATAAAACTCTAATTAAAGTCTAACTTGAGTAGCAGATCTTCAGACAGAGCAGTGTCTACAGTTAGCATCACCCACCCAGAGAATGAAAAGTATAAGTATAGTATAGGTTCACAATCAGAAGCGCAACACACAACAGTGACTCAGTGGTTAGAGCACTCGTCCACCAACCCAAAGGTCAGAGGTTAGTTCTGGTGTTGTGTCCTTAGGCAAGTCACTTCACCCACCCTGCCTAGTATGAACGCGGTGCGTTGTCAGACAGGCTCAAGGCACAGATTAGCAGCCTGGCTTTCATCGGTCCACCCCAGGGCAGCTGTGGCTTCAGCAGCAGCTCACCACCACAGAACAGAGGGAATCAAAACAGAAAAATATTTTTAAAGAACACTCCTGGGGTGAGTGCATGTGTGATTTTGTCTTCTCCAGTTTGTGAAAATGCAGAACAAACAGTGAAACAAATATAAATCTGTTTTTAATCCTATGTAGTGGCTTTACACTATACTTTAAATACAACTCAATGTAAAAGTATTTTATATATTCAGAATACAGTACTCTGATTGGACCATGTATCAGAATATGTTACAAATACATTTGAAAGCAGATATTAAGTATTCTGTAACTGAATACTCTGAAAATGTATTCGTTTACAGAATACTTTTTTTTTTTTAAGACTGAATGGGAAATCTACCCTGGGAGTACCCTGGGATGCTGAGATGAAAGAATGCTAACCACTCAACCACCAGTTAATACAGACGCCATTGGGGATGCCCCAGCTGGTGCCTCCATGCACGTGCAGGATTGTGTGTTTGAGGGCAGCCACATCTAGTCTGAGTCAGCCCCAGGGCAGCTGTGCCTACTGCAGTATAGTGTGAGAACAGAGAAACCGCTGCCGGTGGGGTAAGTGTGTGCCACTTTTTGTAAACAGCTCTGTTTGCACTTTCCGAAGTAGGAACAAAATATAAAAAAAAGATTTTTTCAACTTGGCCATTGTATTTAGGAAACAACCTCAGAAAAATAAGCCACAATCCCCCACACCACTGATCCACCAAGCCTGAAGTCTGTGGATTGATTCTCGCTCGGACCAGTGCATGTGTTTGAGAATACAGCTTCACTGATAAGAATCACTTAACTATGATTTGACCATATCATTAAAATAGCATATCGGTGCATGGATCACAGAACAAATCCATTTTTCATCACCATATCACCTCATCTTAAAGGGCACATATTACACGGTCTTCTGATCTATGTTATCATGTTGTTTCTTCATCACAAACAGACCTGGAGTTGTGTTTTGTTTCATTCATAGGTTTAACACACAAACCCTGCATATTTTGAGTTCTGTTCCACCTTGTGATGTCAAGTGGTAATACAGGATGTGCTCCACTGTGTTTTTAAACTACATACACCTTCACTACAAATCATTTATAGCTAATTTCAGCTTTGGAATTGCCAATCTCTACTGAACTAAAGGTAAAAGGTTGCTGTTAACTTGAAAAACTACCGCTTTATGACATCACAAGGTGGAACAGAGCTCAACATGTGTGAATGAAAGAGGTAACAACATGCTAAAAGCTCACAGGAGTCAATTTTGCGTAATATGGGCCCTTTAAAGTCACACAAAGTCACTCAATGTCACATTCATTCACAAGCCACAGTTTCCTCACCGGTGTCCCCCAACACACGCTGATTCTTGTTCCAGCCTCTAATGGAGACCAAACATTTACTAGTATTTCAGGCCATGTTCCTGGACATTTGATGAAAAATGGTGTAACAGCAGTATGTGTGATTGTACCTGTGCAGGTTGATCAGGTCAATAGCGTAGCTGCGTGACTCTGGGACTGGCTGTGGACGGGGTCATGGTAGAATACAGATGAAGTGAGTAAAAGCTGGTACCTGCAGGGGCCCAGGCGGGTCTTATGTAACGCTGGGGCTGTCGCTTTAAGCCTCAATTATAGAGCCCCGAGAAGAGGTCAACATTCGACTTTGACACAACACAAGAGCCGTTTGAAGAGAAAAAAGGTGCTAGAAAAATGTAGCGTGCTTCATGTTCGTGATTCATACAAGTAAATGGTTCTTCTAAAACGGTACATGGACATTTTAACGGTGCATTGTGTAACTTTTCTGGTGGAGGGTCCGTCATCTGGTTGTTTCTATGGATATGTCACTGTAATGTTCCACAGTATGACTTTAAACAGCTCTACCTTACATTTATTAAATTTCACGTGCTTTTAAAGCTCAAAAATACCTAGAAAAACAGACATGAGCGGGGTCGCCTCTGCACAGATCTGACCTGTAACTTGGTCTGGTTTGGTCTCCATGAAGATAGAAAAGTTAAATACCATACTGTGAAACATTCCAGACAGAGCAATAACATCTCCATGGAGAAAAGCATTTGACGGACCCTCCACCAGAAAAGTTACATAATGCACCTTTAATATAATACAATATTAATTACCTTTTGTCAGTTTAATAAAAGGAAGACTTTTACAACATCATTGGGAAGCTATATACCTCATATTTATTGTATAAACATACAGGAAGCATCAATATCAGTACATCCAGCAAAAACACAATAAAATAATAACAGTCTGATTAACTTTGAATACATTTTTAATATGTATTCTGTCTGTTTTGTAGTTTTGTTTTGTTTTTTTTTAACTTAAAGGTGCAATATCTGTTACTGTTGTAAAATTGTGAAAAACAGAACAAGGTCATTTCACAGTAACAACAACTAGCATACTAACGTGCACTTCCTGATTCTCAAGCGCCCTGTATATGCCGAAGTCCAGAAATATCCATACACTGTTTACATTATCATTGTTATACTCACTATTAGAAGTAGTTTTAGTTGTAGTAACTCTACAGTGTTACTAAAACTACTACAGTGTTACAGTAACACTATTGGTGCCTCAGAATCAACAACAAAAAGCCAAGTCTAAAACAAATTTAAAAAATCAAATAATACTCCCTTTTACTTTTATGTAATGTATTTTCTTTTTACTCAGAAAGTACATTATACTACTTCATCCAGCCCTCTACCATGTCCTTTTTTGTCTCTTTGAAAGCTCTATATTTACATAGAAAGTGTGAGAAAGTGTCACCGTGCAAAGTGATAGTGCACATTATTGAGACGTGCATTACTCAACAGTAGCAGTGGGACATCGGGCTTCTCATGCATTTAAATGAGAGCAGAATGAACAGGCTTGTGGTTTGTTTACAGCCTGATTTACCAAAAGAGGACATGCTATTGTGCAAACGCGTGTGTGTGTGCGTGTGTGTGCGTGTGTGTGCGTGTGTGTGTGTGTGTGTGTGTGTGAATGTGGTCTATTTGGGTATAATGTCGATTGTTATAAACTGAATGCGATGTTATAATGCTGTTACCTCATCAAAAATATACCTGGAGTTGTGATTTGTTTCATTCACACACATTTAAGTAATCCTTTATAATTAGTTTGTCAGTATCTCCAAAGCTCAAAATGCTCTGTTCCACTTTGTGATGTCATGTGGTGGTAGTTTTCATGTGAACAGCTACCTTTTACCGTTTGTTCAGTAGAGATTGGCAATTCCAAGGCTGAAAGGATCCAAATGATTCTAGTGAAGGTGCATGGAGTTTAAAAACACAGTAGAGCACTTCCTGTATTACCACATGACATCACAAGGTGGAACAGTGAGTTTGCAGTTTGAGAGAAGAACTAAACTAAACCTAAATATAAAGGATCTGTGTGTTAAACATGTGTGAATGAAACAAAACACAACTCCAGGTCTGTTTGTGATGACATAACAGCATTATAACATAGATCAGAAAATGCGTGATATGGGCCCTTTAAAGCCCTACCGTGTAACTTTTTAGCCAAAAAATAGACTAAAATAATGATAATACAGTAAGTAATCTCATTTTGGTTGTTTATTGCATTGCAGGTTTAACACACAAACCCTGCATATTTAGGCTGAGTTCTTCTCTTAAACGGAAAATACTTTGTTCCACCTGGTGATGTCATGCGGCAATCCATGACGTGCTCCACTGTGTTTTTAAACTCCATACACCTTCACTAGGATCATTTGGATGATTTCAGCCCTGGAATTGGTCATCTCCACTGAACTAAAGGTAAAAGGTAGCAGTTAACTTGAAAACTATCGCTTCATGACATCACAAGGTGGAACAGAGCATTTTGAGCTTTGGAGATGTAGACAGACTAATAATAAAGGATTACTAAACATGTGTGAATGAAACAAAACACAACTCCAGGTATTTTTCACTCTCCTCGTGAAATTGTGTGTTGTGCAGTGTGCGCTGTTGGAATGGCATCTGGCTGTGAACTAATTTAAGGAGCTTTGTTTTTCTGCGTCATCTTTGAGTCTGTGTCAGACCTGATCCAGACCCAGCGGCTCAAACACTGCTGCGCTTTTAGGCCCTTTTAACAGAACTGGAATGTGGCTCTTTTCATGTGCAGATTGGAGAAAAATCAATACAACGTTAAGTAAACAAAGATAAAAATGCACTTAAAATGCACGTTATGAGTTTGGTGAAAAGGTACACTGTTCATTTAGACAGTAGTTTAACATTGGGTCCAAGATATGTCAGAAAAAATGAGAGTGCAGAAAATATGAAATGTAATCAAAGTCCAATTTTATTCTAACATTTTCTTTTTCTGACAGAGAGAATTTTGTTTCAGTTTTTCTGTTATGGATGCTTTTTTGTGGACTTAGGGTTAGGGTTAGGCATTAAACCTTTCTATCTTCTTCTTCTTTTGAGCTATAAAACCACCTGTAATTGAATAAATGTAAGGTAGAGCTGTTTAATGTTATACTGTTCCCAACCAAAAAGTTACATAGTGCACCTTTAATGTTAAGTTTAATTTTGTGGAGATGCAAGCCTATTCAGATTATGTTTTTCAGTGCAAAACACAACCACTTCTGTCTACTTTAGGGTTAAAAAGTTACATACTGTGGTTTTAAATGTTCTTTGTATAACTTTTATCCATAAGTTTCTGGTAGACAAATGTATAAAATATGATGTCAGTCTGATACAGTACTGCGCAGTCTAACTTTACTTATTAATTATCTTATTTCTAAGTCAGTACTTTGAGATGGTGTACTGACCTTTACCTCGGGATAGAAACATCATTGGTGTTAACTATAAGTGCTGAGAAATGCCGTCTACAATTTGCAGAGCCAGCACTTTTTAGCACTCCCACCTGACAGACAAGCGTTTAATCTGAAGTTATTACAGTTGAATGAAACCTCTCCCTTGCGTATCCATGCCGCCCTTTCCTGTTTTAAAGATCGATGCGTGGAAATGTAACGGTGGAGTCACGCTGCGTGTGGCCAGCAGGGGGTGTCTCTAGCTGAACCACAGGGACACCAGGGACATTGATCAGAATAAAGTGGAGGGACCTATAGACCCCACCACTGAAAGCATCATATCCAACTAGTGTTTAAAATAGAAACAATGTGACACATACAACGCCAGAGGTCAGAAATCAATACTGACCGCACAGTATGTTAAAGTGAGCAGGTTTTCTAACATTTACTTTTATGATTTTGAATGTTTTTACCTTGTTATTATGGTGTTACAGTGGCATAGATTATTCACTGTTGTATTTTGATTGATTCATGCATGTTTGTCTAATCCAGTGTCAATGTTAAATGTTAAGTATAAAGCACATTTAAAAGCACAGGTGAAGGGCTGTATAAGTAACTGCATATATAAGACAATACAATACAATAATAAAAATACGTACATACAAAAAAATATATATATACTACACAAGATGATCTTGAAGCCAAAGCAAAACAGTGGGTCATTAGTTCAGTTTTAAACTCCTCCACAGACTGAGCGCAGCGCTCATGAAGGAGCAGGCCATTCCACAGTTTAGGGGCCTCCATTGTACAGTCAGGAGGATCTGATCTGGGCTCTGGAAGGAGAGTGAGACTACAGCTCGTACACTGGTGTCAATGAGTTCAAACATTTAAAAACAATCAGTAAGATTTGAAAACTTCTCCTAAACGTGAGTGGGAGCAAAGCGGAGGGAACAGGTGTACTGTGTTGTGCCTGTCAGTGGACTGGCCGCAGTTTTCTGGACACCTGCAGACGCCGGAGAGAGTTTTGCTCCAGGCCAATGTACAACTGCAACAGTCCAACTGAGATGTGATAAAAGAATCAATAGCATTTTCAAAGTAATTTTATGGGAGATACTTTTTCATTTTGGCAAGAAGCCTGAGCTGGAAGTACCTTACCTTTACAACAGTGCTAATCTGTCTGTCAAAGGGTCAAAAATTACACCAAGATTAACATTAGGGCTGCAATAAAGAGGATAAAGAGGCCCAATAGCATTGTAAATGTGCAGATTGGTTAGCGGGTTTGAGCTACCACACAAAAGAATTTCTGTTTCATTTTTGTTTAAAGACAAAAATTAGTATTCATCCACTTCTGGACATCACTCAAGGTTGTGACACTATTTTCAACAGTTACTGGCAAATACTTTTGAATATCATCTGCAAATCAAAGAAATTAGATTATATCAAACCTAATGGCAACATATACAGTGAAAAAAGGATATGGCTCAAAACAGACCCTTGAGGAACCCCACAGCTAAAAGAAGACACAATTGAAGAACAGTGTCCCAGGTGCACGAGAGGTTTCTGTCTAATCCAAAGATGTTCATTTTGTCTTCTTATGTACTTTAACTTCTTGGGTTCTTTTTAAAGACAATACAGTAACGTGTATTTACCTTACTGACATGTTTCGGCTGCTAGCTTCAGAACTGTCATCGGTGTTGGTGGTGACGTGTCGTATATCAGCTGTTGTTACTTCCTGTAGGTGTGGTCAGCCTGATTGACCTGGCAGGTCGCTCAGTAACAACGGCTAATATGCAGCACGTCACCACCAACACCAGGGACAGTTCTGAAGATGACTCGCAGTTAGCAACCGAAACATGTCAACAAGGTAAATCACTTTACTGTATTCTTTAAAAAAGAACCCAAGAAGTTAAAGGTTTCTGTCTGTTAGGTGAAGAAGAATTTCAATCCAGTATTACTCAATATTGCTCAGAAAATTGCTCTTCATAACTTTATACTTACTCGCAGTTATTCAAAATATTCAATCTCCGGGTCACACATTTAGGGTTCACAACAAGTGTACCAAAAAATTCAAAATACTGAAATGAAAATCTGCTGTTAAGCCGTTTGTATATTATGCTTTTGTCTGGTATCTTGCAATCTAGTCTCCATGGAGAAAAGTAAGTGACGGACCCTTCATCAGAAAAACTATGACCAGATGACCAGGGCGACCAACAGCACAGAACAGCTGCATGATGTTCTCCAGGAATAAATGTTAAATAAGTAGTGTTAAAGTATTCTGAGGTGGCATACTTGTCATACATCAGGGATCATTGCGTCTGCCATAGAGACTCTCCAGTGAGATTATTTCTGTGTCTGTGTGATGGAGAAAGATGTCAAAACTTTGGTAACTCAGTGGTTCCAACCATGTCATTATATTTTATTATTATATTTTACAGCTGTAGTATAAGAGTCCTGTGTGTCAATGCTATTCAATAGTTATAGCCAGAGTTACACAGTTTGGTTTTATACAAATAAATGTGAAGGCAGTCGCTGACTGTGTTGCCAGATAAAACTGTATAAAATGGATCCGTTTAGTAATTTAGCAGGAAGAGAAATACATTGTCAATACTGTTGCAGCAACTTTTACAACCTAAAAGGGTTGAAGAAGGACTAAGAAACACAAAAGTCTGACAAAATTATGGATTTTTCAAGTAAACAAGTGAAATACTACACACTGCACTTTCATGTATTTGTAATTTATTCAGCCCCAGTACAGATATATTGTATAAGCAGCTCTAGAGTGCGTCATTTATCTGCATCTAATGTGTTTTTAGCATGTTGTTTTTAGCTACAGTGGGGGCAAAACTCTGCTCTGGTCTTTGAAAGTTGGTTAAAGAGTTTATAATTCTTCACAGTTAATAATAACTATACTAGGAATGCATTAAGAAAGTGTGAATCAAAGGGCCTATTTTACACTATTCTCTGATCTATGTTATAATGTTGTTTCCTCATCAAACATACCTGGAGTTGTGTTTTGTTTCATTCACACACGTTTAACACGCAAACCCTGCATATTTAGGCTGAGTTCTTCTCTCAAACTGAAAACACTCTTGTGTTGTGTTGTGATGTCATGTATGAATAAAAGAAGTGCTCCACTGTGTAATTGAGACTCCATACAGCTTCACTAGAATAATTTGCACTGCAAACTGCCAATCTCTACTGAACAAAAGGTAAAAGTAGCTGTTAACTTCAAAATTACTGCTTCATGACATCACAAAGTGGAGCAGAGCATTTTGTGCTTTGGAGATGTAGATAGACTCATAATGAAGGATTACTCAAATGTGTGAATGAAACAAAACACAATTCCAGGTATGTTTTTTAGGAGATAACAACATTACAACATGGCTTAAAGCTCACAAGAGTCAATTTTGTGTAATATAGTATCTTTAATGAGAAAAATCACATTTTTAAGACCGTAAGAATCCGGTACAGCACCTTTAATTACAAGTGTGAAGCATAAAAAATGATTTGAGAATATTTTCGAGGAGGTGATCTACAGCTGTGATGTTGTCCATAAACTGAAGGCAGTGATTTGCTGTGAGGAGGGCTGCACGCCTTCTTTCATTTGAATATAAAATAGCTGCTCCCTAACAGGACGGGAAAATGAATATTACTAAATCCATCAAACACATGCAAACAGAAAACTCCGATGTGGTCCTGTGTAGGGTTGGGCGATTTGGAGTTAGATCACAGTTTTGATTTTATTACAAGTTAGTATCTTTATATTGTCTTGAAGAGGTAACTCATCTCATCTGCTTCTTCTGATCTTCTTCATTCAAAGCATGAGAAGAACTGACCAATAGAGAGTGTGGGTGTTTGTACATAAGAGTTGCATTCACTCGGTGGATTTCAGAGTCCAGAGTGAGTCATGCTCCCAGATAAGGGGCAAGACACATTTTCCTATTGATTACCTTGTACTTTGCCAAAAAATATTCAAAAAAAGTTGAACCTGATCATTTCTATTATTCACTAGACCCAACATCTCACTGTATGACATAAAAATATCAGCTTTTAACAATATTCATTTTAGCAGCCCCCCAGATATTATTGGCGTATAGAATGTTGTGATATCAAACCCAACAATTGATACTTAGCAGCGACATCACGCTGGGGGTGTTCAATATGTATGTGTATGGAGGAATGTTCAGCAGTTACCATGGTGACAGTGACACAACACACACATTAGTTAACAGTGCCAAAAAGCAGTGCCAAAAAGCTTAAGATGGATTTAAACGGTTTAAAAATGGATTTAAACAGCACATTTGTGATCAATACGAGCATTCATGGTCCTGTTTAGGTGAGAAAAAAACGGTGAGAGTGACTCACTGCTAGCTAGCTTGTGACTGCATGTGTTATTTGAGAGGGGACTTGTTTCACAGTAAAAAAAAAAACAAAACAAAACAAAACAAACATCTCACCTGTTATAGTTCCAACAAAGTCAAATCTTTCTGGTCAGACTGTGTCAAAATGAACCTATTAAAGCCTCAGACAGATCAGTGCCTACAGTTAGCATCACACCCCCAGGGAATGTTGATGCCGTCAGCTGCAAAGTATCAACAGAGCCTTATAATTATGTATTAGTTTGTATAATAGATTATCAAAAGGAGGGAGGTTCAGGCGGTGCTCCACGCTCGCCCCTGCCCACAGTCTCTCCATGGCTGTCAGAGCACATCTCCACACACATACTGTACATGATGGAGGATGATAGCCTTGACACGTCACACTTTAACATGATTTTTCACCGCCACAGACATGAGCGTGTTTACATGTGACATACAGGAGACGCAGGCTAACATATCACTGCAGAGGAGGATCATGGGTAATGTTATAAATGAGTGCAGCAGGGGCAGAGACAGATGAGAAATGTTGCACCTACAGACTCCCTCCCACTGGACCACACGTCGCACAGGAACACTACAAACGCATTTACACCCAACAACGGCAAGGTTTTGGGTTGGATTTCCGGACCATGTGGGACTTGTATGGAGGTTGCATGTTTGTATAAAATTCTCTGTGTATTGCAAGGTTTTCTCCATTATAAATACATCTAAAATCTAAAAGGCTGATTCCCCAATAGTTGAAAATTTGTTTTTAGCACATTTCAAGATACTAAATTTCCTTCCATTGCATTATTAAAGGACCTATATTATGATAACTGACTGTTGTGAGTAACCCTCCATTATTAGTCCACCTACATCTCCAAAGCTTAAAATGCTCTGTTTCACCTTGTGATGTCATGAAGTGGTAGGTTCCAAGTTAACAGTTACCTTTTACCTTGTACACTGATTAAAGATATATTGTGTAACTTTTCTGGTGGAGATTTAGTGCTTTGTCTGGAATTTTCCACAGTAAAGCATCAGACTTATTTATCTCCATGGAGACAGGCAGATAATGCCACTACAGTTATGTCTGATTCAGTATTTCTATTTATTTATTTAATTTAAGAAAAGGTGGAACCGCGAATATTGATGAACATTTAGACAATGTTCCCACTGGCAGGTTAATGTTACAAAAAAAACAAAACAAAAAACAAAAAACATAAACACCCACTATTTACATAGACTGTGGCCCTCATTTACTAAAATGCTGTATGGACTGTATGGACAAATTCGGAGGTATATTTGGTGTAGGACAAAAACAAGACTCTGAGAGTACCACGTACAGGCATTTCGGACAAACGCCAAACTTCTCAAGAAAGCAACTTTTAACGGCGTGAAACGGACTGCCCCCTAATACATTTGTTTTTTAAAATCAGTTGAGCCAAAGTTTGAAGTTTGGCAAAGCTTGTCTTAACTATATTGTTGAGCTACGCTTTTAAAACTTCCCACATTATCAACATAAACTCATTGCTTTAAGTCTAAAACAACAGGAGCCGCGTAACTTCGGGCACAAGTCTCTGTCCACCAGAGCAGACGCACAGTCCAGTACCAGCGGCAGTGAACAGCGGTAAACACACGGAAATACTCACCACAGCGCGCGCTCTCCGGTCTGGACAGGCCTGGGACTTCGAGCCTACGGCGCCATCTCCGTGCGCAGGGGCAGGCGAAAGTGAAGTTGCGCAGTTCGGTCCGGGTGGGTTCGTCAGGCGGCTCCGTCCTCCTGGTGACAAATGGAGCAGCAAGAGAGACCATCGCACCGGCAATGGACTAGGACCGGGCGGGTTGGCAAGCCTGTCGTCCGTTCCCGGGGGCCCGGCTGGTTCCGAGGTGGAACAAAGATGGGGGTGCAGCGCGGATCCAGTCCGATATATTTACTTCTGTCCTCCTTGGTTCTTCCGGGGCGCTGCTCAGGCCGAGGCACCTAACACCACTCCCCGCTCCAACTCATCTGAGCCCGGCCTGAACCAGAGCGGCTCTCCGCGGGTTCAGGCGAGGCTCATATAGTGATTTGGAAATTGAATTAATAAATGCCAAATGTAGGATATTTTTAGGGTTAAGATTTGTTTTCTGCAAATCACACATTTTCTGCATTTACAATTAGCCAAAACAACATATTTTTTCTCCTTTATGTAATTCTTTATGATTTCCTCATCAGATAAACGCCACATTTTGCCGTATTCCGCACCTTTATGCCGTAAATCCCGGGGGTGAGGCCACTTGAAACATGAATATTTTGGGGCGTTTCAGTCAGATGAAGCTGGTTTTCACCTCCACATTTATCAATCGTTGCTCTTTGGTACGGCAGAATCGGAGCTTTGCGCACAGGTTTATAAATACCACGCACCCTCTGCCGTTTGCAAAAATATACACACAAATATCCACCTTTTGCACCGCAATGTTAGTAAATGAGGGTCTATGTATTTTTGGTCTTAAAATGTTCGCATTAAACCTGGGTTAGGGTTATTTGCTCATTTAACCTTTGGCCTTGTGAGCTTCATTTGAAGGGTGACGGCACACTCCCTCGGTCCACTTCTTTCTACAGTCTATGGTCAGTACAGACATTTATCAGGAACATGCACCATAACTGTTCCCCTTGGTCATTCCCTAAACACTGATGCTCCGACACAGTAGGCGGTGGGACAGAAGCACGAGCATAAAGCAGCTCTGGTGTCTGAGGAGAGTCTGTGGGATGATGGAGTGCACCTGGGCCCCATTCATCAGAGCGTACTTACAGTTAGGCCCCGGGGACAAAGTGTGGACAAACCGCTCTATCACACGCTTTATGCCCCACACCAAGGTCAACGCCTCAACTAGAGATACACTGTCACCAGTCTGCATGTTCTCCCTGTGTCTGTGTGGGTTTACTTTGGATGTTCATAATGATATGTGTCAGTGTTTTTTATACAGAGGGATAAGAGTCTGGTCCACGCTCCCTGTCACACCTCGAGTCAGATTCAGTCACATTTATTTATTTCAGTGGCTTTGTTTTTTGCTCACCAAAATTCTGGACCTTTAAGATGTTTTAATTGATATGAAAACTGCAAAACTGAGGAATCAAAGTGACCGTGATCAGGAAGTAATAATCAGATTTGGCATGTGCATGTAACTGCAGCCAGTAACACGTGTGAAACAAAGGAGCTCCTAAGTCATCTGTCATTTTAAACAAAATCAAACTTTTCTTACCTCAGATTAACAGAGTTTAGTGCTTCGCTCATTGATTCTGCAGAAATCTGTACTGTTTTTCAATCTCTTGTGATATTATTTCCTCTCTTGAATAAGCAGCCATATGTTGCAATCTGGACTAAACATTGAGACCACAGTAAAAAAAGAATTCCATATTAGGTTTTATAAATCACTACAGGGGCAAACTGCATTTAAACTGGTTTAAAACAGTGAAACAAACATGGCAGTAGGTGGGAGTACGTGCCATTGTTAAAAGGATCGACATGAGCACACACATTGAAGACCTGAGTACCCCCTTAGCTCCCTCTTAGCTCCTGCAAACAAAAATATGTGGTGCAACCCCTGAGCCCATATGTCAGTCATGCCCATCTGAGCCATAACCAGACTCACATCATTTTTATTTATGAAATTACATAATTCAACTAGGAAACCAAATTTTGACTTTGATCACTTGAAATTAATCACATTTTAGTTGCACTATGAAACTTTTCTGGTGGAGGGTTTGTTACCTCCTCATCTCCATGGAGATGTTGTTGCTTTGTCCATAATGTGCCACAAAATTACATTAAACATATCTATTTCCCTGGAGACAAAAAAGTTTAAGCAATGAAAACACCTGTAATTGAATAAAGGCAAAATAGATACGTTTAATCCTTCTTTGGGACATTTCAAGCAGAGCAATAACATCTCCATGAAAAAAAAAAAAAATCAGATGACAGGCTCCTCACCAGAAAAGTTACACAATGTTGCTTTCAAGGTTAAAAACAAATCCTTTATAGATGATATTTCCAAATGCACGACTGATTTTCAAGAGTAGCCATGAATTTTTAGTCTTTTCAAACACATGACAAAACAAGACATCTATGCATAGAAATAACACATTCGAGGCTGTCTATATGGGTCAGAATGAGACAAATTCACCTTCATGTGTCTGTGGTGAGAGTGGCGCTCGCATAAATGTCCCATGTAATGTACGTGTGCTGGTCCAGTGCTTGGTAGAGGCCGTCTGTGAAATAAAGGCTGCGCTCCTATGCATAAGTGATGTATTTCTGGAGAACACCTGTCAGACTCATCAAAGCACGGCACCAGGTCCACTTCTCCATATGCAATCGATCTATACACTATTATATACACTATTATATTTCTATACGCTACACCATACAGCCTAGACCTGTTATTGTGGAACAGTAGAGAGGTCAGGGCACATGTACATTGCTTTATGGATCATTTTCGTAAAGTATGTGCCTGACTAGTTCATTTTAAAGGCCCATATTACACTATTTTCTGACCTACTCGTGTATTATAACGTTGTCATCTCTCCAGAAATACACCAGGAGTTGTGTTTTGTTTCATTCACACATGTTTAACACACAAATTCTGCATATTTAGGCTGAGTTCTTCTCTCAAACACTTACTGTTCCACCTTGTTATGTCATGTGACAATACAGGAAGCGCTCCACTGTGTTTTTAAACTCCATACACCTTTCTTAATGCATTTCGACCGTACAAATAATTAAACGTGATGAGTTTATGAGCGTATTTCAAAACTTTTCAGAGGCAGTTAAAGCGTAATTATTGTTTTAATCTGCAGATTTGGTTAAAGGTCCTACATTACGCAAAAGTGACTCTTGTTAAAATGTTGCCTCGTCAAAAACATATCAGGAGTTGTGTTTTGTTTCATTCACACATGTTTGAGTAATCGTTTATTATCAGGCTTTACAACGGCAAAGCTTAAAATGCTCTGTTTCACCTTGTGATGTCATGTACTGGTAGTTTTCAAGGCAACATCTACCTTTTAGCTTTTGTTAAGTGGAGATTGTCAATTCCAGGACTGAAATCATCCAAATGATTCTAGCAAAATGTATGAAGTATCACTACATGACATCACAAGGTGCAACAGAGTTCAACAGTGTTTTTGGTTTGAGGTAAGAACGCAGCCTAAATATGCAGGATTTGTGTGTTAAAACATTTGTGAATGAAACAAAACACAACTCCAGGTCTGTTTGTGATGAGGAGACAACATTATAACAGAGATCAGAAAATAGCGTGATATGACACTACATTTTTTGGTTGTTGTAGTATTTTTTTTTATTTTTTTCCACATCATTTTACATTTCACAAGCATACCAAAACACGCAATTGCCATTTCAACTAGTCCAACTTGGTTTTAGTGCTGTAACATATTGCATTTATTGACTCACTTTTTCATGATCAAAACATAACAAACGGGCACAGTGGGGTAATAAACATCTATGTCTATGTCTGTGTGGTTTGACTGTCATACTACACCAGGGCTCTCATCTCAAACCTCTTTAAAATGTTCAATTCAAACAGAAAAAGGGCATCAAAGAAGTCGCATGTGGGGCCTTCTCTGGGGGGTGAGGGAGTGTGAACTAAACATGAAACTATAAAAGCAATCAATAGAAGAGGTTGCATACATGTGTCATCACGACATTCAAGAATCGCTGTAGTTTAAACTGAGCTGGAGGGCAGGTTAGACTTCTATGGTGGAATTTACTGTTTAAAGGTCCTATATTACACAAAATTGACTCTTGTGAGCTTTAAGCCTTGTTAGAACGCTGTTACCTCATCAAAAAATGTAGAGTTTGTGTGTTAAATGTATGTGCAAAACTCCAAATATGTTTTTGATGAAGAACATGGATCAGAAAATAGCACAATATGGGCCCTTTAACTGCAGATTTGTTGACCTGATTTATGGTTAATCTCTTTCTAATTACTGGGCCTATTCACGAGAAACAAAAACTGGCACACATTTCAACATCTTCTCTGTGTGCATGAATAAATTACAGATTTTTGTTCACAATAGCTTCAGAAAGTGGTGCCATTATTAAACTTCAAAGACGTGATTGTTATCAGTTAAAAGCACTTTTTTGGACCCAGTCTCTAACAAATAATAATGGGGTGGATTTTATGTTCTAGTTCTTTCAAAACAGTGAATCTCACATAGAGATATATACTCCCTGTCCTCCATTTGGCATTATTAAATTAGTTGAATTTATTTTATAGGGGACGTGAGCAGACATTGTGAGGCCAAGCTTCCTTATCAGCCTGATCTGGTCTAGGCCTGGTTTGTACTTTGATGGGACCTGCTGCGAATACCAGGTGCCACAGGGGGGCGCCAGCGACAAAAACTGCAATTGGGTCCTTAGGCAAGACACTTCACCCACATTGCCTAGTATGAATGTGGTGTGTGTGAGTGTTGGTGGTGTTCGGAGAGGCCGATGGCGCAGATTGGCCGCCTCGCTTCTGTCAGTTTGCCCCAGGGCAGCTATGACTACTATGGATGAATGAATAATGCTAATAAATCTAATGCTTTTGATTATGATAAACCAGAATTAACCACTGGGTCTACTTTTCATCTGCAGTCCCCTGGCCATAAAATACACACACTGTTCATGGTTAGATGTTGACAGAACAACAATTAGTATCAAAGCATGATGTTAAGAACTGCACAAACAACAACTGAAGACAAGCTGACAACACAACAGGTCTTTAATGTTGCCAGGTGTATGAATTTACCAACCAAAATGTACAACATGAACACAACCACAGCCAATAAAGACCAATAAAGGGGAATGTCACATTAAAATAACCAGGCACTGAACAGACAACAGAACTTCTACACAAGGAGCTCTGGACTGTACCACGAAGCTGTTTTTATAAAATGATTTCCAACTCTTTCCACACGCTGTGTTGGAGCTGAATGCAAATTATTGTATTTTAGTACAATGACTGATATGCTGTAAAGTGTGTCTGAGTGAAGGAGTAAAATTTAAATCATTTATTTTGATTTGAGTAGTTTTGATTTGAAGATTTCTCTTTTTAGAATAAATAGATTTGTGGACCTTCAGTGTATTTCAATTAGTTTTAATACATTTTGTAATTGTTTCAAAGCAAAATTATTATTGTTATTAACTTTGCTCGTTTCCTGACTGCTGTTGTCATTCTCTGTGACAGATATTTTTGATTAGAAATTCCAATTCTAAAATTCTAAACCAAAAATAACAAATGAACTCACTCAACTTCTCAAAACACAATTAAAATAATATGAATTCAAGCCGCAACTCATCCCTTTTTACAGTGTAGAGACTTAAAACACAAAACCACATAAGAATCACAAGTAGGAAGTCAGATATAGTTGTGTAATCCTACCTTTTGAAGTATCCTTTAAGATACCCACCTCCTCCTGATGCTTCCTCAGCAGCAAAACCCACCAGCCTCCTCATCCTCTTCATCTCCACTTCTACACCTCCATGTCTTGGTCTGTAATACGTATTATCAAAAACAAGATTATTACATTACATTATTTCTTGATACTTATTTCTCTATAATCAGTATAATCAGATTCCTATAAATCTTCTATACAGTCGCATAGAGGCAAGGTTATTAGCCTCACAACAAGAAGATCCCAGGTTTGATTCCCGGATCTTGTAGGGCTATTCTGGTCTGTGTTCGTTCATTGGTACTGGTTGGAGTAAATGAATGAATGGAAAAACAAAACAAAGTTAATACGTCTCTAAATGAATACTTGCATATATAAGGATGGGTCAAATACAATGACAAAATATATGTACTTTTTACATTTTTTCAATCAATGGAGATCTCCCATTTACCGTGATAAATTAAGTATATATAGTATATGTTTAGTGGTGACAAAACTGTTGAAAAAATAAAATACTGTGATGAAAAATGAGACAAATTAACAACAACTTTCTGTGCTCTAATAATCCATTTCCGCCAATAATTTTAAAACAATGTGTCTTTGTTTTGTAAAATTATAGGTTTCTGTTTGAATTGTCTAAAGACGGGAAAAAATTCTTAAATGAAGCTTATGAATTTTCATCCAAGAAAATATTAAAGCGCTTAAATTACACAAAATTGACTGTTGTGAGCTTTTAGTCATGTTATGATGTTGTTACTGCAACAAAAACACACCTGGAGTTGTGTTTTTGTCATGAGTCTGTCTGTGTCTCCAAAGCTGAAAATGCTCTGTTCCACCCACTGATGTCATGAAGTGATAGTTTTAAAGTTAACATCTGTCTTTTACATTTTGTCCAGTATAGCTCGGCAATTCCAGGTCTGAAATTCGAATGCAGATGATTCTAGTGAAGGTGTATGGAGTTTAAAAACACAACAGAGCACTTCCTGTATTACCACATGACATCACAAGGTGGAACACAGTGTTTTCAAGTTTGAGAGAAGAACTAAATATGCAGAGTTTGTGTGTTAAACATGTGTGAATGAAACAAAACACAACTCCAGGTATGTTTGTGATGAAAAAACGTTATAACATAGATCAGAAAATAGCCTAATATGGACCCTTTAAGAATCTGTCCTACTTACTAATACATCAGCTATAATTTGTTTTTTTTAGAGAATATTACTGCCCCTGGTGGTTGGTTGCATAATAACTCAACAAATGTAATTCTTGGCTTCTGGGAAAAGGCCCATATAATATAATAGATATAATAGTGGATGGCATTATGTCATTTTTCACCCCACATCCACAGTAGCCCAAAGACATTCTTACTTTATCTTGAGAATAGTCAGTGCAGTGGCAGATTTGATACTGTTTTTTCCAGTAAATCTGCCCTACTATTTTAAGAAAACTGCCCCAAATGTGAATGTTCCCTGGACTAAATAGATATGGTTTTTTGTGGAATTTGAAGTTGTAAAAACATATAAGGCCTGGATCATATACAGAACACACAGTTTTTTTGCAAAGAGATTGAATTTTTAAAGTTTAAAGTTGAAGTTTTAATTGCTGAGCTGTAAACTACCTATGACTGAATACATGTAAGGTAGAGCTGTTTAATGTCATACAAGTTTTGAGTAAAAATGTTTCTGTTTGGAAGGTCTAGATTTATGGATTTTCTAAACTAGTTTGAATATAATTTGTACTTGTTTCAATGCAAAATTAATATTATTAACTTAAGTGCAATTTCCTTACTTCAAGACATATTTTTAATGAGAAATAATATTATAAAACCAATCCAAATGACCTTAAACAAATGTAATTTAATCAGCAATTCAATGCAAGATTAATATGAGGAAAGCCATGAGGGAGGGTTATGTTATAAGATATAAAACTACATAACATACCCTTCCTTTGCTCTCTACGTTAAGTCACTCCCCCTTCAGAGCACTATCACAAAACAATCAGTGTGCATGTGTAATGAAAGTACTGCACATCGCACCAGGTTTGTGTACAGTTTTGTATCATGTTTTTTGTGTTTCCTGTAACATAAGATTTTAACCTTAGTTCCAGTTATTGTTTGATGTGGATAGATTCAGTAAATTAAATACACAAATACAAAATGATTAATAAAAATAATAAAAGTTCAAATTTAGAGCTTGATGGTAGAAAAGGCTTCAAAAGCAGCCATCAATGCGTTTGACGCTTTGGGTACCATCAAAATCTGAAATGACAAGTCTGAGGAGCTACAATTTACACTGCCCTAAAAGGAGAGGAGCTGCTATGTGTGGAGGAAAATTGATTTTTCATAGTAAATCATGGAACAAGTTGGGTAGAGAGGCAGAAAGAAGCTACACATTTCAGAACAGAATATTTTTACTGCACATTTTTGTAACTGAGAGCAATAATTGCAATCAAAAGGTCATTTAATTTCACAGCCCAACTATTAAATTAACCAATTAGAATCATGTGAATTTGAATAAGCGGCCTTCAACCTCTTAGTAGTAGTAGTAGTAGTAGTAGTAGTAGTAGTAGTAGTAGTAGTAGTGTATTCTGTCATTTGCAGCACTACAAAGACTATAACTCCATTTGAATCATGATCGAAAGGTTTTAGGCTTACTGTATATATAAGAGTATTAAAAAAAAACAAAAAACTGAATCCTTGGTTCATTCCAGAGCTCGATCGCTTTCAAAACATAATGCTTTATAACCAAATAACTTTTTAGTCTTGAGGTAGTGAATATTTTCTTGTTGAAACTTTTTAAATTAGATCAATTTATATGCATCTTTACAAACAATTACAAATATATAGCTGTAAATGATTTCTATATACATTGTAAGTTAAAGCAAGGTTTTATTTTTTCAGTGTATGTATAAGAGAAAAATAAATAATAATAATAATAATAATAATAATAATAAAAACAAACATTAATGCTTTATGCCCGTTTTTAAAGCTTTCTACAGTATTGGACTTTTTTCAGTCATTCAGGTTGTTCCATATACTAACCCTCTTAACAGAAATACACTCACTTTTTTTTTCTTAATTCTTCTTTTCTTTCTTTTTTTTTTTTTTTTAAAATATGCCTGTTCTTATATATATTTTAAATACTGTTTATGAACAAGTGAATGTGTACGATTTGGGTCTGATATGTTTATGTTTTGTGTATTTGGTTCCCTTGCGCAGCTTGATAATGGCAGCTTTTTCCATATACGCCCACATAAGAAAAACAGGACCAGGTCAAACTAATATGTATTTGTACACAGTGTTCAGACCTCCTGTGTACATGCAGGACAATCAAAACAATGTCCCGGACGAACCTTTCATACGCACTACAGTAATGGCTACTTGTACCTCTGTGATTGCGATGTTCTCGAGAATGGGACAAAAACAGAATATAGGTGAGGGGTACAGTCAATCATAATAGTAATAAAAGGTATGAAGAGAAAGAAATGCATTTAAAGAGGGGGTATTATGCAAAATTGACTGGACTGGAGCTTTCTACCATGTTATAATGTTGTTCCCTCATCAAAAACATGCCTGAAGAGGTTTTATAGGTCACCCATACATGTTTTAGTAATCGTGTTTCTTGCAAATCTCTCCCAGGCCCTACTGAAACCCTCCTTACGGTTGGCAGTACAGTTTTCCATAAATATACAAACGCACGATACAAAACAACACGCTAGAACGTTACATACCTGGTGCGGCGTGTAGTAGTTTCATTAGCGGGATGCACGCTGTGTTGTGATAGCGCTCTGAAGGGGAAGTGACTTAGCACAGAGAGCAGGGACTCAACACAGTGAAGCTTATTAAACATGTTAATATGTCGTTTTCAGGTAGCATTTTTTCAGTAAAAGGGTAACATGGTGATCTAAATACGTTAGGTGTTATTGATTAATACCCCAAAGATGTAAAATACCCCTCTGTCAAAAATTCTGTCGTTTCGCATACAACAACATATGTTAAAGATGCACTATGTCATTTTTTTTGCTTTCAACACCACAAACTGTGTAAAGAAGTGGACTAAGGGAGTGTAACGTCACCCATAAAGTTTGGTTCCAGTCAAATGAAGCTCATGAGGCTAGCAGTTATAGGAGCGAATTTGTTGAGTTACATATTAGGAATAGTTATTTACTTATGGACAAAGTAGTGAAATAAAAACAAGGGGATCATGTAGAGTGGGTTAAAACGAACATTTTAGACCAAAATGACGAGGCTCACTGCAGCAGTTACAGAGAGCGGCGACGATTTCTCATTGTAAAGTCAATTGGAGCTAGAGTCGATGGAGCCAGAAGCGCCCCCATGCACACTTCCTATTTGGAATACTATGGCTTGCGTGTTAGTTATTTCTATTTATAAATATATATATATAGTCTATGATTAACACAGACAGGTCATTGCTTTGCCTAAAATGTCCCACAGTACGGCATTAAACTTATCTTTCTCCATGGAGACAAGAACGTGTAGCTGTGATCTGTGTTCACAGTAAGAATGCACGTTTTTCAAGGTATTGTTGAGCAACAGAAACACCTGTAAGAAATAAACGCACGATAGACGAGTTTAATGCCGTACTGTGGAACATTCCAGGCACCTCGATTTCAATTTGAACTTGTATGCAGTTTTATAACAGAAATAGTAGCTCATTTTAAATTGTATTGGAGGACAAGCGGTAACAAAATAATAATAAAAGGAAAAACGACTTCACAAAATGAAGCGGTATACAGTACTTTGACACAAACCTGAGAAACATTTTGGAGCTAATTAGGTAAAGCGATAACAGGTCAAAAGTACCAAAGAAAAGCACAGTCAGGAATATTCTAGTGTACAAATACTGTCTAAAACTTTATGAAGCTGAACATTGTGCATTTTTTTATTTAGTAATTTGTAGTAGCAAAACTTTTCAGATTTGAAGCAAGCTGAACTCATACCTAAACGTAAACTTTTGATAGATATAATGGTTAAATGGAAAAGCCTAATATCAGACCATAATCTCACTGAAGGAAAGTGGATTCTTTAAAGCTCGTCTCTTCTTAATCCTCTCTGGTGAAAGTGTCTGAGAGCTGCCGGCGTCCTTACCTGGCACAGCTCCATCACAGTTACAACAAAAACATATTAGAAAAATGAGCGTAAAGGAAAGCTAATCTGCCATAGCACGGACAGGCTACTGCATTACAGGTGTGTACAACTGTAGCAGGCGTCCAGTCGAATAATCCTCCAATCAGTCACTCACTGCCCCAGTCTGGGTTTATCTGTAAAGATGCAACAACATTTAGAATCTCTATAAAACAACACTGAGCTGAAGGACAGGGAAGAGAAGAGCTTTTGGTCACCTTGGGATAAGTATTTAACATTTTCTCATTTTCAGCACTGGGAATTCAAGAAAACCTATTGTGCTTGTTTCTGTTGTAGTTACTACATAATCTACGACACCCATGGATCATTATGTTGGACATTTTAATCTAAAACATTCATCTAAAACAACTTAATAAAAGAAACAAGGCTGCTATGGATAGCTACACATCACGTTAGCAAGCAGCAGATTTTTGTTTTCGTTTGTGTTAAAATGATTATGCAACGCTGCCGAATTCTACGCATATCATTGATTAAGAAAATAAAACTGGAGAACGAAGTTACAGAGCTTTGGGCGTATGACGGTGGTGGTGAAAAAGGGGATTGAACAGCAAAATGGCTTCTTGGAAATAAGAGATTGTTCAAACCTGCATGAATCACTCCAAACACAACTGTGGGTGACTTATCGGTGAGGGGAAACAACTATAACATGGTTAAAAGCTATGAAAAGTCGATTTTGCAGAATAGGTCTGTGTTAACATTTACAAAATAAACAGTTGAAGTCCTTTTCCTCATGAATGCTCTGCTAACAGACTTGTGCAATTGTTGTGAAAACAGTTTGAATGAGTTTGCTGATGGTCTTAAAACTGCACAGGAGAAGTCTGGATTTTTACCTGTGAGGCAACTAAACAGGCAAAATGCAAAAAACGGATGTTGTAGGATATGATATGATATTTATTTGCAATTTTATCTTTATGTGTTATCAAAATGTGTTAAAGAAATAAAGTGGATTTGGACCACAATGGGGATTTTTACTGTTGCAACACAGTTCAAGAACAGAACAACAGAATCTAAAGTAAAACAAATCAAACACAACACTGTACGTAAGTAGAGTAGAAGTACATGGCTTTTATGTACAGTACATGTCTATGTTTACACAGCGCAGCATATGGACAGAATAAATGGCCATTACTCAACCTGAATCGCCCTCAGATAAACTGGTAGGACACGTCACCACCAAAATCGGCTTTTTGGCAAAACCTGTTCTTTCAATTTTATCTCCATCATCTTATTCACTTTATTTCCCCCAAACAGGAGCAGTCATGGGACTCTCTGTAATGGGATGTTTTTTGGTGAAACCCGTTCTGTTTTGACTCTGAAAATAGCACAGGGAAATGGCATTATTTTGATGTAATGGCGAGGAGCTGTTTAACCACGTCAGAGGAGACACAGGAATGAGGTGGAGGGAGACCGTACACTCAAAAACAAAACAAAAACCTAGCCAAGTTAAGATTACTTGAACTGAGAAAGTTTTATCATGATTTGAGTCAATTTCACTTGACAAATAAAATGATCTGCAAGTGGAATAAGACTTTTTGTAGTTCAAATATGAAAATACATCTTGCTGCACTTAAGATAAGAAAAGCAACTATTTGCACTTGAAATAAGAAACTAAATCCACTGTTGTTTAAATTAAGAAAAACACGTATTCCACTGGTCGATCATTTTAAGTTGAATCTACTCAAATAAAGTAAAATGTTCTTAACTTAAAGGTGCATTGTGTAACTTTTCTGGTGAAGGGTTCGTCAAATGCTTGAGATGTTATTGCTTTGTCTGGAATGTCTCACTGTATGACATTAAACCTTTCTATTATCATGGAGACCAAACCAGACTGGTCAGATCTATGGAGAGGCAACTCCGCTCACAGTCAGAATGCCTGTTTTTCTAGGTATTTTTGATAAATAAACCACCTGTAACTGAATAAATATAAGGTAGAGCTGTTTAATGTTATACTGTGGAACATTCTAGGCACCAATGACGTAACCATAGAAACAAGAAGGTGACGGACCCCCAATAAAAAGATACATAATTCACCTTTAAGTCATTTTAACTTGCCTAGATATAGATGCTTTTCACAGTGCAGACACAAGGCAGACCAATTGTATTTTATTTATTTGTTGTTTTTGTTTTGGTGGCTGTCTGGCTGGTTTGTGCGTCTGTGTTTGTATGTTCACCTCATGTGGGTTTCCTGTGGGCACTCAGTTCACTGCATCAACCTAAAAACAAGCAGAGAAGGTAAAATCCTGCAGCGGCTGGTCCTGACCTGGTGTCCACTGCCACTGAAAGGGGTCCTGGTGGTTTAATAACAGACTAGCACCAAAGGGAAATTGGATAATGACAAAAATGCTGCACAGCTGAGGTGCGGAGGGGTGAGGGGAGGTTAAGCCAGAAGCTGAATAATCAAATGTCAACATTAAAAAACAATATTTAGCCTGTGCTCTTAGTGATTTAAAAAAAAAAAGTACAATCAAAGTGAACTTCTAGGCTCATTTTGCTTATTGATTGGATAATTGTCTGGAGAACCAAAAGAACAAATGATAGGAAAACAACTTTGCCATAATGTCCAACGTTTTTGTAATTACAAATCAGCACACAATTTGTTACCTGTAAGAGCTGTATTTGATTCAAACATGTTTTCTTTGCATTTTGGGACACAGATAATGTAATGGGGTAGATGGTGTACTCTGGATTATATAACCAACCTACTGTACCTATTGTCCCAGGTACAATCTCTTTTCCTGAGCACGTGGCTCTGTTTGTGCAAACTCATTCATGTGCAGCTTTTCTCCTCTGAATACAGCAGCATCTCCCCTTCATAACAGCTCCATCCCACCTCCTCCTAGCATCCACCCATGGCTTCCTTTTCTTATGCTTTTGTGGTTCACCTTGCTCTGAGTGCCATTAAATAACCGATAAGAGGCAGTTTCGAGTTTTAAAACAGCAGAGATAAGCCCCAGACCTACTTGTTTTAAATACAGACTTTATCGACCTGGGCCTTATCACTGGCTCCCTGTTACAGACATTTGAGGGGATTAGGCCAGATTCAAAACACGATCAAGCCACTTCCTGCTTTCCACCCATTTACCGCGTTACAACACGGATAATATGATAACACAGATGGAGGAGATATGGTGTATGTTGGTCATATCTGCAAGTCACTGCTGGCGCCCACTGCCCAGTATTAGTGTTTGATATAAAATAAAGTGAAATGACATAGAGGCTTACTGTGATAGGATCGTTTGGAAAGCACAAAAGACTGAAGGACTCATTGAGTTTCTAATAAGGACTTTCAGAGGTCTTTCTTCTAGCGTCTCTTTGCAAGTTTCTGAAGCTTTCTTAGGACACTCAACTTGCCTGGCCAGCCAGACCCTTCAACATTCTGTTTGAATCTAGAAGGATCTAGAATAAGACAAACCATTGTCCTAATGGTCCAACCACAGACACAAATTTTTAATGCGGAGAATCTCTTCTCTTAAAAATTCTCATAACAGTCGGCACAAAATATATAACTTCTTTCACCAGAAACAAACACGAGTTTGTGCTTCGATTGATGATTCTGCAGAAATCTATGCAGTTTCTCAGTCCTGTGTGTTGTTTCTTTTCCCCTTTTTTACTCATAAGCTGCTAGGTTTTTTTTTTTGGTTTTTTTTGCACAAACAGACCATGTGTTTCTCTTCTTGGTTGACAATGGATATTCTTCCTGGGGTCCACATCTTAAAAACCTAATTTATTACATACACAATATAAACAATTTAAAATGCATAATTGCTTAAAGGCCCGATATTACACAAAATTTACTCTTGTGAGCTTTACTTCATGTTATAATATTGTTACCTCCTCAAAAACATACCTGGAGTTGTGTTTTGTTTCATTCACACATGCTTGAGTAACCTTTTATTATTAGTCTCTCGCCGTCTCCAAAGCTCAAAATGCTCTGTTCCACCTTGTGATGTCATGAAGCTGTAGTTTTCAAGTTAACATCTACCTTTTATGTTTATGATTATTTATCAACATTGGCTGAAATGATCCAAATGATTCTAGTGAAGGTGTATGAAGTTTGAAAACATCGTGGAGAACGTGGGTTGAGGAAACAACATTATAACGAGGATCATAAAATAGCCCTTTAAATGAATAAATACTGTATGTCATATATGTAAATTCATTGCAGTGTTTCAATAAAGTTTTGTTGTTGTTGTTGTTGTTGTCTTTTTAAATACATTTATAGTTGCAATGTTTGTCAAGTTGGTTGGGAGGAAGTTCCAGGCCTTCACCCCTCCGGACAGAACAGTTTGTCCAGTTATTGTGTTGCAGGCTGGAAGAGTAAAATAACCATGAACTACATATTGTGTATTAAACTTATGCAAGGTCCAACTGAAAACAAGCTTTTCAAAACAGTCGGTATCTCTGACAACAATGTGTCTGAAAAAGCAAAGATATTTACATTTACTTTGTTTTTCCACCAGTGGCCGGTCTAATGCTCTGTGTACGCTTTGAATGTTTGTATAAATATGCAGAGAATATAGAGTGGTTTTAAACAAGGTGTGCTGTCTGCTTCTGCAGTGCTTGCAGTTTTATAGTGTCCTTTTCGGAGGCACTGGACCTCAGCATGAAGCAGTGGTGCATGTGAGAGAGAGACAGTTTTAAGGGTTGATCCTCCACTGGGGTAACCAGCAGACTGCAAATAAATGTACATATAGCTAATCCGCTAGCTGCCACGTTCCAAATATGAAGTATTCCTGTGGGCGCTTCAGTCTATGGGAGGAATTTCTGATCAAAACATAATGTAATTGTCTGCAAAAGGACATCAATAACTGCCAACTTGATGATCACAGTGCATGGACTTCAAAAACACAGAGAAGCAGTCACTGTATTGCACATTTCTGGAAGAATAATTGTCCTAAATACGCACATCTAATACGGAACCTCATTAATTTGAGTGAGGAAATTGGCTGTCGAGAAGACACAGTAATGTCAATTGAATTAAAGTTCATGACAAGATATGCCACCCAGTTACACAAGAGCTCATTTCCAGGTCAGCTCAGGACTTTGTTTAAATGTTATGTGTTTTTTTCTGTCACAAATTAGTCCACACTTTCAATCTGATGTGGAGGGTCGGAGGGGGATCGAAAAAGGAAAAGAGCATATTGGCATTTCAAACTTAGTTAACCTCTCAGTACACCGACAAGCATCAAGAGTTAGCCAAGTTCATTTGCTCAAACTCCCCCCAGTCAAATAAACGTGGGATGTTGAAATTAGCCTGGAAAATTAATCTGAATGAGTCTGGGCCCTCTCCATTTGCTCCATAAGGCAGAGTGTGGGGCTGTAGTGGCTGTTCACCTGTGGTCCCTCTGATGAATGCTCTGCTCTAGCTCTGTCACACTCACTGGCTTTGGAAGTAACACTCCAACTCTTTCAAAGCAGAAATGTGTCCTCCCAAACTCTGCCACCATTTTTCTCTACTTTAAACATGTAGGGAGACTTTTATAATGCTGCAGAGTCATGGCAGAATGTAGAAAATGTACTGTTCCAAACTAACAGGTCATGAATGAAGAATGCAGAAGAAGGATGAGAAACTATTTAAACAAAAGCTGAGCAAGAGAGTAATCCATAATTGTGAGCATGCATTTTTCTTGATATCTAAAGACAAAAGACTGAAAAGGAAGAAGTTTTGTTTCTTTTAAAAGGCTTGTACTATGACCTCACAGCAAGAAGGATTCAGGTTCAACTCCTGGGCCACATATAGGGCCTTTCTTTTGCATGTTTCTCCCTGTGTGTGGATGGGTTTCCTTTGGACACTCCAATTACCCCCATAAACCCAATACTTGCACCATGAGTAAAATCCTCCAGCTGAGGTAGTTCTGGCCAAGACTAGCTCAAGATCATGAAGATGGGACCCCAAGCACTGTTGTGATGCTCACTGTTCCTGAGGAGATGCCCCAGCGGCATTGAAGAATGGGTCAAATGCAGAGGACAAATTTTCCTTCAGTGACAATAGTGTATCTTAACCTAAGATCCCGAGAGAGATACTTCATTAATCCCAAAATTAAAGTTTTGCTGCAGCAATAGCAGCGTTTAGGGGGAACCAGGTGAACACAACAGGAAAGGCCTCACTCTTACTCCACTCGTTTCGATTGGTGATGAAATTGGTTCATTCCCTCAAAGTATTTCCTCTGGAAGGTCTTTTGCCACATTTGCTGCCACAAAGCCTGTACTATCTCAAATGTCCATAGCTAGATCCTTAGATGGGTCCACAGCCTCTGACTGGTTACCCTAACGGCATCAAAACATGAGGCAAATGCAGACGACAAATTTCCCTACAGAAAGCCATTTTCCCTGTCACATGGATACACCACAGACAGACCATTAGCAGTACCAACACAAAGCACTGAGCAACAGCTCCTCCATGTTTATGTCTAAAACATATAGATGCCATAAGTCAGAACAAGATGGCTTGGGCTCTGGTTTAACCTACAGTGAAACAGGTATATAAGATTCACAATTTTCTCTTCACCTTACAAAATGTTTCAGGTAGCTATTTCCCCATCACGCTGAGAGTATTCCTGCACAGTTGCCATAATTAAATCGGGCATTTTAATCAATATTACAAACTTCATATTACTGGACTCCAGTGACCGTCACATTTTCCCATTACAACCAAGTCATTTTTAGAAACTGTCCATTCTCATTAGACGACCGACTCTAACTTTTTTGCATATTTCCTAATCCAGTCTTTATTTAAACTGATTGCTTTTTAATGACAGGACTAATGGCGACGTCAGTGTCTTCCACGTCTCATTAGAAGTCCTCTCTGCAGTTACAAGTGGGACAAAAAGACAAAATGAAGTCCGTGATTTCCTCTGGGGCTGCGGACACAAAGCTACAGGTCTGGAAAATACACTGAGTGTTTTTTACACCCAAATAAGAGGGGACAGTGGGGTTGTTTGGATGTGAAAAGCCAATCACACGCATCGCAGAAGTCACATGATTGATACAGGAGTTGACAGGACGCAGAGGTGGAGGGTCTTTGCTTGTGAGACATCAGTGGACAGCAATCATTTGGAGAAAAAAAAGATTTGAATGGAACAAAGTGCTGAAGTAATTATAAGTCCCATAATAAGAAATTTACATTTTTTGGAACTTTTAATCACATCAGGGCAGCAGCAGCTAAATGGTAAAGCTTTGGAATACTAACGCAAACATTACTGGTCCAATTCTTACTGCAAACTGTATATACTGTAGTGTCCTTGGGCAAGATACTTCTATTATTAAAAAGAAACAAAGGACAAAAGTAATGTACTATCTTTGAGAGCAGATATCTGTAGTTTCTTTTCAAGAACATTTTAACTGGACTGAAAAGTAAAAAGTATTAAGATTACTGCTGAATTGTAGCTTCCCTCTGTTTTTCACAAAAAAACAAAAAAACAAAAAACAAAAAAACACAGTGCTGCCCTGTGATTGGTCATTATCCACACTGCTGCAGGACCCATCACCTGCAAAAGATTCAGCTGGAGTCAAACTAAATTAGTTTGTGAACAAAAAAAAGTGAGAATTCATCTTGCTGGCAAGGTGAGATCGCCCTTAAATGGTTATAAAAATATATGTGGAATACTTTTAACTTTTTCAAAATGTATTTCTACTTATTTTTATTGTGTAACTTTTCTGGTGGGGGGTCCGTCAAACTCTTTTCTCCATGGAGATGTTATTGCTTTGTCTGGAATGTCAGATCTGTGGAGACGCAACCCTGCCCACAATCAGAATGCCTGTTTTTCTAGTTATTTTTTAACCACCTTTAATTGAATAAATGTAAGGTAGAGCTGTTTAATGTCACACTGTGGAACATTCTAGGCAAAGCAATAACATCTCCACAGAAACAAGCAAATGATGGACCTCCAACCAAAAGATTATATAGTGCACCTTTAAGTAGATTTCTTATGTGATACATTTACTCAGGTCATTTCTCTGCTCCTGTATCTGTACTTTTACTTAACAACAAACATTGAGTACTTCTTCCCACACTGGACACTTCACCCAGCCTGCCTCCACATGCCCTTGTATTAATAATTATTTGACTGGCTGAGAGTTCCATGATGTAAACTACATTTGCCCAAAGTAAAAGTGAAATACTATAAAGTGAGAGGCCTTAAGACTAGCACTATGGTAAATTCTCTGTCCATAAAGATAGTGACAGATTCACAGCAAAACACTGTGGTTGGAGTTGGCATCAAGCGTTTAAAATGTTGATTTAATAATGCTGTCCATTCTATTACTAATTTACAATACTTTTAAATTGGTAAAGTGCTGATCTATAGACCATAGAGTAAATAAAGTAGAATGAAGCATAAATGACACTGTAATTCAAACACATTAGATTGATTTCTTGATCCAGAGGGAAATTCAACATGTATTGAAGCTGAAAAAAATCAATATTAAGTATGTAAAAAGCAAAATCAAGCAGGGACTATGAGGCTTCAAACAAGTAGATTCGAGAGCCAGTAAGGAAACTAAACAAGGTCCTAATTTAACTGTCAGACCTGACTTGATAAAGTCTACTATACGAAGAAAATAAGAAGAACTCTATTAGTGATGTGGACCTGAGGAGTCAAAGATGGAGAGGCTGGTTTTGAGAATGGAAGAGCAGAACTTACAGTGAGATTGGCTTCACAGTCCATGACTTCAGTTTAAGTCTACAAATCATACAAGAATTCAAGATCTCTATCTGATCTTTTCACTACGATAGCAAAAGAAAATTCAAATCTGTCAAAAGTACAAAGGTTCAGAGGTTTTAGAGTGAATCTTTGTCCAGTTGACAGATTTGATTTTTTCTTTTGCTATGGATCATACCCGGAGGACTGAGGAAATACACAGACAACTTTCACTCAGCAGTTTTGGCCTTTTACTGCTGTCATTGTTCACATTATCAAATCTTAGAAAATTTGATATATTCTGTGTAATGATTTGTCAAATCATAGTGACAGCCGTGTGTTTATATATGATCTATCTGTGTCCCTGATATGAGGTTCAAATCAATTATTGATTTTACTGAAAAAACAAAAAAAAAAACCAAACAAACCTGAAATATTTTAAAACTCAAGAAACACAAAATGGATTTAAACAAAACATTTTCAGGATCCTGTGATCAATATGAGTGTTCATGGTCCTGTTTAGGTGATTTTCAACAAAAAAGGTATATACATATATGTATCGACTGTATATATAAATGGACATAGCTAACCTGCTAGCCACCGCGTTCTAAATAAGAAGTTCGCACTTCCGGCTCCTTCTGACCCTGTCTGCCATCAACTTACATTGGAATATTGTGGCCCCTCTCTCTGCAACTGCTCCTGTGAGCTTCGTCATTTTGGTCTTAAAATGTTCATATTAACTTTATGATCCTTGTGTTTTTATTTTGTTACTTTATCTGTAAAAAAATCCTATTTATAATATAGAACCTGGCTCCATCGCCCCGTAACCATCGCAAGCTTCATTTGAGTGGAGCCGAATGCTATGGATGACGTCACACTCTTAATCCACTTCTTTAAACAATCTGTGGTGCCAAACTGAAAAACTGCTGGCTAATACTAGCTAGCTTGTGACAAAGCTCAGATTAAAGTGTAACTTGAATAGACACAGCAGTGTCTACAATTAGCATCACACCCCCAGGGAATGTTAATGACATCAACTGCTATTTACAGTATCTACATGCAGGTTAAGATAGTGGAAGCCCAGGTTTAGTTGTGATCATAGCACACACACTTTTTTAATGATGAGAGTTCCTTCAACAACTTGAAAAATACTTCTTCTTATCCATATTAATGTAAGTTTCTGTTATGATTGGGACACATTTATTACGAGGATAATAAACAAACTGTCCTCACAGACTCCCTTTCGCGGTGCAGGTGGTAAAGTCCTCCCTATTGGGTAACCACCACTATTGTGATGAATGGCCAAGATCTGCCGCCACTTTAAAATCCATTGCTGCACAAAAGCATCCCACTTGGCATATTAAACCCATTAATCAACATTGTCTGCATTGTATTTTTGATGAGTGAACTTGCTCCATTTGCACATTGGCGGTCAGCAAAGAGGTGCTACAAACTGTCTGGGAGCTTGAATATAAGTCCCCAAGTTGTGGACCTCAAAGTTTTAATTACAGGCTTCTTCAGGCCAAGCGACCAGAAATGCCACATGTAATCAAAATCGATGTACGCAAACCAAATGGAGGCCACCCACGCGCTGTCACCACAATGTTAGCGCCGCACAATGCAAGTGACAGGTAAGTGTCCAAAGTATAGCCCTATGTTTGCCATTTTACATATGAAAAGCAGAAGTGGAGAAGTTTGAATTGTGTGTAATTAAGCCAAAAAAAGTGTTCTGAAAAGTGTTGTTGGACTAAACTAGACAATAGCATTCAGATTGAGATGCACTCTGACCTGCGTATTGGGGTTTAAAATAGTATAAACATTTTATATTTTCTGTATGTATCAAATATCAGCAAATGGCTAATATGGCTAAAGGTGCACTGTGTAACTTTTTTGGTTGGGGGTCTGTCACCTGCTCATTTCTATGGATATGTCATTGCTCTGCCAGCACAGAGGCCTGCACAAGTATTTAGCTACAAAACACAACAAAGTTAGCAGTTAACTCGTCTTACAAATAATTAAAGAGGAGACGTCAATGTGCGACTGGTAATGGCAGTGAGGAGGGAGAAGACTGGAGACTGTGAAATGGCTCTTTGCACTGATCTGCTCCAGGACCACAGTCTCTTCACTGTGGAGCACTTGGAACACACAGGGTTGAGGCTGGAACACTAGAGTTTGTCATGTCCTCTGGTCAGGAGAGAGCAAGAGAACAGCGGGACTTTAAGTGGGAATTCCTGGAGACTAAAGGAGTCTCACTAAAAAGAGTAAGGGGGGAGGAGGGGCAGGGTCGTGAGGACTAAAGGGGAGAGGGAGGAAGGGCAGGGTCGTGAAGACTAAAGGGGAGAGTGAGGGGAGAAGAGGGAGAGGTGGAGTATGGAGGACTAAAGGGCAGAGTGAGGGGGAAGAGGGGTGGGGCCTGAAGGACTAAAGGGCAGAGTGAGGGGGAAGTGGAGTTGTAAGTTAGATATAGTTAGACAGCGCAGTGATGTGTGGTTGAGTACACAGTTTGCATCCATCTTACCTGCACAGTAGAAGACTCACTGAAATACAAGGACAGCTGGGTGCATGTGTCTCCTCCACTTCAATGCTTCCTTCCCCTGTTGTTCATTCTTCTTCATAAATCCACAAAGCCACAAAGAGGAACAGTACATCAGGAGGAGGTGTGAGGTGAACCTGTAGTTCTGTTTCAACTCACATTAAAGTCACACGCACTGGAGAAACAGGCGAGGAGAGTTACACACGGAAATTTGGCAAGGCAAAAAATTAGAAATGCTGCTACTCTTTAATGAAATTAAAGAGTAATATGAATGTAATATGAACTGCAGACTGCGCACCATGTAAGTGCACTGTAGAACTCCTTTTACAAAATGTCAGTGTTGAAATGCCAAAGAGGACAGCAGTGGAAAATACATTCAAATATAACAATGTTTAAAGTGGATATATTATGTATTCATGTGACTTTAAAGGGCGTTCTGATCTATGTTATAATGATGTTTCCTCATCACAAACATACCTGGAGTTGTGTTTTGTTACATTCACATGTTTAACACACAAACCCTTGCACAGTTCCTCTCACAAATGGAAAACTCTCTGTTCCACCTTGTGATGTCATGTGTAATACAGGAAGTGCTCCACTGTGTTTCTAAACTCCATTCACCTTGAGTGTTGCCACCTGCTTGTCTCCATGGAGATGTTTTGTATTATGGTATTAAACGTGTCTATCTAGCATTTATTTAATTACAGGTTTTTTTATTGCTCAAAAACACTTGTATTCTTTCCAGGCAAAGCAGTAACGTCTCCATGGGGACAAGCAGTTGGCAGATCCATCCAGAAAAGCTACACAGAGCACCTTTAACTCATAAATTATGCATGGAAGAGCAAGCGCTTCCTTCCTTTAAGGACATTTGAGACCTGCACAGACCGCAGGCAGCTGTGGAAATGAACAATGTTAAAGAGAGAAAACAAAACAAAACAAAACAGAAACAACCACTCTAGCAACTGGCAAGCAAACAGGTAAACACTGTTGTGGTAAATGCATTATCATTATGAAAACATTTAAATGACGATGGAGACTTCTAGGAGGAAATCTCTTATGCAGCAATTAGCAACTTCACTTTTTTGCTTTAGTAAACACAAAATGGTAAAATACTCCTCCACCTCCAAGTATGCTTTTTACAGGTGCATTGTGAGATGTTGTTGCTTTGTCTAGAATCTGTTTCAAGGGAGACAACTATACATTACTGCATTACAGGTCAGATCTGTGGAGGGTCACCCCTATTTGCAGAGAGAACTATTGTATTTTTGAATAAAAGAAACGCCAGTAATTAATCCACGCTAGATACAGTATGTTTAATGTCATACCATGGAATATTCCAGGCAAAGCAATAACATCTCAGGTGGCAGGACCCTCCACCAGAAAAGCTGCACAATGCACCTTTAAAACATTATAAGAAATCTGAATAAGTCTATAAAGTCCCTGCTGTATTCTCACGTAACACCACTAGATGCCAACTATGTTACTTGTGTGATAATGTGCCAGCTTTGCCCTGACAGAAGACGACCAGAGAACACAGATAAGTCTGAACCATAGACCGTATATACACTGGCATAGCTAATCCGCTAGTTGCCGCGTTCCAAATAAGAAGTGAACATGGGAGAACGTTGGCTCCATCAAATTTACTTTGCATTGAAAAATTGTCACCCCTCTCTCCGTAACTGCTGCCTCATCATTTTGGTCTTAAAATGTTCGTTTGTTTTGATTTCACTATTTTGCCCGTAAGTAAATTCCTATTCCTAATACGGAATTCTGCTCCAAATTTGCTCCTATAACCACTAGCCTCAGTGAGCTTCATTTGGCTGAAGCAGAACACTATGGGGGACGTCACACTCACTTCTTTATACAGTCAATGGTCTGAACATGGTCTGAAACGTACAGCTTTAAAATGAACAAAACCGCATAACACTGGTATTTAATTAAGAGCATTTCATTGAGGCTTTTACACGTTTCCATTTCTGTTACATTTCACTTACACTTTTGTCAAATTATACCCAGAATCCTTTGCAGTTTATATACATTGACAAGCTCATAATTCATAAAGTTGCTATTCAAACTATAATGACACTTTGTGATGTAGTTGAAGGTTGAAAGGTGACACAGTCCGCTGGTTTAGTCCACAAACACAGCCACTCGTGCTTCATGATCGTGGTGCTGTTGGGACATTTACAAAAGGATTTAAAGTGCATATGACAGCTTTTCATGGTTTTCTAATTATGACTTGGTTTGGTGGGATGGTACCTGTAGTCACTATTTATCATAGTTTTACATCACTTAATTGGCAGTTTGTGGAAAAACAGATGAAAAGAAAAGTATAAAAACGCAGGAAGTAGCGGAGAGTTCTAAAACAGAATCTCTACATCTGTGTCATCAACACCAAAAATTCCATCCAAAAATGTAAAATTCCAAAAATGTAAAATTCCATCCAAAAATCAGAACACCCGAGCGCCTGAGAGCGGCAGCTGGGTACAGTAGCTCCTGCGTTTTTTCTTGATAACATCTACCTTTTAAGGTACTCTTGTGTGCACTTTAAGTTTTGTACTTTATTTTTATTTACTCTATTTGTTCAATAAAACACTCATCATGTTTTTTGGGCATCTCTTTGTCTCTTGCTGTGTGGCTTAGCAGTCCAGACTGCCCTTTGTGTATTCCAGAGAGCACCTTCTTTCACTCTCCAAGTCCCCAGTGCTGTTTGGAGTTAAGCCTGACATTCCTGTGGAACTACAGAGGAGGAAGCACAGAGGATGCCGCGCTAGAGTTAGAGCAAAACAGCGGAGAAGGAAATTTAGGCCTGCGATTCCGTCAGTTCTGATGGGGAACGTAAGGTCACTGGGAAATAAGATGGACGAACTGTGTGTGCTTGTTCGGACCCAGAGGGAGTACGCTGTCAGCAGTATCATGTGCTTCAGAGACCTGGCTTCATACAAACTTCCCGGACAACAGTGCATCTGTACCTGGCTTTAAGACAGTGCGTGCGGACAGAGACACTTTCCTTAGCGGTAAGAAGAAGGGCGGCGGGATTGCAGTTTTTGTGAACAAAAGGTGGTGTAATCCTGGCCATATTAATGTGAAGGAACGGATCTGGACGCCGGACATTGAACTTATGGTCTTGGGAATACGTCCATATTATTTACCGAGGGAATTTACTTCTGTCCTGTTCATCGGAGTTTACATCCCTCCCTCAGCTGATGAAGATGTAGCCTGTGACAGGATACACACTGTGGTCGCTGGGCTGCAGTCTAAACACCCGGAGGCTTTGTTACTGATTTCCGGAGACTTCAACCATGTTTCCTTGGACAGTGTTTTACCCACACTTCACCAGTATGTGGATTGTAAAACTCGGGACAATAGAACTCTGGACTTACTGTATGCCAATTCTAAGGAGGCATACAGTGCCACTGATCTACCCCCACTGGGACGATCAATCTGGTCCTGTTAACACCTCAGTATGTCCCTGCAGTAAAGAGGCAGCCTGTCACCACTAGGACTGTAAGGAAGTGGAGTCAGGAAGCCAGCGATGCCCTTCAGGACTGCTTTGAGACCACAGACTGAAATGTGCTCTGCCTGCCACATGGGGACAACATTGACAGCATGATGGACTGTATAACGGATTACATCAACGCACTGTCCGCTGTTACCCCAACAACAAGCCCTGGATCACCAGCCAGCTGAAGGATCTACTTAATAAGAAGAAGCGGGCCTTCAACTCTGGTGATAAGGACGAGGTAAAGAGGTGCAACGGCAGCTGAAGATCCAGCTCAGACTAGGGCAAGATGCATACGGGAAAAGGCTTGAGGCAAAACTCCAGCAAAATAACATCAGGGAAGTGTGGCAAGGCATGAAGGCCATCACTGGCTTCAGCCCTCGATCGAAGCTGCAGGACAATAGTCCAGACAGATCAAACCTGCTCAATCTGCATTTTAATCGCTTCTCATCCCCTGGCACCCCCACCTCTACACCTCCCAGACGCCCAATCCATACCTCACCACAGACCACTCAGACGATCATTCATCAGCCCAACACCTCTGCTCCCACACCTGCTCCCACCCCCACAGAGGAACACCCTACTCCCACCCCCACGGAGGAACCCAGCTCTTTGTGTTTGTCACCTCTGCAGGTGAAAAGGCAGTTGGAGAAAATTCATCATAACAAGTCTCCTGGACCAGACCAAGTCAACCCCCGTGTGCTGAGGACATGTGCTACACAGCTACACACTGAGCCTGAAGCTTGAGAGGATACCAGTGCTATGGAAGACCTCCTGAATTGTGCCTGTGCCCAAGAAGACTATTCCATCTGGACTTAATGACTTCAGACCAGTGGCTTTGACATCGCATGTCATGAAAGTGTTTGAGAGACTTGTTCTGGCTCAGCTCAGACCCCTGATGGCACCATCCCTGGATCCTCTACAGTTTGGGTATCAGGCCCACATTAGTGTGGATGATGCTGTAATCTATCTTTTGCAGCGGGCCCACTCTCACCTGGATAGTGTTGGGGGCTCTGTGAGGATATTGTTCTTCAATTTCTCCAGTGCTTTTAACACTATCCAGCCCTTTCTGATGAGTGAGAAGCTGCTCACGATGGGTGTCAGCTCCTCCATTGTCTCCTGTCAGGCAGGCCTCAGTACGTGCGACTGGGGACCACCCTGTCTGACACTGTGGTCAGTAAAGTAGGAGCTCCCCAGGGTACAGTCCTGTCTCCGTTCCTGTTCACTCTGTACACCTCTGATTTCCAATACAGTTCCGGGTCCTGCCATCTGCAGAAGTTCTCTGATGACTCTGATGCAGTGGTCGGGTGTATCAGAGATGGACAGGAGCTGGAGTACAGGACACTGATTACAAACTTTGTGGAGTGGCCCCAGGCAAACCATCTGCTCCTGAACGTTGACAAGACCAAGGAACTGGTAATTGACTTTAGGAGAAAGAGGACACCAGTAGAGCCTGTAACCATTCAGGGCCATGAGGTAGAAATAGTGGACTGCTACAAGTACCTTGGCGTACAGGTGACCAACAGGCTGGACTGGAGGGACAACTGTAATGCTGTCTACAAGAAGAGCATGAGCAGACTCTACTTCCTGAGAAAGCTCAGGTCTTTCAATGTGTGCAGCAAGTTACTGGAGATCTTCTACCAGCCTGTGGTGGCCAGCGCACTGTACTTCGCTGTGGTTCTGCTGGGGGAGCGGCACCAGTAAAAGGGACATTGGGCGTATTGACAAACTGATCCGTAAAGCGGGTTACGTGATCGGCTGTGAGCTGGAGACATTTGTCACAGTGAGGGACAGGAGGTCACTGGACAAACTGCTCTCCATCTTGGACACTCCTGCTCACCCACTGCACCAGACTATAGAGGGACAGAGGAGATAATACTCCCTACAACTGTACAACAACTCACCCACTGCACCAGACTATAGAGGGACAGAGGAGCTCATTCTCCAATAGGCTCCTACAGCTCCGCTCAAACAGTGAGAGATTCAGGACTACATTCATACCATACGCCATACAGCTGTACAACACCTCACCCTTATGTAACAGATAATACTCCCTACAACTGTACAACAAGTTAATCTCAAGTAACGGATAACCTCATGCCCTGTCAATCAGCATAGTATTTGCACTGTCGTTCTTGTTTCTTGTTCTTGTCTCTTGTATATAGCTGTGACTATATAGTTTATTACTTTATTACTTATATTTCTATTTTATTTTGACTTGTACATATACATTTTTATAATTATGTCTCATTTGACACCTGTCTCTTACTCTTTTTGCAATACCATCTATTTTTGTTACTCTGTTATTATATTATATTGTGATGTTTGAGCTACTGTATCCAAATAATTTCCCTTGTGGATCAATAAAGTTTGTCTAAGTCTAAGTATGTTCAATGAGGATATTTTCGGAACATTTAAACCTTCATTTTACAAAATAATGGTAATTTATTTTTATTTGTATAATCATATATTTTGGCCTTGTTAACAAATGTTAAGTTATAAAAGTTATGGAATTACCTTTATGCAAGTCATATCTGCTGCATGTGTCTAACAGGTAGTAAAATGATAAGATTCACACACAAAAAAAATCAACAACAACAACAACAAAAACAACTTAAATTCAATGGTGTGAACTATGTTTTAGTGAAACGAGTCTAACCTGCCATATGCACTTTAAATGTGATACAGTTTTTGGTTATTAAAGTGCTAAGACACACAGAATTAGCAGCAGCTTGTACTTACAAAGAAATGTGGTTCAACACTCATCCTACACATCACTTTTCCCTAAAAGAAAAAACTAGTGTCCATTCAGTAGTCATTTCAACTAGGCCTTTCATTTATGACACTGTGTTTTTTGAAAAATGGTCAACACAAAGTACAAATAAAGGGTGTCACATGCACATTATCATCCGTACTATATACATACAAAATACACTGTTCTCGCTTCTGAAGATTAGACTTTGTAAACACTGCTTTAGGTCCTTCAGGTTTCGGCTACAGTCTTTTCCATACAAAAATAAAGAGTCTCCCGCTGTGGCACTGACACAAAATGCTTGAAATTCGCCCCGTCTCATAAACGCACAGACAGAAGATACTCGTCGTCTGAGAGGAAGCTCTGGTGTAGATGGTTCAAAGTGTGTGATTTGAAAATGCAAAGGTGTCTCTACATTTTAATGCAGCACCAGGAGTCCATCTCGATAGAAGGACACAGAGGAGTTGAGATAATAGAGAGGGGTTTAGAGCGGGGATAATATGAGAGGACAGTGGAGAAGGCTAGCTATGGATATAGATAAGGCATTAGCATGGGCAGAGGTTAGTGCCGCTCCAGACTCACTGCTAAAGCAATCTAGAAAAATGACTTGAATTCAGAATAATATGAGCGGGTTTGCAGTGTCTTCATCAAAAACAAATGTGGAGTTGTGTTTTGTTTCATTCACACGTTTAACACACAAACCCTGAATATTTAGGCTGAGTTCTTCTCTGTTCCACCATGTGATTTCATGTGGTAATACAGGAAGTGCTCCACTGTGCTTTAAACTACGTACACCGTCACTAGAATAATTTGGATAATTTCAGCCCTAGAATAGCCAATATCTACTGAAGAAAAGTTAAAAAGGCAGATGTTAACTTGAAAAACTGCCACTTAATGACATCACAAGGTGGATCAGAGCATTTTGAGCTTTGGAAATGTAGACATACTAATAATAATCGATTACTCAAACGTGTGATTGAAACAAAATAGAATTCCAGGTATGTTTTGAGGAGGTAACAACATTATACTTAAAGCTCACATTTGCACAATATAGGACCTTTAATCAATATTTTTCTTACTTCAAGCTACAGCTCAGCTAATATTTAATGAAAAAGAAATAAATAGGCTGGAAAACGTCAAAATATCAAACAAAAAAATCACATCTACAAGGACCTATTCAGTCCTATATGCGTACATCAGTACACGTAGTTCAAGGTGAAGGGTCTTAAACACAAAAGCAAGAATTTGTTGCCAGAAGTGAGGATCAAACCGCCACACCTTGAACTAGTATACGTCTAAATAAAAATACATATATTTCTTACTACTTTTATAACTGCTCTTTGTTTTTATAAGCATTTTCGACTACTGTGTCCAAGTCATTCCCCTTGCGGATAAGTAAAGTTTGTCTGAGCTTTTCCTTCCATTCTAGGCCTTAAAGGTGCATTGTGTAACTTTTCTGGTGGAGGGTTCGTCAAATGCTTTTCTCCATGGAATGTTTCACAGTACAGTACTGAACCTTTCTATCTTCATGGAGACCAAACCAGACGAAGTTACAGGTCAAATCTGTGGAGAGGAAATGCCGTTCACAGTCAGAATGCCTGTTTTTCTAACTATATTTTTGAGCTATAAAACCACCTGTAATTGAATGGATGTAAGGTAGAGCTGTTTAATGTCATACTGTGGAACATTCCAGGCAGAGCAATGACATATCCATAGAAACAAGCAGGTGACGGACCAAACCAGAAAATTACGTAGTGCATCTTTAAAAGGGAAAAAATAAAACTGCTCAAACAAATATTCTGAATTCAAGTGATTTTGAGTGGATATTTCAGCAGTGCTGTGGAGTGTGAGCTGAGGCGCACTAAAGTGAAACGGGGGAGGGTGGGAGAGGAGGTGGTACAGTCGAGGCTCAGAGCACTTGGAGGAACTCTTGCAGCTGCCGCACCAGCTCTGTGTCCACGGTCTCCATGAGCAGACTGAAGCCCTGGTCTCCCATCATGCTTTGCTGTGCCTTCAGCTTCTCATACACCACCTGCTGCAGTGATACGGCGTGCACAGGGTCCTCCAGGGCCAGCTGCAGGGACACAAGAGAGCACACACAAGTTTTAGGAGAAGTCACTGGAGACATTCACTCACACTAAGTACATAGGGCCAGAAATAAAACTGGATAACTAGAATAATCAGATAACACAATAATTAGATCTGATTTTTAGTGTTTGGCCATGAGAAATCTGATCACAAAAAGAGCTGGTGGCATGTGTCAGTTAATGGGGGATTTTTAGAGCAAATGTTGTATGTCGCCAAGACCCGAGGCTTTCCGTACTGCACTTCCTGCAGTGCGTTTCTCTCGCCCCCCAGTAACATCACATGCACAAACAAACATGGCGACAGAAACAGACGGCGAGAAAGAAGGGCTCCTGCCCAAAAAAGGTCTCACAACGTCCGTAATTTGGAATTGGTTTCGAATCGAATCGTGAATCGAGTTTTTTATTAAAAAATCGAAGATTTTTTTTGGAGGGGAAATCGCCCAGCCCTAATTATAACTCTATCAGAAAATAGCGTAATAAATAACTTCCAATCTATAACATTTTCTATTTTTTGTTTTTGCTAAATTTGTCCTTTTGTATATCCATGTATAGTCATTATGGGTTATAGAAAGTTACAAAGTTCTGTGAAAGAGTTGGCAGTGAGTATGTTTGAGGATATTCCAAATCAAACATAAAATACTAGCTGTGAAATGTAACCGTTTCAATTTAAGACGGCCATCATTATTAAACGCAACATTAGTCCTAGGATTTGTGTTGTGCTTTCCAAGTTTGACAGGCCTCTCCTAGTGCTCCACTGCAGTAATTATTAATTCATTCACTCCTCTCTGTAACCACAGCAGCTCTGAGGTACACTGACGGGAGCAAGTCTGCCAATCGGTGCCATTCATCCACCAATCACTCACACGCTACATACAATCATCCAAGGTGGGTGAAGTGTCTTGCCAAAGAGCACATCAGTGCTATGAACCATCAGCCTTTGGGTTTTAACCACACTTAATGGTCAGATTTTTAGATAGCCATAATCTATGTTACGTTTCCTCATCAAAAACACACTCGGAGTTGTGTTTTGTTTCATTTACACATGTTTAACACACAAACCTGCATATTTATTGTCTCAAACAGAATGTAACTGTAATACAGGAAGTGCTCCACTGTGTTTTTAAACTCCATACACCTTCACTAGCATCATTTGGGTCATTTCAGTCCTGGAATTGCCTCTACTGAAAACTAAAATGTAGCTGTTACTTTGAAAACTACCGCTTCATGACATCACAAGGTGGAACAGAGCATTTTGAGTTTTGGAGATACAGACAAACTAAAAACAAAACACAACTCCAGGTATGTTTTTGAGGCGGTAACAACATTATAACATAACTTAAAGCTCACAGGAGTCTTTAAGTTTTGTGTAATATAGGACCTTTAATAACATATAACAGAAACAAGCTGCTTTTCAGTGTATAGTAACAGTGCTTTATTTCAGATGACTTTGAACCTGCCCGAGTCACTGCCCAAAGAGCCTAGAGCATTTCAGTGCAGTGTGTGTGTGTGTGTGTGTGTGCATGAGGGGAGAGTGCCTTATGGAGCGCAGAGGTCAGAGCAAAATGACCAGATTTTGAGAAAGTAAAAAGAGAAGGACTTCAGAGGACCAGACAGAGCAGCAGCAGCAGCACCTGATTAAAATGACAATGAAAAAACAGTCCCACATTTAGAGACCAAAAGCAACAACTGTAAAGCCAAGTAAGCCAAGTTTTTACGACAATAAAAATCAAACACAGTGCCTTTATGTATACTGTTAAACTTAATCTGGTGATACTGTATTGTTATTGCAGAATTCTGTATTGATAGATTCCTATGAATTTTGTGTTTATACATTTTGTAGCAGCACAAACTTGTTTAAATAACACAGTTATGGTATCAATGGTTCTTTCTGATTATTAAAGGGCTTATATTACGCAAAATGGACTGTTGTGAGCTTTGAGCCACGTTATAATGTTGCCTTCTTAAAAACATCAGTAACCCTTTATTATTAGTCTGTCTATATGCAGGATTTGTGAATGAAACAAAACAACTCCAGGTCTGTTTCTGATGAGGAAACAACATTGTAACATAGAATCGGAAAATCAGAACTGAAGAAGCAGCTTGGATGAGCTGCGAAACATATTCGACCAAATAAACTTTTGTCCAGTTGACAAATTGAATTTCTCCTTTTGCCTTGGATTCTACCTGGACGACTGAGGGACTCTACACACATCGGAAAATAGCGTAAGATGAGCCCTTTAAAGGCCTTTAAAGATACTAAGAAAACATGAATTCGAGATCAAAGCGAAACTGTGATATAAATTTTTTGGCATATTGCCCACACCTATTTAGTTAGTCTTAAAGGTGCACTATGTAACTTTTTGGTTGGTGGTAGTCACCTGCTTGTTTCTATGGAGATGTCATTGCTCTGCCTGGAATGTTCCACAGTATGAGAATCAACAGTTCTGTCTTACATTTTTTAAATTACGGATTTTTATAGCTCAATAATACTTTGAAAAACAGGCATTCTGACTGTGAGTAGGGTCGCCTCTTCACAGATCTGACTTGTAACTTGGTCTGGTTTGGTCTCCTTGAAGATAGAAAGATTTAATACTATACTGTGAAACATTCCAGACAGAGCAATAACATCTCCACGGAGAAAAGCACTTGACGGACCCTCCAACACAAAAGTTACACAATGCACCTTTAAGCATGTCTGGATGCGTATGAGCCGTGAGAACACTCGCACTTCTGTGTAATAATGACAGCACTGTAACCATCAATCTACAACTTGTGAAAGAACAAAAAAAAAAAAATCACAGTACAGAATAACTACAAGAAATGGCGTACTTGCAATTCAGCCCATCCATCTCTGTTGTTTTAAAGGGTTTCTTATGTCATAGGATTCAGTCATTACAGTGGAGTGAGTGAAGGTGCAATAGCTTTGATTTGACAGTGGATGATAACCTGAGAGATCATACTCCTCGGCCCACCTTGACAATCTTGACCTGCTATATGAGCGATAGCCCAGCGCTGCCTCGTCTCTGGGTAATAATAAAAGTTTTATGTTGACAGGAGCAATCAAGAATCAAGCTGCAGTTGACAATAAAGGAACTGAAAATAACTGACAAAGTTTCGCTTGCGTTTTGTGAAAAAAGTATTGATACTTTGCAGCGACGTCACGCTAGGGGGGTTCTGCGTGTACGTCTATGGCGACACGCATTTGACACGCCATGAAACTGCCAAAAAAACGTCTGAAAACTCAAGAAAAACATACGAAATTTATTTAAACAAAACATTTTTCAGGAACCGGTGATCACTACAAGGTAAGGTAACGTTATTCGAGAGGCACATGTTTATCTTTAAATCAGCTCATCTGTTGTAATTTCAGCTAAGTCAGTTCTTAATGGTCAGATTGTGTAAAAACAAATAAAGTCAAACTTGAGCAACAGAGCTTCAGACAGAGCAGTGCCTCAAACAGCTCATAGCCCGAGTTGTTACTAGATACTATTTTGACACCTGCTAGTCATATTATTTTGGACAAGAAAGGCAGTTATGGAAAAAAAAAACAAAAAAAAAAACAATCCTTGGCAACAGGAGCAACAGTGTGAGTGAGTTTGAGTCGGAAAATACAATTTCTACTGAGCAAAATCATTTTCATCATTTTACAACACAGCTGTAAACAAAAGCATCAAACAAAAACTAATATCTTTTCAAATGTCCTGTGTAGACTTGTCAAAAGTATAGAAAATCAAATCCATTCTAAAACTGGTATTGAAACTAGATACTCATTTGAGCAGGTATCGATACTAAAAGAATCATTCACAGGACGGAAATGAAGCTTTCCTGAATATCTATAGAATAAAACCATAGACTAGTATACGCCCATGGACTACTATGGACCTATCTGGACTACTGAGGGATATGCATATATACAACACCACATGGTAAGAGAAAAAAGTACTATTATTTAAAAAAGTACTATGTAACTTTTCGGTTGGGGGTCCGTCACCTGCTTGTTTCTATGGATATGTCATCGCTCTACCTCCAATGTTCCACAGTATAACATTAAACAGCTTTACCTTACATCTGTTCAATTACAGCCGGTTTTATAGCTCAAAAATACTGACGGCGTTCTGACTGTCTCTCCACAGATCTGAGCTGTAACTTGGTCTGATTTAGGCTCCATGAAGATAGAAAGGTTTAATATCATACTGTGGAACATTCCAGACAAAGCAATAACATCTCCATGGAGAAAAGCACTTGACAGACCTTCCACCAGAAAAGTTACACAATGCACCTTTAATACTGCAAATCACATTCTGTTGTTTTTTATTATCATTGTAGTATCTGAATTGGAACTGATTACGGAGTCTATTCCTTAGTATCGAAATTTCAGTCACCGAGGGGGCTTTTTGGTTTAAATGTTTCTGAAACTTTTTGTAAATCCAGACGGCTGTTGTAGAATTTGACGTGCATGGTACACTGATTTCAAATGAAAACTACAAACTACAGCCAATTTAATAAACCTTGAGCAACCGAATTCAAAATACAGGGTCCTAAGGTCAAATCAAGGGTGTGAGATTAATAAGAAAACCACAAACGCTGTGATTATAAGGTAATGCAATATTTTCAAGAAACAACTAAAATCCATTTTCCGACTGGTTCTGATAAAACTGCTCAACCTGTTTTGAAATACATGAAACTTTTTGCACTGGTTTAGTGGTTCGTATTTCAATCTGCTTTCAAACAATATTGCGCCTGGCTGTGTTTTAAATGTGCGCTGTGAACCGATTCTTGATTTATAAAACATTAAAAGAATCACTGTGTAACTGTTCTTCTTGGAGATGTGATTAAGTGTTTTATTGATAAAAAAAAAACAAAAAACATGCACTTTTACTGTGAGCAGGACACTACTTCACAGATCTGACTTGTAACAGCCTGCTAGCGCCACCTGCATGTTTTCAGCTGTATTTTTATGCTCTTCTGAACTTTTCTTCTTCTCTTTTAATGTTAACTGTATGATTATTATTTATGTTTATTTGTTTGCGTTGTGATTTTAATGTGTTGTATGACTGACTTTGTGTATGAATTGTGATATACAAATAAAGCCTACCATGGAACTTTCCAGATAAAGCAATAACATTTCCACAGAGATGAGCAGGTGACGGACAGCTCACTAGAAAAGTTAGTAAGTTCACCTTCAAATGGCAATATTTTTATTTATTTATTTTTTCCCCAGCTGTAGTTAACATGCAAAATAGGGCTCTGCGATGAAGTGTCAACACAGGAGATGCCGACTGCTGCCGAGGTCAAGGAGGAGAGCGAGGCAGTGAATAAATCAAGTGACAAATAATTCAAAAAGAAACTTCTCATGGCATTATTGTGAAAACAGCTGTGTATATTGCAGTGTTTCCCTTAGATTTTCTTAAGATTATGGTGGCACTTTGTTTTTTTAATTTGAATGATTTATTCTCATTCATTTTATGGTGTATAAATGTCACTTACTGCCTATATTACATTTTTAAGAAATCATTTTGACCAGTGTAGGCTCTTTCATGAGTTTATGATAAAACATAACATACGAACAACAAAGTCAGTGTACACAGATTGGGGACGAGGTGGGCTAAGTATCTTGCCCAAGGACACAACAACTGTAGGAGCTGGAATCACACCACCCACCTGTGGATCTGACCGCTCTGCCGACAATGTTTTTAAGTCAAGAGCAGGATCTGAACTGCGAATCTTCGGATCAAAGGACGAGCACTGTAACAAATGAGCTACTGCCGCTTGTGGCCAAAAGGTGCATATTAAAACATTGGGAGGCCTCTGCTCCTCCCAGACAGACTAATTGGATAAATGAACTATTATCCTACTGCACTCCCCAGAAAATAGACGACACGACTGGACTTTGAACGGACATGGACAGGACTGGACTTGACTTTTGTGTAGTTTTGTGTGTGTGACTTGTCTATTTTTGTTTTCATATGTATAATTTCAAAATAGAAAAAAAAAAGAACTTTGAAGAGTCCGTTATTACTAAAGTATAAATTGGAAATCTAATCGCAGTTACAGTGCTTGTCAGAAACATCACAATACCATTTTTTCCAGACCTAATACAGAGTCGTATTTCTGAGTCCTGTTTCATCACTGAACCCACCACGTCACATACTGTAGGAGTATTGTTAATTAACGGACCACCGGCTTCAGTTAGTCCCCCATAATTGTTTTGACGTTTCCCACAGATTAATTACAGTTATTTCAATATAGCCTGACCTCCCTCTTGAACCCTTTCACGTCCTGTACTGCTAAGCCACAACACAACAATAACTCCACAGGCTTCTGAGATCTGTTGGTATCACTTCAAAATACTAACAAACGCAGAAGCTAACACGTATAGGACATAAAGACGTAGACATCCAGTAGAAAAACAGTAATGTAATGATCCTCGTGAACCGCTGACCCCAGCCAATCAGCAGATGGACTACTTGTCATGCTAATTATGTGTGTGCCATTACAGTGCAATCAAACTGTCTGAGAGCAGCTTAATGGAAAAACATTGTAACCTGCATTTAGCACCAGGGCCTGCCAAGAGAGACGGGCGGTTCGTGTGCTGTGATTTTGTCCTTGTTTTACATAAATTATAGATACATTTACAAAGAGATGAGCAAAAACCAGTGTGACTAGAATACAGAGATGCACCAGTACAGTTTTATTTTAGCTCCAGTACTAAGTTTGATACTTTGGCTGTATTAAATTTTTTTTTGTTTTGTTTTTATTAAAGGTCCTATATTGTGCAAAATGTACTCTTTTTCTGAGCTTTAAGTCATGTTAGATTGTTGTTACCTTTGTTTCATTCACATGTTTGAGTAACCATTTACATCTCCAAAGCTCAAAATGCTCTGTTCCATGTGGTGATGTTATAAAGTGGTAGTTTTTGACGTTTACAGCTAACTTTTACCTTTACTTCAGCAGAGACTGGTGGGGCTAAAATCATCCAAATGATTCCAGTGAAGGTGTATGGAGTTTAAAAGCACAATGGAGCACTTCCTGTATTAACACATGACATCACAAAATGGAACAGAGTGTTTTCAGTTTGATAGAAGAACTCTAAATATGCAGGGTTTATGTGTTAAACATGTGTAAATGAAACAAAACAACTCCAGGTATGTTTTTGATGAGAAAACAACATTACAGCATAGATCTAAACATAACATAATATGGGCCCTTTAACTCTTATGCCTTCTTACTGTTGTACTCCTATTTAATGCTATTTCTATTAATTAATGCTTTTAGTCCTATTTAATCCTATTATTTAATCTAAAAAAAAAAAGGCGCTTGTAGTAAAGGAAGGATAGCAGTAGCAGATAGCAGAACAACTTGAACTCTGCCAGTGGATAAATGCAATATTTAATGAGTTTTTCAATACTAAATTATTCAGAAGATATCAATTCCATAATTTTTTGATACACAAAAGGGCAGATGGTTTGATTGGACCTGGTAAAAGATTAACATTTCTCCCTGGTTTTGATCATTACATTGAAGAATGTCTTTAGTTTTGAACCTCAAGGCCAAAAATGTACTCAAATCCTAGATAGAGGGGGTATTATACTGTATACAAAATAAGACAGAAATTGTTGTTTCACTGTATGCTGAATTAAAGTATTAAAGCAGAAAAGAGTTTACCTAATAATAAAACTACAGAAACTTCAGTGTAAGCTTCCAAACCAGTGTATAAGGTCATATTCCTGCATTTTGTGTTTTATTTTACACTCTACTGATGTTTTAAACTGCAACAAAGACATGTATAGGCTTAAAGCAAACCAAAATGGGGCATGCGGGCCAAACTTAGCCCTCCAGGGGATAATTTTGGCCCACAAGGGGGGTTCTAGTTTTAGCACATTTCTGATGGACCATAATAGGGCTTCAACTAATAATTATTTTAGTAGTTGTCAAGTCATAAACGTTTTTGTGTTTAAGATTTAAAACCAGTTAAAGGTAAACATATACTGACTGATGGCTTCTAGATAGAGAATATTTATATTTTTTATTAATCAGAAATTGTTTACTCTATGTTGTCATTTTTCAATTTAATAATGCCGTGGCTTTTGTTATAAAATGCCTTTTGGTATCTGTTTTGCAGTCTGTATAGTCCAGATAACGATCAACAATTACTATCATATATTACTAATTACAATCTTCCAAGATTATTTCAATAATGGATTAGTCGCTGACGATTATTCCAGTTAAGTGTTGAAAACTGACTGTTGATTTGATTATTGTTAAAGGTCATGTATTACACAAACTTTACTAATGAGATTTAAGCCATGTTATAATGTTGCGTTCTGAAAAACATACCTTAAGTTGTGTTTCGTTTCATTCACACATGCTTGAATAACCCTTTATTATTTGACTAATTTACATCTCCAAAGCTCAAAACGCTCTGTTCCGCTCACTGACAATTCCAGGCTTGAAATTATCCAAATGATTCTAGTGAAGGTGTATGGAGTTTAAAAACACAGTGGAGAACTTCCTGTATTACCACATGACATTGCAAGATGGAACAGAGTGTTTTCTGTTTGAGAGAAGACCTCAGCCTAAATATGCAGAATTTGTGTGTTAAACGTGTGAATGAAACAAAACACAACTCCAGGTATGTTTTTGATGAGGAAACAACATTATAACTTAGATCAGAAAGTAGCATAATGTGTTTTCTTTTTTCTATGAGAATCCAAAACATTGTCAGCATCGGCCGCCCCGTTTCCATGGTAACAAAATCATCTTTACTATGTTTTCTCGTAAGTCTAAGCCACTCCTCGTCAGCTGTTTGATTCTGTACTCCCTTCTATCCTTCATCCTCTCCTCCTCCACCTCAGCTCCTAAGTGCATTGTTTACAGACCTTCGGCACGAGGCCAGGCAGATCTGTTTGCCGTGCTCGCTCTGATAACTACATCCGAGTGTTTGCGCAGGTAAATTAAAAATACGTGATAAGATGGAGAGACGGTGACGGTATTCAGAAGAAGACTGGAATCTAAATACGTTGCTTTGAGAAGACTGGAGAACGCTGAGGACACCTGCTGTGAAGAGGCATACAACACAAAACACTAAATTAAAAAAAAATAGAAAAGTCTAAGCCAGAACAATGCACATTGTCCAAAGTTTGAGATAAACCCGGAGAACCTGCAAAACAAAGACACACAAAAGGAGTAAGAAATGTTTGGAATTGTTCTGGGACAAGAGAAAACTACTTATATGGTAAATTCAATAACAAAACTTCTCCACAACATGAGAGGTAACATGACCTAAAATGTTTTGAATGAATGTTAACATTTCTTGCAGAGAAATTCAATATCAGAAGCGCCCTAATATGTCGGTGATGAATCATAGCAGTTGTATAATGTGGTTATTAGTGAGTGTAAGGAGCTTATGCAGAAAAGATTGCTGCAAAAAATAACTCTGAAGGTTGCTGGGGTAGCTGTAAAGTTTGCAAGTTGTAGTTTTAATGTGGTCAGTTTCCATTTTCAGATGTAATGGTCATGGTCCAGTTATAATGCTGTTACCTCCTCAAAAAGTGTTTCGTTCACACGTGTTTGAGTAATCCTTTATTGGTCTGTCTACATCTACATACCTCAAAAAGCTCTGTTCCACCTTGTGATGTCATGCAGTAATACCGTATTTTCCGGACTATAAGCCGCTACTTTTTTCTCACACTTTGAACCCTGCGGCTTATACACCGATGCGGCTAATATATGGACGGATTATTCGTCTATGAACACAGCGGATGTGCGCGCAGTTTGAGTGCAGAAAGCGCCGCTGTCTGTGCGGTTCACATGGGTTAGGGTTAGTTAGAACATGGGTTAGGGTTAGTTAGAACACTCGCTAGCGCTGTTGTCAGCACTAAAACAGTTTATCGCTGCGTGATAAAATAAGTTCTGCTGCTAAATGAACATTAGTGAGTGGGATACGTCTTAATGACCCGTATGTGTTAAATGCAGGTGAAGCGTAAATGACGAGACGAAACGTCTCAAACTTCAGTAGCTGGACATCCACTCATACATGATCGATACAACTAACCCCGACCCCCGGGAGAGCCTCAAATCCTGTTGAAATCCTACAAGACACTGACATGATCCCAGACAGGACAGCGGCTCTTTCTGCTCGAGACATGCGCAGTAGAGCGCCAGAGCGACTCTCGCGCGTGACGAACTGACTCAATGCAAAAAGACGACAAAAGCTTTCAGAGGCAATACAAGCAGATGCTCGGAACTTGAAAACTTCTTGAGGACGTGGACACCTGCGGCTTATACACAGGTGCGGCCTATATATGTACAAAAATAAAATTCTTTGAAAATTTAGTTGATGCGGCTTATATTCAGGTGCGCTCAATAGTCCGGAAAATACGGTAGTTTTCAAGTTAATAGCTACCTTTTACCTTTTGCTCAGTAGAGATGGGCAACTCCAGGGCTGAAATCATCCAAATTATTCTAGTGAAAGTGTAAGGAGTTTAAAAACACAGTGGAGAACTTCCTGTATTACCACAACTGACATGACATTACAGGGTGGAACACGGTGTTTTCAGTTTGAGAGAAGAAGTCAGACTAAATATGCCAGGTATGTTTGTGACGAGGAAGCAACATTATAACAGATCAGAACACTGCATAATATGGACCCTTTAACTTAATGGTTTGCATTAAAGGAAGAGGAAGAGGAAGAAAGAGGGAAGAGAAAGGAAGGAAAAACTAGAACTAAGAACTAAGGAGATGATTCAGAAAAGATTACGGCAAAGAATAACTCTAAAGTTTGTCAGGGTAGCTGTAAAGTTGAGGTTTTAATGTTGTCTATTTGTTTCCTTGTGGTATTTTCTTATCATCTTAAAATATGCGCAGTAGTCTAATCCTCTAGCAAGGTACTCCTGAGCAAATGTAAACAGATTTATCATATTTTAAAGAGCACTCTAGTTCAGGGGTGGCCAATTATTTTTCTCAAGGACTACATGCGAATCCAAGCATGTGGCGGAGGGCTGAACCAAAGCCATCACCCGTATAACTAATGTCCATAGGCGAATTTCTGTAAATATTGTAAATATATAGGCTGTTTTATTGATACTTTGCAGTGACATCACGCTGGGGGTGTTCTACATGTAGTTACCATGGAGACACAAAAAGCGGTCTGAAAACTCAAAAAAAAAGTTCATGGTCCCGTTTAGGTATTTGATTCGGACAATAAGAAGGTGAGAGTGACTTACTGAAAATCGGTTGGCTAATGCTAGCTAGAGTTGACTGTAATTTTATGTCTGAGAGACTCATTTAAGAGCACAGTCATCTCACAAGTCTCTTTCTGGTCAGATTTGCCACATTTACATGACAGCTTTAATTCCAAATAAAAATAATTTAATTCTGAATAAAAATGAATTCCACTTTAAAAAGACCACATAAATCGTAATGGAAATGATTATTCGTCATTAAACTTAATTCCAAAGTAAGAGGGTGGTTTATTTATTTTAAAGTTTAATTAATTTATTCCTCGATCATGTAAACATTTATTTTTCTTAAAAATAATTCCGGTCATTCAGCGCATGTTCGTTGGGTTGCCCTTCTGACTCGATTGGGACGATCTGGCTCCACCGGTCCTTCGCTTCAGACTTTCATCCACTGCTCTTTGGATTTGCGAGCGGGATGTGGGAGTGGGCTGAGGCAGAGCAGCCATTGAGTTTGTCTTCTTCCTCCTTCTCCGACACTCTTCCCTTCTCCTCCTCAGCGGACATACGTAAAGCGTGACGATAGAATTCTCGAGCTGCTGCTTAATTATCATCGGAACGACTGTGAAAAAAAGTTTGTATCGCCTTTGTGTCAACAAACGACAAACCGAGATGACAAAAAAGTCGGTAGCCAGCTGATTGTGTGTTTTTTTTTTCCAGTAGACGTAAATACGTTCGTGCACCCCTGTCCAATCAGAATCCTTCCCGACCCCCAGACATTGAGCGGAATTAAATAAATGAGATTTAATGTGTTTTCCATGTAAACGTCAATTCGGAATTATTATTTCCATGTAATATATTTTAATTCCGAACAATTTAATTCAGGACAGTTAATTCAGAAGTTAAAAACATCATGTAAACGTGGCCAGTGTGTTAAAATAAAGCTCAGATCAAAAGGTCTCTGTAGGGCCGTATATTGCCCAGGTCTGCTCTAGTTGGGGACTTGTTTAAATGGAGCCCAGTGAAGGCTTGGTGTTGCCAGCAGCACTAATCACTTTCTGGAGCAGATGTGAAGGAGTCAGGCCAAGTCCAAGCAGAAAGACTCATCCACAGACCCTGTCCTCAGATCTGATCCACAGTGAGATCTGCCACTGCCCTGATACACATTCAAAAGGCTCACCACATGTCAAGTAAGTAATGCGTAATATGATGCTTATAGACAACTCCATTCTAATACTAAGGAAAAGGCTTCATATATGTTCAGTTTTTATACAGCAGAATGTAGGGATGGGATGAGACAATTTCTATGAAACGATGATAAATTAATTGTGGGGTTCAGTTCACAATTTTGACTTTATCATTTTAATAATTTACTTAATTTTATACTTGTGCTGTCATTGCATTACTGTTTTTTGGAACTACAGCTTCTTAAGAGGGGTTAGCACAGTTAATCCTTTTCTTGTCCGAGGCAAATGTAAAATTTTATCTCACGAGGTCTTGTAGCATGACATCTTTTCATTCATCCACAAAACAAAAGTAGTTTTTATGTGGTCTTTTATGGCTCATAAGACCATTCTAAAACTATTGAGGAAAGGTCAAAGTCTTATTTATGAGAACTTTCAGTGTCAGATAAGTCTAGTTTAAATAGTGTTAGTGAAACCTAGTATAAAAATAGATATTTTGATAACCCTAAATTCTAAACTGCGTAAAAAGTTAGTTTTATGGAAACTGTGATATAATGTACAGTCAATGTATGTCTGAAAAAAGGTGTAATCCTGGCATTAAAATACTTTGCCACAAAAGTTAGATAATTGAAACTCAAAATGTTTATTTAATAGGAAATACATCATTCAGACAATGGGGGAGAGGCAACGGGGAGTATAGGTTTTTTGGTTAATAAAAAAACAGGACTTCAGAATTGTACAAAATTGTTTTTTCAGTCAGGGGCAACACAAGGGCTATCATCCTGAAAAAGGAATTACCCTGGCGAACCTCGACAAACTCTGACAAATACACCTTGATCCAACTATACATCAAAAACAGAATTAAGTTTATAGACAGCAACACAAACCTATCATTTTCACAGAACCGTGTGCTGGAAATGCTTTGACCCCCAAAACAAGACCAAGACAATACAATAAGTGTGGTTTTTGACGTTTTAACTTTTTCTGGGCACTGATGATTCGGTACGGCAAAGTTTATGAGGTAAATCCTATTTGGCCCGAGTTGGATTTTCTATTGCAGCGCTGTGAATGTCTGTCATTTATCCAGTTCTCATAACAGAGCCACCTCCTCTCCTCTTCTGATAGTCGCTCCATCACCTCATCAGGACGTCAAGTTTAGCAGAAATTTAAAGAAAGCCAACGCAAGAACGCAAGTCGCTAACAGGAACTAATGATGTAACAGCTCGTACGTTTTTAGAGCTTCATCTGGCTTCCTGTGGTGTGTGTAGTGTACTACGCCAACTCCAAAACAACACTCAAACCGCATGATGAGTGAGACCTTTGCTCTTCTCTTTCTCATCCTTCTCTTATTTTACTTTACTGTGACTGACTGCTATAATACTAACAGGGATGGATTGGCATCGGAAAAACTACCACAATACAAGGGGACTGATGAATTCTCTCTACTATATTTATATTTTTAATGAAATGCATAATTGAGACCTCCGGTACATATATTTGAATTACTATATTTCTGTATTTTATTTTTACCTGTACATTTATATAATTATGCCTTATTTGACACCCAGAAAATCCAGTTTGTTATCATTTTTAAATAATAATAATAATAATGCATTAATCTTATATAGCGTTTTTCCAGGCACTTAAAGTCCCTCTAAAATTTTGTGCATTATTCATTCACTCCACACTTGGTGGTGGTGAGTTATTATTATGCTTATGAGATCTGACAAGATGAGACTTTGACAAGGAGGTTTGGCCACAAAACTGAAACGTTAATTTGTGAACTTGACTATAGCTTTACTTCAGAAGAGGCAACAGCAGGCTCTCGAGTGGACGTTTCAGTATTGTACCGATCAAGACAAATGACTTTCAAAAAGGAGTTTAATGATGTTAGTCTTATGCAAGAGCTGGTAATAAAACTCTGTGGTTAGGCTTTGAATAAATGCATTCATTAATAAAGTATTCATAATTAAAGCCACAGTAAGAAACTTTTAAGCCACAAAATAACCATGTTAAAGCACGTGACAAAGGGCCTTTGTCCCTTTATACTCACCTTAATTTAATTTCATATTTGTTAATTTCTCCATAATCAATTAAACTACTAAATATAACTATCCCAGGTTTGTTTTATTTAGTTTTTGTTTAGTTCCTTTAAGGTAAACACAACGCACTTTATTTGGTTAAATCTATTCAATTTAGTTAAACATTTCTGACACTTACCTGTTACTCCACATGGTCTGGAGACCAAACAGGGGGCGTGCCCTGAGATGGACATATTTATAGCCTCTGGGGGGAGGTTTTGGGCCAGACCATGTGGAGGGTAGAATTGGTTCAGTTCCTTTTGTTTGTTGGGTTTTGTATGTTTGATTTTGATGTTTCATTGTTTATAAATTATGTTAAGCACTTTAATTTAAAGGGGACTTAGGCCCTTGTAGTAAATCGACAGGTTAACTTTAGACTAAACTGAAGTTGCCTTATAAGGACCTGATAAGGGATTGTGGACTTACCTGGAGGGAGGAGCTTCCTGTGGGGGAACTATAAAACCAGGGTTGCTCAGCCTCTCAGGGTCACATCAGTGTAGTCGGGTACACGTGGGTTTTCTTAGTTTCATTAATTTCTGTTGCTTATGCCTAATTTTGAGCACAGTTATTTTTTGTAACTATGTATTATTTTGTTGCCACAATACCACGGTGAATTTTGAATAAACCTTTGGGTCAAATGGAATATTTTCAGAGTCTGCCTCCTGCTTAAGACCACATTGGTCAGCCTCCCCACAAAGCATGTTTATCTCAATGAAAAACTTGTGAGCGAGCTTGTATTTCCACAAACTTGACTCTTATTTGGCCTAGAGGTTGCTGCATGGAAAGGTTGTTTCGTTGGCTATAATATCCCACAATGTTAGGTAAGATAAGATAAGACAATCCTTTATTTGTCCCACAATGGGGAAATTGCAGTGTCACAACGCAAGTTTCAGAAACAGTAGGAAAATAAGAGCATGCATCAAAATCAAGATAAATAATAAGTATTTACAATCAACTAAAAACACAACACTGTAAAGCTAAAAGGCACAGGAACGTTGCACAATAAGTGTCTTTGATTCTGAGCAGTGAACAAACAGCAGTTAAAGTGACTTCAGTATAGTAATATATAATATTACTACAATAAAGTGACTCAGATGATTGTGTACAGTGCAGTGATGGACAGTGGTGGTTAAATAAATAAGTAGCAGGTAAAGTGACTTTACTCATTAATTAATCACTGCATTTAAATCGTGCCTTTCAAGACACAGTTCATTGTTCATTCACTCCATAATCAGTGGTGGTAAGCTATTACTGTAGCCACAGCTGCCCTGGGGCCAGACTCCACGGCCACTGCCAGGCGCCGTCATTTGCGCCATTTAAAGTTTAATCCAAAGCCAGCCAACAATTTTATACGCCAAATTGAGCTGCCATCTGATAAAATTTGGCCGAGCCAGCTAGAATTATGTGCATCAAATAATAATTCTATTCATCACATAGAGACATACATAGAGACATACATGAAAAATAAACAACAAACGAAATAAATTTTGCACACTAGAACAACAGACATGCACAGTGGCGGCTGGTGGTGTGTGTGTATATATATATATATATATATATATATATATATATATATATATATATATATATATATATATATATATATATATATATATATATATATATATATATATATATATATAACCAACCAGACATAGTGGTGGTGGATAAGCAACAGAACAAAGCCGTGGTGATGGATTGCAATACCAAGTGATGGTAATATCAAGAAAAAGGAACACGAGAAACTAGAGAAATACCAGGGGCTCAAGGAAGAGCTGGAGAAGGCCTGGAAGGTGAAGGCATCAGTGGTGCCCGTGGTGATCGGAGCACTCGGGCCTGTAACCCCCAAACTGGAGGAGTGGCTCAAGCAGATACCAGGAAAAACATCAGACATCTCAGTCCAGAAAAGCGCAGTACTAGGAACAGCAAAGATACTGCGCAGAACTCTGAAGCTCCCAGGCCTCTGGTAGAGGGCCCGAGCTGATGAGGGTGAGAGAGACCAACCACCGTGGATATATATATATATATATATATATATATATAGAGAGAGAGAGAGAGAGAGAGAGAGAGAGAGATATATATATATAGATAGATAGATAGATAGATAGAGAGAGAGAGAGAGAGAGAGAGTCACTATTGGCTAAACTGTATCTATCAGAGCACAACGCACAGCCAAGTACAAAGTTTCCACAACAGCACGATCTGAGCCCCAACAACACAATATAACACACCACTCACAACCAGCCCCAACAACGTCACCAAAACTACAATAAGAGGCTATGGTACGGTCCCAACATGAACACATCAGCACACACGGCAGAACACCGGAGCAGCTCCGTCGCACCCACAAGATCATTTATGCATTTAAGCACCTGTGAGGCTCTGTCCTCAGATTTGAAAACAAGCCTCTTACCTTCTCCAGAGGACTGTCTGCTGTTCTATCTGCTGTTCTGTTGGTTCTGCATTATTGTCCAATATGACGAGATGAAACTGGTCCAAGTCCGGCTAGCCAGCCAATAACTTCATCAGCCAGCCATTATTCTCATAACAAACGGCTTCACGGTCTACCTGGGGCAGACTAACGGAAGCGAGGCTGCCAATCCGCACCATCGGCCCCTCCGACCACCACCAACACCCACACTCCACTTTCATACTAGGCAATGTGGGTGAAGTATCTTGCCTAGGGACACAACAACAGTTTTTGCTACTGGCGCCCCCCGTGGTACCTGGAATTCCCAGCAGTCTCCCATCCAAGTACTAACCAGGCCCGGCCTTGCTTAGTTTCTGAGATCTGACGGGATCAGGCTTTGACGAACTGGTATACTGGTTTATACTGGTATAGCTTACCTCCATGGAGAAAGTTCTGAAGTATGGTTTTAACATTCTATAGACATACATATTGGACCATCTGTCTGTATATAGTAAATAGCTGAAAAATATCATTGCTTAGAAAAACACAGCTCCTTCAGGCAACAAAGATGTTTTCTGGTAAAAATGAACACATATTCCAGAGCTATTGCGGGACACAGCAAAAATAAACGGAACAATTTTCTTTACAGCCGCCTCAAGAAAGTATTTTAACTTGGCCTCTAGACTGATTTCTGTACATACTTCTTCACTTTATTGCTTCACATTAGACTTAAAGGCACTGAATCTGGGGGAAAAAATCCATATCAGACTATTTCTAATTGGGATGTTGTAAATGTGTTAGTAAAGTGAGATAAGTTTGCTCTGCTGGTAATGGATTAAATGAATTAAAGCGTCTTTCACGGTTTAAAACTGTAAAAAAAAACACAAAACAAAACAAAAAAAACTTTCTGTGGTTGATCATAAAGTAAGCCAAATTTTATCTTCATTTTAAAATGAATAAATATTTAAAGATTAAGCAGTGAACAGGGAGCTGTGGGTGAAATATTTTAAAAAGTACACAAATAAATTAAGTACTTCAGTGGAGGACAAGAGAGGTGTGTGTCTCAATGCTAACGCTAATGCTAATTTTTAAGCACAATAAATATTAAAACAATGCCACAAACTGAAGTATTCTACATACAGTATATAAATAATTGGGTCATGTTTATTTTAATTTGAATTTTAAAAGGTTGTTTATCTTAAGTTTCATGATTTTAATAAAAGTGACTCTTAGCTTTGAGACACAGTGAGCTAGCTAGCATGCTGCTGTGCACAGAGCCTATTGGATACGCGAGTCACTAACTAATGAAGCAATAGCGGGTACAATGTCAGCCCTTATTTGGCTCCCTGTGGTGTGTCTAGTGTGGTTAGCATGCCAACTCCAAAGGTTAACAGTCAAACAGCACGGTGCCTCTGCTTTTCAGTCCCATATAGTCAAGAATGAGAAACGGGCAGATTCGTGTTTGGGTTCAAAGAGAGGGCGTCGAATGGCCCTCACTTAAGCTAGTGCTGCTGCCTGCCACAAGGCGCTTTCATCAGATCATTTAGAAGAGGCATCACCATGTCGACTGCCCGCATCCCGTCGCCCCCGGCAACGCTGACAACACCAGAAGAGGCACCCGCAGGCTCTCGAGTGGATCTTTCAGTATTGTACGGATCAAGACAGATGATTTTAAAAAAGGCCTTTAATGACATTGGTCTTACGCAAGAAAAACTGTGCTCTGTGGAGAGGTTTTGGAAAAAATAAGAATAGAACATTAATAAATAATAAGTTCTAAGCGTATACAAATGAAGACACCTTTAAATATTATTTTGATGAGAGTAATTAAACATTTCATAGTACTTAAGGTTTGTTTTGGATAAAAATTTAATTGAAAAAATACTTTCATAGTCATTCAGAGGGCATGCATCTCCACAAACCTGACTCATATTTGGCCTGGAGGAGGGCCTTTTCCTACTTGTTTCAATGTAAATGTTCTTTTGACTAAAATCGACCACACTATGACATAAAGCTTATCTGTCCCCATGGAGAATGTTCCAAAGTATGGTTTTAACATTCTATTTCCATGGGATCATGCAGCTGATGTGCCACCTCCAGAAAGTTATATACTGTAAAACTTTTATATTTTCAAAATTTTCAAACCCTTTTCAAATTGCTGTATTCTTATCAGGTTGGGCAAATATTAACACTTACACTTTCTGTTTAATATTCTGTTCAGTTCACTGTTCAGACCATTAGCAGTGACTGTATATATAAATGGGCATACGCGTTCCAAATAGCACGTTTGCTCCCATTGACCTACATTAGAATATTGTCGTCCCTCTCTTGGTAACTGCTGCTGTGAGCATCGTCATTTTGGTCTTAAAATGTTCGTATTAACCCGCTCTATGTGATCCTAGGTTTTTTCGCTATTTTGCCTGACAAAAATACTCCTATAACCGTTAGCATCGCGGGCTTCATTTGAGCGGCTCTGAACTGTGGGTGATGTCACACTCGCTTAGTCCACTTTTTTATACAGTCTATGAGAGAGACAATTAAGAGACAAATGTTTGTGTGCCACCAATAATCATGATAATTCAAGTCACAATATAATGGTCAGACTATTTAAAAATGATACAGGTGACAATATTAGAAGAAAAATTCAGTAATTTCAATTCAATCTACACTCCCAAAAATGCAATTCAAAGTGTTTTTTTAAAGTCTGTTTATGTCACATTAACTCTCAGAAAGTTTAATTTCATAAATCTGGTCACATACTGCAACAAAAATGAAAAAACATGCAGGATTTCACTGTTGTTTGGTGTCTATAACCGTGGATAATAGTTAAAAAGTATTTTTCTCACACTGACCGTGACCACGATCCTTCATCCTTCACTTGTTTTATGCCATGTTTCTGTGATTGGCTTCTTACTTTGTGATGGATAGACAGACTTTATTAATTCCGAAGGAAATTAAACTTTATTAAAATTTTATTAAAAATTTCAGCTGCAATACCTCACTTCAATCATACGAGCAGACCTACACAACTAAACCCACGGAGCAAAATTAATTTCTTTTCTTTGGACAAGAAAACATTGCTTAAAAACATCCAATATTCTTTCAGGCAAAAAGACAAAATTTTACTATGAATATAAAAAATATGCATACTCATTGCAAGTGCCATATGTTTCCCTGAATGCTCCAATACTAGTAAAAAGAGTCATGCAACAGCCTCTAGCAGCCAACAAAGTATATTTCCAAAACATCAAATTGTCTTGATTGCAATATTTATGATCTGAAAACTCTACATAAACATTTTAATTGTTTTAATTGTTTATTTTTGGATGAAAAGTCTAATGGAATGCTTTAAAATGCACGGAGTGAAAATTCATCCTAAACAATAAAATTATATCTATTGATACTTTGCAGTAACAACATGCTGGGGGTGTTCTGCATTTAACTCTAAGGTGGAATGCTGTTACCATGTTGACACCATGCACACTTTACCAAACAGTGCCAAAAAGGTTTTTAGATAGTTTGAAAACTCCAGAAAAAATACAAAATGGATTTAAACAACGCATTTTCAGGAGCCTGTGGTCAATACAAGCGTTTATGGTCCTGTTTAGGAGTTTGACTTCCAAAAAAAAGGTGAGAGTGACTGATTTTTCTTATTTTATTTGAGAGGGACTAGCCTAACAGCACAAATCATCTCACCTGCTGTAGCTCCAACTAAGTCAGATCTTTTTGGTCAGATTGTGTTAAAACAAAACTCAGGTTAAACTCTAACTTAAGAGAGCTTCAGTTAGAACAGTGCATTTAGTTAGCATCACACCTCCAGAGAATGTTGATGAAATCAGCTGCAAAGTATCAATACTTTTCAGTTATAATGAACTGGTTTATTGTGGACTGAATCTTAGCAACCACAAACTACTACTTTTACTAAAAACATCTTGAGATAGACGGCCATCATAACTAGTTTAGCATATGACAAATAAAAAGGCTTTTCATTGATGATTGATTTGCAAAAATTTATAGCAAAGAGGTGGAAAGATGCTTTGATGACATTTTTACTTGCCAAAAAATACTACAGGGAGGATAAGGAAAATGACACTCATCAATATTCCATAGTAAATGCAACCTCAAGTGGTATTTAGTCTAATAATGTTTAAATAGATTTATTGACACTGTGGGAAGGGATGGTCTTATTAAGTTGTACATTTTATAGACCATTTTTACAGTCCATATAACTCCCTATAAAAATATATATGAGAAGTAATCATCTCATATTCATCTATCTGACTATTTCAACCCACTCAATCGCACAAAGAGCAAATGAGAATTTCTGGTGGTGCAAAGAAAAAAAAAATTGCCAATTGATAAATCAATGACATGTTGGGAAAAGCTTCACTCGCTATTTTAGTATTTTTGATAACAGCATGTGCCTGCAGTTTCATACTTTGCTTTGTAAAATGTTTAGCTGTAATTGCCAGACTATAGACGGATTATTTGTTTATCAACACAGCGGATGCGCGCGCAGCCTGAGTGCAGAAAGCGCCGCTGTCTGTTCGGTTAACATGAAGTTGCAACACTAGCTAGAGCTGTTGTCAGCGCACTAAAACAGTTCATCACCATGTGATAAAATGAGTTATGACGCTAAATTAACATTAGTGAGTGGAATACGTCTTAATGACCCAAATGTTAAATGCAGGTGAGTCCATAAATGATGAGAAGAAATGTCTCAAACTTCAGTAGCCAAACATCCACTCATACCTGATCGACACAACTAACCAAGCCCCCGGGAGAGCCTGAAATCTGCTGAAATCCTACAAGACATGATCATATGATCCATGGACATGATCATATGATCCATGGACATGATCATATGATCCATGGACATGATACCAGAGAGAACAGCGGCTCTTTCTGCAGGAGACATGCACAGTAGAGCGTGAAGTGACGCAGTGTGATAATCCCTCTATAAAGCCTTTCATTTTAACATATCATCCTATATCAAGAGAACAACTCATAATACTGGAATTAGCCTTACTAAAGATTAGGCTAAATTATTAATGAACAATAGTTTATTAAGAATCTTTCAGGCTTAGAAAGTCCTTAATTGATTCTGGCATCAAACTGGGGGTGTTCTACATGTATGTCTATGGTAAAACGCTCAGCCTTTTCCATGGTGACAAACACTGCCTGATAAGTTTGTAGATTGTCTGGAAACTCAAGAAAAAATACCAAACTGATTTAAAGAAGACATTTTCAGGAGCCTAACTGAAAAACTGTTAGTTAATGCTAAGCCTAACTTGAGTAACAGAGCTTCTGACAGAGCAGTGCCTACAGTTAGCATCACACTCCCAGGGAATGTTGATGATATCAGCTGCAAAGTATCAATAACTTTACTCATAACCTTAACCCCTAAATTAAGCCTGAATCATTCTTAATAAACTATTTTGTTCATCTTTGTTCATTGGGCTAGCTAAGGTTCACTTTACTAATATTCTCATCGCCATGGTTTTCAAATGTAGCTTTAATATGTAAAAATATCCCTAAATCATAAACCCAAGTTTCCATAGTTACACGTGAAGTTCCAGCCTCTGCTTGAAGTGTGTTAGCGAGTGTGTTTCAGAGAGGCCCTAGTGTGTTAGTGTGCACAAAGTTAAACAGAAGGTAAAAGTGAGGCCAGGGGGAGAGCTGAGTGCAAAGGCAGTGGATGAGAGGAGAGAACAGAGCAGAGAACAGAGGAGAGAACAGAGGAGAGGAGGGGGAAAGATGGACATGCCCCTTGCTGTGGAGGACTGATAAAACAGCTCTGGCTTCAGCTTCAGAAAGAGAGGGAGGGGGAGAGAGGGAGAGAAAACAAGAGAGGGCGAGAGAAAGAGAGGGAAAAGGAGTAGAGACAGAGAGAGGGGCACGGAAAGAGGAACGAGTAGAGAGAAAGAGATATAGAGAATTAGGCAGAGAGTAGGAGAGAAGGGAGAGGGATGGAAAAAATAGAGAAAGAGACGGAGGATTGATAGAAAGACAGAGAAAAACTGAGGAAGAGAGAGGGAGAACGAGAGAGTGAGACAGAGAGAGCGAGAAAGAGGCATACAGAGGTGAGGTAGTAGAAGGAAAGAGATAGAGCGAGAGTAAGACAGAGTGAGGGAGAGAACGGAGAGAGGGATGGAAAAAAGAGTGCAAGATAGAGAATGAGAGAGAGGGGGGTTGATAGAAAGAGACCCTGAGGGAGGGAGAGAGAGGGAGAAAAAAGAGATAGGAGAAAGAAAAAGGGTGAGAGAACGAGAGGAGAGGACGGAGTATAGCGAGAATCAGACAGAGAGAAAGAGAGATGGATGGGGAATGGGGGGTGGATAGAAAGAGAGAGATAGAGTGAGTGAAGGGGCAGATAAATGAGAGCCAGGATGAAACAGTGGCAGGACATTTGATGTGGAGCAGGGCCGATGAAGAGGAGAAGATGAAGAGCCCGGTGCAGAAAGAGAATGGGAAAGTAGCAGCGATAAGTCACACGAGCACAGATGATCAATTATGACAATGGGAGTAGTTTTATGTGCACCAATGAAAGGTTAAAAGGCCCCCGCAGAACAGCCATTAACATGTGCTAATGAGAGGTACAGTATGGCCGTACACTTTATTATAGTGTGACATAAGAGGAGATCATTATTTTACACCAAGTTCACAAGCTCTTTCATACGGAAGGAAACGAAAACTTTGATGCTATGATAAGCCTTGAAACCTATACCATACCATTAGAAACAAAAACGTATTTAAAGCAGAATGAAAAACTATAAATAGGTGCAATATATAAATATAGTATAGTATAAATATAAATGAAAAAAGTACGCAAACTAGGCTTGTCAAAAGTATCAAAAATCAGATACTAATCGATACCAAAACTAGAATCCTAACTAGATTTGAGCAGGTATCGATACTAAAAACGTCACATTCACAGGACAGAAATGAACGTTTCCTGAATGGCTTTAGAATGATCTAGAACTGCATCAGAACAAGTACAAAAGCACACAGACTAGTATACGCCCATGGACCACTGAGGAACCTACCTGGACAACTGAGGGATTACACAGATATAAGGCCACTTGGACATTTTAGTATCATTACAACATTAACACAAACTTAGCATCATAAAATCAAACACCAATAAAACCAAGGCTAAAAAAGGTTAATGATATTGTAGAATTATTGATCATTATAAGAATATGAAAGGGTAAAAAAAAGAGAAATGAATCTGCAGCCAACGAAAGAATTTAAGGAGCCAGCCTTCCTCTCATCATCAAAGAAATGGATTACTGGTTATATCAGTCACTGTAAATCTCCTGGAGGGACGATTTTAAGTGCTTCTCACCATATGACGGATTGAAATTTGTCATGCTGAGTTTAGGCTCCAAAACTATCCGCTGTGTAAAATATCTCAAAATGTACCACCTGGCGAACGCCCAGTTTAATCTGATCTCAGAAGATAAGCAGGGTTGGGCCCGGTTAGTATTTGGGAGAATAGAATTCAACAGTGACCGCCCACTCTTTGTTCCAGAAGTAAATTTCCCATCGACTTTCCGGAAAAAAAAATTAATGTGAAAAGTTTGAAAGCATGCTCAGGGTTAATCGGCTATGTGGTGACCAATGAGCACAAGACCTATAATTATGTGTAAAATCGATTTCTGAAACTTTATAAATCGCTGAGTTATTAAAACATTTTCCCGAATCTTGAGTTTTAAATGTGTTTAAATGAATATAATGTTATGGTTAGTAGTTATCACATAGCTGGTTAGCCCCTGCAATGCCTTTAAACTCTTAATATTTGAATGTTTAAAAATGTTCAACTTCATTGTTGTGTCCTTAGGCAAGGCACTTCTCCTACTTTGCCTAGTATGAATGTGGAATGTGAGTGAGTGATTGGTGCTCAGAGGGGCCAGTGGTGCAGATTGGCAGCCTTGATTCTGTCAGTCTACCCCAGGGCAGCTGTGGCTACTGTAGAAGTTTACTACCACTGAGTATGGAGTGAGTGAATAATGCAATGTAAAGCACGTCGGATGTCTTGACAGGTGCTATACAAGGTATGTGTGTGATGAGGAAACAACATTATAACATAGATTAGAACATTTCAATGCATTATCATAACTCCATGACTACTGTTAGAACATAACACTAAAAACACAGTTCATACTTTCTGACAAACATCTTCTATCTTGTGCGTTGTAAGATTTGCGTATTTTCCAAGGTGAAATTCAAAAAAAGCAAATGAAGCCAACAGCTTTCACATTAGGGGGAATCATCATCAGCATCTGTTCAGCGATGTTAGCCACGTCTCCACAGCTGGAAATCAAACCCAAACTAGAAACACACCGCCAACTCATCCATCTTAGAAGGAAGGACAAACTGTTATGGGAGCCTGTTTTCAGACAGGTCTGTTCAGATCTGATTCAGAGCAGAGTGGGTGCTCAGAATATTTTATCAAATCTTCTGTTTATATAAACCAAACCGTGTAAAAAGCGCCAGATTCCAACAGTGATGAAGTAGCGTAGCACTTACAGCAGCACGGTGAGGAAAAAGGAGCTAGTGTTATGAAGTTAGCATTTGAATTATACTGTCTATTTAAAATGGTTTACTGGGATTATTTTGCTTTGTGTCAGTCGCATAGAGTAGGTGCAATATTATCATTTATTGCAGTAAATTTCTGTAGCAGTATATCGTGCTTCAAAATGTGTTCTCATGACAGGCCTATCAACCTCTACAGTACGTGACTGGAACCACCTACAACACACTTTAAAACTCAGTTCATTTGTATTTCTGTGTATTTTTAAAACTCACCCCAGAGTATTTTACAAGATCAGTGTACATTTCTTCAACCAAAACCGGTTTTAGGGTTTTGGTTGATTTGTGTGTGTCTGTGAGTGTATTCTGCTTGTGTTGTTTGGCCAATGAGAATGTGTTCTCATTTGACCTACCTGGTAAAGTACTGAATAAACATATTTTGGAACATAACAATAAGCAATGCCCTCCTTGAACCTCCACCTTAACGTGGTGGAGGGGTTTGAGTGCCCGAATGATCCCGGGAGCTATGTTGTCGGGGGCTTTATGCCCCTAGTAGGATCATCCAAGGCAAACAGGTCCTGGTAGATGGGTCAGACTAAGAGCGATTCAGAAGCCCCTATGATGAGAAACACAGCAAGGCCAGTTACGTCGCCCGGATTGACATCACCGGGGCCCCACTCCCGGGGCTGGGTGCTCAACGGTGAGTGTCTGGTGGCCGGGCCTTCCCCCATGGGGCCCGGCTGGGCACAGCCCGAAGGAGCGATGTGGGGCTATCCTCCCGTGGACCCACCACCCGCAGGATCCTTAGGGGGCTGGTGCAGGGACATCTGGACGGCAGATCTGCTTAGGCTGTTGCCCCCGTGACCCAAACCCGGATAAGCGGAAGAAAATGGATGGATGGACAATAAGCAATGTTCTTGTTTTATGACATGTAAATGTTAAATGGTCACATTTTTACACAGCACTTTTCCACCTTCAAGGCACTCAAAGCACTTTACATCAAGAAACCGTTCACACACCAGTGTACACAGACACTGGGGGCAAGGTGGGTTAAGTGTCTTGCCCAAGGACACAGGATTTGAACCGTCAACCTTCGAATCAGTGGACAAACACCATCAACTGAGCTACTGTCGCCTCCATGTCACATTAACTTTTTTATCATTCAGAAGTTTGATTTCATAATGCCACAAAGCACCATGTAAGCATTAATGTGATTGCAGGGGAATGCGAGTCCTTGGAGAAAGAATGGCAGCCATGCTCTATCACACTGCCCTAAAGCATCTGTGGCTATAAAAGGCAATGTGAACAATACAAGTGCCTGAGGACTGGGAAGAGCAAGTTAGCTGGTGGTTATGTTTCGGCTTGATGCTGTCATAATATCAGATGGAGAGCAGGGACCTATTTAACGCTATGGGAGATTCATAGCTTGAGAAAGAAATAACCAAACCAAAAATTAATTGTTAGATTGGGTCCTCAGATGTGTCGTATTCATGTCGTATTCATTTTATGACTTGAAGTAAAACCTGTTTAAACCAGACCCTTTCCATATTTCTGTTTTGAAAGTGCCAAATGGTCAATTTGTTTGTTTTTTTTTGCACATACAATGCCTTATATGAAAACACTGCATGATGAAAAACTTTTTTCTTACAAACTACAGCACAAGTTTCAAATTGATACCTCTAAATTTAAGATTTTTTTTCCTATTCACCTGCAGTGTCTCACCTCAAATGAGAACAATCACCTGTCTGGGTTAAATAATGGCACCACTTTCTGAAACCATTCAAAAAAGAAAAAAGAAAAAAACAACTGTGTTTGTGACTTTGTGCCAGGTTTTGTTTCATGTGGATAGGCCCAGTAATTACAAAGATAATAACCATAAACCAGGTCAACAAATCTGCAATCTGACAGTTAAAGAGCCCATTTTACACTATTTTCTGATCTATGTTATAATGTTGTTTCCTCATCTAAAACACACTTGGAGTTGTGTTTTCTGTCATTCACACATGCTGAACACAAACCCTGCATATTCAAGCTGAGTTCTTCTTTCAAACGGAAAACACCTTGTGATGTCATGTGGTGATACCGGAAGTGCTCCACTATGTTTTGAAACTCCATACACCTTCACTAGAATTATTTTGATGATTTCAACCCTGGACATGCCTATCCACTGAACTAAAGGTAAAAGGTAGCTGTTAACTTGAAAGCTACAACTTCAAAAAGTGGAACAGACATTCTGAGTTTTGGCAATGTAGACAGACTAAGAGTAAACGATTACTCAAACATGTGTGAATGAAACAAAACACAACTCCAGGTATGTTTTTCATGAGGTAGCAGCATTATAACATGACTTAAAGCTCACAAGAGATAATTTTGTGTAATATAGGACCTTTAAACTTCTAATTCCACCATAGAATTCTGAGTTGTCCTCTAGCTCTGTTTTAAACTATAAGGATTATAGAATGTGATGTTACGTGAACACAAACTACTGGTGTTTGTCAAAGCAGTTAAACCTGAGTAGACTTTGACATTAATCCTGTTACCTGAGTCTTCTCCCTGACTCACATCCACCCCCTGCACCATATGAAGGACACCGCCCCCGCTAATACACCTCGCCATTCAATCCAGCACTAAAAGTATATGTAGTGTGACTTCAATGCACATCCATTTCCATACTTGTCATGTATCAAAAGGTTAGCGGGCACATAAAAAGTCCCAACCCGAAGAAACAAACACCAGAAGATCAATCAAAGAGTGGTAAATAGCTCGGTAAAGGCTTTAGCTTCCAAAACACCGACCCATGACCAAAGTGATTCACGGCTCACAGCACTAAAACAAATTTGTGAAACTGCGTGTCAACGGTCTCTCTGATCATTGGTAATTACAGCTTAAACCAAGTGGCAGTGACTAAATTGTTACACTCACAATTAAATTAGCATGTTTAATTAAATACAGAGTGGAGTTAGTTTGGAAATGTTTAAAGCAAACAAGGTCGGCTTCAGTTAATATTCATTTTTCTCGGTTTTGTATTAAACAGTAAGAGTAAGATCACACTTTTGCTTTTACTGATGTGAAAAATCGAATGTCATAAATACACTATATTGCCAAAACTATTCGCTCACCTGCCTTGACTCGCATATGAACTTAAGTGACATCCCATTCTTAATCCATAGGGTTTAATATGACGTTGGTCCAGCCTTTGCAGCTATAACAGCTTCAACTCTTCTGGGAAGGCTGTCCACGAGGTTTAGGAGTGTGTTTATGGGAATTTTTTACCACTCTTCCAGAAGTGCATTTGTGAGGTCACACTGATGTTGGACGAGAAGGCCTGGCTCTCAGTCTCTGCTCTAATTCATCCTAAAGGTGTTCTATCGGGTTGAGGTCAGGACTTTGTGCAGGCCAGTCAAGTTCATCCACACCAAACTCTCATCCATGTCTTTATGGACCTTGCTTTGTGCTCTGGTGCACAGTCATGTTAAAGAGGAAGGGGCCATCTCCAAACTGTTCCCACAAAGTTCCTTTCACTGGAACTAAGGGGCCAAGCCCAGCTCCTGAAAAACAACCCCACACCATGATCCCCCCTCCACCAAACTTTACACTTGGCACAATGCAGTCAGACAAGTACTGTTCTCCTGGCAACCGCTAAACCCAGAATCGTCCATCAGATTGCCAGATGGAGAAGCGATTCGTCACTCCAGAGAACGTGTCTCCACTGCTCGAGAGTCCAGTGGCATCGTGCTTTACACCACTGCATCCGACGCTTTGCATTGCACTTGGTGATGTATTGCTTGGATGCAGCTGCTCGGCCATGGAAGCACATTCCATGAAGCTCTCTACGCACTGTTCTTGAGCTAATCTTAAGGCCACATGAAGTTAAGAGGTCTGTATAACTGACTCTGCAAAAAGTTGGCCACCTCTGTGCACTATGCGCCTCAGTATCCGCTGACCCTGCCCCATCAGTTTACGTGGCCTACCACTTTGTGGCTGAGTTGCTGTTGCTCCCAATCTCTTCCACTTTGTTATAATACCACTGACAGTTGACTGTTGAATATTTAGGGCGAGGAAATTTCACGACTGGACTTGTTGCACAGGTGGCATCCTATCACAGTCCCACACTGGAATTCACTGAGCTCCTGAGAGTGATCCATTCTTTCACAAATGTTTGTAGAAACAGTCTGCAGGGCTAGGTGCTTCATTTTATACACCTGTGGCCATGGAAGTGACTGGAACACCTGATTTTGACTTTTTGGATGGGTGCGTGAATACTTTTGGCAATATAGTGTATATTATATGGTTTGGTGACTGAAGTGATCTGAAAAGAGTTGTTGCATTGTTATGTAATAGAGATGGGGTGAAACACAATTTCCACAAGAGGAGACATGTAATGAGATTTGGACTATGGGAATGAGACAGGATGAGATTTTTATGAATTCATAATTTTGGCTTAATCATTTTTTATTTATTTAATGTTAATTTTGCTGTCATTAAATTATTTGGAACTACAGCTTCTCAAGAAGAGTTACCATAGACTGTATAAAGAAGTGGACCAAGGGAGTGTGACGTCACCCTTAGCGTTCGGCTCCAGTCAAATGAAGCTCACGAGGCTAGCAGTTATAGGGGCTAATTTGGAGCAGAGTTCCATATTAGGTACACAAATTTATTTACGGACCACATAGTGAACTAAAAACACCAGGATCATGTAAAGTGGGTTAATACAAAAACTTAAAAACCAAAATGACAAAGCTCACTAGAGCAATTACAGAGAGAGGGGTGTTACAGGGAAGTTTACAGATTAACGTAATGCTTGTAAAAATAATATTTTCACTTATTTAGTCTGTTCAAAATGACAATTCTGATACACTGAGGACAAATGGGGAAAACTGACACTAGGGAACAGCAGAAAAAATAATCTGTGAAAATTCTGGCAAAATGTTCAATATCTGGGAAATCCACTGATATTGCTGATAAAAGATATGTCATCCCTACTTTCTTCATCACCACATCACACTTCAAAATGTGTTATCGTGACGGGCCTAGGTACCAGTAGCCACAATGAACTAGCAGATCAAAAAATGCAGCAGTGATTTTTAAAAAATGTCCTCTTCAGAATTGGTGGCGTCAGAATGGGTAATGAGTATGTCTAGACCCGCGCTGGAGTGCAAATGAGGAGGAGGCTGGAGAGTGTCAGATGCTGTGCCCGAGTGGAGCGGGTGGGCCGGTCGGGAACACTCGAATAAACACCGAGTGCCCCTTCAGTCGTCGCTAGCAACAGCCCGCCGTCCTCAAGAAATGTCAGCAGTCCCCACATGGCTTCAATAACACGGATCCAGCAAATCATCTGCCCACAGCACCACCACCTGTAATGTGGTTCAACAAACAAGCCCCTCCACATCAAAAACAAGACAAGAGATGGCGTCACTGCAGGCAATTTAAGTTGGGGAAAGTTTTGACGAAGCCTTGATAACAGAGTATATCCAGCAACCGTGACTTTCGGAAATGCAATGCAATTGATAATGCAGGTAGGGCATCATTCAAAGTAAAGGATATCTATTTGTTCAACAATTCTATATCAAAAGAAATGGTGCATGGCTGAGAGGAGTTTTGGGCGAGTGGTGCTGTACAATTGTTATTTTCAGACTTTGTTCATTGAGTTTACTATGGCACAAAGTTTACAGTTGGTGCAACCTGAGCAACTACAATATATTAGACAAAATGAACTTTTAAGCGCATTCTAATGGTTTCCCCTCATCATTAACGCACCTCAAATATGGTTTATCAACCATATTTGAGCCATTGCTCTGAAATGTCACTTTCACTTAGCCCTTGCACAACAAGATGGATTCTTGCGATATTTGTAAGTTCACAAACTCACAAGAGTCCATGTTGGCCTTGCTGGTGTAAGAGGATTGTGATTGGCGACCAATCATGTTGCAGCACTGAGGTTTCTGTGGAAGCTTAAGGTGAATCCCCCCAAATGAACCAAAACAAACATGGCGACACCGACAGATGTACTTCAGCCTATAAATACAGACCGTTTAGTTTGTGAATAATGTGCAGAAGAAGAGCTCTGTGCATTTGTGGACAGGGAAGATGTCTGTGCTTTTTTCTGAACTGGATGTAAATAAAGTTTGATTTCTGGCTTGTTTTCGACCAATCAAATTCAGATAATTGCCATGACTTTCACCTTTTTCCAATCACTTTCAGCGACAGCCATCCCAGATTTAGAGCACTTTCCCTGTAAAGACATTCAGTTAAAACATCGCATTAATTATGGAAAACTCACTCACTTGTTCCAGTCTTTTTAGTGTCTATGAGTTTGTTTGTCAAAGTTGTGGGTTCGAGGCTTGGAGCAGATAAAAGTTCTTTTATGATTTAGGTCCACATTAATTAATTTGTATGTCGTAGTTTATGGTATGTATACTTTGTAATTCTATTGATGTGTAATGTCCATAATTAAATGTCAACAGTCCACAATGTACAGAAGCCTGTTCTCCTAGATAACTTATAAATTATGAAGCTAATAAAAGTTGAAAGCATAAAGCAAAACAACATTTATCAAGTTTTGAGAATCCCCCTCTTAACCCCAGCCCACTCTTCTCTGCACATGTTGCCGTGGCTGCATCTTTCACTTTGAGGGAGGGTTAGTAATTTCTGTGGCCAATGAGGTGGCACAAATTGTAACACACAAATTAGTGCATTATATTATACTAGAGGGCGTAAAGTGAGGGCCTTCGAGCAGCCAGTCATGAAGGTGGATCTTAACGAATATACATGTACAGACACTACAAAACACCTATAGAAGCTGCAGGTGGGAAGCACATTTCTATAACTGGGGAGATAATAAGGAGAGAGATTGGATTTCCTTGAAGAACTTCTTCTATTGCCTCCTAAGATACAACTCATTTTTTCCAAAAGAGAATAACAAGAGGTGCGGTGCCCTCAGAAAAACAAAGAGAAAATTTTATTACAAGAATGAATTACATTATTATTCGAAAATCTGATAAGTGCACTGTCAGACACTATTATATTATTGTGTATTCTATAGCTTTAACATATGTTTAAAGGGCCCATATTAACCACCTGCATATTTGGGCAGTGTTCTTCATTTAAACCGAAAACACTCTGTTCCAACTTGTCAAGTCATGTGGTAATACACCGTGTTTTTAAACTCCATACACCTTCACATCATCATTTGGATCATTTCACCCCTGGAATTGCCAATTTCTACTGAACAAAAGGTAAAAGGTAGATTTTAACTTGAAAACTACAGCAAGGTAGCATTTTGAGCTTTGCAGATGTAGACAAAAACACAACTCCAAGTATGTTTTTGAGGAGGCAACAACATTATAACATGCTGAAAGCTCTCAAGAGTCAATTTTCCATAATCGAGGACATTTAAGGCAAAATTTTCTCATTTGAGGAGCCTACTTTATTATTATTTACAAAGAATACTTAGATGTTATTTAACCATATTAACAACCTGAACTGATAGCTGATACGCAGTGAAGGCAATTTAAGTGAAAAGATCCAGAGACTGATCTTGATTTATATATTTAATACCAATGAAATTACAAAATAGACTTATGACAGTTACCTTGATTACACTGAATCTTTTTTAAATAAATAACTTTACTTTAAGATTAACGCTTTTATTGCTTATTCATTCATAAGCTTGTCTAAGAAACTATTTAATCTGCAAAAAAAGGAAAATATCATTCAGGATTCACTCTGAAATCTTCCGCTAGCTCACTCACTTTTCTGCTAGCGTCCATAATTATTGCACAATCCACTTATATTAAATTATACACTCTTGTGAGCTTTAAGTCACGCTAGAATGTTACCTCATCACAAACATACCTGGAGTTGTGTTTTGTTTCATTCACATGTTTAAGTAACCCTTTATTATTGGTCTGTCTACATCTCCAAAGCGCAAAATGCTCTGTTCCATCTTGTGATCTTGTGAAGAAATAGTTTTAACCTTTTACCTTTTGTTCAGTAGAGATTGGCAATTCCAGTGCTAAGTCATTATAGTGAAGATGTGTGGAGTTTAAAAAAACAGTGGAGCACTTCCTGTATTACCACATGATGTTTTCAGTTCAAGAGAAGGCCTTGTGTGTTAAACATGTGTGAATGAAACAAAACACAACTCCAGGTATGTTTGTGACGAGGAAACATTATCCCAACATAGATCAGAAAATAGTGCAACATGGGCCCTTTAAGAAGTGTGTATGAATTTTCAGCTGTATTAAAGTTGAGTGCGTTCTAACTTGTGCCGTGCTCTGATGATTTAGGCTGAGTTATGAGGAGAGCGGGAGAGTCTGTGTGAGCAACAGGCTGGGTCAGAGGCACCGTGTGTCGACTCACGACTGGAATTTGCTGAGCCATCTGGCACTACTGAACCAGGGACCACAGCCGTAAGCAACTTTCTACTGCGAAAACTTTGTTGGATCAGACGTCCCGCCCGGGGAGATACAAAGAAAATATTTTGTCACAGCGATGAATCATCTTAAGGGTTTCCAGCATGTTCAAAGCTGTTAATGATAAATATAGAAGGTCTGATTTATAGTGGTGGGTTTGTACTAACAGTGGCTATATAGTACTGTCATTTTTCATTTAAAATCTGTTGAAATTCTGAGTTCAACTACTATTACAGCCGAGTTACACTAATGCAGGACGAAAATACCAACCAATTCTTCTATGTAAATATATAGAACTTTTTGAACACCAAGCAGAAATAGACACATTTTAATATTTTTGTGGCGTAATGCATTCAGAATTAACCAAAGTAACCATTAATAAACCTCAACATTTGCATCGTCTTTCACCCCTAGATTTTCTCTATTTTTTGTGATTTTCTTTTACTTCGTCTATAGCATCGGCAGGACTGCAGATTAAAATATATTAACCCTCCATGACCAAACTTAACGTCAAAGCCTGATCTCGGAGGCTAAGCAGGGCTGGGCCTGGTTAGTACTGGGATGGGAGACCGCTGGGAATACCAGGTCCCGCAGTGGGGTGTCAATGGCAAAACTGCTGCTGTGTCCTTTGTGGCAAGACACTTCAGCCACATTGCTTAGTATGAGTGTGGTGTGTGTGAATGTTGGTGGTGGTCGAAGGAGCAGAGTGGCAGCCTTGCTTCAGTCAGTCTGCCCCAGGACAGCTGTGGCTAAAACAATAGCTTATCACCACTAAGCATGGAGTGAATGAATAATGCAGAAAACTATAACACTTTAAGCACCTGGAAAAAGTGCTATATAAGAATAATGTTTTATTATAATTATATTTAAAATTTTGTTGCAATAAGGATAATTTGGTATAAAAACTGTACAGCAATAAATACTTAATTTGTCATTATTCAAGTGCACTGTCAGGATTGCATAGCTGGGGTTCACTGTTGCATGTTTAGCACTTTGGCAATCTGTGATTATCTGTAAATGTGCTACATCAGTGTGACTTGACGTGACATAACCATATATTGTTTCTTCCGGGGACACCCCAATCGGACATCAGCAATCTGGACTATTGACACAGACCAGCATCTTCTATTGTGATAAAATGACACTCCAAAGTGGACTGAGGGAGTGTGACGAAAACAGCCTTACAGTTATGAACCATGTAGTAATAAACCACCCTTGCAGGTACACAACAGTAGAGCAAAATTACATAATCTCGAACTGTGCATTTTCTCTTCTAACCCAAGAATGCCGCATGCTTGGCCATAACTTTGAAAATGTGATGTATGACTCCCAGCAATTTGTCACTGCTTCACGTGCAAGGCCCAGTAGACTCTAAATCAAAGTTATCTCAAAGTAAGCAGTAATGGCTGTGATGATTTATTAAACCAGCAGCTTGGCGCCATCAGTAAGTCATTGCCTGACACGTTCGGAAAATGCTCCCAAACGCTCGGAGAATGAACTGTAGCTAGCATAGTGCAGCAACCTCAGCATGCTACGGTGACAACAACAGACTGGGTTTCAATCCAATTAGCCACATGCAGAATGAAGCTGCCAATTAGGCGTCATTATGATCACTTCCCAGCAGTCAAATGATCAATAATTGTCAGCACTCAAATCACGCTAATTACATCACAATAGATCAACATTTGAAAAGGTTAACATTACGAAATACATGCTCAAAACAATGTGTGAGATGT